>JAECXS010000123.1:8525000-9125000 GCA_018153105.1 Drosophila rufa | reverse complement strand
AGCTGTCTGTTGGCTTAGCCCCGTTAAGCCTCACACTAATTACACTTGCGCTTTTTACAAATCCACACACAAACTCACTCATACCCTCCACTCCCCATATGACCACAGCATTTTTCTTAGTCTGGCCACCAAAAAACTCCAACATATTTTCATTTTCATGGCCAAAAAGTGACAATCGAAGGGGGGAGTGTGGGCCGAATGTTAACTGAGAGTTAGGACCGCGTCCAACTAGAGTACAAAATATGCAAATGAAAGCCGCTGTTACCCCATAAACTCTATCTCCTTTTTATTTATCCTGGCGGGTCCCGCAAATCTTGATTTAATTTCCGGCATTTAAGCTTGAATGGAAAATTCAAGGCTGGCAAATAGTTGTGGTTAGGAAAAAGGGAAAAGAACGGAGGAGGAGGCAGGGGAGCAGCTCATTAGGGTCCACAAAAGGGTCACGTATTCGATTGGTTGCCAGGATTGCTTTTGCTTGAGGAATGCTGACCTTTTGGTGGAAAAATTCCAAAAACTTAAGCCAAGAATTTCTCTGACAGTAAAGTAAAGAAATAACTTGATACTAAAACTTGGAAAAAATAAAAAAGGCTTCACTTTAAATGCTATAATATTTATTATATATTTATTCCATAAACTATTGTAGGAAATTAACGTATAATTATTTCTATACTTATACCTACATATCCTTGGTCTCCAAAGACTTTCCTTAGGCCTTAGGATGTGGCGTGTCTCTAGCAAATATCCCTAACCCCCTCGGGCTTATCTGCACTCGAAAATAACACAGAAACTCGTGTTCTTGGACACTTTAAGCACGCTTTGCACCTCAAACTCGGCCCCGGGACCCATCTATCCCCAGCTTTATGACTCTGCCCCATGAATGGACACATTCTGGGCCAAAAGGATGGACCCTTTTGCCGCTGGCCACCTTTGCCGGCCACTCTATTATTTATTTACTTACAAACACAGAAAAGTTGGCAGAACCGAAAATGTGCGGTCCTTGGCCGCTCGGCCGCCTCCATTGTGTGTGACAAATGAATTTGGGTCAAAAGTTGTGCAAATTATAAAAAAAAAAAAAAGAGAGTATAGAAAGAAAAACAAGGAAGATGCTCCAAGGAGCGGATGTCAAAGTTCCTTCAAAGATTCGTCTCGCCTTTGATATTCAACTGGTCGGTCCTTCAAGTGCCGGGCCCAATTGCAGTTTTATTTCCATTCACGTAGTGCCACACACTCACCCCTCCCGGGAAGGCCAAAGGCGTTACAAAAGATTTACGCCATCTCGAAACCTCAACGCCATCTCCGCATCCTCGTATCCACATCCGCTCCTCGTGGGCAATACCATTATTTTTTCAGTTTGCTGGTTTGAGTAATGGATTAGATTTTTACTCACTTGTTTCGGGCGTTTTCCTAGGCGCTTCCCCTTAAAACCCAGCCATTGGATGATAGTGTGTGTTCGTTTTTTATAGCCCAGAAAAGGGATATCACGGCATTGATGGGGAGGAAAGCCTGGCCCAAAAAGGGGATACTTTAAAGAAGTTAGCACTCGAACTAGGAAATCTTGATGGGGTTTTTAAAGTTAGTAAAACTGAATCGTGACATTATATTGGGGAAAAGAAAAGGTTTTTCTAATCTTGAAGACCTTGTAAATGCTTTTATTAATATTAAATTTCATTTATTTTATTAATAAAAGTGTAGAACTACCTACATGCCAAGATAACCTTGTAAATGCTTTTATAATAAAAAAATTAATTAAATATAAAATTAAATTAATTAATTTTATTATTAAACGTGTAGGACTTGGATTTGTTTATTTTTTCCTTAGCTACATACCCATTAGGGTAATTTTTAGTGACTATCTAGAGTACTTATTGTAAGCTGGCCCAGAAAGAAGGCAACGTTTTTTGCAAGCTACGCTTAGAGGGTTTTCTATGGTCAATATTTTGTTTATTTTAATATATCTTATCTCCTTATAGAGATATTTAAACTGTTTAAAAACTATAAATAAACCTTTTCAGTGACTTTCTAGTTCTCCCCTCAGTAAGCCTTGATTTTGCAAGCAATTTGGTAAATAATAAAGGCTAAAAAAATATAAAAATCCAACAGAGAGCCTTGATAGTGAGTACAGCTTCCCAATTCTTGCTCTCAGTTCCTTTCCTTAATATTACCTTCGCGTTTTATATAGATTCCTTGAATATAATCCCCAAAGATATCCCAAAGACGATGTTAGTTTCACTCGTGGCACGAACGGCGGCGGTCACCATGACCGTTTACATCACCAATCGTGCTGGAGTCTGGGGTCAGATGGACGACTCGGAGCGCCTGTACCGCCAGGTCACAGACGGTCTCCAACCGCTGGGCGGCCTGGTGCGTGGCTTGCTGCCCTTTCCGGAGACCGAGAGTGAGATAAGCATGGGCCAGCTGGCCCGGGAGGTGTACAATCAAGGCGTCAAGGATGGCTTTAACATACTCCAGAACCTGCCGGACTACTCCGGCCAGCTGGCCATAGCGGCCAAGGTGGCCTGCCTCGACTTGGCCGAGAAGGCCAAGGAACTGAGTCGCAACATAGACACTGAGGCATTGCTGAAGAAGAAGGTAGCTCCTCCTAAGGAGGATAAGCTCGCCTCCCAGGGTTCCACCATTGTTATTGTAAGTCCGGGGACACCATTGGAGGAGCTTGAGAGAGATACTAGATCCACTGAACTCGCCCTCCAGCAAGGGGTCATTACGGGCATGTAACACCCAAAGACTTTAATGGAGCAAGAGCAGCCTGCATCCTTATTTACATCCTTGTACTTGTGCTCCCGCTCCTAAATTTAATTTTTAAATCTTTAAGTAAAGAACGCAAATGTCAAGAGTTTGGCTTTGACGAAATATTGTCAATTTTAGATGTAAACTCTTCCTTTTCTCTGGGATTCTGTACGTGGCCTGAGGGGGTTGGTACCCTGGCTTAGAGTTGAAAGGGGTTATTCTTTTTTTAAGAGGTTTGAAAAGGTAGAAGTATGTGTATTAACTTGTGAAAAATGTATAGAAAATAAGAGGAACTATAGTTAATATGTAGGAAATGTTAGGATAATATGTAAATGATATGAAGAGCCTATAAAGACAATATCTACAAAATATAAATATGATTTGTAGATATTAAATAGAAAATACAAAGGTTATATGTAGGATTTATGGGAATACCATGTTTTAAATATGAAGAAACTATGGAGATCCTTTTAATACCAAGATAAGTCGCTTACAGCGTTGCCAGCAGAAAAGTTGCTTGCATATTGCAAGTCAAATGTATGTTATGTTTCTTGTTATTAAAAGGTTTAGTTTGTTCCTATATTTTTATTATATTTTAGTAGCTGACTGAAACAACAATTTAAATTTACAAAAATTGTCTTTATTTTATATAATTTTTAAGCTCTTTCTTCGACTTAAAGTTACTCCTCCAGTCAGGGTATTAGCACCTTCTATACTCCCATTTCTCCAAGCTGTTTTCCTTTCCTGTTCCTGTTCCCGTTTCTGCTCCTAAGCCAGACACTCGGTAAACAGTGGCAACAGTCAACAGTCTATTAAAATGCCAGTCGAGCCGCATTTGCCAACCAAAGTCAAGCCGTGCGAAAAAGGATGTTCCAACCCCACAAGAAGGCTCCTCCAAAAACCCATGACCAAACCGAGAGAACCAATCTAACCGGGCACAGAGCACCCAACCCTTATCCCAAACCCATTCCCATTCCCATTTCCCCGTTCATCCTGTTGTTCTGCGTGTTGCTTAACATGCGTTTTAATGTGACCCTTGCGGGGTCATAAATATGGGGCTTTCTTACCTATAGAAGAGCCCCCAGTTCCGGGCCATCTCTCTATCTATGTCCTCTTCCCCCCCTTTTTTCTTTTTTTGATTTTTTGTGTTGTTTTTCTCGGTTTCGGCCTCGGCTTCGATTGATTTTGATCCGCTTTTATTGTCGAATGATAAACATCGCGGCAGGAGAAGAGGAGAAGGAGATTCAGTGGGTCATAAAAATGGGGGAGAGAGAGATACTTCAGGTGAAAAAGGGGAGAAGAGTTCAGTTGATAAAGGGAAAGGGCTTCAGGTGGAGTGTTTTTGCCTTAAATTAACTTTATGAAGAACTCAGACCAATGGGCAATTGAGATAAAGAGGAGGAATAGGAGGTTTTTCATTAAAATTAGTTTGCATTTTACTTAGCATAAATTATAATGGCTTAAAATAAAATTAGGTTTGCTTCAGAACTGGCTTACAAATTGCATTTTCACCCTTGACCATTCCACCTTCTAGCTGGAAGCTTATCCCGATTATCACCTAAAACCTCTTGTATTTGTTATATATTTCTTTAATAATAATCAACTCGCTATTAAAAGAATTTATTCCCCATTTATTTTCAAAAATCAATACCTTATTCCATCCCAAATCCTTCAACATTTCCGCCTTTGTCTTGTTCCGGATTTCCTCTCATGCAAATCCATTATTTGAAGTGTATCCATTGCCTTTGAACACTTTTCACTTTTGTTGTCCAAAACATAATCCGCGTTGTATCTATTTACATATTTATCTGCATTTTGCGGGATTCAGGCAGGATATTTGCTAAAAAGGATGGCTGCGCGAAGGCAACTACGTGCCGCGTCTTTTGGCTGACTCTTTAACCGCTTATGCCTTAGATTTATAGTCACGGATTTTATTTATGTCACTTTTCTCCTCCTTGGCGCTGGCACCATTTTTCTTTGCGGTTTAGCATACAGAGTGTCTCGGTCTCGGGTCTCGGGTCCTTGGGTCTTGGGTCCTCTGCCACATTCCATTTCCTTGGCGGGTTCTTTCTAAACGCTGCATAAAATCAATTTCCTTGAGTTCAAGTCCTTGATGATGAGGTAAAAGTGTTGCAAGTTTATGCCGGCTCTAAAGTGAGCTCGGAATTGTAAGGATTGTACACTGAAAATAGCAAAAAAAAAAAAAAAAAAAACTAAAAAGAATAGTTAAGATCGTGAATAAATCTAAATGCAATATTTAATACATATTCAAACAATATTTAATAAATATTAAAGCTAAAGAACTAGCTTATGAAATAATTTAAGGGAATTATAGAAATTATTTTTCTATTTATAAGTAAAATCGCTTAAAGCCTCGACCATAAAATACCTGACATTTCTCTTGCAAAAAGTATTGCCTACTTTTGTGAGGAAACTCTTTTTATTGTACATAAAATTCGATTCATTTTAATTAAAACTAGGAAAATCGCTCAAAGCCACGACTATTAAATATCCGACACTTGTTTTCTAAAAAATCATTGCCTTCTTTTGTGCGAAAAACTATTAATTATATAAAATATGAAACTATTTTCCCTCAGTGCCTTTTTGAAGTGGCGATGTGAGTCAGACCTTGTCGCTGTTGTCGGCACAGCTGGCGCTCACAGGCTCCCAAGGAGTTGGGGCTTTGAGGTTGCTCAGGTCCTCAGTCCTCGATTCTCCTCCCGAGTCCTGGAGTTCTGACACGGGTGCAGGGGTGGCACATTTGGCGCCCAGCCGAGCGCTGTCTTGCATATTTAAGTTGGCCACGGATGATTCCTGAAGCGAGGGTTGCCTCCATCCTCTCCATCCTCTTCCGGTTGCTCCGTTGTTTCCGTTTACTTGTTTTTCTCCCATGTTACCTGTCCCAGAGAGGAGTCTCAACTACAAGCCGCTTCATTAGCAGTCGTCCTCTGGCTGAGAGCAGCTCCTGCTCTTGCCATATTTAAGCACATTCGACACTACATTCATTTCCGTTCACTTTCAATTCCGTTTATTAATGAAGCGACTCGAAGCTGGGATACAGATCCGGCTCCGGTTCGTCCTGCTCCGGCACTGGAATATTTTGTGCTAATTTCCGTTTAATTGTTTAATATGTTGTTTGCATTTTCTATTAGCCAAAGTTTCCGGCGCTCATTGTTCTGGCAATTATTATCATCCGGCTTGCCGGCACTTGCCAAGAGTGACCCGAGTGTAGACTCAAAAGGGGTTCTAATCGAGTTAATAGCGCAAATTAACTGAGAGCCCTCAAAGGATGGGCTTTAAAAGGGGAGTTTTCGTGAGGAAATGCTAAGGGAAGCTATCAAGGAGGTACTTGTTATTATGGAAATAATTTTATTTAATAAAGGATGGTTAAAGTCATATAGTTTAATAATTTAATCTAGTTAAACCGATTAAAAACCAAATTTAGAAAATATCAAGCAAAGCAACAGCTTTTGATTTTTAATATAATACTATGTAAGTGAGACGCAACACTGGCAATACTGTTTTACAAGGTTTATAAATGTGGTAACACTGTTGCCCATGGTTTAAGCATCTGGCAATACTGTTTTATAAGAACAAATGTTTATAAAAACGTATAGTATAATAATTTGATATATTTCAAACCGAATATCAACCAGGAAAAATGTTATATCCATGAAATATCCAGCTACTTTTCTTATTTAATTTAGTTCCATGTACGTCCCAACCAACCTGGCAACACTGTTTCCCAAGAATATGCCTTTTCAAATCAAAAATATTAAATTGAAAGTTTTTCTCCTTCTTATAAATCAAAAATTTCAATTTAAATCAAAGAATTAGCAAGTTTTCCAAGTTTTCGAATGTAAACAGAATTTCCAAACAACTCTTTGCTCCCGTGGGAGCTCACTCCCCTCGTTGGCAGCTGCTTAACCCACTCAAGTGGCATTGGGTATTAGCCGCGACGGTCTTAGACCTCATTTACATAGACTCCCCGACTAATTTAAATCATTTTAATGGGCCCAGTCGAAGGCAGCTTAGCTAATTCCGCGCACAACGCCTAAGCCTGGCCAAATCCCAGTGCCATAAATGTGGCGCTGCCTTAGTGCAGCGCGGAAAATGTGGACTGTGGAAGGGAAAACCGCCAAGGAGCACCCAGCACCCAGCTGCCTCTCGGAAGGTCTGCTTCTTGGCCAACAAAAAACAGACAATGGAAGCCGCAAAAACTCTGGCTATGGAATCTCCTCCACTTTCAATTGTTCGCTTTCGCTGCTCTTGTTGCTGGGGCTCGCCTTCCGCCAGTTATTTTTCCCCAGTTTCCTCGGTCTTACTCTCGGTCTTGTTCTTGTTCTTGGCAGTCGTAATAGAATAAAGTTTGCGCCCTGGGAATTTCAACTGTTGTTTTTCAGCCGCCTGCCCACCTGCCTCCGCAGAGGACACAGCACAGCACATAGATCTTCGAATCCTGTGGAGCGTCTTTAGCTTGTTGCGAGCGTGTAATCCACTCAGCGATGGTTCCCTTACTACTTTTTTTACTCAAGTGTGTGTGGCTTGCACTGGGAGAAACTTTAAGGGCTATTCAAGGTGGAATTTATTCTGATTTTTTTGTATTTTTTGGGCTGTAAAATGTGACTTGAAAGGAATCATTAAAACATTTGGAAACCAAGCTTCAGAAAATGAAGATTTCAATCTAAAAACGAGAAAATATCTTCTGAATCGCTTCTCTAATAAATGATCCTATTTTTCCTACAATATTTAAGGCTACCTAGCAAACTTAAATTAATTAAAGAATTTACGAATGCCTTCAACTTGAAACCTTTATTTTTCCTCATCTATCTTATGCCCAAATGCTTAAACTTAATACATTTATGAACTATTTATTCATTACTTATTCCAAAGAGCAGACCATAGCCAGTTTTCCCTGCAATACAGTTTAAAATTTAACACTAAGCCCCGTGCTTAGGGGAGTCCTGCTTACCTACTTACGATGCCGTCTGCCGTCTGTGTCCTGTCTCCCGAATCATGTCTCCTGTCGCCTGCTTATTGCTTTTATTTATTTACTAGACATAACTCCTAAACATCTCCCGAAATCCGCACCGCCTCCCCATACCGCCCGAAGTCGTGTTTTTGATTTGTTGCGGCCCGACGGCGTTTTAGCAGTCGCAGGTGTTGCGGCCCTGTGTTTCCCTCGTTTTCTTCGTTTTCCCTTCGCTTCTGTGCGTGTGTGTGTGTGAGTGTGGTGTTTATGACAAAAAGTTGAATTTTATGCCAGCAGCCGGAAAGTATGCAAAAATATATTTATAGTCCGTGCATACATTTTGTTGGAATACACTGACAGAGAGGGGTACCTTGAATTTTGAGTTCCTAACTCGAGAAATATAATACAGGTTCATCATTTTAAAGCTCTTAACATTTTTAAACCTTGTCTAAGATGATTGTTTAGCTTACAGATAAATAAAAAACTAATTTTCAATTATTTTGTACAATATAATAACACTCCATCATTAAAATCTATTAAAGGTACCGCATTCCGTGAGGTATAGCTTAACTAAGGGACGTTCTGTACTGTCTGTAGTCTTTTTTCATAATTTCACGATTTATTTAAAGGGTTTTGTGTCTCTTTTTAAATTCCAAATACAATTAAGCATTAATAAGTTCGATTTGAGTTATTTTTTTAATGTTTATAATTTATTTGGTGCCCAAATAATATTATATCTCTTATAATTCTTGAAGTAGAGTATCTGTATCTTTGTTGTTTTGAATATTAGCTCCTTGTTAATATTTTTTTTTACGTTTTCTTGGTGTCTCCGGTGCAAGTATCTGTATCTGTATCTGCATCTGTAGCGGGGCATAAAAAACACGGCCTGAAAGTAGGCAACACAACGTTTTTATACGCCCATAATGTTTTTTATATTTATGTACGAAGGGAAAGAGGGAAATCGACGAATCGGGGGTGAATTGTCAATCAATATGGCGACCAACCAACCGACCGACCGGTCATTGATGTGATTTTGATTTGCTTGGAAGGGGGACGGAACTGAACCGGCTCGGCGGCGACAGTTTTCCCGCCACTGGCCATAAAACTAATCAAGTTTAAATGCGTTTTGGCCAGGCATCGAGAGCATCGGCAGCTAAGCTGCTTTAATGGAGCATGCTTGGGGCATGCCGGAGGCATGATGATGATTATGGGGGGCAGCTTCGAGCCACCGAAACACACAAACTAATTAAGTAATTACTTTTCGCTCATTAAACGCCGGCCAAAAAGGCGGAAAAAGTCATGGGATAGGCGAGGCTAAACTATTCAGCTTCGATTTGACTTGATGCCGCCGCCTTGGCCTGTCCATCAGCCTCACACTTGATTGGACTGGACCAGAAGAGAAACCCCTCTCCGTCTGCTACTTGGCTCCTTCTTGCCACGACTTTTGCCCATTTTATGTGGATCGATTGAATCGACGACGCTTAAATATTAATGAATGAAGGCAGGGCAAGGCAAGGCGGCAGCCAAAGGAAAACTAAGAGGGAAGCCAGGGAACGAAGATGGAAAAGTTCTACACAGTTTCCCGGCGGTGACTCATGCTTTTCGGGGTTTGAAGACTAAATGGGTTTAGTTTGAAGTATGCACCTGAAGGAAATATATATAAATTCAACTATTACTTCAGGAAAATTACTTTATAAATACCTTATATTATTTTAAGTTACTAAAGAAAGCCTGTATAGAAGTATCAAAAGTTGTTCTCATTTTTTTTATATGAATATTTTTTTTTAAAACATTCGGTTAGTTCTAGTTTATTTAATAGCCATACATTTGGCTAAATATATGCAAAAATTCCTTATAAATATACCAAATCTTTTCAGAGGTTAAAACAAGTAAAGACCATAATTCCCTGGCCCGATAACACTCCTAGCTAAATCCAAAGGACTTTCTGTAGGGCCTTCCTTCAAAAAACCCCCCTCTGAAGCTCAAAAAGCAAAGCAAAAGGCGTGGAAAAAAAGAGTGTAGTTGGGGAGAAATATCAGACACCATAATTAACTTGCTCATAACGCGGCAACAAAGGACGACAGCTCATCGCGCGGCTCGAAGGGTGGCAAGGACGCATGACGCGGAGCTAGCAGACGCCAGATGCTGCCCCGCCAAAAAAAAAAAGCTCGAAAAAAGGCAAAGGAGGCAGGCAACGTTGCGTGCCACTAACATTGGATAATTTTTTTCGCCGGCTCTTTATTTTTATTATTTGTCTTTTTTTTTTTGCATTTTTCCGAGGGCAGACTTTTGCCATTTTCCGTTGTTGTTGCGGCGACGAGGCGGCTGCTGGAAAAGCCGTGCAGCGAAGTGCTTTAAAAAGATAAAAGCCATTTATCACGCATGCACACTCACACGCGGATTTTCTCGAAGGAAAAACAGGTGCAGGAATATGTGAAATATGTGTATTTTTGGAGGGATTCTAGGTAGAGAGAGAGTAGAAGCTTCGATCCCCATTGAACTGTGTGTAATCCTCTCAAGAAAGGATGCTCACATATGGTTTGGATTTAATTAAAAGAAAGTAGGAACTTGGGGATGCTCCTAAGAGTCATATATCTGCCTTAGATGGATAGATGATCTCCTAAACCGGAACTCAAGGATTTAAGTACCGAAAGGGCTCCATAGCAGACTTATGACTAAAATATTACATTTTTAATTCAGATATAAAGGTGTTCTTAATCTTATAGTTTTATATTAATTAAATCTTCCATTTGTGAAGTGTAAATGTAATCTAAAATGTAATAAAAGGATACCTAACTCCTTCCCAGATAAACCCTGATGCCAAAGTCGTTTTTACCCATTCAATTAATGATCTAATATATATTTCCCCTGCCCATTTCAAGCTCACTGCAAACCCAAAGAACTCCAAAAGTTATTAAGCCAAAACATTGTCATATTGGCCAGAAAATAGAGTAGCTTTTTGCACACAACACACACACCTTGTGGCATACTCAGGCTGCTGAAACAGGGAGGCCCCCATCCTAAGCCCCCCCTGTTATTTCTTGACTAACGGTCACATCGTGCATATAATTTCCGGCCTAAAAGCATGCAACAGTTTCGCCGCTTTCCTCGATTTCGGGGCCACTTTTCAGTTTGGTTTTTCAATGCACGTAGCTAAAGTTAGCCAAAGTCATAAAGCTGTTTTTTTTTTCTGCTCTTTGCTCTTCTCTTTTTCGGCTGCCAATTCAATTTGTTACCATTTTTTCGTCCGTTTTGCGGTTACTTTTGGGGCGTGAACCCGATGCATCGTAAATTACCAACAAAAAAAAAAGGCAACAAGAAGATGTAGAAGTCCAACTTACATAACTTTAGCTGGGAGTTAAAGAAACCATTTGTAAACATGGTTTTTTTATGGTGATATTTGAGAAGTTTTTAGCAAGTTGTTTACTTAAGTTTTAAGAAAAAGCTAGGTACGATTTCATAAGAGTTTGTTAGGAGTGTTGGAAAGAGAAAATACTAAGAAGGATAGGTACTATTTTAGGTTTTTATATTGTGAGCCCAAGATCTTTGTTTGTTTTTAAACAAAAAATAAGAAATAAATCTTAAGACTGTTTCCAGGCCTTAATATTTTTAGCAGTGCTTGTGGAAGTCAAGATATCGTCGTAAAAATTGTTCAATTTAATGAAACAATATAGATCAAGGAATTTGCTTGCTTTTCCTTAAAATTTGTATTGGGCAAGAGAGGGAAAATATGATTTAAATTTGTATTACATATTTTAGTGAATAACAAACAGAATTACTTATTTTTAAACTAACTTAAATATCATAAACCTAAATGTTGCAATATTTGCAGCTTTTTTTCGTTTGATCTTTGTTTTTTTTTGTCTTTGCCAAAATAGATTTTGTTGCAAAATTTTGGAATGAAGATTCAAGTAGAACAATGGACCCACTAAATTTCGACAAAGACGACCACGATGGCGTTCGACGTCGGCGTTCGTTTTTATTGCATTCGCGTGTCTGTCATGCATGCTTCACTACCGCCCCGCCCACCGCCCACTTGGACCCCCCTTACCCCCGTTACACCCCCCACAGACAGCGGAAAACAACACGCAACTGAGCTGAAAATTGCTACTTTGTCTGACGCTGTCTGAGAGCGGCAGCAATGTGGAGTACTGGGTTAATATGTCTATCACTTTTATATGGCTAGTTGACGCTACTAATATCTATTGCCGATGCGCCACAGGCATTTCCATAAACGTTTTCCGATCAGATTTGGCCCAAAAGGGAAAAGTCAATCAAGGCTTTTAGGCAAATTGACGGGCCAACTAAAAGTAGAGCAAGGAAAAACATATTTTCCACTTAAATAAGTAGAGAATGATTTTACATTTAATTTAATTCATTTTAATATTCAATTTATTCTTTATTTAAGTAAGAATTTCTATCAGTGCAATATGAAATGATCCTGCTGCTTGCTCTCACTCCCTTTCCACTCTACTCTCTCTCTCTCTGTCAATCGTTCTTCTTTTGGTCTCTCTCTCAGTGGGACTTGTGTGTGGTATATCTCACCCACTCCCACTCCCACTACCGCACCCACTTGCCGCCGTACTGAATGCCACAATTTCCATGGCATTGCGGTTGCACTTGTTACTCCCGCTCCTGCCCCCACCCCACCGGGTGCCGGCTCTCTTATTGGATTAGGCGCTTTCTCTTTCACACACTTCCGCATCTACCGCAAAAACTGGAAAAGGCCAATGGACAGAGGAAAAGCGGGAAAAACCAGACGCAGCAAAATAAAAAAAAAGAAAGAAAGAAAAATCCAAATGCCGCCGCGAGTCCAGAGAAAATCGCTCAAAGGCGAGCTAGAAAAGCCGGTCAAGCTGGCTGAAAGCTCTGAAATAGTTCCAGCTCAATTGGATTTCCATTAGACAGAAGCAGCAGCAGCAGCAGCAGCGGCAGCGGCAGCAAAACTGTCTAATTAATTTGCATGCGTTGTGTTGTTGGCGCTTATCGATTTAATTGCCGTCTCCTAATTGGAGTTGATTGAACCTGCTGCGCAGGAGTGAGGAGATCGGCAAGACAAGCCGGGGAGAGAGGGAGAGAAAGTAATCTGAGACCACAAAGAGAGAGCCTTCCTTGTCCTTTGTACGCATACGCATACAGCTAGACTCTCCTCGCATCGCTTGCTCCTCTCTCTCCGAGTGCTCTGTGCTCTGCTTTTCTCGCTCTCTGGAAGCGAGCGCCAGCAGCAGCCTGGAAGCGCACAGTGGGTTGGATCCCATTCACTATTATATTTAAAAGCCTGCAGAAATTGTTGCCTAGATTTTGGAGTAACAGACAGGGGAGATTCTAGAATTTAAAAGACTGCATACTTGTTCAATATGTGGAGTTCTTCTACATTCATTTGTGATGTTCGTCGTATCTCTAAGGTAGATCTTGCACTGGTTTTGCTATTTATATATTTGTGGGTGCCCGCGAGGTGATCTGACACCACAGTGCGGCGGCCGCAGAGGAGGCTCCACTGCCACAGACGCCGTTGCCGTCGGCGCCGCTCGTCAGTCACAAGCAAACTTTCGATGCGAACGCGCGCCGCCGTCGCTTCTTCTCGGTTTTCCGTCGTCGCGTCGCGTCGCCGTTTCTGTGGGGGCAGCACACACCAGCCAAGTGCCACTGCCACTGCCACTGCCACTGCCACTGCCACTCGGAGTAACATACAAGCCCCTCTCGATCGCGATCCACCAAGGTGTGACCATTGCCCCTCCGCCGGCTCCCTACCTGACCCCCGCTCGCAATCAAATCCCAAGTGATTCACGATTCCCTTGAAATTCGCCAAAAAGCCCTGAGAAGAAAAACAAAAACACGCCGCTGATTCTTTTTGCGATGCTTCCAATGCACTGAGCAAAAAATTTAGGACCTGAGCTTTCAGACTTTAAATATTGAAATATTTCGCTTTACACTTAATGTTTTGTTGAGAATATAGTGTTTAATTGATTGATTTTGCTAAACACATTTGCTATGTGTTCAAGAATTAAAGAAAAGAACAAGTTCTTATAATTTTTGTTTAATTCTAATATTAGTTTTCTATTTGCAAATACATTTCTCTCTGTGTGTCTGGTTTTACGCTCTTGTGATTGCGATTGCGATTGCGATTGCGACCGTGTGCTGTAACCCGCCCGGCTAACGGTTAACGGTAAACTGATGACGATAATAACAATAAAAAGAAAACACTTTTATTTTTTTTGACAAACGACACAGCGAAGCGTAGAAGAAACGCAGGAAAAAAAAACAAAAACAAAAAAGAAACACAAACCAGCAAGAAACAAATGAGAAACAAATGAAATTGCAATTTATGTAATTGCCATTTTGCCATTGTATCTTTGTATCTTTGTATCTTCGGGGTCATTGGCATCTTTGGCCCCCAAAGAGGCGGCGGATTTAGAAAAGACAGTGACGGATCGGATCGGAATGCAGATATATGAGATACAAATTAAGGGTTATAAGGCGAAATCTAAGTGAAAAATGAGGGACTTGAGGGTTAAATCTAAAGGAATTAATCTCGAAATCAAAGATATAGTGATCACTCCTCTTAATATCATCACTTTTCTTGTAGTATTTGGGTTCTTTTATCACAAAAGCATATCTTTGTAGACCCTCTGAGAGAGATCCAATATCTCTGAGTCCCATTTATGCATATTTACTTCCTTGAGATTCAGAAAAACGCAAAGTATGAAAGTAAATATTTAAAGGAATCTCTAGATCTCTGGTAATTTATATTCTGTAACCTTCACAGAGCCTTATCATCTCTGCTCTCAAAACGCTAATATCAATAACCTTTTTCTCGGCCATAAGGATTACCCTTTCTTTAAATAACTACTTCATTTCGAGTAATTTCTACTTATCCTATTAAAAACTGTGATCTCTCACTGTCTGACTTCTGTTTTGCAAATTTTTCGCCCATTTATCTCAATCAAATAAACAATTTCCTTTCGAATTCTCCTCTCACAACAATTCCCATTCCCGATAATCATGGACTTAGTCACTTAGTTTACTTAATTTCACAAATCGCGCAGATGTACTCTGTCTATATTCATACTATATAGTATTTCACTGATGAATCAGGCTGAAAGGAGCGTGACAAATATCCATCCAGCGAACCGCGGCGCGCTTTGAAACAGTGTTTATCGTTTATCGTTACACCTTTTTTTGTTTCTGTTCAATTTTATAATATTTTAGTGCATATTTAGTGGATCGAGTGAATAGCCCCAAATGAAATTATAAAGATATACGCTTTGTGTATACACACTCGGCGGCATCGCGATCTTCAAGCGACCGGTCCCGAACCCGGACTCCCTCTGTGTGTGGGCGTCTCTGTGCTCAGTATCGGCGTCTATATATGGTGTATATGTCTTCTGATTAGTTTAATTAAAGCGTATTTCAATTGCCCAGTGCGCAGTTGTTGTTTAATGCCGCTGCCACAACCGCTGCTGTTGCTGTCTTTGTTGCAACACATTTCCTGCCGCACAAAGAAGGAGGAACCACTGCTACCGCCACAGCGTCGGGATTAGGAGGGAAATCATGACAACGACCAGCCTGGGCCGCCAGATACTGGAAAAGTTCTTTCCGTTTCGGTAAGTGGCCGGGGTAGGATCTTCTGTTCCCTGAACTCAGTGCTGTCGAGGCTTTCGAGATAGATTTGGACTCTTTTTAGAAGAGAATTTAAAGGAAATCGAAGCTTAACTTATTGAAATGAAGTTCTGAAATATTAAGTAAATAAAGTTCTTAAAATAACAACCTTAATTCATATTAAAAAGAGGTTTTTCCTTATTATTTTGTGTTGGGTCTGTCCTGTTTCTGGTGGCATCACTATCCTCAACAGACAGACCCATGTCGGCTTTGTGGCGACCAGGAGCCCATCAACTGAAATACCAAAGTGCCAAAAATAAATATGGGTCAGACGGAGACGATGCGCCGGGAGCCTCTCAGAAGATCGACAATGATGCGGCGGCGGCCCCGGCACCAGTCCACTCCACGTCGTATTTTAGCGACTTTTGCACAAGTTTCCAGGTTGCCTATTTTCGTGGCGGCCATAAAAACAAAGAAAAATTCGTCTAAGGAAATTTAAAATCGATTCTGCGAATGCACTTACAAGACTAACTAAATTATTAAATTAAAATGAAGAATAACTCTTTTATATTCGTTAAAATGATAAATTGACTTTATCTTGAATTAAATAAGATGGCAGAGGCTGTAAACTTATATTTCTAATAATCTTTACACAACATAAACTTTAAATGAGCTCATTCTCTTCGTTTCGAAGACATTTTTAGGCTGTTAAATATATTTATTCAGATATTATTATTAATCACAGCAAAAATAATAATTTGCAATAGGTTTATCATGCTAATTTCCAACAAAAAACTTTTATTTCAAGCATAGATACGCATATATTTAAAGTTCCAGAGATTATACCCCCTAAAAGAAAGGGTATTCGGAGCACATTCCGTCCAGAGTTTGTGTCACTTTGTGTGCGAAATGGCAGGAAGTGCTCCACAAGAGGTTGTCAGGCTCCACGAGAGCAACGATCGATCGATCGCCGGTTCTAGCTCCAATAATTGACCAAGATGAATGGGCAAAGAGTGTGCCTGTTGTGTGTTGGTTCCATCAAAAACCGGAATGCAGTTTTCCACGGCACACACTATCAATCACTGAACGATTTTCACCAAATCACCATTCGATTCCTGTCCAGAATGTAGAGCAAATTGGCATACGTGAGGAGTTTGGGAAATTTCACCATTAAATTGTATATTAAAAATAATGTTTTGCCATTTAAAGTATTTAATTGGATCGAACTTGAGGCTAAATTAAGTTGGTTTGCATTCAAATTCTGGAAATAAATAAGACTTTCTACTTAAATTCAAATTTTCAATTAGATTTAATAAAGTAAAGATTGTAAACCGTAGACATTTTTATTAAACGGTGTAAATGGTAAATGATTGCAATTAAAGTCAATTAAATCAATAAATACTATGTCCAAAATCAATTATGTATTGCCATTTGGTTTTTTGAAGGCTAATGAAAGCCTTATTTGACTTAAAACCAATTCAACTAATGACTTTCCCTACTAACGCTTTTGGCAAGCCTATTTTCTGTTATTTTTATGGCTTTCCAGCCTAAAAGGGATCCTGAGGGATCATTAAAGTCGAAAGATAAAATCAAAATCAAAAGACATGACTTGATATGTCCCTGGTGATCTCACTTTCACTCTGTTTACTCAAGTTTGCAGCTGTTTTTGGGGTCCACAATAAATAAACACTTTGATGGGCAGAATGATCGCAGCTGCTGCTTGAAGTTTCCCTCTCTCTGCCCGGGTTTTCCGACTTTCCCGACTTCTCTATGACCGTATCCTGGCTGCCTGACTCGCTGACTGCCTGAAACCCTAATAAACATATTTTCTCATTTGCAAAAGCCTCATTACGACGGAGCAACTCATCGCAGGCCAATTCCTAAGCATTTTTATCGCCATGGCTATAATTGTCTGCATAACAATAACACTTTTGACATTAACAACAAGCAGCGGAAAATAGCCAACATTAAGGCAGGCAACGATGTCATAATTTTCCACAATAAAAAGTGTTTTCTGTTGATTAAATGGCGCAGAAGAGAGTGAAAATAAAGGGGGAAGTCCCCCACAGCCTGCTAATTTGCCATATTTGGCGTAAAAAAATACGAAGGAAAAACTTTTGCTCACTTTTTCCATTTTCCCCCGACAAAAGTTTTCTTCTTTCTTTCTTTCTTCTCTTTTTTTGGTGTGAAAAGCCAAAAATGGAATTGCCCATAATTTTATTGCTTTCGTTTTATATTGCGAGGGCGGAAAGGGTGCTGGTTCGACTCCGAGGAGCTGTGGGGGATGCTTCAAAGGGGTTGTGGAAAGTATTGGGGTATTACTTTAAAGTGCTTGCCACGCATGTTTATTAGAAATGGTAGGGCATTAAATGAAGTGCCAGGGTTGAAATGCGGTCCTATTAGGGCATAAACATGCATAGATTAACCCCGGGAAATATAGGCCAAAGTTTGGCAAGACAGTTAATTATAATGGGACCCTTTGAGTTACTAAAAGGTTGATACTTTTCTTTTATTATTTCTTTTAACTTTGTTTTGCATTAACGCTGGAATACACGACTTCAATCTTGGTGTTAGGCTGGACATCCATGTTAATCGATTTATAATCGATTTTTGCTTCCAATAACATCGAAAACTTCGCTATAACCTGGTGGTAACCTCAAGAGCTGGAATACCATCCATGTTAATCGATTTTTGCTTGCAAAAACATCGAAAACTTAGCAACAACCTTGTGGTAATCTTTAGAGATGAAATTACATCCATTTCTATCGATTTAAAAACGATTTTAGCTTAAAAAAATATCGAAAACTTTGAATAAGCTGAAAAATGAAGTAACGTATACTGATGTGGCAAGTGATGACTTCCTCCCAAAACATTTTCATATCCAAGCAGGAAGCTTTTACTATTAATACGACCTTAATACAGTTACCAGGCACTTTTAAATATTTTATTTTCAAATAAATATATTATTTTAACACAATTTATAACCTAATTATGTAGGAAAAAAGATGTTTTAAATTATCTGCAGTTCTTACTATTAATCGTTGTTTCGAGAATCGTTTAATATAATGGAATTCTGTGATGGAGCAATTTATGTAGATACACATTTACTCGTAAATACATCCATCATCTGCTCAATTGCCATCAGCCAAGAGTGACATCTGCGAATTCTGCCAAATGAAGAGAGAGAAAGTTGCCGCTTTTATTTATTTTTTGTTGCCATTTGCAATCCGTAAAATGCATTTGCCATATACGGCGGACACACACACATTACCCTACAATGTTGCATTTGTCCAGATGTCATACAACTTTGGCTTCAACTTCAACTTCATTGGCAACCCGGCATCGTCATCGTCATCGTCATCGTCTCTTGATGATTTCCATGGGCATTTTCCACGTCACCGTTGAATGGCCGGCAAATGTTGAAACTGTTTGCAGTTGGCATTTGCCATTTGGCCATCTTGTCTACGATATTTGTTTATTTGCCCAGATATGTGGGCATCCACATCCATATATATATATATAGTATTTCCCTCTTACCATATCTTTGTGTGTATTTCATTTCGTTTCCTCGTTGCCGTGGCAACTTTCGCTGCTGAAATTTATTAATTTATCCTGGGGGAGCAATAGTTCGGTGCGTGGATGCGGATGTTGTTGTGTGTGTGTGTGTGTGTGTGACCCCTGACCCTCCAAATCCCCTGGAATCCCCCAGACGGACCGCAGGACCTTTAGCTCCTTGTTTCGGCTTCTCTTTCAACTTGAAATGCTGTTAAGATACTTTTTGCTCTTGTTTTTGTTTGTGTTTTCCCTGTCATCGAATGGGGCAGCACCGGCCAGGCCAGGGCATTATTTAATTACAGGACTCCAGTTGTCCTGCCACAAATTTTTTTCACTTTTCTCGCACTTCTGTGCAAGTTTAGGGGCGGAAAAGTCGTAAAAATACACTTGCAAGCTGCTGAAAATGGTAGTCAATGGCCTCTGGGAGCCTCAAAACAATTTTCCAGAAAAAAAGAATGAAATTCCCTACCAAGCAGCAAGTTTTTAATTATTTTAAGCCATTTTGTTGTTTATCTTCCGCCAAGGAAATTCAATTAATGTCAATTTTCTTACCTTCATCTTCTTCTCATTTCGTTACAGGTGAGTTTGCTGTCTTTATTTTGTTGTTTTTCGGAGTTTTGAGTGTTCCTCAGCAAAACGTATTAAGTGAGTAAGTAAATTTAGGAAATTACATGTAATTTTATAAGCTAAGTGCCTTCTAAGGAATTATAATTAAAAGTAATTAGAAATAAGCAAGGTATCTAATTTATAATATAACATCATTTTAGGCATCCCTTAAAGGTGTTTTCATGTTGTTATTAATTTCATTTACTTTTTAGATATATTTTATTAATATCTCATAGTAAATGCACAAACCTAGTTGTACATTTTTGCTTTATTAATTATTTAAAAGCGAAAAATATAGCTCAAAACTTACCAAAGTTCCCAGAATGAATCCCCTTCCAAAGCTGCGTCTTGTTTGTACATGTGTCCATGTTGCACACATCATTTTGGACGACAACTGCAGTTGGATTTTTGGATTTATCCAGAGATTTCCCCCCAAGATACACATATATCCCTCCATTGTGCCGTTGCTGCTCTCCAAACATTTCTCGTTTCGCTTCTACGATTTGACAGTTTGTTTACAAATTTTGTTTCTTGAGCAGAAGCTGGAGGAGACGGAGATGGAGGCCCGGTCCCACTGCGTCTGGCAGCTCCATGCGGGCTTTTCCCAGCCCCCACGTGGGTGGGTGGCATCGTGGCTCTTGTCATCGGCGGAGAACTGCCCAATTATGTCGGGGGGAAAGCCACTCAAGTGCAGATGTGAACTTTGCCCAGGCAGAGGGATCAGGGAGCAGGGAGCTGCACACACACAAAAGACTGCGCTGCGCCGCCTGATTTGATTTAAAGTCATTAAAATCCGAATAAGCATAAGAGCAGCTCTCCCATGGATAATTGCCAAGGCTGTTGTTTAATCAGCCGGAAAATTCGTTCTCGATTCAGAGGGAAAATGATTATGGCTATTTAAGGAAGAGCAGAGATTCTCATAGGAAAATAAGAGATTTATACTCTGGGAACTTAACAAATTGATTTAATATTAGTTTTCTTATCATATATTTAAGTTTAATCAGGTAAATAATAAAAGAGTTTTAGAATATAAATGTTAATAGTATAGTATGTAATTTAAAGGAGTAAATCTTTCTTAAATAAAGTTTAAGACTTATAAAAGTTTATTCAGTGAAACATCTTTCAGAAAATAAATCCCAATCGCAATCCTGAGGATAAGCCCCTCCTGTTAAGAATTATTTATTTTTAAGTTTCCCATTAAATACAGATGGCTTTTCTGCCTCGCGGGCTATTAAATGTAAATTCTTTACAATATTAATACTTAAGCGTATTAAATGGTAAATAAAAACTTTAAAGCTCAAAGACTTCCATTTACATACACAGAAAATAAACTTTCTTTAGCAGTTCTCTTAATTTTATTTAGTCTAATAATAAATATATTATTATTATTCAAATTAAACCTAATCTTGAAAGTATGCAGAAGTAGAATTCTCGAGTAATCTTCTTGCCATGTTTTCTTGGAATCTCAAAATTTCAAAACCACAGCCACAGACAATAATGTCTCATCTAGGGTTGGGGTTGTTGGGAATTATTTTCCATCCAAATTGTGACCGTTTCAGGGCCATTAAAATTTCTTTGTGGCGGCGGCAGCAGCTAAAAACAACAAACCTCTGCCTCCTCTTCTGGTGGCATCGCGAATTGTTGTTCTCAACAGCAGCAGCAGTACAATCGGCGTCGTTGTCGTTGTTGTTTTTAATAATTAATCATTTGGCCTTAAAAACCAAAAACGCAGGCGGCAGAGGCTGCCCAGAAATATGCACATTATGTGGCCAGAGAGTCCAAAGAATGGAGTTTGCTGGAGAATTGTGGGGCGGAATGGGAGCTACAGCGAGGGAAAATTATAATGGATTTAATAAGCTACTGGATTTTATGATTATTTTATATATTATTTATATTTTGGGTATAAAAATCTATTACTCATCTTGAAATAATAGATAGAAGGCTTTCCTTAGAAAGGGTAACAAAAACAAAACCTACACGTTGTCGGAAAGAAATTCAGCTTCTGGATTTAAGTATTGCTTTATTTGTATATCTTTTGATATAGTTTTGCTGTACATATTACAAAAACCAAACCTACACATCTTCGGAATGAAATACTTCGCACTCAGGCTAACAAAAACAAAACCTACACATCATCGTCAGTGGAAACTTTCGATAATATTTATTTTAGGTAAATTTCTGTTAGTTCGACCCTTTCCAAAAAATTAAAAAAAAAAAAACATAGATAGGGGGTGCTTCAACGTACATTTGGGTATTTGGGGTAATTATGTTGGGGACGCTCTTAGTTTAGACACAATAAATCTTTAAAGTTTAGCCGAATTCCCATACAAAATCCGTAGCAAACACGCACACTGACAAATTATAAATACACAAAATTCAAACAAATGTTTGTAAAATTTTTGTTTTATTTATATTTTACGCATAAATGTATTCAAAGTGTGCAAAGTGTCGACATATGTATATCGTATTTACGCTAAGCCTAATTTGACAAAAATTTTAAGCTTCACAGACCACTGTACCGATCCGGAATTAGGCTAAACTTTAAAGATTGATTGTGACTAAACTAAGAGCGTCCCCAACATAATTTTTATACCCAAATGTACGTTGAAGCACCCCATATGGTATTTTTTTTAAATTATTTGGAAGGGGCCGAACTAACAGAAATGTACCTTATTTTATTATTCAGTATTTATTTTTATTATTTTTAAATATTTATCATTATTATTTCATATTTTTTCCTAAAGAAATATTTAGTAATTCTAAAATCTATGGAATTTTATGAAGTCTTGACTGGCTTGCAAAAACCTCTCTTTTTTTCTTGCACTGTACAGCAATCCGAATACGGAACAGAAACCGATATAAATTGCATTATGGCCAAATTAATTGTTTTTACCGGCCGCAGGAGTGAGGTTTGAGCGGGGGTGGTGGTCGCATTAATGGCCAACCCTCCCCTACCCTCCTCACTGCGAAATCGAACCCCTCCTTGCATGCCGAAGGCCCAAGGACATTAATAAGGCCCAAAGGATGTGGTGACATTAATTGCGCGACGAAGGCCAAGCCATAGGCAGGCAGAGGGGGTTGGACAGTCATTACATTTCCATATAAATATTTATCGCATGTGATAATGCCCAACGGGGGGGGGTCGTAGTCGGGGTTGTCAATAGTTTTTCAATTTATGTTGTAAATGCTCGGGCCCTGGGTTGGGGTTATGCCTCCACAGGGATCGCTCTCAAATGGTAACTGCCGAAGGATAACGCTTTAATAGTAATTAATAAACAGTAATTGGAGTAATAATTCGTTCAGTGTAGCGTACGGGGGACATATTTCGTAGAATGAACACCTGGAAGCTTTCTCTCTTCCAGTGACCACTGTACTTGATTTCGGGAACTGGAACCTCTCACCTTCCAGTGACCACTGTACTTGATAACGGTAAACTGCAGTTTCAACCATATGCTGTCCCGCTCACGCAATTACAGCAAGCGAAGGCTTTGCATGCGTAATTAAGGCGAAATGGTCAAGAAATTATGATTTAAACAAGCAACGCATTGTGAGAGTCTCTCGCCCTTCTCCTTTCGGCATTTGCCAACATCTGTCTAAGCAAAAAGCCGGCCAAAAGCACATTCATTACATTAATTAATAATTGTATGGCATTAATTTTGATTTATGTATTTGTCGCAGGGCTCCCCCTCTCTTTTGTTGTTGGAATGCCACAGCCAATTTGTCAACTTGGTCAAATAGCACAACAACAACAACAACACACGTAGAAAATGGAAGAAGCAAAAGTAAATGGGCAAGAACAAGAACAATAAGAGGGAGAAGAAGAAGCTCGAGCAACATTCCTTTTGTAAGCACCTCTCTCCCTCTCGTTTTCGCTAGCGGGACCAGGAGAATGAGAGCCGGTTTTTGGGGGGCAGCGAGAGAAGAAGAATGAAAACAAAAACAAAAACAAAGGCAACAGCTGGTCGATCTCGGGCTCTCCTCACACTCTCCCCATGCCATATCCTCCACCTCCTCCACCCTCTTCTTCGTCACTTGCTCGATCGGTCGAGGCCATTCAAAATGTAAAAGAACACCGCAACAACAACATTGAGAACAATAAGAAACCACCAACAACAACGCCAAACAAAAGCGGCAACAATAAAGACAAAAAAAAAACAGCGAATACAACCGAAAAGGAAAAGGCAACAAAAGCAACGTAACGAAACTTTGGCGCAACTTTGACGATTCGAGCGAAGGGCTCTCCCACGTTCAAGTTATGCGTGTGTGTGTGTGTGCTCGCATTTACATACTTACGTTCCACTTCCTTAGCACTGCCTCCCTACCAATGCTGCCAGATTTTGAGAGATAAAATAAGCTAGATTGAAGAAAAAAATAAGCTAGAATAAGCTACAAATTAAAAAAAAAAGGCTAAAAATAAGCTAACCATGGAAAACATTAAAATAGTTGATTTTTTTACTTTTATTGATACGATATTGATATGATATTTATATAACTATTATAGTAAAGAAATAATTTCATCAACTTCATCATTAGATTCCATATATTTATTTGGCGGATGATTGAACTAAAGCGAGGTATTTCGTTGGAAGTTGGTAGTCATGGCAACATTTGCCATGAACTCGCAGTCCATATCTATAACATTAAAAAGAAAATACTTAGTATATTTTAAATAATTTAAAATTTCAAAAACAAACCTTATTCTTAATATTGCGTTCAAGCTTTTTAAACACATTTTGTTGCGCAACTTTGTTTTTACGATGTTCATTTGGCTGAATACCCTCTCAACCGCAGCATTCTACCATGGCAGTGAAAGTATATGCAAAGCAAATAACGCCAGTTGCTCGAAAGCTTTGTTTTGGCCAGCATCCTTGTACATCAAAACTTCTGACCAAAACTCTATAGTCTGTTCCTTTTTTTCCCAATTAATTAGGTGATTTTTCCTAATTGGGATACGATTTCATCAATATTTTCATATTCGAAATGTTCCAACAACGAAATAATTTTTTAAGCCGAAATTAGCTAAATGAAATTTGAAATAAGCCAGATTTTAAGCTATATGCATTTCAAGTATTTTTCAAGCTATTTCATTTTAAAATATGCTAAATCTAGCTTGAAATAAGCTAAAATGGCAACAATGCTCCCTACCCCTCTCCCTAGCTTGTTCGATCTTTTCTTTTCCGCTCTCCTCCCCACTCGCCCTCTTTCTCTCTCACGCTTCGCTGGGCTTTTTGGCCAACGGCAGCGATGCACTCCGTACACTGGAGGAAAGTTTTCATAACAATAACGAACTTGTACTTTTCCCAAATATTAAGTTTAATATTTTATTTAAAAAATATAACCAAATAAATACAAATAAACTAAGCAAAGGAAAAGGACTAAGTGATATCCTTGCCCTACTGTTCACCCGGACCCCTTGAAATTCTCCGCCTTGTTCAGAAGCTTGGCGAAGCGCGGCGTGTAGCCGGAGGCCGTTAGGCGCTTCTCCATGGCCTCATCTTGAGCCTTCTGGCGAAGTTTCTCCTCCTCGTCTGCAGTCTTTAAGACCAAGTCGTAGAACTCCTGGAGATCCGGGCGCAGGGGAATGCAGGTTTGGCGGTGCAGAAAGCTGTCTTTGATCTTGGACTCCTGGAAATCATTCTTGGGCTCCTTATCTGAATCCTTGAGGTTCAGCTCCAGAATGGGCAATAGCAGCGACAACTCTGGATCATTGCGAACTGCCTCGAAGACGGCCGCCACAATCTCCTTGGACAGTTCGCCCGATACCAGCCTGTCGTAGCTGTCCTCAGGGTGGGTCCTGTGAGGGATTTACACAAAGATATAGAGGATATTAATCCATTAAACAACTATATAGAACTCACCATTTGTTGACAATCTTTGAGTTTATCTTCGGTGTCACCTTCTGGAAAGTATGTTTATCGCTGCCCTGCTTTAGTCCTGGCTCTTTGTGTTTTATGGTGGGTCTCTTCCGGGAGTTTTTGGTCCCCCTTTGATGCTTTCCAGTCTTGGGTTCCCATTCATTGATACCACCAGCTACCCTTCGTGCCTGACGCTCGTCCTTATCCATATAGGCATCCATGCTGGCCTTGTTCCCGTGCAGACGACTAACCTGGGCCTTGTATACGGGTTCAGGGGGCGGCAACTCCTTATTGGGCGTGAGAATGATGGAGCCATTGCTGTAGAACTGTTTCATCTTGAGGTTGGCGCACACATTGGCATTGATGGAGACGTTCACCTTGACGGAACTCGGGCTGTCGCAAGGGTTGTCCTGTGGACCCGGTTCCGGTGTCGTAGCATTACCATCTGGAGTCGTAATGGACACGCAGTCGGGATCCATGGTGGACACCGAGGTCGTCTTGAGCTTGAAGAAGGGTCCGAAGAACCGGTGGATTCCGAAGGACTTTATCGGTGCTGACGTCGGCTTGGTGGTCACCGGTGTCACCGTCTGTTGTATGGGTAGCTGTACAGATGGTTGCTTCTGCACAGGCTGCTTGGGTGGATCCTTCTGCATCTTTTGTAGTTCGGTGAACAAGTTGCTTAGATTGAAGCTGGCCTTAAAATTTGAGATCTCGAGAGGCTGTTGATTGGCCTGTGGCTGTAGGGGCTGCTGTTGCTGTAGCACTTGCTGCGGTTGTGGAGCAGATACGGCCAGAGGTCGCTGATTCATCATCGGCACCATATACTTGGTGGGATCGTAGACATGGGCCATGGAATCGTTGTCGCGACTGACTTCCGGGTTATTGTATTGTCCCATCCCTTCATAACGCGCATAAGTTTCGCCATTTTCCCCCAGAGATCTCTTGGCCCTCCTTCTCTGCCGGGTAAGTTGCCGATACTCGTAATCCCGTTTTAGGCGGTCCTGAAAGAGCGGCCTCTCATCGGCCATTAGCTTGGCCACCGCATCGGGATAAGACATTGTGTCCGATGTCTCCACTGCTGCCGAGTCCTTGGCCTCCAGCTTGCTGCCTTCGTCGTATTCCGACCTACCCTCCGGCTCCTTGAGCTTCAGGTTGATGTTCATCTTCACCATGTCATCGTCGTTTTCCACCTTGGACACGATATCGTGCTCGGCATCCCTGTTGCGGATTTCCTTGTCCATGTCCAAACTCTTCGAAGGGAAAATCCCGTCGGCAACGTCTAGCTCCAACAGCTTTGCCTCGAACTCGCTCACTGGCTTAGGCAGGGCCTTTCCTTCGACTGACTCAAGCTTAAGTTCTGGTTTCGTCATCAAATCACTGTCCAACTTGTTGTATTCGCGGGACTCCTTCGACTTCTCCTCCTTGGATTCGTTCTCTTTGGTCGAGTCCAGGGCAGTCGCTGCCTTGGTGTCGAGTCCCAGCTCTGAAAGGATCAGATACTCATCTCCTTCGAGGGGCTTTTTCTTGTTCTCCTGCTTTGATGGCTTCAGTGCCGCTTTTTCCACAGCTTCTAGGGATGCCGATTCCATATTTCCAAGGGAGGTTGATCCCAGGTCTGGCTCCCTCCTGAACCTGTCCCAATCGGAGGGCATGGGATTGTTCGGCTCGTAGTCCAGTACATTGGGCAATGGCTCGTATTGGGGCATTCGCTTGTCGTAGCTCTTGGGTAGGTCCATAATCCGGTCCATATTCAAGCCGACGTCATTGGACGGGATGTAATCGAAGTTGTCGTTTTCTGGCAGATTGTATGGCTTCATGTTCATGCTGTCCTGACCGGAAGTGTCGAACTGTGGGGGCTGCATATCCTCCAGCTCCTTGCTGTCGGCCATGCTGTCCGCCATCTGGTTGCGATTGATGTCCAGGGAGCTGCTGGGCAGCAGGGGGCCAAAGCCCTTCCGCATCAGCCGAATGCTGGTCTTGAGCTTTATTTCGTCCATGGGATTGAAGCCGCTGGAGAAGCTGCGTTTCTTCTGTTTGTTATCATCCTGGCCAAGGCTGCTGAACTCGGAGAACTCTGGGGACTTCTTGACCTGATTCAGCTTGTTGGACTTGCCATGGGAGAAGGACAAGCGATTGAGGGTGCGTTCGTAGACGCCATCTGGCACCGGGGCATTGCCAAAGTCTGGTAGGTTCTCGGCCATTGGCTCTTCCTTTCTCGGCGCATCCTTGGCCTTCAGCCGGTCCTGTTCCTCGAGGTGCTCCTGGTCGCTGAGCATCTTCTGCACATGCCTCAGCTTCGCGTCCAGATTGGTTATACCGCCGTCCTTGGCCTGGGGAGGTCGCAGCGTACCCTCGTGCTTCTGGACAATGCCTTCGTTGGACCACTCCTTGTACTTGGGCTTCGAATTGTCAAGGGTCTTGTCCGGACGGTCGATGACATACTTGGACCTCTCCTGGCTCACGGATCGCACCTTCTTGCTGTCCGAGCGCTTCTTGAGGGCATTGTTCTTGGTCAAGTCGCGGTACCAGGCGTCTGCCTCCTTTTGCCAGGCCCTCTCCCCCTTCTTCGGCTTGTTCGATAGCTTCACCGGCGTCTGGGAGAAGCTGGCCAGCATGTCGTCGAGGGTGTTGCGCGGATCCCGCGACTGTTCCTTATCGGCGTCCTTCTTATCCACGTCTTGGAAGGATGGCCAAAGATCCTGCACCTCGGGACGAACTGTCTCCACCGCTCCGCTGAAGCTCCCCCCCAGCTGGTTGACGCTGCTGCCTCCCAATGAGGGCTCCTGGGCGCCACTGAAGCTCCCCCCCAGCTGGTTGACGCTGCTGCCTCCTAATGAGGGCTCCTGGAGGCCACTGAAGCTCCCCCCCAGCTGGTCGAAGCTGCTGCCTCCCAATGAAGGCTCCTGGGCGCCACTGAAGCTCCCCCCCAGCTGGTCGAAGCTGCTGCCTCCTAATGAGGAGTCCTGGGCGCCACTGAAGCTCCCCCCCAGCTGGTTGACGCTGCTGCCTCCCAATGAGGGCTCCTGGGCGCCACTGAAGCTCCCCCCCAGCTGGTCGAAGCTGCTGCCTCCCAATGAAGGCTCCTGGGCGCCACTGAAGCTCGCCCCCAGCTGGTCGACGCTGCTGCCTCCCAATGAGGGCTCCTGGGCGCCACTGAACTGCTGTGCGAACGGGTCCTCCCAGGTGGAACCATTACGGCAGAATACCAGCAGAAGCCACCAGAATTTTATGAACATCATCTTGCTAGAGAGCTCGAGTTTCCTTTGAAATAAATAGAGAGACGGAAAGGTTGACTTCAAATTCAAAGGTAGAGAGATGCAAAGAAAGAACGTATTTGATATATTTTACTTTCTATTCTCCCAGTGTACGCATATGTTACGCATTCGTGTGGTTTTTATGTGAGAAGGAGAAGTGGAACGAAGAGGAAGGGAGTAGGGGCATTTAAGTTCCAACGATCGCGACCTCGCCTGGCTTGCCACGCCCCCGCATGCAAGCGCCTTCCCATTTGTATTTATTTTGTTTTTGGGGCCTCGCCTTCTCTCCTCTCTCATGCGTTTTGTGTCTTTTAATAGTCAACTGCAATGCAGTTGACCAAAAAGCAATGCAAACGCTTTTATGGCGGCTTTTTCGTGATTTCGATCGCATCGGCAACAACAAAAACAAATAAACAATAAAAAAAAACGCATGCGTTTTGCGCAATTTACAAAAGCGGCTTTGTGAGCGCCGGTGTGTGTTTGTGTGTGGGCAGCATCCACTGCCAACGCAGCGCCGCCAATGCACAGTGGTATATGCCATAGGCCATAAATAAAAAATTGATTTTGAGCTATTCCAGCGAAAAGCACTTTTTCGATCAGCTGATTGCCCAAACTTAACGACGCAATATTATTTTATAAAATTATTTTTTCAGGTACCCATAATCAATTCGAGTATTCTCGAAAATATGTTTTTAACATTTAGCTTAAAGAATGCGGTACACCTGCGCAAAGAATTGAAAATGTAATTGATTCTCCTTATTAATTACATTCAAAACTAGGAACATTAGCCGGATTTGGAAGAATTGCAAAAACGAATAAACTTAATTTGTATTAAGTTAAGCGGAAGAACCGACATTTTTGAAAACAAATATTCTGATTGGCTTGAGTTCATGGAAATTATAATTCTAAAATGCTGCTTGCAACCAAAAGCATCTAATTTACATCGCTGACGTTCAAAAAAGGATTTCACTGAGGTTTCAAATAGGACGAAGCTCCTGTCTGTTATCTGAGAAGGTGTGCGTGGGGCTGGAAATGAGCATTCACACCCACACATTTCAGTATCATAGATCTAGGTTTGTAAATAACTTACAGTAAAAATATGAGCCTGATTTTGTGAATGAACTGAATTTATGTCTGCTTTCTCATGCAAGCTCAAATACTGAGGCAATCGTTCCTATGGAAGCGACAAGATATATATTTATAATATTTTGATAGATTTTGGTTGAAAGTTTCATACAAGACCGACCACTGTGCAATGCAGCAAACTCGTTCCACACACAAACTCCACATGTTTTGTGTTTGAACGAGAGGAGCTCCACCGCCTCTCTCTCTCTCTCTCTCTCTTGGCACGAACGAGCTTCGGCCGCGGCTTCGGCTTGCTGAGAGAGTGAAGTTCTCTCTATCGCCAGCGGAGAGCGTAAACTTAAGAGCGAAATAGACCGGCGAAACAGAGAGCAAGACGCAACGCCAAAACAAAATCGTGCTCTCTCTGCTTTTGAGTGCCATTCGGCAGGCCGAGAGAGTTGTGGATTTTATGTGGGACTAGTGGGACTCAAGAAACCTATAAATACGAGTGCAAGCAACCATTCGAAAAAAATTTTTTTTTAACAAATTTGTTTTAAGCAAAACTTTACGTCACGGCTCCGTTGCCGCGAAAAACGGAAAATTCGTGTTGGAAAATGCTCGTTGTTTCCCATTTCACACGCGAATAATTGCGAATTTTGTTTTTGTAAGTGCGCGCGGCATATTTTTGTTGTTTGTTTTTCTTTAGCCTATTATCAATGTGTGTGTGCGAATAAGAAAAAACAAAACAAAAGATAAACAAAAACTGGAATAAGAAAATAGATCGGAAAACAAGGGACACATTTTTCAATTATTTTATGCTTTCAACTATATTTTTTTCGTGTGCGTGCATGCGGGTGTGTGTGTTGTGTGTGTGTTTGCGTCTCATTTATTTACTTTAATTCTTTGCAATGCAAACACGCAAATAATCAAAGAATAACAAAAAAGACGAAAAACAAATGTTGCTGCTGCGGCTGCTGCTTCTCTCTCAACTCGACTGCTGTTGCCGCTAGTTTTGTTTGTGTTTTTCGCGTTGCTCCTTCTACTTCTTCTTCATCTTCGTCGGCTGTTTTGTTTTTGTTTCTGTTTTCGGCATATTTTGTGACTGTGTGTGTGTGCTTTTGAGTTTTCGCAATAAATGCAAATGTGGCTGAAAAAGTTTGATCTTTGATTTTATTGCGGCGCACAGAGAGGTGGAGTGATGGAGCAGGAGCAGGAGCAGGAGAGCGGAGTGGGGCTAGGTGATTCACCCACACACACACAAAACATGTCTCTCCTCCTCCTCCTCCTCCGACTCTTCTGACTCAGTCGCAGATTCTTCAGAATTATCGCAATTATCACTAGAAAAAAATATGAAAAAAATACCCAAAGTTGAGTGGCCAAATAAGGAGATTTCTGTGTAATTTATGTCATGTTAGCTTTTATGCTTCTTTTTTTTAAGGGGATTGTCGTCTACCCAGAATTACACAGAATGCGGAGAATTCTTCGTTTTAATTTATGGTTTTTGGAATTGCTAAATAAAGTCAAGTATTCAACTTTAAAGTTTATGATCATTGCTAGTATCCTAGCTTGGAGTTGTAAAGCATAATTTTGTCCGTTTGAATGAATCTTCCATAGAAGATTTCGTTATAATGGAAGAATTTCCTTTAAATAATGATTTTGAAAGTTGAATGCATTTTTATTGAATTTCTTCAATTGGTACCAAACGAAATGATGAAGAAAATTGAGTTTTCTATATTGAAAATAAAAGACTATGATTTACTAGGAAAAGCAACTCAAGTTGGGGCTAGAATTCCCAACGAGTCTAGCTGTAAGCTGGTGCACAGGATACTGATGAGGATTGAGCGATTCCCTCAATTAAATAGCTTTCTTTTGATTTTAACTTATTCTTTGTACATTCTAACCCTTAAAATGAATGAAAAGTACTTTCTTATATCCTTTTAGAACCCCCTTGTGTTTATTTATTTATTTAAATATTTATTTTCCTAGAAAATCTTAGATTTTCTCCCTTTACCAGGAAATACTCTTCTCTTCTCCTAAAAATATTTCATATTCTCGGGGGCGCTAGTTCAAAAATAGCTCCTCGAAAGAATTCATAATTTCCTCTGGCTGCACTTTAGTTTTTCCCTTTCGGCTTTTCCACCGCTTTCCCGCACTCCTTTCTGGGGTTCTCGACATCATTAATGTCATCGGAGATCGTTAGCAAATCAATTTAACAACAAATGCGACGACGACGACGACACTTGGGTTTGCCGTCGAGGAAAAGCCGAGAAGATGCCGCTGCCAAGCTCCCTATATTCCCCCTTTTTGGAGGCCTTAATGGAGCGAAACGGGGGAAGGAGGGACTGGGCCACTTTGCGGTTAACGTTTATTAACTGTAAATGAAGAAAGCACACAGGAAAAAACAACAAGAAAAATCCACAAAGTGCAGAATTGCAGTTGGGCGCGAAAAGTTGTTGGTTTGTTCAAGTTTTTTTGGTTTTTACAAAAATTGTTCTTAATTTTTGTTTATTTGATTTTTATTTCAAAACGTATTTTTTATTTATTCAAGTTTAAATATATTAAATTTTCTATTCGTTTTTTTGAATATATAATTTAATTTGAGCTTATTCTTAGAATTTTCGAGGTCTTACATGTTTTCTAATCGATTTATATGTTTCTTTAAACAATTCATAAATTCATACTATTAAAAATATATCCATGTTATATTTCCAGCAATTTGCTTTATAAAATTAAAGTTTTCTAAACTTAATTGATGTCAAGATCCAAAACCCGCAAGGTCTCCTTAACACCGATATACTAAAGACCAAATAATGAAGTTAACATGTTTATTTTCTTTACCCTGACAATGGACATTAAGAGTTTAAAATAATCAAGCCGTTTTTCTGCTTTTAAAAGTCACTTACTTTATGTATTTTTACATGGCAAGCCAAGATCAGTCCGCAAAAAATCGGCACGAAAACTCGCCATTTAAACTGGGGTCTTTAATTATTTTTATTTTGTTTTGTTTCTTATTGTCGTTGTTTCTGTTGTTGTCTTTAATGTTTTACCATTTGTGCTCGTTGTGGATTGTCGAGTTTCATTTACGTGCATTGAACGCCCGAGTGAGTTTTCCACTTTATTTGCATATTACCTACCGAGGCGATGGTCAGCGAAGGGGACGCCGCTCTTTTTTTATTTTATTTATTTTTTGTCATGGCAACCACACTGGCGTTGAAAATTTTAAAACCGAGAGAGTAACAGCAAATGCAGCAGCAGCAGCCACATTAATTAAATCTTAAATATTATCAATTTCATCTGTATCAATTAAACGAACAAATATATAAGTGCCAACCATGGAAATGCCATCCGAGTACCGCAAAATAATGCCAAGAGTTGCATTTTAAACCAAATTTTTTACGAAACATTTTCCAACAGTCAACGAACTGCGGAAGAGAGACAGCGAGTGAGAGAACGAGAGAGAGAGAGTCTCTTCTCAGTCTCTGAAATTTGCATAGAGAAACACGACACAGAAAGCAGCAGCCACTTTTTTCCTCTGCCCATGTAAGTAAATGCAAGAAATGAATAAAAAATATCAGAAAAAACGCTTACCAAATGAAAAATTGTTTCGCTACCAACACAAAAACAAAAACTGCACTCTATAATGAAGTTAACGGGGTTCTTTATGCTCTTAAATGCAAAGAATTCTTCTGGGGAATTCTTCAAGTCAAGGGGATTGTCCAGGTGAATTATCAAAGAACATCTTAGTTTATGAAAGGGTACAAACTTTCAAATATTTAACAAGTTAAACTGGTAAAATATCTTATAGGGTTACAAAAGCTTAGGATTGCAAAAACAAAACTTACTCAAGCTGGTGAGAAGGGCTTTTGATTTTAGTTTTCCTTTTCTTTCTAATTCCGTCTCAAAACTTAACCAAATGAAGTTCATTTAAAGCATATACTTTAGGAGTAAGTAGAAGGAGCCAAAGTATATATTTCGCGCTTCCACTTAGTTCGCATTTTAAATCCCCAATTAATTTATTGCCTCTATCATTGGTTATTAATACCAACATGTAAGGATCTAATGTCGTGAAGGTCTCGAATTCCATATTCTAATTAGAGTCCAAAGTTATTAATTGGTATTGAAATTACACATCCTTGAGGCTATCAATATCCAATTTGTGTGGCAAAACCTAAGAAAAACAGAGGCAGCTTGAATTGCCATAGCCCCTTGCCCTACCCCCTTTTCCCTGTGGCTCTTTCCCCCGAATTTTCCCGCATGCAACAAATATGCCGGCTTTTCCTTATCAGCTGCTGTGCACTGCGCAAAACACAAACAATGAGAGAGGCGGGGAGGCTACTCACGAGATATAGATGGACACTTAAGTCACTTAACCGACAAACTGACAACTGACTGACCCCCCCACGCCGCATGCCGGAAATCTCAACCCTCGGAGTCGCCACCTGAAAGCGATAAGAGGAAAATGTTTTCGTTTCGGTGGAAATGTGGCGGGAGGAGGGGGCGGGTAAGCGGCGGCGCCTCCGATATCGACCCGCAATCGATGATGTCCCCAACAATAACAATAACAACAATAACAGATACTACAGCAAACGACGATGACAATTTGTTTGTAATTTGTTTGTCTGTTTCCCGAAGTCATCTACCCCTTCCCTTGCCCTTAATACACTTGGGGGAAAAAGCTTAACAAAATATTACCTATGGAGCATCTATTTTGAGGCTTAATTTAGGCTATATTTATTAAGATATTTATTAAAACTGCATACTGAATGCATTATTGTTTCACAATTATTATATATGGTAGAAAACTAGAACTTCTTTGCTTCAATATGATAATTATAATCAATAATAATAAGGATTAACAGTAATTTTAAACAAAAATAATAAAAATAAGCGTAATATGTGCAGGGAGTGTACCTAAAGTTCCCAAGTACGAATTCAGCGACATATTTATGTCCTGTTTTAAAACATTTTCGAAATATATCACTTATTTATGCAGAAACTATAATTTCCTGGCAATATAAGTTGATTCTCTTGATTCCCAATCAAGTTCAGAGAGTTTCCCAATTATTAAACCCCAATTTCTCCCTGTGCCTGCGCTGGGCAAACATTCAAATAGATTTTGGAAAAGCAAACTCTAGCCGAATCATGAATTCGACCGCAGGCAAACTCAAAAGTCAACAACAACAAATTGCAGTCTCTCTAGAAGAGTCCCCCCCGAACTTGGCTTGTTATCAGGGGCCCACGGTTAAAATTTTGAACTTTCGTTTTCTTTCCTTTATTTGGCTTTCCCAACTCCCAGGCAAGGGGCACCTGCCTTATCATTCCCTGATTTGGATGGGTTTCCCTACCCCCTTTGCCTGCATCCAATGGCCGATTACGCTTACGAAACACTGGGAATCGCTGGTATCTCAATAAAGTGTCCATTGCGTCATTTCCCCAGAGACAGAGAGCGGGAGAGAAAGAATCGCTGTAATTGTTCGACGTTGCCATCGGCGGTCACTTAATTGTTCAAGTTATATTGGAGGGTAAAATACAATATTTCGAAGAGGATTTGACAAGCTTAAATTGTTTATTTCTTCCCCCTTTATGGGTACAATTTTGATTGCACAACTTTTAAGGGGAATGAAGAGTAGCTATGGATGGTTCTTTGAATTAAATAGAAATTAAAGAATTGAAAGGTATAAATGCCAAGTATTTGAAGGGTTTGAAAGGTATTTATAATTAGTTCAAATACTAGAAAGCTTACTAAATAAAGTAATCCATTCATCCCAGCAAACGAATATTTCTTTAAAATCTACAAGGATTTGAATGAAGCTTTCCACAGAAGCCCCTGTTTATTACAGAAGCCGGGGAAAAACCCCACTTAAATCCTGGAATTAATATATATTTCAAAGATTTCATTTCAATCTTGATATTGTAATTGAAATTCCCTGAAACGAAGCTGAAGCTCTTGTGAGCGTCTGTCCAGCGTCAAAGGTTCAGCAACTACTTCAGGGTCCCGCGAGTCAGACGCTACACAAATAATTGCGATCTTTAGCGGCAAAACTCTCCTCTCAATTGAAAAGGCAGCGCGAGATGTATTGAGGGGCGGCGTCTCAATTCAGTTTTTTGTTCGCTTATTTTTGTATTTCTTATTTTTTGGTCTTTTTCTGGTTTTTCGACTCACTTCCGCTGGCTTTTTCGTGTCTTCTTTGCTTTTTGTTTAAGACACTTCACTTCAGACGTTGACGACGCACTGCAAATTGTGGGTTGTCAGGGGTTAAAAGAGGGCGCCAAGAGGGGGTTAAAAGAATGGTGAAATGAGGGGGGACGATCCGGATTCCGGAGATTGGAGAAGAGATTGGAGCTGAAAGGCGGCAGCAGACGATGACGATGACGACGACGGAGTTGGCTCCCATCTTGAGCTCGTCGTTCGTCGTCGTCGTTGGCAACATTTAATCAAGCCAAGAAGCCAACTGGAAGCAGCTGCCGCCTACAGCGAAAGACAAAGCCAACTTCTTGTTTTGTGGCCGCTAATGATAGTTCGCCTCTATCTGAGAGATACGCCGATACGCAGATACACAGATACGCAGATTCTCAGCCATCAGTGCGTGGGGGTAGAACTGTCGTCTTAAAACCCAAACTTTGGCAGAGTTATCTCTCTGCTGCAGTCAACCTACAGGTGACCATATATAGTCAGTTATTATTATTCAGAAATATCTTTAAGCCGACTCACTGCCTAGCCTAGGAGAGTAGTTATCTTATTAAGCTGAAAGCTAACTGTAGTTTAGTTTGTTTTTATTTATTATTTGCCATTGTTTTGACCAGAATCTGTGATTTTTGGCTGACTCTGCGCTGGCCTTTCCACTTGGCCAAGCACTTTTCGATCAGACAACAAGGCAGATAAAAGGCTGCCCTGAAGTAGATGGGGAAAACCCACAGAAATCCCCTAAACAAGGTGTGGGTTGAGTGGGAAGATATATGAAAAAAGTTTGCCCATAGCATGTGATGTTGTGGCTAACACTGCTATCAAAATATAGACACGTTCCAACTAATAATAATATTAAAGAACTTTGTGGTAGATAAAGTGCTTGCACAGTAACTGAAATAAGTGTTATAAACCTTTCTTAATTTAATTTTGAGCTATTTCAACAATGTATAATGATAGTGTTTCGTTAACTTTGTTATAAAAGAACAATTTGTGCAAAACTTACCACTTATAACTTGCTTTATCGCTTAATAACAGTGCACTTTATAGGCGAGGTAAGGAAATTCAGCTACCGACGAGCCACTTTTTATTATTTTTGGTTACTTTTTTTAGGAGAAAATATTCTCATGCGAAAAAATATATACGTTTCTGTCTGAATATAGATATGATTTGAGGGAAAACTAAAGCTAGGACAACTAGGTGAGAAACAAAAGCTGACAGCCCACCAAAGGATTGCTAAGTTAGGCCAGAAATCACCATAAAGCCGACCTGAAATCGCCAACCAGAGTGTATTTAAGCTGAAATTAATCGCCGAAAAAATACTCGGATATATATCTCAATTGAGATTTAAGATAATTTAGCCAAGACAGATGTTGCACAAGCAGCTTTCTATGCCACAGCAGCGGCGGCGGCGGCGGTAAATTGTAGTTAATGATCCTTTTGTGGATTTCCCTCAGGTAATAGGATAATGGCCGGAGAGCGAGAAGCAGAGGCGGGCAAATGTTAATTTCTTTATGATATTTGGCGCTTGGACTAAATGAAGCATTTAATATCCGTCCGTGCCCCGCCCTCCTCGTGGCCACATAAAAATGCTAAATAAAATATAAAAATTGATTATCTCTCTCGGAAAGACGGCTTGCCGCCGCCGCCAGCTGAAAATTGAAAGTTAAGCTGTGTGCGGGGGAAAGGCGGTGGGAAAATCTCTGTCGAGGAAATGTCAATGGGCGCGTGAAAGTGACAGGGGATACCCCTGAGAGGGGAGGCATCGGAGAGGCATTAGAGGGTGTGGCCAAGCAATCAAAGTTGAAAATTAGGCAATAAAATTAAACGAACGGCAACGAACGGCAATGGGACGCAGCGTCGTAGGGTTTAACCTTTTGAAGGCAAATATAAAAGAGTCCAAGTCCCGGTCCTCCACCCAATAGAAAACCAAAAAGAAATTGCCGCAAATGTTGGAAAAATTGACATACCACATGGCGGTTCTAAGGGCAACGTTGCCGCATTTCTCTCACACCCCCTACTATGTAGTTTTATTTATTTTTTCGGCTAGAAGGAGAGTGTATTATGCTTATGCCGCACTAGGCCAGGTTAATGATTGATTTGCCTGCAAGTTACCTGGCAACAGTTGGTTTTGGCCAAGTTTCTGGGGCTTTGTTTTGGTATTTTTGGTGGCTTTTTATGTTTTGTTATATGTGAAAGTGGCATGTCGTGGTGTGTGCCCTATAATATGGGTGATTTGGAGCAGTTCCACTTATGGATAAGCTAAGGGTAGTGGAAGTTCCGTTTGGGGGTTTTTTGAGAGCTCAAGACCTGATTATATAATTTTTTTTAAGGGTAAATACATTCAAAATCAGACATATTTCTACAAATTTATATAAGATATAATTACATATGATAAATCCCATTTATCTGTGGTATTAAATCAACTTTTAAATATTTATAACTCTACTTAGAAGTCGACCAAACTCAGTAGTTGCATATAGGCATCAAGGGAAATTATATGATAACTCTAGAAATCATTTAAAAAATTTGTTTGTGAATGGAAGATGACAAAAACAGATGACTTCCTATAAAAACAAAAAATCATGAGTATTTTATTTCTAAACTCAAATATAACCTGAGAAAAGCATAGTAAATCCAGAGTTTTCTGCTTTACAGCAGACTTAGCTTTGAATAAATAATAAATAAATAATTATTATAGCTTCCTATATAATTATTACCTAAAAATAGCTGGCTTTTCTTTATTAAATCAACAAATATTCACATTTCATTCTCTTTTATTTTACAATAAATAAAGAAAGAGATTTCTGTGAGAATTTATTTTCTTAATTTAAAGTTTCAAGCTGTTTCCAGGGAATGAAAATGTAATATTTCAGCTCGAAGTGGGAGATGTGGGGGATGTGGCTGAACTCAATTATTTTGCACTCTCCATGTCCTGGCGCACGCTTCAGGGACCCGGCCCAGGCACCGATGCGTCCAATCTTTAGCCAGAAGAGCTGCCTTTTGCAGATTTCGAAGCTGTTTTTCGCATTTTCGCAAATGACCACAAAATGTACTGGCTGGTGGCTGCAGTTTCCATTCCGGCTGCTCCAATTTGGCCGAGAGCCGAGCTCATAATCTGCTAAACGCATCATTACAGCGGCTGCTGGAATGGGATGTGCTTGTGTGCCCCGGGAGGAATAAAGTATCTGATGGATGCATGCAGCCATGGAGCCATGGACCGATGCAGAAGCAGATGCAGATGCAGATGGAGGAGATCCAGCAGATGCGGGGGCGAGGCTGAGCTACTGCTCATTAAATTTCCGCTCTCTTTGCAAAATGAAGTGGCCAGCGATAGCGATTTGGATGTGGATTCTTGGCTGCTCGGCTGCTGTGTGCCTGTGCCTGTGCTTGTGCTTGTGCTTGTGCTTGGTTATGCTCTGCAAACTCATAAAATAACTGTAATTGTCGTAGCAATAGCAACCACGTTGCCGCACTTCACTCGGCCACTGGAGCCCCGGTTTCGCCCCAAGTAGCGCCTCAGTTTCGGCTTCTACTTGTTGCCAGTCACGTTTCGTGTCCGTTTTTCCTATCGCCACAAATCTTGTTGGCCTCGGACCAGTGCAGAGCGGACAGGAAGAGGGAGTGAAGGGTCCAGGGAATGGGTGAACAGGAGTGTCGTGTCCTAAGCTCAAAGCCCTGTTGTTTTCCCAGACACGGTAAGAAATGGATTTCATCAATAAAAGATTTTAAATCAATACAAAAGATATCTAAAAGGAGGTTGTAAAAATTAAATTATTTAGGTTTTTTGGGGTGTGAAAGCATTGTAGACTTCTTAAAACATGTTTAGGTAATTTTAAATCTCCAAAAATTCGTTTTTAATCACATTCTACCTTCAATATCAAGGCAGGAGCCCCCCTATGTAATCAAGAGTTCAAGTACAAACTTCTAATTTCCAATTTTAAACCACTAAACTTATCATCTTTTACCTTGAACTCTTTACCCCATGTCTCCCTTCTTTGTTATCTTTTTCCCCTTAAAAAATCACCATTAGAACTTTATCAATTTTCTCAGAGTGCAACACCTGCACCTGCTTCTTTGTTAGGTGGACAGACCTTCCTTCTTCTTCTCGCCATTTACCTTTATTTTGCGCCACCACCTGCGGCTAAGCAGCAGCAACGGGGAACGAACTCTAGCGAACAAACACCAAGGGGCAAGGTATCCATCCAGAGAGAGGAGAGAGCTTACAAAGGCAAATTTTCTGGTTCATTGCAGCCATTCAAACTGTAATCAGATACTAGCCATGCACCTCGCCCTGCCCTGCACAGCCCTCATCGCTGGGCCCTCCTCCTCGTTCTTTATATATATCTGTGAGTGGGCACGGGCGATCCGCATTCCGGCGAAGCAGGTTGTCCAGGTCTTCGACTGCTTTTTTTCACAGTCACAGGCGTTGCGCGAGTTTCGGGGCCGAGTGTGGGTGAGGGATTAACTGGCGACCGAAGGAGGACGGAGCGCAGCCATAAATAAAAAAGCAGTGTCCCAGAACATACGGGAGATTGCTGGTGTCTCACGATAAAAAGAAATCATAAAAACTAATCGAAAGCCATTGGCATAACGGACAGTTTTTATTGGGTTTAATGTAGACGATGTGCAGTGATTGATAAGCAAGTGATCTGAGTCCTAGAATTATTTAAAGTATATTCCCCTTCACTATTTTCTATTTTTCTTTATAAATAAATAGCTTAAGTCAAGTCACTATTAATTTGTGCATTGAGAACTCAAGTGAAAGCCGCCAAACTTTGAACTTGCCACATGGAGACGCATGGTTTTGTGATCTCCTCCGCCACATGCAAACATTTATCAATTATAACCCGGAACTCCGGCAGATCTTCTTATTCTGAGCTGCCAGCTGCAACAGAAAAATCATCTGTTAACCAGGGCAGAGAAGAACCAGCTCCTCCTCATCGTCAGTTCCCCCAGCTCTGGATGTGGGAGCAATTGAGATTGACCCAACGACACCCTTTTTTTTTGCACTGCGTATGTGTATATATTTATATATCTTTGCAGCACAGAAAGAAATGGGAAATGAGCCTAATTAGTGGATAATATATAAGAAATATTTATAAAATAAATATTGTAGAAAGGGTTGTTATAGGTTTAAAATTTAAGGAAGATAAGAAACCCTTTTTAATTCGGTGTTGTCAGCTTATGCATTGCATTTTTCCGTTGAACTCTAACAGTATTTCTTTCCTATGTCTTTGGCGTTGAAAAAGTTTGAGTTTGATAATTATTGCAACATCGCCGCAGCCGCCGCATCGAGTGGATTGCGTTTTCTGTGTGCGAGAGTGTGTGGAGTGTGTCTGTATCTCCAAGTTAGCCCCGCTCCCAGTTTCCTTCTTTTTTTATGTGTGCATCATATTTCTTTCAAATAGCTTTTTATGCTCGCCTGTCGAATGATTCAACAAGTCGAAGGCGTAAAAATAACAACATCTCGTAAAAACAAAATGAAAATCAACTTAATTCGATGTAAAACACTCGCCGAACAACAACACCCGCGTGCCAAACGAAAATAAATAGAAAATATTGTAATAAAAAATATTTTTATAAACGGTGCGGCGGGGCCAAAACAAAGTAGAGAATAGATACACAGAGAGATACAGAAACAAAGAGAGAGAGAGAGAGAGCGTTAAAGAATCTAGAATTAAGAGCTCTGTAGAGGAGATTGTAACGGTATTCAGTGATTTGACCCAGAGACTCGGCCGAAGCTAAATAAAGACAAGAACCACCGCCACAGGAAAGATCAATGAATTCCCAATCGACCGACTTGCGGCGTTTATGCTAATTTCTTTTCCCATTTCATTTCATTTGAGTTTATTTTTTCTTTCTCGTGTTTCTCGTATGCAAATAGATCTCGTTGCTATTCCCATTCAAATCAAAGTCGAACTCGTAGTCGAAGTCGCACAAATAAACGCGAAAGTGTCAATTTGTGTGTGCCTCTCGTGTCGTCATAAATCAGCCGGAATTCGTGTATGATTGCCAAACGGTGGGCCCATTCATCGATCTTCGATCTCTGGGAATCACCAACACACGACTCTCAGACTGTGTGGGTCTTTTGCTGATCCTCAGTTCCGCATTTGCAGGCCAAAAACCTGGAATCCGTGGGTTGTCAGACGTTCGATCGATCGATGGATCGTTTGGCGCATGATTTTCCAGTCTTTGGGAGGATCATCACTAATTTGCACGATGCGTGTGTTGCGTGATCGGTAGCTGAAGTGGCCATAAATTTGCATGATCATTAGGTAATGATATGGGAATATATAGGTGGATTTATTTGAATATAATATGGAGTTGATCGGTCAATAGTTGTTTAAGATCTATTAAGGAATTGTGACACAAAAAAAAATGTAATTAATGAAAATTGGAATTTAAATTATTTTTCCAAGTCAAATAGGTTTTAACCTGTGGTTAGCAACTTAACTTGAAATTAGCTAACATGTGATTAGTGTTTATGTTGAAATATCAAAGTATTTTTAGCCCAAGCTTTGAAATACTATTTGATTGTAGTTATATTAATGGAAAAAGGGGATTTAAATAAATAAATTCGCTAAAGTTTGTTTAGCTAACCTGAGATTAAGTGTTTTCCAAGTAAAAAGAGTTTAATCTCCGGTTAAAAACTTAACGTAAAATTAGATTAATCGAAAAAGGAATCTAAATAAATACATTACTGAAATTTCGGAGTAAAAAGGTGTTATTCTCCGGTTATGAACATAAGAAACTTATCTCACAATTAGTTAACCTGCGATTAAGTGTTTATGTTGAGTTATCAGTACTATGAACCTTTAATATATATTTTTATATCTCAAATATATCATATATTGCCCCTTCTCGGCTCTACCTCAATAACAAAAGCGCAATCAATTGATTTCAACAATGTTTACAACTCTCTGGGAAATGGAAATGATCGTTAACGAATCCCCATTTCGCCTCGTTAAGTGATCTTTATGGATTATGACCGATGGACTGGCTGTTGTGTGTGCATATTTCTCTTTAATTAGAGCCCCACACGCCCAGTTTGGTTCTCTAGATCTCTGTGGATCCCTCGATTTCTCCAGTCAAGCGCTCGTCTCGTTTCTCCAATTAGAACTTGTGACGTCAGGGGAACAAAAGGAGAAAAAACGAGAAAAAAAAACGACATGTTAATTTCCCCAATCGACAGCGACGTCGCTGCTTTCATTATGCTTTGCAGCCGATTTTGCTTAACGTTTTTATTTCTTTTTTTATTTACTTATTTACTCTTTATTTGCCTTTATGCTTGCAGTTTTTGCATTTTTTGTATTGTTGTATTTGTAGCAGGGCTGGCTGTAAGTTACCGTTGTAGCCGAACGTTGGTATTGTAATTTTGATACCTATTATAGGTAGGGTTTGTAAGGCATACCTTCACCTTAAGAAACTATGAATAAAATGTTCTGTGAAGTCAAAATGCAGGGAAAAATTATGAAATCGAATCTAGATGGCTTGGAATTTATCAAAAAGGGTCTTTAAAATATATAATTATTATTATTTTAATGAAATCCCAGGTATTTTAGTGTCGAGGTCTTTGGTAAAAGTGTTCTTAGTTGTTCGGGGCTGCCAATGGCATCCACTTGCGTTCCATGAGGGCGCAGCGTAAAAGTTGCTGAGCAGGTTTTTTCTCTCCTCGTTTTTTTCGTATTTTGTTTTTGCTTAAATATGCTTCTGTATTTTGTTGTTGCTGCTGCTGTGTTGCACTTTCATATTTTTGTGTGCAGCTCCATTGTACGGTCAACTTTTGCAACTACAAACCGTACGATACAAGACAGCGGCAACAAATTTAGCTTAGCTGCATTTTTCTCGGCCTGGCCTGGCCCCTCATCGTAAATATTTCAACGCCTCTGTTCGCTGCGCGTGCCTTGCTTTTCCAGCAAGCAGGCGCTGCGCCTTTCACCAGCATCCGCCGAATCCAAAATCGAAAAACCAAAATCAAAAACCAAAACCGAAGCCCAAGCAAATTGAGTTTGCCGGCGCGGCGTATCTGTTGGATACAAATTGTGTAAGCGGCGAATTTTGTTTCCTTTTCGGCTGCGTGAGGCAAGCCATTAGTCACTGGGCTGGCTTTTTGGCACAAAAATAGATGAAATCGAGGCGGAAAGCATCGCGCAGATAAATGGGAGATCATTGTGTTATGGTTTTCTGGGTTAAGGAACTAGGTGGGAAGATTAAATAAATATTAAACAAAAAACCAAGCCGTACAAAATTAAATTAAATACAAGAAAGCATTAAGCAAACTTCTGTCAACTTATGTTTGGCCTTAACACTTCAAAAAACTATCGTCTGGATAACAAATGAGTTTTAGTTCAAAGCGCACAGCTTGTGGTGGCCACTTCTGAGGCAAATCAGCTGGAAAAACGACAGCACGCCCACGAAAGTATCTCTCGCCCGATTTGCATTACAACAACTTGACTTTTCAGCTTCCAAGCGATACAGATACACTTCAAGTTCGATCCACCGACCACATGGAATGCTCGGCCCACAGATGCTCCGAGATACCCGCAGCAATTTGTATCTCTCGGCTATTTCCAACGACACCTTAAGTCGGATGCGATGAAATCCCTCGCCCGCCCAATTTATCTCACAGATATTGCCCCAGCACACACAGCGAACTCTTTTTCAGTGTTTTTAGTTCACAAATCACACAAATTGCCCGACGGGCAAGAGTGTGAAATTTTCATTCAACCAAATCCCTTTCGAACAAATTAAAAATTCATAAAAACCTCGAATGAAAAACGAAAATCAAATTTAAACAAAATTTCCAAACACCAGAAATTATAGAGAGAGCGAGCATTAAAGAGAAGGAAGCGCATCAAAATAAACGAAACTTACATTTACATAATTTATAGACTCATGTCGCAGGCCACATATTTATTTAGATAACACTGCCAAGTGGTAGTCGCTGTGTTGTTCCTCGATTCTTGAGTCTCGGGTCTCGGGGTCTCTGAGTTGCTGTAAACGAACGCCACAACGTCTGGCATTCCACAGCGCATTTTGGGGGACACTTCGTGGGCGTGGGATGTGGATATCTTGTAGGTGGATTGTTGTTCAGGCCTTGAGTTCGCAGTGAAGTCGAGGGGAGCTGGGGATCTCAATGACCAACAAATGCTGTCGAAATCAATTTGGCTAATGTTGTCGCCATAGTCGACATGGCGAAAACATACGGTCGTGTTCTGATTTTCATTTAACTTGGAGATTTCAATAATATGCTATATTTCTGGCGATTTTTGGTTGGTTTTTGGGGGTTATGTGAAAATATTGTTAGTAATTAATTTAGTTAAGGAAAGCTATTAATTTGTGTGATTAAAATCTAACCCTCTTATATTTTTGAGATTTTACTTAGTAAAGAAAAGGTATTGATTTGTGTAATTGAAATACAATCCTTTTATATGTTTAAGGCAGTTTTAGAATTAAAGACTATTATGCAGACGGTTTCAAACCTCTAAAATTGAAAATAAAAGCCAGAAATGCTTGTTACATGAACCTGGCAACCCTGAATAATGCAATTTAAATTTAATATCAAAGGAAAGCTCAAATAAATACTCAAAAAATAAAAATAAATACTTAAAAGTATAAATTTAAGTAGAAATTATACCCATATTATTTCTAATTCTGGAGATATTTAAACCCGGAACAGGGCTGCCCCCAGCGCTGCCGCAGAGTCAAACAATCAAAGAGCTGAGAGCTCTGAGCCCGGCACGCAGCGAACGCATTCATTGCAATGCGAAATCAATTACACTAAATCCGCACAGGGGTGTGGATGGTGTGGATATGGGCGATGGGCGATTGGGGTGCGTTAGTGCGTTATTGCGCCCCCGTCCGCCCCCCCTTGGAAAACCCTAGCAAACCCCATGCTGTGGAACACGTCGCGCACGTGCCGAGCGTACCGCCGATAATTTGTAGTAACAAGGCAGACAAAAAGCAACCACCGGGGAGGTCTCACCCTCCCGAAAAAAACAAAACCACATCCCCCGACCCCGGAGGGAAAAATTGAAAAATTACTAAACACAAAAGGCGAAAAAAAAGCGCGGAACGTGTTTTAGGGACTGCCCACCCGAAAGCACACACACACATGAATGGGAAATAAATATAAAAAATAATATTTTTGACTTTTGAACGCGGAGAGGGAGAGGTGCTCCAAGTTTATTGCATTCCACTTATGGAATCCCCAGAAGAACAAGGTTGGGGAGCATTCTTTCTTCCGCTTTTTTTTTCGTTATTCGTTATTCGTTGAGCAAGCGATAAGCACTCATTCATTATTCACTCACTCACTCGCATATGAATCACATTCATGGGATGGTTTTAATTGCTTTCGGTACGAAAGATGCACTTACCGCAAGTAGAACAATGGGAATTGGCCATAAAAAAATTACACATTGCCCATTGCATATTTATGCTTCTGATTCGGTGACACGAGCCACCGATGATTGGGACTTGTTAATATTAGAGATGAATATATACTGGAAGACCCCAAGGCAGGAGGGAATGAATCATAGGATGCTGCCATGGATTAGCTTAATCATTATATAAATATTTATGATGATACGATGGAAAAGACAAAGGACAACGACTAAGATATGTGTCATAGGTGCATATATTTTGTAGTTTTATTAATTCGTGTTTAATATTTATGATATTCTATACTTTGAAGCTTTTAATTTGCCTTTTATTGGTGCAAAATCGCTTGTGTTTAATTTGTTAATAATTATGGCTGTACTTCGCCTTGGTTCAGCTTTCGCAGAATTTTAGAAACTGGTTTTACATAAGGTTTTCTCAAACTAGTAGATTTTCTGCTCTTAACTCCCTGTTATAGTTTCATAGTTATTCAATCATTTGACCGAAATCGATGTATCTCCATTATTGTTTGTTTTTATAATAATAATCCCATAAAGAGAACAAATCGAAAAAGGCAAACAGCGGCAAAAGTCGATCCAAAAAACACGCCATTGGACGATTGGACGCGGCGGCATTCAAATCGCGTCAAGCTTCGTTGGCATCCAGCCCAAAATGGATCCAAATGATTCCGAGCCGAGTGCCGTGCCCTCCTCCTTTCCTTTAACAAAAAAAAAACAGCAATAACTGAACGATGTAGTCGAGTTTGAGATACCCAATAGTTTCTGATTGAATTAGGGATGACATAAGATCGATAAACTATCGAAATTGAGCCAAAAATACGATAAGATTATCAAATATTAAGATAATATTATGGATATCGAATAATTCGATTTTTAGGTCTCAAACTATCAAAATGTATTCGATATTAGGTCGATATTACCGATAAACAATGGTTTCCCATGGTAGAGTTTGTATTATTTATGGAGATACAATAAACTCAATATTATATTTGCATTTCTCTCAATGAATTGACTTTATATCCCATATTCCATTATACTCAACAAGTACCGGGCATAAAAAACTGCTCAACTAGCCCAAGTTTGGTTGACAATTTGTTGACAATTGCGTTTCACACTTTGCATAATAATCAGAGAATCACAGAGCGACAGAAACCGAGACCGCGAAAATAAAGTTTGCATAGTTCATAAGGCGCTCTGCTCTGGCTTATGTTGGCAATTGAAGATTCTCCCAGTCCCAGTCGGAATCCGAAACCAATTGAAGGCGAGACAATTTATGGAAATGTATTTACAAGGAACTTCTGTCAGCGAAATGAATCAGAATCACTCTGAATCGCAATCATAAATGTATGGAATATCTTTCGCCATCACAGTGGCAGTCCCAGTGGCAGTTGCTTCAAGTGAAAAGCCGCACAACAACAGAGCTCGTTTGTAATCGAATAGCTTCGAATATGTCGAACACGAAGCCTCTATTTGATTGTAATGAATGTAATTGCATTTGTTGTCGCCGCCGCTCGTCAAGTGATTCAGGTAATTGCGAAATGCGGCAATGTATATTTTATATTTCCCCCTCGTTGCCCGTTTGTTGCATTCTGTCTGCATTCAAAATCCAACCAGAGCACGACTGACACGGCGAAATCGTGAAAGTGTATAGGCTAGATAAATCTGTTGTCCGTGTTCCATATGGATATGTCTGGCTTGTTTTTGGATTTGTAATTGTGTTGTCATTAAGTCACTGTTATATATACTTATTTTATGTGATCTATTATTAGGTTTAGATGAGAAAATATTAGAATTCTCAACTGTGTCTAGGGAGAAGCTGGTGTTAAGCTCGCTCAATGTTGAGGTTGGTCAGTAAAACGATACTGATGACAGTCTTTGGCTATCAATAGAAACAGATTGTAGTATTCAATTTTGTATTTCTTGTGTTTTTTTTTTTATTTAATATTAATATTATTATTACTTTTTTTTTTACATGAATTCCAACATTTTGTTGTTTTTGTTGTCATTCTTGTACATAAAATAATAAGTTATAATTTTATTTATTTAAGTATTTTTTTATTATATTAATTAAAAAGTTATATATAATATAACATAAAAAATAAAAATATTTACTCATTTTTTAATTTGAAAATTAGAATAAAGTCCAGAAATTATTATTAGAAAATGTCTTTCATCATAGATACCCTTGAACGTTATGCATTTTGGAATTCCTTCAAATATTTTAATAGCCTTTGAAGTGGTTTTAAGCGATAAAAAAAATCTACGACAATTCACCAACAGAAAAGCAAAACTGGACAATATTTGGTTAGCCGAATGACGAAAGCTGCAGACATGTGTATGTACAAACATAAACCACGTAATACATACTCCATTTGGATGAACAGAAAATAAATAAATTAAGAATTCACTCGACCACAACGACGCAAAACGAAACCCACTTTGGTTTTCGATTGCGCTTCGCTCTGCTCTGCTTTGCTTTTGCTCTGCTTTGCCTTGCTCTGCTTTTGCTCTGCTCTGCTCTGGATAGCTCCGTGGCCGTACATGTTCTTTTCGCTTTATTATTATTACTTCTGCTCGGGGTTTCTTTCCATTTCTTTTGATGTCAAAACAAAGCAGCAAATGTTTGTAATTGCTTATCGCCACAAACTGTTTACACAAGCCAGCGTGCTCTAATGGGGGCCGTTGTTCCCACAAACCCACATATATGGGCCATTCATTCAGGATGAATTCCTAGCCAGCGGTCACCTTTTGGCTTCCGTTCAGCTCACGTTCTTCGCTTTTATTTTGAGTATTTTTTTTTGCCTCTATAAAAAGCAGTCCCACTTATGCCTCACAAAATGCATAATAATATTTTCAACAAAATGAAATTGATACTCTGCCGGGAGGAGAGGAGACAAGCACTTAAACACACGGTGGAATTATGGTTAAAAGTTCATAAAAACCGCAGTGGGAGTGCACTTGTCAATCAAACGAATGGGAAATGCTCTAAATATATAATTTTTAGCTTTTTGTTTATGATTTTTGGTTGCGATATCTAAAAAGAATGAGGGAGAGATTTTTAATTATTTATGTTTTTTACAATTTTTACTTATAATTAAGTAAGGCAAGTGGGTTTTCCTGTACAATGGATATTATTTGAAAATTGAATGAATTCTGACTCAGATCCTCGCACCACCAATTGGTTCCCTTAACCAATGGACCCAATGGAAAAATCCGCACCAAGTGCCAGACAGTTGGCAGGTGTTGCCCGGTTTTACGGGAATCTATACGACTTAGAGTTCGAGTGCTCTGCGGTTATATAATACTCGGTACACTCGATGTTCCCTGTACTTGTCTTGGCCTTCTTTTTTTTCACATATTTATTGGTAATAACATTTTGACATCGAAAATGCATGCTCCGAGTGCCATGCCTCCATATGGCTGTGGGAATCGGATACGGGGATACGGATGTGGGGGGTGGACGGGTATTAAATGTCGGAATCAATAAAAAAGATTGACACATGTGCTCGTGCTAGAGGGAGTCTCCATTTATGAGTTGCAAGTGTTGGTAGCATCAATTTTCCATTTCCCTAGCCAGTCACAATCGCTGAATCCTTGACTGAATCTAATAAGCGGCGACTTTTTAACAGGATGTCGCACGAAACCACATCGAAGGAGGCGGCAGGAGCCGCACCTGCTGTAGTGTCCTGCTCGGATGCCTCCTCCAAGGTGGAGGTCATTGTGTACACCACCAAATCGGACAAGACCCTCAAGCAGAATATGAATGCCAAGGATGACACGTTGAGGAAGCGCACATCCCTGATCATAGTGCCACAGCAGGTGGACGATATCCAGACGGGAGAAGTGGAGGACTCAAAGAACCTGGAGAATGGCAACGGGAACCGCAACTCGGTGGCCAGCATGGACAGCTGCGTCTCGAACACCACCAGCCAGAGCAATCAGTCAAGGGGCTCTAGCTCTTCAGAATCTTCCTCCTCATCGGGCAGCAGCAGTGGCTCCGATGTGGATGCCCATGCCGCCTATCAGGATCTACAGAATGGCAATGCTGGTCAAGAGCTACACTCACCCTCACCCACGCCCTCGCCCAGGTGCCACTCCTCCAGCTCATCCTCCGCCTCGGAATCCACCTCGTGCTCGAGTTCGGCGGATTACTCGCTCCGTGAGCAGCTCAAGAACTTTGCCAATCGCAAGGCGGCTGAGCCAGAGCCGCTGCGAGCTTCTGTGGGAGAACTTCCAGCCTCTGCAACCCGTCTGCTCAAAGGGATGAGTCTTCCAGTTGGAGATCAGCAGCCTCCTGTGAGCAGTGCCCTCTGCGATGCCCTGCTGAGTCCCCAGGAGGTGCCTCTGGGACGTCGTTACGCCGAGGTGGCCCAGTTCAAGGGTCATCCCAAGGCGAGGTGAGTTTTGGTTGGAAATAATAAATATTTTCATTTATCTACATTATTTTTTATTGAATATTTAAGGAGAACTTTCTAGGAAACCCTTTTGAAACTAAAACCCTTAAAAATCAAGTGACATCCGGCTTCCTTCTCCTTGGTTATCCATACAATAAGTGACCCAGTCTCTGGCAACTCTCTCTCTATTCCATGGCCTCCTCTCCAGGTTATCTAACCACAAACACTTGGCAGTCGCTGCTCCTCCAGTTCTCCAGCTCTTCAGTGGATGCATTGTTTGGTAAACGATGTCAACTGGCTGCTCGAGTCGAGGAGTACAGAGGCTTCAGGCATCTCCTCGTTGGAGAACTGACTTGCTCCCTGCAGAGCGATCCATTCCTCATCTCTGTGTGCAGCTGCACATGCATAATACACAACTTAATTAGTATTACTACTTTATGGCACTCTCGGCGACGTTGCTTCTGCTCCTGCCTCTGCCTCTTTCCTGGCTCCAACTTGGCCTTTTCAGCTTTGGAGTGAAGCGAGTAAAAATCTAATAATGGAGCATTCCACACACGCACTGCCATTGCCACATTACCATATCAAAAACGGTTGGGTTTGCTGCTGCTGCTGCCTTCCTGGGGTTCCCCCGAGGGCATAGACATGGGGTTAACTTTTAGGTCCTACTCCTGCTCCTTCTCCCTTTTTATAGCCTTCAGAAATGCATTTCTCTGGATGAAGTGTATGGTTTTTGAGCTGCCTACACTGGCATTAAAATGTATACCTAAAATCTGGAAATATGTTTACACAAAGAACATGCAAATGAGCTTTTTTAGAACAAAAATAACTTGGTTATAGATGTATTTATTTATTTAACTAAAATAGCTGCCTGATTTTATTACCTTTGGCCTTGTAAATATTAAAAATATCCTTAATAATTATAATTACTCTTTTACCTCCAAAGAAAACCCACTTTCGAGTGCACATTCTGTGAACTTTGAACGCACTGAACTCTCTCCTTTGCACTCTTGCCTCCCACACATTCCCACACACACTCGATGTGTCAGCTGTCAAATGGGGAGTACTCCGGACTCCTCCGGACCTCTCCGGACTCCTCTGGCAACCATCGACAACTATGTTGAACTTTTTGAAAGCTGTCACAACTAATTTGCATACGCCCTGCACTTCAACTCGCATCTCCCAGACTCGAATCCAATCCAATCCGACCACAGCCAGTCGAGGGATCCCTGTACCCGCATCCACATCCTGCCTGCGCCTTTGTTGTATGTTACATATGCTTTTGCTTTTTGTTTTGCTTTCCACACTTTGATTTAGACCCCGTCAGTGCCTCCATTACTCTCCGCCAGAGTAAATATTCATGGGGGCTAAAAAACTTTTGACAATTTTCGGGCCAACTGTGATTGTGCTAGGACTTGCCCCCCCCCAACTATTTGTATTTCCGGCTCCGAATAAGGATTGAGGGCCAAACTTTTCAAATTTCAGTGCGGCCCCAATAATTGAGTTAGTTGGAAGAGAAATCTTTGAATTCTTGCAGTTTTTTTGAAGAGAATAAATGGGTATTGTGTTACTATTCAAAGTCTTTGACTTTTTTTGTTGTCAAAAGTTGGTTTATTAAACTCAAAGAAGGATAAAACATATATTATAAATAAGAACTGAGGGTTAATCAATCACAAGAGAATATAATATCATATTTAATATAAAAATCTACTTAACTTCCTCTGCAAACCCATAAAGTTGGTTATAATAACAAACCCCAAGGCCTATGTTAAAGCTTACTTAGGGAAAACACAGCCATTATTCAAGGTTGCTCCAATATTGACCCCTCCTCAGCCATTTACACTTAATTTCAGGGCCCCGAATTGACCTTCAATCAGCGGACTAACCGCCGCGCCACAGGACACCGACACGGGCTCCTTGCTTGGAGCCAGAGCCAAAGCCCGAGGTCCCTGTAGTCGTTGCCACTTAATCTTAATTGCCATGAGTGGGCGCATTTCCATACGTTACATCAGTGGAGGAGACCCACTCCGAACTGCTTCGAGCTGCTCCTTCCTCCTGGCTGTCATTTTGCTGTTTTGTTTATCGCTTCGCCTTTTGTTTGTTCTATAAATCCTCATAAATTCAAGCGTGTTTCGGTTTCAGGGTGTCCTTGAGCGGCCCCCCGAAGTTTTTATAGGCCGACTAATTTCTCGAAAGTGTTTTATTATCCACCCAGAAGCCAGAACCCAAACCCAAGGACCCTGCATGCGGTTGACGTCCGTGTTTGTTCCGTGTTAATTTGACATGATTATGTCAGAGTGTTTGACAACTTGTCATATGGCTGAGTCGAGCATTTTTCGCCTGCTTCCCTTGTTTATGAACGCTTACTTTTCGTCCTTTTTTTCTGTGGGTTCTGGGTTCCTTGGGCCCTGATCCATCAACACAAACGGAAGTTGGCGCACATGCCGGCTTTTCCTTTTCTTTTTTTCACATTTTTTCCGTCACTTTCCTCTCGCACTTGCTCTATTCTCTAGCCATTCATTAATAACATTTGTGTCCTATCGCTAGAAATATTGTTAAAATGGCGTAAAATTGGCCGCTTTGAGGCGTCATCATGATGTGCGAGTGCCGGCGTCCTTCGTCCTGCGACCTTCGTCTTGAATTTTAGCCACTTTGGCGACAACAAAAAAAATGTGTCGCAAATTAACCTTTTGACAGCCGACTGAGGGTGGCAGCTGACAAATGGGCTCGGAATTCAGGATGTGGGCTTAGCCTTTAAGACGAAGAGTCTTGGGAGTTGAGAGAATGAAGTGCACTTGAGGACCCTTAATGCACTTCTTTGTGGGGGTTTCTTTTTAATTTAAAAAACAAGATTTGTAGGATTTAACTATTTATTTAATATTATTACAGACTGAGGTATATTTTATGGTTCTTTTTGATTATATTAACGAAGCTGTAACTTACTTTTAAGGGCCAACATTTTATTTATATATTTTAAAGAGATAGTATTTCTTTATAATACCTTTTCAATATCTTATTATAATATGTTTTCTTATTAAGATATTTGATTCTTACATTATTTAATTATATATTAGAGTTTATTATATTTTTAAATCATAGATTATAGTATATCCTATTATTTAATTATATTTTCTTTAAGTAAAACCCTTTAAGCCTCATTACTAATTATTTCTCTGCTATTTTCCTTACAGAACCAGCGAACCCCTACCCTCAGTGGGCTCTGCAACGGCCTCCTCCTTGGAGGCAGCAGCCGCCTCCTTGGATTCCTCCGGCAACAACAAGACCATCAATAACAACATCCATCACAATGGCCAAACGCAGCCACAGAAATCTCAACAACAGCAGCAGCTGAGTGTCCTGGCCCAGTCCAATCTCAATAATAATAACAACAACAGCAAGAACCCGAACAGCCAGAACGGAGTGCCCGGCTCCATGACCTCCGCCTCGAACCGAACGGACACGAATCAAAACCAAAGCCAGAACGGCGATAGCCGAAGGAGCAGCAGCCTCGATCCGGATGCGGATCCAGACGATGTGGTGGACATGGCCCACAACGGGGCCTTCGAGGATGATATGGAGGCCCTGCTGCCCAAGTGCTCGCGTCGCTCAAGGGATGAGCTCAGTCAGGTGAGGTTTTTATGAATTCTTAAGAGGGTTTTATTAAGTTTTCTAGAGGGTTTGAACATTTAATAATTTATATAGAATTATTAAACTTAATTAAAGTTCTGAAAGTAATTGAAACTGAGTCAAGTAAAGGCTTCCTTCAGACCAGAATAGTAATCCGAAGCTAAGGAAGAGCCCTAAGCATATGTACTGCTTCTCCGTGTCCAGTTAGACTCCTCCTGGGGCTATGGCTTCGGATGTACATCTAATTTGCTGCCTCTTATTGCTGGCTTGCAACTCCTTGGAGAACGCACCGACATTTGTCGCCTCCATTCGGACAGCTTGCCACATGTGACTGCCCCACACACAGCCAAGTGCCAATTACCAAGGCCTGCCAATGGGCCATCAGTGCCCGGAGTTCGGGTTCTACTCCCCCATCTAACCACTCATTCCTCCGTTCATTCATTCATAATTTGCTACGTGTTGCCTCCGATTCCTGCCCTGACAAAATAATGATTATGTTCGTTGTCGGGTCCATAAAGTGCGCATCAAATGATTTCGACTTTGGCACGAAAATAAAAATTACAATACACGTCCTCAGTGTTGCTTAGAGTTTCCCTTCGATTTTCCTTACAGTTTCCTCATTATTGCGAGCTGGTCGTGCGTGCCTTGGCGGTGAAAGCTTTTATTTTCCCCCCAAGATTTCTTCATTAATAACTGTGAATCCTTTTGGCTCTCGTCGCGTCTCGTCTCGTCCTGCTGCTGCCTAATGGTTTGTAATTTCCTTTCGGGGGGAGTGTGACGGGCAGAAAAGAGTTTAACAAGTCAATTTGTTAGTTAATTTGATATGCGTTGCTATGCACGAGGCAGCATCCATTCACTCAGTCAGTCATGCGTTCTAATTGCTTAATAATTTCCAAAAAACCACCTCGAAGGCCTTTCTCTCTTACGGCAAGGAAATCTTGGCTAACCAGATTCAAAGGGATACTCCAAAAGGATATATAGAGAGTGCTTAAGGGCGTGGCAACCACAATTGAGATGGTCGAAGCCACCAGAATCGTCTGGGGCGTGGCCAGCATCAGACACAGACTCAGACATGTGTTCACATTTTAATTTGCGAGCTGCACTTCCTCCTGTTGCACTTGTCGAAGGCACTGGAAGGAAAATTTAGTAAGGAGGCGTTAGAAAAGGGAATATTTATAGAATGTTTTAAGTTTACGTACTTAATTTAATCACATTAGTCTATAAATAATGAGAAGGAGTCGTATAATTATGGTGGGAATATATTATATATACACATATATTAAACCTTCCCACAATGAATTCCAACTTGGGAATTTTAAGGTACAGTCCCTGCAACAATTATATAATATCAGAAATATATTAAACCTTCCAAAAATGTGGCAGAAATGCCAGAGAATGTAAAAGAAATCGCTTGATTATAAAGCAATTTGTCGCTGAATTTCAACTTGAGAATTTTAAGGTACCCTGCAACAACTTACGCTTGATGTTGGTTGGTCTGAATATTATATATATATAATAAAACTTTCAAAAATCCTTCCAGCCATCCCAGAGGTTAAAACAGTCAAAGCCTGACCTTAAAGCAGTTTGTCGCTGAATTCCTACTTGGGAATTTTAAGGTGCTTTGTGCAAATAAAATGCAATCTGAGCGATTAACAAATTCGTATTCAGCTTATATAGTTTGAAAATATTTATAGACAATTCCGTACAAAATCCTATTTCCGATTTATTTTTCATTTAATATTTAATAATACAATTTCCAGTGCAGTTGCGGCTTTTGCCTGACCAGCAGCTGGGCATAAAATATTGATTCCCCGACATTGCCAGACAGGCCCAAAACAGCTGAGGCCAGGACCTGGGCCTTGCACATCCTTTGCTTGGTGCTCCTTTGCTCCTTTTTGGCCATTTATGAATATTCAATAAAAACAACAGCGAACATCAACGATGGGCGATAAAAGCGTCTGGTCGGTCTCCGGTTGGAAAGTGTTGTCCTTTCTGGCCAATATTTTCCGGTGCAGGAATGATGTTGCGGTGCAGGAAAAACTCGTGCAATTTTTCAGCTTGGACTGGGACTGGGCCAGGACATCGTCTGCACACACACACAAGTTTTTATCGCCCGTCGCCGATCAAAAGCAACAAGGACTCTGAGGCTGACTTTGAGTTTGAGCCTGGGAACTGGGCGACTTTATTACTTTCATTATGCTTTATCCCTGCCGGCCGCCGGTGTTCGCCGGTAGCCGCTGCCGCCGCCGCCGCTCCGCCTCCTTTGGCCATAAACAACTTTGCCTCTAATCTCCTGGCTGCGGGCCATGTCGAGTGGACAACGTCCCCTGTTCAGGTGTGTCTTTTTCGTCCCTGATCCTGGCTGTGGGGGGGCAGCTGTTTGCACAGGTGCACACGTCTGCTAATTGCAGCGGTATTAGTGGAGCTTTGTCAGCGGCTTAAAGGTTGTCTCTGTCCCCTTTTGGGGACTTTTCTAGTTTTTGTCCTGCCTGGGAAATACCCTTTTCAAGAGGGGTTACTTGATTAAATGAGCGATTTGTGGGTTTTTAGTTGAAAAGAAAATTTATTTGGCGAAGAATTAAGAAAAAATTTTGTTAATAGTATTTATTGTATTTTATTATATTTTATCTTTTGCAATCAAGGGGTTTTGTTGATAAAATTTCACTTCAAACTTTCAAATAATTATCTTTTTTATTAAATGGTATTACTATGGCTCAGAAAACCAAATAAATGATCCCAAGTTCAAATTCAGTGCCCATCCCTGTTTTACATAAATTTGCTATGGGTTTCCAGAGTTTTATTAGTAAAATTACATTTAAAATTCGCAAATTTATATATTTAATAATAGCCATAATTATGGTTAAAAAAATAAAAAAAAAAAAACAAATGCTCCCGGCTTAAATTTCAGTGCCCAACCCTGTTTTAAAGAATTCTACTACAGATTTCGTTTAAAATGTATTCCCAATGTCATGCAACCCTTCACTTTTAAAGGGTACATCCCCGTTTTTTATGATTTGGTTGTTGCTTTTGCTTCTTGTTGCTTGTCAGGCGAGAGATGTTTGCTGATATTGTCAGGTGGGGCAAGTGGGGCAGGAGCAAAAGAGGACATGCTAGCGACATGCGACAGACGACCGCAGCAATCAGGCTCGAAGGGATGCCAGTTTGTTGTGTCCTGTCAAAGCCAATGAGGCGTCTGTCCGTAGCATGTCCTGCGGTCGCCTGTCCTTCTGCCCATCTCTAGCCAGGTTTTTAAAGTCCCTCTAATGAAGTGTGCGCTGGATATTCGTTCTCCATTTGCGTTAGTTTTTGGGAACGCATAGCGACGTCGTCGTCGTCGTCGTCTCTGGTTTCAATTTTCAGGGACGCATATTCTTTGGTGTGTGCCTAATGGCTCTGACTTTTTGACAGCAGCCCATCGTTGTCAGGTCCGGGTAAGTGTTCTCTTTCCACAAAAGAAGACTGTCCAGATGGCCAGAGTCTCGTCTCAGTCTCCATCTTGACCATTCTCGCCCATTTAATGGCGCACTTTATGTGCCGGCTTATTACTTGAGCTGAATGTTTATTGCATTTCCCATTTGGCCATCTCGGCATTTAGAATTTTGGAAAGCTTAAGCTCTTGTAAGCACTGTTGGCCATTTTCACACATTTTCCCTCTTGGCTTGGGCTTGTTAATTATGCATTCCGCTTCCGCTTTTCCAGCTTCCTGCATTTTGTGCAGCAGGCGGCAGCGTTGCCGAATTTCCTGGCTTGTTAATTATGCATTCATAGTGCGATGGATGGATGGATGGATGGCTGCCAGGATGGATGGATGGGCTGCAAACAAATCGACAACATGGCGCTTCAATTAGCTCTAAGCCCTCACTCTCTCTCTCGGTCCCCAAACTAACACGCACTCTGCTGACAGCTGCAACTGTTTTAAGGGCACTGAAAACAAAAGGGTTTTCTAAAAACTAGCTAACATATTATTTTAAAATTAAATAATCTGCAAGAAATATGAGATTTCAGACAACAAGTCCAAGGATCAACTCAGAATACCCCTAGAAACCTCCATAAAGAGCTTAAAAAACCAAGTTTCAACTCCTCGAGGAGAATTTCGAAATTCTAGCCCATAGATTTATTTGCCAAGTGCACTCGAAGGGACCTCAAAGGACGACTCTGCCAGTTATATAATAAATATGGGTTCTGGGACTTGCACACACTCACTCACTCACTCACAGCCATGTGTCACACACTCTTCCGTCTCCGTGTGTGTCTGTGATGTCTAGCTGCTGTTGTGTTCCGTCTGCTGTTGCCATTGCGGTTTTCCCTCCACTTTTCCCCATTTCCCTTGGCCACTTTTGGGGCTCCCCGGTGCTGCCGCTGCTGTTGCTGCCATTAAATGTAATTCTCTGTGGTTTTTATGGTTTTTTAAAACATTCAACAACATTTTACGTGGCTGCTATTTATCTTTTATTTCCACGGATGCTGCACTCGCTCGCTCGCTGGCTGGCTGCTGCTCCCTTGATCCCTGACTCACTACGGTCCCTCTGCCTGCGTGTCCTTCCTATCATGTCCTGTGCACGTTTTATTTTGCCGGCGTGGATGTTGCTGTTGTTGTTGCTAGTTGCCAGTTGTAGTTTCTGTGCACAGAGCAAAAATAGAGTAACCTTATTATTTATTTACTTTACAAATATCATATATTCTTGAGGGATATTCAGGGGATATTCTGGAGAACTAGAGAAGTGTTGTCGATATTAGGTTAATATATTTTTCGTTTTTTTTTTTATATATATTTTTTAATTTGTTTTTTTCTCTGTGTACTTGCTGCCCTGCGCCAGGCAATAACTCAGTCTCGAGTGCAATTTGCCCGCATGCACGGCCACCGCGACAGGGACGGCCGCAGAGAGACACGTGCACGGCGGCTTATCGCTCTCACCTTTTGTCAAACTATTAGTTGAAAGGGCAAATTCTTTATTTTATTTTTGTTTTTGGGGGAAAGGAACTCCCGAAAACGGCCACCGTGCACAGTGGGACTGATAATCAGCTTTGTGCGAACAATGGCGGCGCATCACTCACTCACTTGCTCCCTTGCGGTGTATATATGATTTTTGTGAAATTAATTTCACGCCGAGACCTGCGGCCCCGATAAGAGAAGCTTTATGCGGGGATTTCCGCCCCCATCTACACACACGCACCCCATAATACATATAAATATATTTTGTATTATGTTTATATCTTGATCGGACGGCTGAAAAGTTGCCAAAAAAAAGGGAAAAGCCATGGCGAAAGAGGGTGTGAGAGTATTTCAAATTAACTCAAAGCCGATTGAAAATAATAACGAATAATACCTGGGAGGCTGATAAATTAAATAAAAAAGGGTATCTTTGAATATGTGAATAGGTAGGGAAGGGAATTTAATATAATACTTGCCTTTTGTTCATATTTTGTTTAAATTCCATTTTTTAATTAAACATGAGAACATAACTCAAAGTAAATGAATAGAGCATTTTCCTTTGACTTTTCTTCTGCTTAAATATAATTTTTTCTTTAATTTCCAAGAACTCTTATTGGCTGATTTCATTTCCGTTGCCTCTGTGCTTTTATTTTATTTTTTATTTCATTTTCCTTTTGCCCGTTTCTCCCCTCATTTGTCGCATTCGAACAATTTTCATTGCCTGCTTTTGGGCGGCGACAAATAAATAGTTTCTTCCCGCTTACCACCGACACCGTCCCGGCTTGTTGTGTGTAATTTATTAAATGCTCCTTTTGGCAGGGCGGGGCGGGCATTTTGTCAATGGCTGGGAATTTTTATATTGCCATCGAATTTTGGCCAAAAGTATTTCCACCAATATTGGCAAGAAGATAGAGTTGCAAGGCGAGACTCCCGCACTCCAAGTCAGGCTCAGTCTCAGACAATTGTTTGCCAATATTTCGAATGGGAGAGAAAGGTGAGAGTTGTAGCGTGGAGCTGGCAGCTTGGGTCTGAGAATGATTTTCATTTTCAACAGCTGCCAGAACGGAAGCCGGCGAATACTACTTTCTTCGTCTGTCGTCTTAGTCTGGTTGCTCTCCCTCTCAGTCGCAGTCTCCGTCTCAGTCTGCTTCCGGCTGCTTTCATGACCGTGAAAGTGTTGCCCTTGTTCCTTGGCCCAGGACCCTCTACGCTTGGCTGGCCATTGTTGCATTGCCAGATATATATCTGTGTACACATATATATTATATATGTATCTGTTGGTTTATATGGCCAGCTATAGCCAGTTTAAAGTCGCGACTGTTTGCCCAACATAACGAGATGCTTTTGGAAGCCAAAATCAAACACACATGAGCCACCACCACAGCAGGAAGAGAGCGGGAATTACAGGGAGGAAAAATACCTATTAAAATGGGAATTAAATTATAATTTTAGTCATGTAATAACACTTTTTTCTTCAATTAAATTTTTTGTTTAATATTTTTTCCTTTTCCTTTTTTGCTTTTCCTTTTCCTTTAACTTGTTTTTTTTTTTTCTCTTTCATTTTATTTTATTTTTCATTTTTGTTTTTATTATGTCTTGCTTAATTAATTATTTTTTAATATATATATATTTATTTTTAAAAATTTGTTTTCATTATTATTTTTTTTTTGTACCTTGATTATTTTCTTTTGTTATCATTTTTTTTTCTCCTTATAATTTAATTTTCTTTTTAATTTTTGTTTTATTATTTTCTATATTTAATTATCATGTATAATAAAAATCAATTTTTTATTATTTTTGCATCAACGAATGAATTTCCTTTCTCAAATTAAACTCACCTAGCACTCTGAATATTTTCTTCAAGTGTCTGAAAGAAGTCCAAGGAGTGGGCAAGTCAGTCAGCATCAACCCTCGGCTTGGATTTCCTCGGTGCGCCACTCAAAAATGCAGCCGGGCTACTCAGAAGTCGATTCCACGGGGCACACCATGGTTATTCTTTCCATGATTCTGGGGGTGGCTGCACCCAGCCAGGAGGCCGTGAGGCCAGGAGGAATTCGAGCCGAGGAACATCAAGCTATTAGAGAGATATCCCTGCATGTCTGCTGCTTTTTTATGTGTCCTGGGCAAATCTGTAAACAAATGAGTGAGTGGGATCTGGGCAGAGATACCAGATAGCAGCCAGATAGCTATAATATTCCGGGGCAGCTACCAGGCTAACTTAATAAGTATCGCATTAGAGCCGGAGAGAGAGGAGAGGATATAGGGATTGGGGATGATAAAATGCGATGTTCGAAATGGAGGAAAATAGTGGGTTCAGCGGGACTTTTACGCATCCAATTTGGCAAGGATTCCCACTAGAAATTATTGAACTAAGCTGGGCTTTTATTATTGTCATGGTTCTATGGCTTATTAGGAAGCGGCAAAGGTCTGGAATAAGTCTTGGGTATTATTATAATAATTATCTTGATTCTCTAGCTAATCAAGACATGAAATAAAAATTAGTATTCATATTATTATAGATTGGTTAGATAAATTGTTTTTGGGCTCAGTAAATTATGTTTTTATACATTAAATACCTTATAATGTTTAATATTTTATATATTTCATTAAAATAACGCTTTAAAGTGTTCTCCAAACATTATTGCTTAGAAAAAGTCTTCAATTTTTGACTTGAAGCCATTTAACTTTGACCCCGCCGCTCCTCTGGGGGCTCTGTGCCCATTAGGAGGACTCTGTCCGGTAAATGACTATCATTGGGTCTCTCTTCCTAAAAAGAAAACCCAACAAAAAACCCAAGTTGCATTCACCGGCATTAACTTCTTCCTCTCCTTCTGGCCACCATGAAAACTAAGCGCCACTCGACAAGTTTCAAATAGTTCTCCTCGGCGTCCCAAGGCGAGCGAATGGAAGCGGGCAAAAAAGGCCAAAAGGGACCGCACCGCTGCTGACGTAATAAGCAATACTTAAGACCTAATGCAGAGTATAAAATATGCGCAGCATTCGTGCACCCACCTCGCACTCTGCCAGGACATAAGGGTTGTTCTGGTCCCATTCGTCCTTTTCGGTCGCCCGCAGTGCGCGTTTCTTTCGCTTGCCGCTGCTGTGATTTTTGATTTAAGCATAATTTCGCAACATTTTCGCCGGAGCTGCTGCCGGCCCCATGCTGTGAGCTTTGAAAAATTTCAAACATTTCTTCAAGGGATTTGCGCAATTTTCCCTTTTTTTTTTTCGCTGGCTTGCTTCTGTTTGTCTGCTGGCGTTTTCCTTCTTTCTTTTTTTTTTGTTCCTGATCCCCTTCTGTTTTTACTCGCATTTAAATGCTTGGCAAATAAACAGGCGAACATTTTGCATTTCCATTTCATTGCGCTTGGTCTTGAAGGAGAGACGTCTGGATGTCTGTGGCAGCTTCTGGGCTTCATTTCCTGCTGCTGCCACCGCGGCGTATGATTAATGCGTCAAAGGCCAAAGGGGCAGCGCTGAAACGCGATCTCCACTCGAAACCCGTTTAATAAATGACATCAAAAATTAAAATTCGCTGCCGGCGCGTAAATCAAATTTACAAAAGCACCAAATACCACTCCCTGAAGCATATATACCTATATATATATAGACTGCGATATGCATCTGGCTGGTAAATCATCAAAAAAGGTGAGCCAGGCAACCTAATTTGACACTGAGGCAGAAATAACTCAATTAGTGCCACAGCGTGACCCTTTTTTTCGCCTTCCCGACCCGTGCAAGTTTCTGCCGTCGTCTCTTCAAGGGGTAAAAAAAGAAATCCGGATCCGTGGCGTTGTTAGTGGTAACGAGCCAAGTGGAAAGTGTGGAAAGCTGGAAAGCGGCGCGGAAAAGCCCTCGACTTTTTGTCCCAAAGCCAGCACACGCTCCAATGAGTGTGGATCTCCATCCATCCCGCTAATGAAGGGAGTATCTCTCGAACGTTTTTAAATTAAAAGCGTCCAGCAGTGCAAATATTTGGATCAATGGAATTTTCAGACATGATTCAAAGAAAAAAAATTCCTATTAAAAAAAAAAATAAAAAAAATATATAATAAGAGAGCTATTATCGATTGTGGTCGACTATGAGATACCCGGTACTCCAAGTTTTGTGGGTTGAATTATATTTATACTCTCATTTGTGGGACAATTTTTACGAAAACTAAAATATAATAAATATCCAAAGGGGTTTCAAAATCATGAAATTCAATAAAAAACCTATATCACCAACTTTAAAAATTCACCAAAACTATTTACGCATTCCCTGAAATATAAATAACTTTACCTAAGATAAGAAATAAATCCATTTACATTTGTTACCATTACTATTACCGAATCGGCGCCTCAGCTCCTGCAGCCTGAAGCCTGAAACCTCTGGAACCCTTAACTTGGCTCATTGAAATTCAAGTGCTAGCATCGTTTATCTTTTGATTAGTTTCCCCAGGGTATCGCCGCGGTCTACCCACTCTAGTGCCTCCCATTTATGTTCGAATAATCTACATTTGCATAAGCATTTGCCTTGGCATCAATTCAGGCATCGCTTACACTTGGCAAACATCATCATCAGCAGCCTCGTTGTGACAGAGGGTGACATCTAGCACGAGTACGAGTATATATATGTACAGACATACATATATCCATCCGAAAAAGGACACCATCCCCCAAAGTGTGGCTGCACTTTTGATGCTACTGGAAAGTATGCTACGCCCCCACTCTCTCTCTCCTCTCCCTCCGAGAACTTCAAAAGCCAGCCCTTGGCAATTTTCAATTAAAAACGCCTACAAAACGCGCTACAGAATTTCTGCTGTTTTTGTTTCGCTCTTTGTTTGTCCCAGCTCCTCCTTCAGCTGGGTTTTCCTCTGGAAATTTCCTGGCTAGGCCTTGGGCTTTAAAGTTGGGTAGCAGCTCCCCTTAACAGTTCTAGAGAATTTCCCGACATGGAATTGCACTCACTCGCTGGCGGAGATTACAGAAATATGGCCAAAGGCAATGTGTCAAGTGTCGGGGTACTGCTTTTCAGAGGAGAAGAGATGCCAAGCTGTGCTCCAAACTTGGTCAAGGAGCAGAGGCAGCTTCTTAGCCCAGAGAAACCTCTAGAAACCTTTAAAAATATATCTCTTAGCTTCTATTTCTCTAATAACTTAAATAATATTTAATTAAAATACTTTCCTTTTCCCCTTTCCAGTCACGCACATCGCTGGTGTCCAGCTCCGAGGGCGGCATCCTGGCCGAGGGCGAGACCTCCAGCGAGGATGGCGAGGAGGAGGAGCCCGTGGAGGCCGAGGACGAGGATGAGGGCGGCGAGAGCAGCCGCGACGATTCCAGCGACAATTCACCGCCCTGCGACCTGGGCCTGATGGAGCGCCTGCTGCTGACCCATCCGATGTGGTTCCTACCGGGAATACAGCGTTCCGGGGCCGTGCATCTGCTCCAGGGCAAGGAGGAAGGGGTGAGTACCAGTCCAATCCCGGGCGATAATTATTAATTTATTGATTTAGCTTAATGAGACAATTTGGTAAATCAGCAAACACACACATGCGACCGCACAAATTTGCACAACAATAAGGGCGAAAGGGCGAAAAAAAACACACATTTACATATACAAATTGCAATCAATTAACGGGCAGCCATGTCCTGCCATGTCCTGGGCTCGGCAGGGGAAGATTCATTAATATTACGACAGGGCAGGACAATGGCAAGCCCTTTTAATTGTAAATGTATAAAGATAAACAAAGAAATGTAGCCAGGACCAGGACTCTATGCTGCTGCGTTTGCAAATTCATTGAAATTTATCTGACTCGAGCAGCAAATGGCAGACAATGCTGGCCAGGATGGGGATGAGGATGAGGAGCTGGAGCTGGAGCATATCTAGCATGAGAAACGAGCGCCCATTCACAAAAGGCGACAAGAGACAAAAGCCAAGCCCCAGTAATGGTCAGCAGGCAGTCAGGCCAGTCAGAGATTGAAAAAAGCAAGAGCAGGAGCTTCAGGAATCTGCACTGAAAGAACACCAAGCACCATGCTCTCTTATTAACAAAATATAAAGTAAAGGAAATGGCATTCTCTCATTCTCTCAGTGTCTGGCCAGGAATGGGGACTGACCATTTTGCGATTCAAAGCTCTTCTGCATAGACAATTGAAATTACGGGCAATGGTTGGCACTGGCAGATAGGACACACAGGTAATGCCTGAATGGAGCCAAGGAGAACGGGGAACCGAGTGGAATGTCCAACAAATTGTACAGATTCAATAAGGCAAGCTGCTTCCCCGAGACTTGAAGGCAGCAATTATCACGTGGGGGAAACTCATTAAGGGATTCCGTGATTTATTTTTTTTAGTCAGGCTTCCATGAGGATATACCGCCAGCCTTTGTTCAATATTATTTCAGGGCAAAACCCTATGATATATATTTATTTGAGGATATGTTTTCTATTAATCAACTTTGGGTGAACTTTGTGGCAATTTTTGACTGGAAAGTTTAATTTTAAGGAAGGGAATATAAAGTGGGGAATACCCTGCAGAAGATTGAGTGCTAGCTTTAGATTTTATAGATTAAAAAAAATAAAAAAATTTAATTATTACTTGAAATATTATGTAGAAAATATGTTCAAGAAGGGGAAAGTTAAGGCATATTTCCCTATAAGTTCCTTATATAAAAGAGCATTTATCAAGCGGCCTAGTCTGGGAAAATAGCAAATGGCACGCACTCTCCTTATTTGAATGGAAATCTCTTTTCTCTTTGCTTTCTTTTTTTATATTTTTTGTCCTGCCTCTGCCAGCTCTGCAATTTTCAATTGTCGAACGCGTCTCAACAATGGCTCATTGATTGCAACGGACCGACTTCCGACTGCCGACTGCAACCCTAAAGCTCTCTCTCCTCTTGAATTTACCTTCCAGCTGCTGCTTATAACTGAAAAAAAAATATATATAATAAGTAATAATATAAAACAATCTTTTTGTAGAAGAAACTAGGATTTTAAACTGCTAGAATGCAGATTTTATTAAGAAACTATGTCTATTTTTTTGAAATCCTAATATAGATATTTAATTGGAGAAACTATTTTTTCGAACTTAAATAGAGATTTAATTTAGAACCAATTTTTTAAAACTCCTAAAATATATATTTAGTTGGAGAAACTATGATTTTTAACTCGTAAGACACCGAGTTGTCCCTTACAAATTTTTAGAAAGACTTTCTAGTTTGTAAACTCATAAAACAAAATGGTTTCTGTGCCTTTCCAATAAGTTAATATTGATTTCCTGCTAAATTAGCTTATTTAAAAATGTTTTCTTATGGAATTTATATTTTTTAAGACTTCCAAGATCTCCAAAGACCCCTATTTTCTGCTCAGTGCCTTTGAATTTTTGCGCGGGAGGCCCACAAACTTTTTCCGCCAACTTTTGCATTTTGCCGCTTGCTCTTTTTCAGTGCGTCTCCTTGCGTGCCTTTGGAAATTGTCTGCTGGCTGTCTCCTGTCCTGTCCCACACTCCTTGGCAGGAACCTCCTCCTAATTGCATGCAACAACAGGGGGAGTAGGGGGCCCCTGCCCTGCAGGCTGCCTCAATTATACGGCAAACGCTTCGGAAAGCTCCTTAAATCCCCCATTAGAATGCAGGACACACTCTCCCTCTCTTGTTTATGCGTTTAATATATAAAAAAAAGGGGGAAAGAGGAAAGAAAGCAAAGCATTTAATTGAAATTGAAGTAGTCCTGCAGCTCCACTCGTTCTGTGTGTAAATGTTCGTAATTAAAAATCAATCAATACGCTGCAACCGGACGGTGGACCGCCTTTTGTGGCGTCACATGTGGCGATCCATTTGCCAGCCTGGTATTTTAATTACTCGCTGTGGGCTTCCCATTGAAGTTTAACAGATTTTTCCTAGCCCTGTTTGCACACGGGTCTTCCCTTGATTTTTTCCCGCTTCCTGGCATCCGATTTCGATTCCGATTTTTCCCCCATCAATCATAAATTGGGAGGAGTAGGAGGAGTTGCAGGAGTAGGGGCAGGAGTTGCCACATGTGCGTATGTCTCGCATTTCCATTCACCTCGCACCGATTTATGTACGTATTTTTTTGTATCCGCCTCCTTTATGGCCTCCTGTATTTGTTATGCCGACCACAGAATGTAATTAGCAGCAAATGTCGATGGACTGGCCAACAGCTGGCAGGGAGCAGGAGGAGCAGGAAACATAGGAAGGATATGGTGGTGATTGGAGGCCTGAACGTTTGGCGGAGTCCGCGACATCATTAGCGCTCGACACCTGTCCAGTGAGCGATGGATCTTTAATGGATGTTTAGAGCTCTCTGAGATTGAATATTAAGCTTATTCCTTAAAGAGTGTTAGGAAAGACTTATTTAATATTTGAAATTCCTAGGATATTAGGGATAACTTCGAAGATTTTGATATTAGAAACATAGATGTACAATATAGGCATATTTTACAAGGAATATGTTGATAAATTAAACTATAAATTATAGGTTATGGTAAAAGCAAGGCTCTCTTTATATATTTAATGACACCCTAGGTAATAAATTGCTTATTGAATATATATTCATCTTAAAGTAGCTTGATTTGTAATATTTGGTCATAATTTTAAAAAAAATTATTCAATAAAATCCATTTTTGATAAGTATTATATATTTTTTCTATCATTCGAGCTTCATCAATGATTTAAAGTCCTAAGAAGTTGATACCTTACTTCCCAAACTAGTTAATTTAATAACTTATTTGTTTCTCCTATGAAAACATTTTAGGTTTAATCCTAAATCCTTTCCAAAGTTCTCATTTGCTAGTGTTAACCTTTTCCTTTAATTAAACTTTATAATAATCTCAAATACCATGCAATAAATACCCAAAAATAAATATCTTTAAGGGAAATATGATTGTAATAATATAAATATTTATTATTATAGATTTATGCATTTATTCTTTATTTAAAAACTGTCATTTTATTATTTTTCTTTGTATATAGAAATATTTTTTTATAACCCTCACTCTTCATAAAAATATAATTCCTTTGTTTATTAACTCTCTCTCTTTGAAAAAATTGAAAATGCCATATTTTTTCGGCACAAAAACTAATCTTCCCTCGCTGACAGCTGAAATCTCTCTATTTTGCGTTCTTAATTCGGATTCGCATTATTAATTCCGTCTGCATTCATTGCACTCGGCGTTTCCGCTTCCGATTCATTTATTCTTTTCGCATTTTTCGCGTTTGATTGGGGAATCACACACGCACGCACATCCTTTGATCCCTTTGACCAAGAATCCTTTGTTTGTTTCGCTGTTTCGACGAGCTCTTGAACTATTTTTTGGTGCGCCTTTTGGCAGCATTTCGGCAGCAGTTTGATTTATGAATGCATGGCCAGGGCCAGGAACATGGCCAAAATGAACTTGTTAAGCTGCAGCTAAGGCCAATCCGCATTGACATGCTTAAATGGCCAAAAACGGAACAAACACAGTTAAATTGAATTTTTTCTCGCCCCTTCCGAAAGCGGATCCGGATGCGGCTCTTCGGCAGCTGTGTTCCAATGTCGCCCTTTTTATGTTTTTCCTTCTCAGCTTACATGGCACAAAGTCAGACGAATAAAATAAAAAACCAGAATACGGGAGAGTGGCCGCCACATAGGCGCAGACAGTTTTTATTTATCACCCAAGTGAGCTGGGGGAGTATGAGATCCTCGCTCTCTGGTGTGGATCGGGTGGCCAATGGCCATCAACAGCAGGCACAGAGTCAGTTAGTCAGTCCAGCCAGCCAGCTGATGAGGCGATAAGGGAAAGCAGACAGTTGCAGGATGGGTTAGGCCAGGCTCCGTGTCCTGTTCAATTCGATTTCCCTCACCATTAATAGAGGAATGTGTCCGAAAATGATATTAGCAACCACACACAGGGCAAAGGGGAAACAGGATGTGGTATTTATTGATGTGTTTATACGGAAAGTAACTTTAAAAGGCAATTAACTAAGAGATTTTAGCTCGAATAAAATAATTACTAAGCAGACTATAATAAACTTTCTATCTTAAACCAAGTAAATAATTTAAATAATTTAAATATGCTTCCTGTTCAAGTTCCTGCCATTAATAATTGTCTCATTTAATTAAAAACCCTCCCATTATTATGTAATGTCACTTTAGATTAAAATCACTGATCAAAATAAATATATTTTTGATTTAACAGCATTGCTAAATATGCAATTATTTAGGCTGTCACATTTATTAGCCCTCCTCCCTGTTGGTAATATTTTGCGGCAACTGTCACAAAAATGTCGAGTACACTCGGTTAACGCAAATGTTTATGCCAAAAGCGAGAGACCCTTCACCGCCTGCCAAAGTGAAAACTTTTCTGACAGCTCTTCCACATCCTCTTCCTATTGTGTGGCGTCACACATGGCGTATACGTCATTTTTTAGGAGGGAGCACGAGAGCAGGCAGCAAGTGCTCCTGACTGACTGCATTTTCGGCGGCAGCGATGGCAACACATTGTGCTAATGAATTATTAACAAAAATTATAATTGAAAGCCGTTTGCCAAAATGAGTTTAATGCACTTTGAGAGGCAACGAGGCGGAGGCGGAGAGAGGTCAGCCGGAATGAACTCCAGTCAGGGAAAGCGAAAGGGAAAGCGGGAAGCTGGAGGGGGGCTCATGAGGCTAGCGGAAATAAAGGGAAATCGGCTTAAGGGAAGCGTAGACGCCGCCATCGACTCTTGAACTGTAAAGTGAAAGCCGCTTACAGAGGCCATTGGCAGGTGTGCTTGTGTGTGTGTGTGTGTCTGACAAAAAGAGGGTACAAGGGAGTGAGGGGTGAAGAGGACAAAACGCATAAATAAGGCGGCGAAAAATGGGAGTGGGAGGGTCCTGGCCAAAGGGAAATTCAATTTTCTATGCAAATAAGTCAAGCAGGCAGCTTGACCAAAGGGAGAGGCTAGGAATAAGTTGACTGAAGTTGTATTTCTTTCAAAATTTATACATTTCAAGCATTTAAAACATTTATAAAATGCTACAAACATTGTTAAATAAATTAAATTTACATAAACATGAATTTTTGATGCAGTTTTAAGTTTTTCAATTAATAAACACACAGAAATGAGTTCAAAAGTTTATAATTTCGTTAGCTAGAAGCCGAAAGGGTTAAAAAAGAAACAAAGAAGTGTAGAATATTAATGAAATAAATAGGAAAATTCTAGAAAACGTTGAGTTCTTTAATTTATAAATTCAAATAATAAAGAAATGAGTCAGAACATTAAAGATTTCTTTAGTTTAAAGTTAAAAACGATTTAAAGGTAATATGGAAGCGTTGAAACATATAAAAATAAACCAAATACATCAATTAAATTATGAAAAAAAAGGATATTCAATAGAACTTTAAGTTATTAAATTAATTAACACTAAGAAATGAGTTTAAGAGTTCATAAAAGGTTTAAAAAGAAACAAGGCACCGTAGCAATATTAAATAAAAAACCAAATATGAAAGAAAGTTCTAGTAAATACCATAATAAAAAGAATTTCTATGCAAATAATAATAGATTCATTCTTTTTCTCCATCTGAGAAAGGTGTGGTGTGTGTGTCTATAAAAGCAGAATCTTAAATACAATTCCACAAAAGACAATCGCGGCGCACACTGAATGTCAAACGAAATGCAAATGTAGACGAAAAAGAAGGAAAAGCGCCCGAAACAGGGAAGCTTTCCCGCTCTCTCTAAGCTTGTCAGGACGCATCCCGCGGCGTTGCGATGGTTTCACTTTGCATTTCCCAATGCTGCCGCTGCTGCTGCGGCGGGTCTCGCATTACCAATTTGAATAAAATATGAGATTTTTATTATATGGCAATGAACTCGACACCCCCGACACCCCGCCCTACTCCTAATGACCAGCGAATAGCTGGATAATGGGAGGTCCAGTTGTCCCTGTTCCTGCCTTGGCATAATTTGGTTATTTTATGTTCTTTTGAGTTCCTTTTCCACTCGCCACTCGCCTATTGTTTTGGGTTTGCGGGAAAAACCGCCGACACTCATTAGGCGGCGCAAAAACCTCCCCTTTTTGGGCGTTAAGGGTAAGGGAATTTCCTCTAATGGCAGGGCCAAAGGTCAAGCAGGAGGGTGTCTGTCATTATACCATTTCGTAGTCCGTAGGCCGGACTTTGTATTCGATTTCACATGGCAGGGCCGAAAAATTTGCATGCGACCCTGAAAAGTAGGCAATACATTTTTCGTATATATTTAGGCAATATCAAGTATACGCCCGAGTGGGCGATAATAGTCATTAGGAAATTACAGGGCGAGCTGAATTACGAATGGAGGTAAAGGAATGTATTAAGAGCAAGCTAGGTTCTTTAATTCCTTGAGGTTTTTTGGTAAAGAAAGAAAGTTTCCTCTAAGCCAAGTTTTTGTAGTTTCCCTTTAATATATATATTTTTTAAAGCAATTACTTAGTAAATAAGCATTTATATTAACATGGAAACACTCTTTCTTGGAAAGCAGTTCATCCTTGTCCCTCCAGGCTTTCCAATTTAATTGAATAAAAGGATCTTCCTCTCCCCCTTGTAAGTCCCAGAGATTGCAGCCTAATCTGCCACTCAAGTAGCGGCCAATGCACATTGCATTCCGCAATCCGTAGTTCTGGGTGCCCCTAACTGCTGCACTCGGATGAGAGGGCTCAGCTCTCAGCTCTCAGCTCATTGGCCATCTGACACTGCACTCCATTCCGCTCGACTGCAGTTGGCTTGGCAGCCAAGCCCCTGCTCCTCTCCTTGGCCGTTGTCCGTGACCATTAAGCAGTCAAGATTTGTTGTCAAGCATTTTGATGGCGTCATGATTGATGGACAGCCCGGGGTGGCTGGGAGGATTCGGATTCAGCGGACAGGATGCAGGATTCAAGAGTCTAACATTTTGAGGCATGATTTGATGATTATAGACTAGACTTGGCGCTTGAGCGAGTGCAAACCAAGCGACGACGAGTCTATTTGCGGGCCAAAACTTGATTACGACCAAAAGGCAGACATCCTGTCAAGGCACTGAGCGAAATTTAAGCTTATCAAGAATGATTTTCCCTATTAAAGTTATATTTTTAACTTGCCTAGGCTCTTTTGCTAAAGCTTAGAGCTCAAAACTTAACTAAAAGCATAAATAAATCTCGAATTTAAATTAAAATGTAATATTTAACCAATTTTTGTGGCCGTGTTGTCATAGTGGCACTTGGCAACGGCTGCACTTTCGATTCCAATGGCCAAAACCACAACACACAGAGCACAGAAGGGGCACAGACAGGCAGCAGCTGCGACACGTTGCCGCATTCAGAAGGACCCCGAAAAAGGACCAAAAGGGGTGACTTGCCCAAGGATGCGAAGATGGCGAAGGCTGGCGATTGAACACCAAAATCAGAAGCCGAAGCGGAGGTGGGACACTGCGGACATTTCGCAGCGCAGAGAAATGCAGCCCCGAAGGCACGCGGCGAGAAATGGAAACCGGAAATGTTGTTACCTTCCCCCCAGGGTGACAATTGGAGGAAGAGGAGGCAGGAGCATGATGATTTCGGAATCGAAATGGCCGGAATGTGCGGGGGGACTGGGCAACCCGGAAATGGGTGCAAATGCGACGAATCGGTCTTTGCGAGAGTGTGTATGTTCTGTCTGATTTGCACCGCCGCAGGGAATCGCAGAGCCTCCTCCTCCTGTAACCTGGAGAGGACAGGGGCAGGAGGTGGTGCGAACATTCGGTGCCATGTGCTGGCCATTGCACAATAATTTACATGCAATTAAATGCAAAATAAATGCAAAGAGATAAATGATTACCAGAGAGGCTGAGGAGTGTCTGTTGAGGAGGCAGAGGTAAGGAGGTGGCCAGGATGGCCAAGGGAAAGTGAAATTGAGAAGTTCAGAGAAGGAGCTCTCGAGGGGGAAGTGCAGAGATGGGAAGAGAGAGGGAAATTGTATTAAAAAATATGTATTTAAGGGATTTCTTTTATTAATTTTTATTTATTAATAAAATAAATTCTAAAAAGTTGGGTTTACAATATAATAAGCAGAGAAAACACACTTCTTAGTCATTTTCCTTTTAAAATTAATATCTAACTTGATAAAAATGGAGTTAAAATTAAAAAGAGCCTTTAGCTTTAAATTTAAATAGAAACTTGTTGGAATTAGGGGTCTTACTTGAATAATAATTATTAAATATCCTATTTAAACCCTAAACTCAATTTATTTCAATTTAAAATATATGTTTTCTTTATTTTTCTTTTATTTTCTCCCCTAAAAAAACATCATTTAATACGCAAACCCATGGCCTTATACCAATTCCGTCTGTCAGAGCCATAAAAACGTTTAAATTTACGATATTATCTGGGGCCCCAGCTCCACAAAAACAGGAGGCGAGGCGTCCACAAAATGCGTGTTTGTAATTGAAAATGCCGGCAAAGGACAAGGCAAGGCAGAGGCAGCTAGGCAACAAATACGGAAATTAAACCGTTGACTGTCCAATGTCCTGTCCCTTTGCGGTTGCGAAGCAGAACAAATCGAAATGCAAACCGCATTCATCAGTCTGGTGTGGAAATGAATGGAAAAGTGCAAGTGAAATGCAAGTGTCCACACCAAATCTCCACTGATCACTCTCAGTTCGTTTCCCTTTCCATTTTGTCAGTTTTTAACACACAGAAATGCGTGCTTCAGTGAGTCCTGTCACTGAAAATACTTCATAGAAATCATAAATGATAAAAAAAATCACTTGAAGAGCTGTCTAAACATTATCAGTTTCATCTTTTCATTTATAAATGTAATGGAATTTTTAATGTTTTGGAGTTACTGTGAAAAAATAATACAAACCATAGTTTTACGCGGCATTTTTAGTGATTTATGTGATGAATTCTTTCTCTAGGAATGATTTCTTTGAGGAATATTCTTTAATTCTTTATCTTACAACGATTTCTTTAAAGAATATTCTCGATTAAATCGGCTCTCTCTGATTTTGAATTTTTTCTAGCAGTTTTTGAGTCAACGAACTGCGGCGAGAGTGACGAAATGCATTTCTAGGCCTTCCTCATTTCGCCAGACGGATGGCTAAAAGCCTGCAAATGGCCATATGGCTATGGCTATGCTTATGCAAATGGGTATGCAAGTGTGGAAGTGGAAAGTGGATGTGAAAAGTGGGAAATGGAAGTGGTACTGGTAGTGGAAATGGAAATGGAAATGGCTGACGAAGAGCCATTGTGGCAGGTGCATGAGCTCCGAAAAAGGTGGCATACATGCAGGCATTCCTCCTACTTGCCAGTACATCCACCTGTCTGGCTTTTCCCCTCAACCTCTATAATATATAATAGAAAATAGAGAATGCAAAGAGATATATATTAGAAAATTAAACTGTATGCAGACGCAGACATATAACTGATATGTCATCAATTGCAAAGGCTGTTACGCCTTTTTATTGTTCGTTTGCCACAAACCAAATGAAATTTGTCAATTCGAGCCAATAAAATGCAGGCACTCAGCCTGAGACAGCAGACACAGGGCAAATACAGTGCGTGGCATAGGTGTAGGGTTGTTAAAGAAGGTAGAAAATAAATACATAAATTATTTATATTTTTATTAGAAGAAACTTGATACCTAGTTCCTTTGAAAAGGTATTCTTACAGTTCCAAAAGAAGAAAATAAGTTGTTTTTAAGGTTTTATAAATATTTCCCAGCTTGTAATTTGTTTAAGCTTCTAATGAATATTTAAAAAATGTATTTTTAATACAAAACATTGAAATAAATTCAAGTTCAGTGAATATTCCTCCCTAAAAGCCTTACCATAATATCCATCTCCTTGGAATCTGCAACATTTGTGCATTATCCTTGCCTTGCCTTGGCCTTTTCTGATTTTTATTGAGTTTTCCTCACAGTACATCCCATTTTCGGCTTGGCTTTCAGCTTGTTAAGGCATTTTTACGCTCGTTTTTGTCTGCAAAAGGGGAGTTCCCCCTTTTCGGCCTTGAATAAATTGCATTTCCTTGATGGTCAAGCACCGCCCTTTGTGACCGCATTATTAAATCAGGATAAAATGTTTGCGAGACTCTCTCTCTCTCTTTATTTTTTTTCTTCTATATTTTTTTTGGGTGTGCTTTAAAAAATCAAATAACAAACCCACCCGATTTTTGAGTGGGTTCTCCGGGGGCTTACTTGCCATCTTCCTGGTTTCTGGTGAACTGTTTATTGAAAAATTGTGCGCAACTCGCACAGAAATCATAAACAACGCCGCGGGGTGCAGCATCCTCCAACCTTCGTTCGCCAACCTCCAACCTCCAACCAGTTGGCATTTATTGAAATCTGAAGGAGAAAAAGAATTATATATCCATATAGAGAGTATAGAGTAGAGAAAGACGGGTGTTGTGTGTATATAATTGCATGCTCTTTAGGGTTGCTACTGCCAGGATGAAATTGAAAGGCAAACACAACAATGCCGGGGAGAATCTTCCAGGGAAAGTGAGGGAAAGCCAGAGAAAACACTTGAAGAACTTGACAAAAATTGATTGAAGAAAGATTATGAATGGGAATTATAATGAAAACCAAGAAAGAAGCAGGGAAGCATGTTTTGTTAATGCTTAATTTTATTCCCTGAGAAATTAAATATATTTCCCATTTAGGAATGCAATTTTTCGGGGCCTCTGCCTGACTTTAACGCTCATTATGAAAAGTTTTCACAGGCGATTAGCAAGCCCGGGCTGGTCGCCGCCACACTTGACCAGGTCCAAGTCTGCGTCTGAAGAAGCACGAAGGAGGCGGGCCTTCGATCCTTGTACCATCGTCGCGATTTGTCGCAGCGTCTGCAAAGTTTTTCTGCCGACAACAAGAAGTGGAAAGTGGAAAGCCAGGAGAAAATATAAGAGCAGGAAAAGCCATTGTTGGCCGAGAGTGGAGCGGGGCAAATAGGGACGATTTATCATCCATAAGTGGGAATTTATGGGCGAATTGTGAACGCAACATTTAACGCGCAGTCAAAGGAAAAAGACTCACTTAAGGATTTACACGGAGCTCCTCAAGCCAACGGGGAAATTCTGATGGTTTTTCCCTCAGAAAAGATAACAACTTTTTTCATATAAAAAATATGTATTTATCTTGAGCTTGAGCGAGGATTATAAATGGGAAAGTTATGGGGTGAAAGACAGGCTTTAAATAGTCTAGAATGCAAAGTAGAGGCTCCCAGCTTGATATTCAGAGCACATCCCTGTTTTTTTAGTTAAAATGTGAACTTTATTTATATATTAATATATTTTAAAAATACATATTTATCGTAAACTTGAGCGAGGATTATAAATGGGAAAGTTCGGAGAAGAATACACGTTTAAAAAGCAATGTATATGCTCCCAGCTCGAAATTTAGAGTCCACCCCTGTTTTCTTAGTTCAAATATCAACTTCATTTACATATATATTTAGATCTTTATAAACTAAATTTTTATCTAGAGCTAGAGCAAATATTATAAATGGGAAAATTCTGATCACAAGGGAGGTTTTAAAGATAAATTAGAGGCTCCCTGGTCAATATTCAGTGCCCACCCCTGCTTTTTTAATTAAGATTATCTTAAGCTTAAAAAAACATTATAAATGGGAACATACGGAGAGGCATGCTTTAAGTGCAAAGTAGAGACTCCCAGTACAATACAAAGAACCCACCCCTGCTTTTTGAATTAAAATATCTATCTCTTATTCTATATTAAGATTTTTATTTATTTTTAAACCCAAAAACTCATTCAATACCTTTTTCTTAACCCTATCTTACAGACCTTTATAGTCCGTGGCTCCAGCCAGCCCAACACCATGGCCGTTTCGGTGCGCCTGCCCCAGGACACGGGCCCCTACATCGAGCATTATCTCATCCAATCGCACGACAATGTCCTCAGCCTGGAGAGCTCCCGGTTCACCTTTGGCTCGATTCCCTCTCTCATCGCCCACTATGCCCAGTGCTGCGACGAGCTGCCCGTCCAGCTGATGCTGCCGCGGGTCCTGCGGGAGGCCAACAACCGGAAGAAGCTCTCCTCGCTGGCGCTGCTGGGTCAGGAGTTCTGGAGCTACGCCAGCAGTCCCGCTCTGCTAGGGCCACCTACACCTTCGGTGGGGCCCTCGGCCAGAGATCAGCACTTGCTGGACGCCAAGTCGCCGCTGTCCCTGACCGAAACGAGTGGCCTGGGAACGGCCACCTTCTTCAGCGATGCCCTGGCCAAGCCAGCGCCCACGGGTGCTCCGCCGCTGCAGCCCGGGAACGGGAACAGCCTGTTCAGTCCCACGGGCAGTGGCCAGCTGCTAGGCTTCTTCAGCCAGGCGGGCACGCCCTCGGACACCACCAACTCCAGCCTGAGCTCCTTCACGACCAGCGGGGGTCAGCATCTGCAGCTGCTCAGTCCGAACTCGGTGGATTCGGTGATCCTAACCATGTCGCCGGTGGATAATCCGGGGCAGCACTATCTCCCGGGCTCCGGATCGGGTTCGGGCTCCATGGTTTCCTGCCCCCTGCCCCTGGGCGACCCGCAGCAGCAGCAGCAGCTGAGCACCTTCAAGGTGCCGGAAGTGGATCAAGTGCGTCCGCAGCGACCCAAGCCGCCAAACACTCTCAATCTCAAGCCGCCGGCTCCACCACTGCGCTGGTCCAAGCCCCACTCGCCGGATCAGAATGGCAATGGGAATGGCAACTTTACGGTGACCACCACGGTTACCTTTTCCATGGAGAATGGGGGTGTGGGTGCCGGAGCGGGACTAGGAGCAACACCTGGCACCGTGGGCAATGGCAAGTTCGTGGAGGTGACCACGCCGGCGGCCAGCAATCCTTTCAACGCTTTGCTCAATGGCCAGGCCAGCACCTTCCAGACCTTTGCCAAGCGCCTGTCGCCCGAGGGCGAGTGCAAGGACACGCTGTCCTCGCAGGGCTCCTCTTCGAATGATGGCCGCTGGCCGCCCACACGCAAGCTCCTGGCCTCACCTCTGACACCACTCACGCCCAGCGGCAGCAGTGGCAGCGCTGGAGGAGGTAAATCCCGGAAGTCCCGAGCGGGCAAGGAGTCGCAGCACTACAAGGAGTCGGACATCCTGGAGAGCCCGCCGCTGCAGTACTGCGCGAGTGCTTTGAGCGACAAGATCAGCGACTACGAGGATGTGTGGTCGCACGATCCCAGCGACCGGGCCAGCCTCCTGACCAGCTTCCGCCCTGCTTTAGACTCTGTGGGGGGCGTGATGAACCGCAGACCGGATCTGCTGGCAGAGACACGTAAGTACTTTTATAGGAATCCCTTCAAGAGAGGCTCCTACTAACCTAGCTCCTTGCTTTCCCCCCACAGCGAGCACTCCCACTCCCACACAGCAGACGTCACACCTTTCCCCCTGCGAGGAGGAAGCCCTGGCTGCCACCACCCCCCACGACAGCTCCTCCAGCCAGCAGCTTTTACAATTCTCCGGCGATGCCCAGCCCCGCTCCCGAGCCGGCCTCCTGCTGCCCAATCTCAACGGGCAGACGCCAGCCGCGACAACGCCCGTCGACGATGATGGCGGCGACACAACGCCCACGGCCGAGGGACAAACCCCTGGGGCGGGGCGCAGCAAGCAGGGCAGCCCCTTCTATGCGGAACCGGCGGATGCGCTGCGTCAGGCAGGCCTGACCAGTGCAGCCACCGCCATTCTGCGGCGCCAGCATCGCAGCCAGGTGCTGCACGCCAGCCAGCGGCACTCGGAACCACTGAAAGCGGGCTTCGGGGGCGCTGGGAACGGGGCCATGCTGCAGCACAGCGATCTGGAGAAGCTGGCCGGCAGCCTGGACGAGCTGAAGCCCAAGCCCAAGGCGAGTCAGCAGCAGGCGCAGCAGCCTCAGAGCCAGCAGCAACAGCCCACGAAGCGGGCTCGCAATCGCATCGATCACTGGCAGCTGGACAGCAGCTGGGAGTTTATGGCCAAGCAGGACACTGGCAGCGACTACGATGCGGCGGCCATTGACTGGCAGGAGAAGGAGAACTCCCTGGGCAGGGACAGTCGGGAGCAGGGCAAGAAGCGTACGCTCACGATCCACCAGATCATAGCCAAGCGGCTGCCGGATCTCAATCTGCCCGAGCTCGTTCGCTGCTCCACGCCCCTGCAGACTGCCACAGCCACCTCGGGCACTGCTCCCCTGCAGCCGCTGGCTTTGGGCCAGGATGGCAGCCAGAAGTCATTCCAGAGCCAGAATGGTTGCCGGCTCTCGTCCTACGACAATGTCTTTTGCCAGAACTCGTTCAACGGCATCGACTCGGCCCAGTCTGACGATGGCACCATTTTCTCGGAGCCCTGGGACTCGTCCCAGTGGGACTCCTTCCTGCCCCACGATGGTAGGTTTGCCTTGGTGGCCATAAAGCTTGTTCTATAGCATTAATTTCTATTTAGATGCCACCATCAACTCGGACACCATCCATCTGTCCAAGTGCCGACCCGCTCTCTCCGAGGACGACACCATTGTGGAGGAACTACAAAGCACCAAAGACGGCAGCAACGGCAGTTGCAACCAGGACACACTCAAGGCCAATCGGAATGGTGCTGGACACCATCACAATCACAATCTCAATCAGAACTTGAAGGCCAACAACAGTCGACCCAAGGTGGCCACCATACTGCGTAACCCCAGCATGCGGGATCGTGAAGTATTATGTGAGTAATGGGGAAGTAGATTAAGGTTTATATATTAATTGGGGATTTTTTTGGCAGGAGAGAGTCCTGTTTAAGGGCTCCTTAAGCTTTTTGGGGAAGGGGATAGTCTCTGATCAGAGATTCTCGTGATATTTCTGTATAAAAGTGGCCAAAAATACGGATTTTATTACGTTTACTTTAAGAAACCCTTAAAGAAGAAAGGCATTTCCATAGTTAACTTAAAAAAAGGAAAGCAAACGATTTACCCTTCATTGTTTTAGGTTTATTTTGCCAGTTTAAGGACATTATATACAGAGCTAATACTTTTTTAATATTAAAGTAAGAGATATTTATGAATATTTCTAACTTAAAAGTTGGTCTTCTAGGCAACAGTTTTACATTTACAATTAAAGCTTTCTTCAAACACAATTTATAAAAAAAAAACGTTTAAAAGAAGCATACGTGAGGTTGGTCACTCTAAGACTTGCCTGGAGGTTGGTAACTCTAAGGATTTGCCTCAAGGCTAGTCACTCTAGACCATCTTGTTCCTAACCTACTTCCGCTTCAACTTCCCTCGAAAATCGAACCAATCCCCGCCTGCACCTGCCACTACACTTTGCCCTCGAACATGGATCTCGTGTGCGTGAGAAGTGGAGTAAATATGACGATGATGCTCCTACAAATGATGATGGGGATCACACGTTCCATTGCAATCAATTGTTATTGTTGCATCATCACCATACTCCCGTCAGGGCCACCATAATTGACAAAACAAAAGCACGAGCCACTGATTACAGGCTATCAGGGATCCGCCGATCTTCGTCATCGTCATCGATTGGCAAATCGGAACAATCCAGAGAGCACGGGACTTGAAAAACTATAACTTTAAGGGAGGAAGAAAAGCCAACTCAGAGTTTGAGAAAGTAAATAAAGGGGAACTTTTGGAGAAATTGATATGATTTATAAATCCAAGTCCCTAATATTACTCATTTTTCCAAGCAGTTCAAAGCTAAAGCTAACCGCGAAACTAATCAAAGCGATAGGAAGAGTCGTCTTTTCTTTATTTCTTTTGCTTGCAAAACTGAAGGAAATACTACATAAACCTGACTCAAGTCTGGGGCACACTTCTTTGCCTATCATCCAAGGCGGTTTCAACTGGATTCCAGTGACTATATCAACTCTGGCTCCGCCTCCTCCGACTTGCTCTACTGCAGACTACAAAGCCTTTGCCGAAACTTATCTGCCGCGCAATGCCTTCCAAGTCCAACCCAATTCCGATCCTGATCCCTCTCTTTACTATCCGCTTCCCGGGGGGATTTCTGCGTCGCAGTTGGCAGCTAAGCACAGTTTTTGATAAGTTCGCGAGGCATTATATGGGGGAGAATGTGCAGAAAATTCTTTATCTGAGATCTATGCGAACTTCACTTGGGGTTATTTTCTTTCTTTAGGGGAAGAAATGAAAAATTCTGAGGGGATTTATTGTACAAATCGAGTAAAACGGTATGGATATATGCAGAAAAAAGTCCCTACTATGATTAACTCATTACTTTTACTTAAAATAAAAGTCACTTGAGCTATTCTATGGGTTCTCTGCAATAAAAAACACCAAGTTAAAGGGTTGCTAAGCCTATATTGATTCCTCATGAACACGTTCTTGGGAATTATAAGCCACAGTTTCTTAAAAAAAAGAAGAAAAGGTTCCTTGAATATTTTAAAAGTTTCTCTGGTAAAAATTCCAAATTCAAAAGCTTCCAAACATATAGTGATTCCATAAGAAACCGTACTTGAGAATTAAAAGTCACCCTTTTTTTTAAAGGAAAATAAATTACATGAACTTTTTAAAAGTTCCTCTGCTAGTAATACCAAGTTTAAAGACTACTTTGCCTATACAAATTCCACCTGAATACGTACTTGGGAATTACAAGCCACACTTTCTTAAAAAGAAGTGCTGGCATGCATTAATTTCCATGCCCTAGAAGCGACTAGAAATTAGAAACTATAATTGGTTTCTCCAATTTCCCAAGAATTTCTCTCTCTGTAACAAGTGCGGGGGAGACGGAGAGAGTAACAGCCAGGGAGAAAGAGGCACAGAGAGAGAGAGAGAGTTGCAGCGCACTTTGGAATGTAAACCGCAGCAGCGACGCCGGCAGCGCTTTTATCAGCGAGCGTGATTTTTACCGCGCGGAGTTAGAGACTCGGAATCGGAATCCGAGTCTGAATGCTGAATGGGATGCGTAATTAACGCATTATTTGTTTGTTTGCGGATTGGAATGCATTAGGGGGTGAGGATGAGTGGCTACCAGCTAGATCTCGACCTAGACAGTCTATTTTTGGGTCACTGCGGGCAAAGACAAACACCGCCACCGGACCGGACCAGACCAGAGCAGACCAGACAACAAAGGCCAGCTGATGATGAAAGCCAAATAGATGCATTGCTATTTCAGTGCTCCGGCAGCGGCACGCCTTGAAACGCACTCGAAGGCAGCTCTGGGAAGAGCAGCGCCACCTTGGGTCCAGCCCAATTCACACGTTCTTGATTTTATTTTCGCTAAATAAACTGTAAGCCAGGGAGGGATGGGGTTATGATTGATAATAGATGATCGGAAAGAGCTTCAGCTCAAGCTTAAACCCAAGAGCATTGCTCATAAGCTGGACTCCCATTTTGTAGGTATCTTTTTCCAATTCACGGATATTACAACTTGATTTTAATAATAAAGAAAGATATATTTATTTTGAAAACGTACAGGTTGGTCTTTAGGAAACAGTTTAGAATTTACAGTTAAACCTTTCTTCAAACACAATTTATAAATGAAACGTTTAAAATAATCATAAGGGAGGCTGGTCACTCCAATCCCTGCCTAGAGGTTGGTAACTCTAAGGATTGCCTGAAGGCTGGTCACCCTAAGCCTTGCCTGAAGTTTGGTAACTCTCACTTTTATATTTCGGAAGGAAATTCTTAACTAAAACTATTTGCAAATTCTTCTTTAAGAATTGTTTCCTAACTAAACTAAAAATTGTAAAAAATAAAAACCCTGTAACTTTGGTCCATCCCAATTTACACGTGCACTCGCTCGACTTGGCATCGCCAACTGCCAACAGAATTGTTTGCCTGCGGGCATTGTAAAAGTTAATAAGCCAACTAACTGGGCCGTCGGATTGATAAGCCAAATCTCCATGGGGGAAATCTCATCTCTAACCCATATCGTTGAGGCCTGTCTAAATCCGCGAACAGGTAGAGGGTTCAGTGCTCCCGCTGCAAAAACCGCGTGTGTCCGACTCCAAATGAGGAAGGCAAATGAGGAAGAACCTAAGCAGCGAGTTGATCAAGCGGAGCAGAGCGGCGTCAACCCTGAACCCTAACCTGGAAACCTCCATTTACCGCCGGAGGTTTTTCCGAATTGCGCATCGGACCCAAGTCCCAGGCCAAGCCGTTGGCGAGAGATGCTGATGCAATCCGAGCGTGGCATTGCACGAGAACCCGGACGGAGTCGGGAGTCCGGACGGAGAAGCAGCCACTGCAGCCACTGGAAGCAGCCAAGCAGCTAGCCAGTGGTCGGTCGGGCTAGCCAGCGTGTCTGTTGATAAGCCTGCGCAGAGATAGAGGATTAAAAGAGAGAGGAGCAGGAGAGCTGCGAGGAGGAGGAGTGCTGGAAGGAGAGATGGAAACAAGAGACATCTCAACTAACTACTTGAAGTTCCCGCCTGAATCAAGATGAAAGTAAATGACTGGCAGTATTTTAAAGGAGTTCTTTGGCTAGGAACAGCTGAACTTGATGTGATTAGAACTGGAACTTATATATGGAATAAAATTATAATAAAATTATAATAAATAATATAAAGAATATAAAATTACCTTAGGACCTTAGGTCTGAAGGCAGGCTGAATTTACTTAAGGAACTTCACTTTACTTTTTAAAGTTTAAGAAATCTCAGAATACTAGTTATTTCTTCATTAATTTATCCCGTTTTTCTATGTTAAACTGAAGCTTATTTTAAAAACCTTGCTCTACTTATTTCAAGTACAAAAAAAAAACGATAAATAAGCCATGATTTGTGCTCTTTTATTGTATATTTATTCCACGATAACTATAGTTACTTGTATTAGTTATAGTTATATAAGTAACTTGGGGAAGTTTTAAACAAAGTTTCAGTGGAATCATTTATGGGTAAAGGAGAATTTAAGTATTATCTTGTATAATAACGACATTTTCCATACCCCCTGAAGATATATCAAATATGAGACTAATACTCCCTAATAATATGAAAATTTTAAATAATTCAGGAAGATATTTTATAAAATAACGAAATCCTATAGTAGATATATAAAATATGAGAGTATTATCTTATTTAATCTATTTTATATCTAGAGGATATACAAAATATGAGTACTACTTTATTTAATAATGAAATTTTAAGTATTTCAAGAAGATATATTATATTATTATCTTATAAATTATGAAAATCTTAAAAGAAATCTAGCAAATATGAGAGTATTACCTTAAATAATATTAAAATCTAAAATAACTCAAGAAGATACATTCTATATTGAGTTTATCTCATGTAATACAATAATCTTTAATAATTTAAGAAGATATTTTATATATCAGAGTCTAATCTTATTTAATAATGAAATCTTGAGGAAAATAAGTCAAATATGGGAGAAATATTTTATATAATAACGAAAATATATCAAATATTAGTATTATCTCATACCCCTTGAAGTTATATAAAATATGGGACTATTTTCTTATATCATTTTGATATAAACCCATATATGTATCAAGGGACTTTCAAGACATATAAACCCAACATCTGGGCTAAAGTTACCCACAGAAAGCATTCCCAGCTGTGAGGTTTGCCATAGACTCCCCTCGTAATTGGTTGCCACACTTGTTCAGCGTTCAGCGATCGGTGATTGGTGATCTTTGTCATTGATTCAAAGCCAGACAAAGAGAGTTTGCAATGAATCAGAGCCGCTCTACTACAGGTAGTTTCAGCTTCAGTTTCCGCGATTACCTGACGGGCTCCGGACTCAGACCCAAGTCAGAGCCCGGAGAAGCTAAACCAAAATCGCGGTTGAGTGGGATTTGCGCAACTGTACCTGCGCGGGGAATTGCCGGAAATTCCCAAGGATAATTAGGGGCGCTACCAAAGGATGTGCGGATACCTGAATCGGGGAAAGATATAAACCCGAGAAGGAGGCGGCTTAGACCCGCGGAAAGGCTGCTGCAACGCGGAGGCCAGGCAAATGAGGTCGCCCCTCGGCGGGTTGACACATTTTGCAGCGACGCCTCCGTCCTCGTCGTCGTCGCTATCTTTGTTCGCAGCGGCAGCGGCGCAGCCGAGAGGCGATAGTCTTATAAACTAATGCGTATGAAGTTCAGAATTAGTTTTGCATTGGCCGCGTTTAGAGCAGCACCCCAGAGCTGCCTCGAGAGAGAGCAGAGATCGAGAGAGAGAGTCGCCACCAACGCCTCCATAACCATCGCTTATCGAAGCCGCCGCCGTCGCGTGTGCCGATGAGAAACCTGCGTTTCCGCCAATTCGTTTTAGCTGGCAAGAATCGCTACCGGATCTACCATGAGCTGGTTCAGAAGATCGTCGCGTGCACCGTCCGCGAGCCGCCCGCAGTCGCCCACCACCGAATCCCCGCCAGACTCGCCCCTGCCTTTGCCTGGCCTGGACATGTCCAAGTCGCTGAGCAGCCTGGACGAGCAGCGCATTGAGCTCTTAGAGCCCGAGGAGTTCTTTCACGATCCCGACCATGTGAGGCACTACCGGGAGGAGGCCCAGTTCCTGAGCATCATGTCCGAGTGGGAGATCATCGAGCATCCCATGCAGACCAACTACTTCTCGGCGGATTTCGAGGAAGAGCTGCTGCAGCAGAGAACCCAATTGCCAGCTACATCCTTAGAAGAGATAAAGGAGCAGCAAAGGGAGCAGCAGGAATATGAGCCCGAGGAGAAGACCCAACCAAGAGCCAAACCCCAGAGGAAACGCAAGTTCCTGGAGCTGCTCTTCGTGGACAACATACAGACAGGCATTGCCCTGCCCAGTGAGCGGGCTCCAGCCTCGCCCACCTCGGCTGTGCTCTGCAAGAAATCCAGGAAATCAGCCATGAGCAGCAGCCTCTCCAGCATGGGCTCCACCTGCACCCCAGCGCCCACCTGCCCCCAACAGGTGCTCAAAGACTGTCGCATCGATCGAAAGCAACTCAAGACTGAGGCCCTGGCGGGCTCCATAATGGGCGCCATTGGCAAGTGCCCCGCCGGCGAGGAGTCGTCGTCCTTGTCGTCGTCGTCGTCCCTGGCCCAGCCGGAGGAGGACAAGTGCCATCCTGGTGAGCTCAACACCTGTGATCACTACGACATCAAACAGTTCTTTCACCTGGACGAACAGGGCAACATCCTGCTGAGCATGACCCACATCGTGGAGTGTCAGGCGCTGGGTTTGTGCCTCCAGGCCCAGAGCCGGCGTCTCTATCGACGCTATCGACGTGGCTGTGAGTGTGCGGATGAGGACTTTTGCCAGAGTCGTGGGTGCTGCTATGTCTTGAGGCGACTGTTGAAGCTGCTGTGTGAATTATTAGCTGGTAAGGATCGGGAAATTAGGGGGACTACGGATTTTTATGGAGAATATTAGGGAGAATCTTGGTATTATGTTGGGAAGCAAAGGGAGTTGAGATTTTCTTAGTTGAAGCTGATTAGGGAGCAGATTTCAGCCTCTGAAATAAGCGGGAACCATGTCTCTTGCCTAGTTCCTTGAGCTTTGATTTTATTCTGATTTGAAACCTCCCCCTTAGATAGCCAGAATCTACTTTTCCTTATCTTTAACACGAGTATATTCCCCAAGAAACCTTATGATAAGCGTCAGTGCCTCTTGGTTGGTTGGGCGGGTAAGAGGCCCAGAGGGAGCTCGGAAAAAATAGAAATAAATTAAATAATATTAGGAACTATCTCCCAACTTAAATTTTATCTAATTTACAACCAAAAACCCTCACCTAACCCTTGAAATCTCCTCTCTCTACCCCACCAGGTCACCCCCGCAACAAGATGAACATCCAAAGCAGCGGCCCCGGCGACTCCCTGCGCGCCTACACCCTGCAGCTGGCCCAGGACCCCAGCTCCACGTTCGCCCGCAACATCGAGAACTTCATCTGCTGCACCAAGGAGTCCCGCGAGGCGGCGCCCCAGGTGGTGATGCGCAACATGCGCCAGTTCATGAGCGGCATGAAGAACTACCTGGTGAAGCATGGCGAGGGCAAGTTCCATGCCGAGCTCGAGTCCGCGAGGGCCCGCCTCAAGGCCGACGAGTTCCTCAATCTGGACAGCATGCTGGAGACGGTGATGCATCAGCTGGTGGTGCTGCCCCTGAGGGAGCATCTCTATGGCATCTTTGTGGATCACTATCAGCGCAGCGAGGACATCCAGCTGTTGGCCCAGAATGTGCGCTATGCCTGCGACCGGGAGGCCGCCGACTTTGGCATTCGTTCCACGGTCACCCCGCCCTCGCATGCCGCCCTGCGTCTGATCTCCAACCTGCTGTTGCGCCTCCAGGAGGCCGAACTGCCGCTGGACAAGCTGGAGCTCTTCCTGTGCGTCATCTCCACGGTGTTCGATGCCACCGGGTGTCCGCGTGGCCAGCAGCTCGGAGCCGATGACTTCCTGCCCGTTCTGGTCTATGTGGTGGCCAAGTGTGGCTTTGTGGGCGCCGAGATTGAGGCGGAGTTCATGTGGGGCTTGCTGCAGCCAACGCTGCTCAATGGAGAGCCGGGCTACTACCTCACCGCGCTGTGTAGTGCCGTCCAGGTGCTGAAGACGTTCATGGCCTCGGAGGGAGAGAGCGGCAGCGGATCCTTGGATGTAAGTAGAGTCCCTAAATGAGCTGGGGTTTACACTTGGGAGGAGTTTGAGTGGGGGTTCTCTTAAATCCTTGTTCTTAGACCTTAACTAAGGGTTAAATTAGGGGATTTATTATATAGAATATATTATTTAGCTAAGATAAGATTTATATTGACCATTTTAAAGACTTGACGCTTAGTTAGATACTTGAAATAAATATTAAAAAAATAAATACTACAAGGTTTTCCTTTTAATTTCAATTATATATTAATTATGGGTGATTTAAGACTTAGTTTAAAGGTCTAAAGTCGTTGAAATTTCAACTAAGGGGCTGTCCATATATTACGTAACCATTTACGGAGGGGGAGGGTTGATTATTTGGGAAGGGGGATTTTGGACAATGATTACGTAACCATTTTATATCAAAATATATTTTTTTATGCCTTTTGGAGGAAAAAAATGTTTAAAATTACGTTATCATAAGGGAGGGGATTTCTCTAATGATTACTTTTGATTACATAGGGGGGGAATTGTCAAAAACGTGATTACGTAATATATGGACAGCCCCTAACGATGAAAAAATAAATGTGTAACTTTGATTCCTAATATATATAGTTTTTTTGGATTAAAAAACAACTTTTAAAAGCTTAAAATATAATATAAAATATAATACTAAAAAAAACTAAAAATTTAATATTAAAAATAAATCTAACAAGAACTCAAGAACAATCAATTTATAACCCATCAGAGCTCTATAGAACCTTTGTCAGTAGAAATCCCAGCTCACTTCCAGCTCCACTTGCTCCATAAACCCGTTTCAAATCTCTACATTCTCGTCTATCTCTCCCCAGTGGCGCTCCAGCTGCCTGCCCGCCTGCTCCAGCGTCCTGCGCGTCATCATACCCGACGAGTGCAATGGCTCCCTGCAAACTAGGACACTGCCCGTACGCCCACACACGACCACGCGCGAGGTGTGCCGGATTATAGCCCACAAGGCGAGGATCACCAACCCGCAGGACTATGCCCTCTTCAAGCTGGTGGATGGCGAGGAGACCCTGCTGACCGATGCCGAGTGTCCGCAGGATGCCCGACTGGCGGCCAAGGGCAAGCACTGCATGCTGGCCTACAAGCGGATCGATGCGAAGATTGCCTGGCCCACAGCCCAGCCAGCGGGACACTGAGTCCCATAATCTACACAGCCCTGCCCTGCTCTTGCTCACCAACACTAACAACCAAGCATATTTGATTAATAATTTATTATTATTACATTAAAATATACTTAGTAGCGTGTAAGTAAAGCTAATTAATGCTAATTAGAAAACATCTAATGTGTACTAAACATCAGTATTGAGTTAAGCGACGTGTTTTTTTTTCACCCTATTTTTTTGCTAATAAATATATACATACTATGCGAATAATACATATAAACACACGATATATACGATATATAAACACTTAGAGAGTAGCGAGTAGAGAGAGGAAGAGGAAACGAAATCTGCACACCAATCCCACAATCACAGCAACAATCAATCATTCAATCAATCAGCGAAAGGATCAAAGGATCCCTCGGACCAGGGTCCACGCATATCGGAAGGACCACACCAGAAAACCACTTGAAGGAAAAGGCATTTAGGAGTGAATGAGTGTGTTAATGGGTTTCGTGCTTGTTTTTTACGACGAAGAAGAAGCTAAAGCATATTATATTAAAATATTAACCGCTACATTTTAATATTTATGTACGACTAAACACTGCTATCACGACAACCCTCGATATATCGATATATCCATACCATACCTACATCTATATATATTTTTTTTTTTTACTGTATACTTTGTAAAATATGTGACACGTAATCCAAATAGCAAACAAAAATAAATAAATAACCAAAATAAAAGATCCAAAGTCTGCTTCTTTTGAGATGGGGAAATACCCGGGGGTATTTTATGACGAACCCCAAGAGCTGCCCATATTTATGGGCTTCCTGCGATGAATCACAAATTGAAATAACTAAAAAGCACGTCGAGTGCTGGTGTCACGATAAAGTAGAAGAAAGCTACAAGCTCGACTATGAGATACCCGGTATCAAACGAGGACTGAGTGCTGATTTCGTGTTGGAAAACCCAAGCGTGCCGACGATGTCTAAACTTTGCTTTTGTACGCTTTAGTTCGCTATACTTAATATTTATACACAAAGACGTGTAAATGTAGCTTTTTTACTCCTTAGCGCGTGGTATTTGTACTCAACGACGTGTAAGTTTTGCTTTACTACTCCTTTGCGTGTGGTATTTTTACATGACGTAGGTTTTGCTTTTATACTCTTTAGTTTGTGGTATTTATACACAACGACGTGTAGTTTTTGCTTTTATACTGCTTTGCGTATGGTATTTGTACCCAACAATGTGTAGATTTTGCTTTTATACTTCTTAGTGCGCGGTATTTGTACTTGACGACGTGTAGGTTTTGCTTTTGTAGCCCTAAACGCGTGTTGTTTCTTCCAAAAAACACTTTCAAAGATCCCTTCGATCCTATACATCTTCTTGGATTCAAATTATACTTTCCAGAATGATATAAAAAGGTTAACACAAATTTTTCCCTTCCCTAGACTCCTTAGCCTCCTGTTCGGCCTTCGCTTGTACTCCCTCAAGATCCTCTGGCAACATGGCACTAAGTTATCATACCCTTCTACCCCAATGGGTTCAATCGGGTATAAATACATGTTCAAGCATTTAATATGAGCTTCTGTAGATAGTAGAAGCCATCGGACGAATACCTTTACCAATAGCAACAATAATTTCGCCATAAAATAATTCCTGAGGCCAGTAAATATACACGCTAAAAACACTTGATTTTGAACTCAAGTGTCCACAGATAAATTATGCCAGTGGTCAATCTGATAACTTTCTCGAAGGCGCAATCCAAACGAATTTATTAGCCTTTGCAGGCGGCGACTCGTAAAATATAAAAATAAATATATTTATTGGCATAATTTTGGTGTTTTGATTTCAGAAATACTTTAAAAATGCGAGCCTAGAAGAGATTTATAGTTGATCTGCTTTAAAGGATTAAAGTTAGCAGGATTTAATTGAATAATTAAACCAAATATAAATATACAAAGAAAAGCTTTCCGAATTGAAATTAAGTTTGTTTTGGCTTAGTAAAGATTATTTTTAGCCTTGATTTGTCAACAAAAATTAGAAACTCTAGGAATATTAATTTTTTTAAATATCACCTTTATAGATAACTTTTTAAATATTTGATTTATAATTTTATAACCATTACATTACTGTGTAACCCTTTATAAAGACCCAAAAGTAGGCCTCATCCCTCCGAAACCTCCCAGCAAATGCTCCATACTTTGAGGCGCCATACTCCGATTAAATATATCAATTGCCAGAAGCATCAGCAATCTGGATGACAACATTATGAAATAAATCCCGGCTGCTGTGCACGCTCTGATCCCAATAATTCGCGAGTTTTTGCTTTTGTGGAGGGGATCAGAGTCGGGAGGCTATCGCCCCTGGGTTCAGGCCGAATCGAATCGAGTCGCCATCTGGGGACTTAATTGGCCCCACCACAGACTGGCTGCTTACTATTCCCGTCGCGACAGATAGCGATAATGGACGGTGTAAGATTTGCAGTCCCGATTGCCTGGACTTGTTATATGTCTATGCAAACATATATATTATTTGAGTATAGAATCGCTTCTCTCGAGGTGCTCTCGATCTCTCTTCTGCTGTGCAAAAAATGCCGAATCAAATGTCGCAAGTTAATCTGGTCTCTGTAGAGTGGAACTATCGCTTTGTTTTGATGGAAATTCAAATTCGGTGCGATAAGGACCACACACTTGCACGGAGATGACGACTCGCGGACGGACGGACGGACGGACGGACGGACGGACAGACGGACAGCCGGACAGATGGGCGGACAGACACGGGCTGAACTTTAATATTCGCAACGTGTGCAAAAACGCACCGAAAACGCCATCAAGTCTGCACAGAGAAAAACAATTAATGATATCAGGCAGGGAAAGATCTAATTAATTATTAATTATTGGGAAAGTAAAGATTTCATAACAAAACCTAATCTTTATTATATTAAATTTAGACTTTAATACGGCGCTGATTGGTATTTATTATAAAAGTCATAATGATATTTCTAAAATGCAACAAAACAACTAAGCCATATCTCTTCAATGTCACACAAATCTAAGGATTTTCTACTGATAATCTTTTAAAATATATACCAAATTCAAGGCTTTTAGCTGATGAGAAATAAATACAAGTTAAACCTTTACCCATTTAAATGTAATTTCTTTATATTTATTTACTATTTAAATCCAACTACGCCTTGCCTTTATTTATTTATTTTTTGTGAAACTTTTCCTTTGTTTTGTTATCGTTCAACAGTTGTAAATTGATACAGATTGGAGTTTGAGCAAGCAATAAATTTTTGGTTTAATTATAAAATAGATAGCTGGCCTGGGCCGGGGCTGGCTGGCCAAAGGCGATCGCCATCGCCATCGCTATCGATTTATATTTTTGATATTTTGAGTGTGTCCTTATCAACGCGACACAGCGACAGCAGCAACAGCAACGGCAGAACAGCAGCTATAATAATAACAATAATAACAATAGCAACAGTAACAGCCCGGTCCTATGACGCGATAATAAACAATTATTTGCACGCCAAAAATGGTCCCAGGCCCAAAATCCCCAATCCCCCGGGGGCGAAGAAAATTGACTGAAGGGTGGCAAACATCGGAGCACTGGACAAAATAGTGGTTTAGATTTTTTGAGATTGAGTTTAATTGGTGAAAATAAATTATTAAATCAATTTTCTTAAGGGAGACATTTTTATAGACTTGAAATAAATTTAAATGATGTCCAAAAGTAGGCTACAAAATGTTAAGTTGCATACTCTTGCGCTGTTTTTACTAGAAACACCCCTATATAATGAATTGTTCAATCAATTGCTGAATGATTTATATCAGAATCTATTCAAGTATTGCGTAAGATAAATATAAAGCTTTTTTAACTCCCTTTCTACCTAATTATATAATTTATTTATTGATTATTTTTATTATATTATTTATTATACCTTTTTATTTATATTTTATTTAAATTGTATTTTATTTATTCATATTTTAATGAAAAAGGTTCATTTTATCCTAATTATCTGCCAAAGTTAAGTAAGGTTTAAATACAGTTTTAGTTACTTTTAAATATTTCTCTTCACATTGCAACTACCATAATTTAAAGCCATTTTATATAAAAAATACGTTAATTAATAAAGCTGAAAAGTTACGACACAAAAAAGGTATTCAAAATTCATTAAAAGGGCCTTATAAAAATCATTTTTTTCACTATTTATGACAAAAGTACCCAAAGTTAATTTATTTTTAAATAAAAAACTATACTTTAGTATAAATTCCCCAAGCAAAAACCTGAACTTAGTTCATAAATTGTAACATTATAGCACATACCAAGGTTTCAAGTAATATATATTTTTTTCAAGTGCCTCTAGGCTCTAGAAAGGGGGCGCAACGGAGGCGGGAGACGGGACGATGTTTTGATTAGACGCTTCTAAGTACAGAAAGTCAGGCGGCGGGCAGTAAAAACAAAAGATTGTCGAGAGTAAATATATATATTGATTATTGCACGGATGAAGTGGGCTGTTCGATAACTTTCGCACAAGTCCCGTCCCAGGGGAGGAGCTGGGATCGGGCTGGGATCGGGTTGGTGGGTTGACAGGCCGTCGTGGTCGGTGTGTGTCATAAAATAAAATAAATTCAAGTCGCGGCAGGCCCGGCGCTCGTGTGATCAATCGAATCGGTCCCATCGGTCAGCGGTGCAAACATTGAGGCAGTTGAAAAGTTTGTCGAACTTCTAGGGGAGCTATGATTAATTTGGGACAAGAAAGCTGATCGTATTTTTTGCTATCTATATGGTTTAGTTTAGTGGAAAGTTTATCTAATGTACAATTTATTGGGGATTTTTTAAGCAATAAAATACTGAATAGTAAAGAAATGAGGAAATATTACAATAGTTAAGCCTTTAAATGGGAAGATCCAATTGGTGGAGTTGTTAAATCTTTAATTAGGATTTTAAATAATATAATAGAATTATTGTAACTCATTAAATAGGTTCTTAAAAAATATAATATAATATCATAATAGAATAAAATAGAGAATTGTAAGGAAATAAGTAAATATTACAATAGTTAAGCCTTTAAATGGAAAGTTCTACTTGTGGAGAAGTTAACTCTTTAATTAGGTTCTTAAAAATTGTATCAGAATTATCTTAACTCTTTAATTAAGTTTGTAAATCAAATTATAAAGCAGAAAAGTGAGTGATGAATTCCAGAAAAATCGTATTAAAATATTTAATAATTCCCTTATTAACTCCTTAAGCTCCTCTAGCTCTAAGTAATCAATTATTATTATTATTTCTGCATTATTTATCATCAATTATAATTATTAGGCGCACAAAAAAAAATACAACAATAAATAACAGACATTCCCCCCAAAATAGATAACATATCTATATCTTTATCTGGGTAGCATTTAATAATATTTTAATGGGAGCAGCCAGGGCTCTGCAAACTTAACTGAAAATCTTTACTAAATCAAAAATAAAGACTCTTATCAAGGCCAAGAACCCCTTTATAACATCCAATTCATCTTAAAAAGTATATATTTTACATTATTCTCCCCAGGTTCTTATAGATTATCGCAAGATTTTCAGAACAAATTCCCAAGAATCGATCTGAGTTCCCCGGAATTTTGCGGTGACACAACCCCAGATACGGAGGCACTTTCCCAGCCACAACAAAGGACCCCCACTCGGCGAACTCTCAATATTTTATATTGTTATATTATAATTGCGGAGCCGCCGTCCAAGTGGAGGTCGTAAACAAATTCAATAAAATAATTAATGTCAAATAAATGATAATGGTAAAGTATATGTGCTCTCAAGACCAATGGAATTTCTTCTTTCCTGAGTTCCTGAGCCCGATAAGCGCCTCCCAGACGCTGCCTGGCTGCCTGGCTGCCTGGGCCAACTGCTTGGCCCACCCACGCGGAGCCGAGTACCTTTGGCCCAGTACCCAGTACCCAAGACCCAAGACCCAGGAGCCACCCAGCCAGCGGCAGTACTACCAATGCAGGCATTACGCATACGCCTCGTGCGCGGCCAGACGGAGGCGGAGAGCAGAGCCAAGAGAGAAGAGCGAAGAGTAGAGCTAGAGCTAGAGCTAGAGCTAGAGCTAGAGCGAGCGCGAGAGAAGCCGAGCACGACGACGACGACGACGACTAGTCGGTGCCGATCGTCCGGAGCTTATAGTCTCCGCTGGGCAATCAGTAAAGCAGCCGCCGCGATCGCCAACCGCTGGCATTTGGGCTGGGCGAGCTGAACAGAGCGAGCGTCAAGTCGCGACGGTTCCAACGTTAAATTCCAGCTGCCATCTAGCCTCTAGCCTCTGGCAATCCAAGCCTCAAGCCTCTCAAGCACCGAGCATCTGGCATCTGTTTTTGTTTTCGTTCGCGCTTTGCCTTTGCCTTTGCCTTTGCGTTTATATTTTTTTTTTGTGAGTGATCGCGAGCGATCGATCTTTGTGGTAAACAAAGCGATCGCGCCATCGAGTGAGCAACTGCATCAAGAGGAGCACACAGCGGGAAAGCAACCATGGAGGTGTACACGTCGGACAGCTCGGACACGGACTCGAGGGAGCAAAAGACCCTGGACTTTGGCCGCATGAGCCTGGACCTGAACACACTGGAGGATCATCTGAGCTCGCCCCAGAAGGGCCTGCTCAAGGCCAGCGGCGACATTGAGACCCTGCTGCTCAACCACAACCGGCTGGTGGGCCTTCCCCGTCTCCTCCAGCAATTTGTCAACCTGAAGGTTCTGGATCTGAGCTCCAATGCCATCACCTCGCTGCCTGATGCCGTCTGCCAGCTGCCGCTGGCCACGCTGATCGCCAAGAACAACCTGCTGACCAATGGATCGTTGCCCAAGTCGCTGCTCTCCAAGCTGGCCAACGGCGGCGGGTCCACGCTCAAGGAGCTCAATCTGAGCGGCAACCAGCTGACCCACTTCCCCGAGCAGGTCACCGAGCTGCGCCAGCTCAAGTACCTCTACTTGGGCGGCAACAAGATCTCGAGCATTTCGAAGGATATTTGGAAGATGCAAAGGTAGGTAATCCCTAACTGGGTCTGGGGATCCAGTGATCTGGAGTTCGATCTGGTCTCTGGCCGCTTGCTTGCTGTTTGCTCAAGTGTTTTGAGTCTCTTGGGTTATTCCAAACACCGAAAGAAAAAGTGAAGGTTTTTGTTATTTTAAATTTTTTAATTTTTAAAGTTCTTGGTTTTAAAAAAGAAGAAAGTATTGCTTTGTATTTAAGTTTTAGCAGTTTTTAAACTGTCCCAAAATATGCCCTTGGGAATTCTAGCTTGGCTTTGACAGCCTTTAAACTAAGTTAAGGGTCTCCCTGGAGATTTTTATAAAATATCACAGTCTCAGTTAATAATTTACCCATTTTAGCAGAGGAATTAATACTTTTAAACAAGAATTAAAAGTTTAAAACACAACCAAACCCCTCTGCAGTGTCACGGAATATGCACTTGGGAATTCTAGGCTGACTTCAGCTGTAAGCTTAGTTAAAAATCTCCCTGGATATTTTCATAAAATATATCAGCTAAGAATTTACTCATTTTAAGAGTGGAATTAATACTTTTCAATAAGAATTTAGACTTTAAAACACAAAGAAGCCCTCTTCAGTCTCACGGAATATGCACTTGGGAATTATAGCTTGGCTTTGACCAAGTTAAACCAAGTTAAAAGTCAGCCTAGAGATTTTAAATAAAATATGTCAGTCTCAGCTTATAGTTAACTCTTTTAATAAGCCTCTTAAGTAGTAAGAATCTTCCTCAAGCTAACTAGGTCGTGAAAACTCCCCCCCTTTTTTTCTGCCAGTGCACTCGCGCCGCTTGCCGCTTTCCTCTTGCGGCTTGACATTGGCCACTCGTGGACCGCGATCGGTCGCCGCCGCTGCCTGCCGCCTGCCGCCTGTTGCCATGTATAAAAGTCCAAGCACAGACGCGATCGTAATATATAGCCGCCGAGCTGATAACGCCGGATCGGCGGATCGGCTGGCGTCGTAAAAGCCAAATCTATCGAAAACACGTACTCGACTCGACCCAACCGATTTGGTCGGCCCATAAAGATACGGGCCCCAGGCCCGTGTATTAATATAATAATAAACAAAGAGCAACAATTGGCACAAACAAGAGAGAAATAATAAAATATCGCGCACAACAAAAATTCCAAAATATCAGTTGAAAACAAATTAAAAAATTCAAATTGGCATTAGTTATCAGAGGGCCCACGGACTTTGCAACGTCTACGGGTCTACGGAGGGAATTGATTGCTCCGCACTTGACCGGGCTCTTGAAGAGGAGACCTGAGGTTCGAGAGCCGAGAGCTATAGGCCATAAAATGTAAGGCTTTTACGCCGTAAACTGTGGCAGAAAAAGGTGAATCATGGGATTAAATATAGTAGAGAACTTGAGGGGTTCTAGCTAAAACAGAAATATTAAATAAAATATAAATATAATATAGAAATATAATACATTGTATGTCATAAAGACAATATACGATATTGCTCGGTTGAGAGAAGAATGGATTTAATTGAATCCAAGAAAACCATGTTAGGAACTTCAGACTTCCAAGAAAGCTTAAGTCCCATAATAAATACATTTAAAAATTCCAAAAATCAAGTCTTAAATCAAATTTAAATTAAAATAAATTCCTTAAGATATTATATTCACTCTCTGCTTGTTTTGAGAGCTTAAAAACTTGACTAGAAAAAAGCCAAACTGACAACACATTGTCTCCCAACAGAAACGAGTCGTAGACTTCTGGTCTTTGGATTTCCAGCGCTCTCTCTTTTGCTCTTTATCTTGCCAAGAGTTAAACCTTGGATCTGATTTATGCTAGTCTTATCTGTCACTTAATTGTTCATCTAAAATTGTTTTAAAATTAAGTACTAGAAATATGAATATAAAAATAAATAAATATGTGTAAATATTCTCGCATTGCCCAAGACCAAAGGTCGATTATACTCGATCTATCAATGGGATTGATGCTACTACTCTCTCTAAGTTAAATCAGATTAATTTAAATATTTTCTCTGAGTTTGTTTGGCATCTCAAGTGATGGTCATTTGGGATTTCAATAGTTAATGAAAGCTTAAATGTTGCTTAAATGCTTAAATTTTAGAAGTAACTTTCTTGGTATTCCTCTATAGAAATGTATATAATGTTTTCCTATTTCGTGAGAGCTGATTGCAATATAAATTAAAAACAAATTAGATATATAGATCACCATAAATTCCATATTAACCATTATAATAATCTTAATAATAATTAAAACCATGATAACCAAGAGATATTCGCTTTATCCGAGAACTTAAGGTACGAATCAGTAAACTCAGAGTATATACCAATATGTACGATAAAGATATAACTTGTTTTCTGGAATATAAATTCTTTAGAAGGATCCTAGTTAACTCCCAACTCCCCCTACTTTCCCTTTTAGCCTGCATGTGCTGTCCCTGGGCGGTAACCTGATCAGCGAGGTGCCAGAGGCGGTGGGCTCCCTCAGCCAGCTGCAGGCCCTGGTGCTCTGCGACAACCTGATCGAGATCCTGCCGACGAGCATTGCCCGGCTGAAGAACCTCAAGTCGCTGCTGCTCCACAAGAACCGTCTGCGGCACCTGCCCAAGGACATTGTGGCGCTGAAGAACCTGACGGAGGTAAGAGCCCTCAATATATTAGGAATAACCTTTACCTAAACCCCTCTCCCTTGCTCCCACCCACAGTTGAGTCTGCGCGACAACCCTTTGGTAGTCCGCTTCGTCCAGGACATGGCCCTGAAGCCACCCACCCTGCTGGAGCTGGCCGGGCGCATGGTCAAGGCCAGCGGGCAGCGACCAGGACCATATGACATACCGCGGACCCTGGCCGAGTACCTGAACAGCGCCAACTGCTGCGTGAACCCCAACTGCCGGGGCGTCTTCTTCGACAATCGGGTGGAGCACATCAAGTTCGTGGACTTTTGCGGCAAGTACCGGGTGCCGCTGCTGCAGTACCTCTGCTCCTCCAAATGCATCGAGCCGGAGCAGCCGGCCCGCGGATCAGTGCCGGCGGCGGCGAGCGCTAGCAGCGCCAGCAGCGGCTTCATGATGCGCAAGGTGCTGCTGGGCTAGGCCGCGTTCCGGCCCCGGCCCGGCCCCCCAGCCCATTCCGGCTCCTGGCCATATCCTCCGAGAAAGAGAGCGCGATCGGAGCGAGCGTCGACCGATTCCGGCATCGGTTTTTTGGGGAGCGGAGCGGACACAGGAGCTGCTGACGATGATGAATGACGGAAGACGGAAGATGATGATGATTGAATCGATATCGGATCGGAACGAAACGGAAATGGAGGCGGATGATCCACGCGTTCGCTCCGGCGCGCAGGGCCGCCCCGCTGGAATCCCCATTGGCTTCACACGTGGTTCCAAAACCAATTAGAACTAGTTTCCTAAGCTTGATTACGACCTGTTTGTTAGCCCGCCTCGCTGGTTGGCCAGTTACTCTGTTTCTGTTCGCTTGTTTGCCCCTGCTTGTTGTTATCCACCCACTTACACAATCTATGCCAAAGAGTTCCTCGGCCTGGTTTCACTGGGAATGGGGAAGATAGCCGGGGTTTTATGGGGGCCATCAAGCCCTCCTATCTCTTACTAGCCGCCTTAGCAACAGTAACTCTAATTGAAGGGAGTACTTACCTGGGTAAGTCTGCATCCGGTGCTTTATCTTAGGGTTTTTCCAGGCAACACTTGTTCCCGAGCCCCGAATCCAATTCTTAGGGTATCTAGCCATTGATTTCCGCTGAAAGTTCAAGTATTTATTAGCAATTAGATCAGCAATGCCTTGATTTATTCATCCTAGTCAAGTGAGTCCAAGCACGTACCTTTGCTTAAAGTGCGATTCCACTGCCACATTTATTCACATTCACATTTATTCAGATTGATCCACATTTTCACACGCGGTCTTCCATAAAGAAAATTAGGTCATTCCAACACGTGGTGCACGCGGGCCCGATTCGCGAGTCTGTGAGTTCCTCTGCCGACGCTTTGCCGAAACACGGACAGTAACGCCAGTGCTCCGCACCACTACAGTCAAATGCCAACATTGCATTTGTATGAGTGAAAATTGAACACTCTATGGCTAGATATGAGAAAACAAAGAGCTAAAATATATATTAAAATATGGCAAAACAGTAGCTATAACCTAAAAAATGAGCTATTTAACGCTAAAAAAGGCTAAATCTAGCCACACAATTACAATTTGTCTGCACTGATTCTTCTGTTCTCTTTTGTGCATACTGTGCGTGATCGGCAGCAACGCCGACTGCGAAAAATCCTATCCCGAACACTGGTATACGCACATTGTTTACATTTCAGCAGTGCTGACAAATTGCAAATAGGCCGCTAAATCTACCCTTTTTTAGCTTTAAATAGCTATTTCTTTAGTCATAGCCATTATAAAAAAAAGTTTGCTATATTTGTTCTCATACTATGTTCAATTTTTCACACACACTAATGCAATTCCTAACATGTCAGTGTATTACTTGGGCATCACTGTTCCAAACAGATGACCGAAACATCGGCCAATCGCCTCTGCAAATATCGATTACTAACGATATTTCTTATTGTTTTTATACCCTTGCAGAGGGTATTACAATTTTGTATGTACAAGGTTTCGAAACTCCAAGATTGTCTATTTTCAAGTCCCTGAATGAGTCGGTTCATTATGATGAGGACATCGTCCAAACGATTGCAACAGCAAGCCGGAGATGATCACTTTCGACACTGCTGTGATGAAAGAGGTGGCCCACTTGAATGTAAACAAAAAAGGATCAACTGTTCGTGCCAAGAAAGTGGATGTTGCAGTGGAACCACCTTCGTTCAATGTGTGAAAATATGTTCCATCCTGAAAGCCCACAAACCACCCAGAGAGCACGCACCTGGCCTATTGTATAGATAGGGTTTATTGTGTGTTCAATCGCTCACAGCTGTTCGAGCTCGCGCCAAGGGCAGCGTCTACTACTAGGTTATTTAAAAAAAAATACGGGGAACAGTAGCGAGACAGTGGTAGAGATCCGCGGACTTGTCATTCGTCGGGTGGTGAGGGGGCTTGGTCTATAGCCTGGATGGGCACATGTATTTGATCTGCCTAATGACTGGTTCGCGGTATATCGGTATAGCGGCGGGTGCCCATCCATGTTCTATAAAATACGCGTTTAAAATACATAAATACAAATGGTGATGGAACACGGAACATTTAACGGAGTGACCGACGTCTTACGGCTACGAAGGGGAGCTCCGTTCGGGCGTCCTTCCTGGAGGTCCTGGAGGTGTGTGATCAGCAGTGTGGCGAGAGACGGAGAGAGAGGAGTACTCGCAGGATGGGGCGCTTGACTTACTTGGCTAAGTTATATGGAGTAGTATTTGAATGTAGTTGTATGCGGCGCATGGATGTGGGCATCCGGCTTATTGGATCATCACCTCCTGGCTGGTGTCGTCGACCTCCATGGCGACCTCCTTGTCGGCCTCGTCGGTGGCCATCTCGGCGGCTGGCGGTGGACCGCTCTCGGCCATGACCACCTCCTCGACGGCGGCCGAGGGCGAGACGCCGGCCTCCTCCTCGGCGGGGGTATCCTCCATGGGCTGATCGTTGAGGGCGAGAGCCGGTGGAGTTACGGCGGGAGAGTCCTCCGCATCGCCGTCTTCGAGTGGCTCGGCGGGCGGCGTCTCGGCTGACTCGGCGGTGGCGCTGACCGGAGACTGGGGTGTGGTGGCGCCGGCCAAGTCATCGTTGAGGGGTGAGGAGTCTTCGCCCTCTGGCTCCACTACTGGTTCCTTGTCTGCTCCAGCAGCCTCGGCAGTCTTGTCGTCCTCCTCCTTCTTCTTCTCGGGCTCAGCTTCTGGCTCGGCAGCCTTCTCCTTCTGCTTCTCCTCCTCCTGCTCCTTCTCCTTCTCCTTCTCCGTAACCTTTTCCTCCGGCGGCGGCGACGGCTTCTTGGCCGACGCAGCCTCAGTCTTTTCGGGCTTTTGGCTCTCCTTCTTCTCCGGCTCGGGCTTGTTGTCCTCCGGTTTGGTCTTGGTCTCCGGCTTCGATTCAGCTGGAGCAGCCTTCTCCTCGGTAGTGGCCGCCTTATCGGTGGCTGCTGATGCAGGCTTGGCCTCGGCATCTGCCTTCTCCTTGTCCTCCTTCTCCTTCTCCTTCTCCTTCTCCGCGGCTGCGGGTGGGGTTGCCTTCTCCGGTGCCTTTTCCTTTTCCCCCTCGGCCACCTTGGCATCCTCCTTGGCTGGTGGAGCCTTCTCTTCAGCAGGCTTTTCGGCTGGCTTCTCCACGGGCTTGTCTGCCTTCTCGGCCTTCTCGGTCTCCTGCTTCTCGACAATCTTTTCCTGCGGCTCTCCGCCTGCCTCCTTGTCAGCTTCCGCTTTCTCCTTGGCAGCTGCAGCGGCAGCTGGTTCTTTCTCACCCTCCGAAGGCTTGGCAATCGATGATGAGTCCCCGGCCTCTTCCTTGGCTTTCTCGGCACCGCCCTCGGCCACCTTCTGCTTGCTGCCATTGAGGGCCTGCTTGGCGGTCTTGGGCTCTGCCGCCTCGTCTACCTCCTCGTCGGGCTCCTCAATCTCGGCGGCCTCCTGCGGGGCATCAGTCTCATCCTTCTTGGCCTTTGCGGCGGCGTCAGATTCGGTCTCCTGATCGGCTTCCGGGAGATCATCGCCCTCGATCTCCAGCTTGGCCTTCTTGGCCTTGGGCAGCTCATTGTCGTCCGATCGCGGGCAGCTGGCCTTAACAGCGCCCGAGCTGGCGCCCGAGCTGGAGCCGGAGCCGGCTCCCTCCTCGGCATTGGCGTTGCCGTTGTTGAACAGAGCCTCGTTCTCCATTTCGATGTCGATGTTAACCTCGAGTGACAGATCGCCGTTGACAACTGAATCAAGGGAGTCTCCGTTCTCGCTCTCGGTGCGCTTGCGACCCGGGTCAATGGTGCTGACGACTGTGAAAGACAGAGAGAGCGGCGGAAGAGAGAGTGTCAGTTTGGGATGCTGCGAACGAACTTGGGAGCGAGAGATCGGGGAGAGGAGAGAGAGAGAGAGGGCTCACCTAGAATGTTCTTCTCCAGGGCGCGCATAAACTTGTCAATCCGGGAGTACTGCTTGCGCGGATCGATCAGCAGCTCGCACAGCCGCTGCACGGTGAAGGGGGCGGCGGTGAAGAGGTCCAGGCGCTCCAGCAGCGAGGACTTCATGGTCTCGTAGTTGAAGGGATCCACGTTCGGGTAGTTGGGAATCTCTGCGCGGGGTCACAGGTCAGGTGAGATAGCTCCTACAATAGCCAGAGGCTGACTCACCCTCCAGACGCGGCGAGTCCTCGTTAAAGTGCTTAATCACGCTGAGCAGCTTCTCGCGGAACAAGTACTTGAGGCTGGACCACTTGAAGATGGTCTCGCCGGTCTTGGCCACATACTGCAGGTAGTCCTCCAGCTCCTTGGGTATCTCCTTCTGTTTGAGCCGCGTGAAGCGCTCCAGGATCTGCAGGATCTCGTCGCTGTTCTCCATGGTGACCATTTGGGCGATCGTCGAGGTCGAGGCGTCAAGCAATGAGCGGCGTTGAGCGTTGAGCGTTCAGCGGGGGGGAAACTGCAACGGCGGAACAAGCGGAGCAAGTGTGGCGAGATGAAAAACCGGAAAGGCAGGCCGGCCGGCTGCTGCTTGAGCTTCTGCTGCTGCTGAAAATTTTCTTCCTCGAGGTAGACACACAAAAAACGAGCCACGAGCCGACGCCGACCCGATAAATGCAACTGCCTCGGCTCTGGGTCTGGGTTTGGGTTTGGGTTAGGGTTCGAGTTCGAGTCGCAGTCGGAGTCGAGTCGAGTCTCGCTGGCTCGCTGGCTGTGCAGGTATGCGCAAAATCGGCGGACAGACGGACGGACTGGCGGACGGACACGAAGCATCTGCATCTGACAAGCACAAGCACGCTCTCTCTCCCTATCTCTCTCTCGCTCGGTGGAGGATTCGCAGGCAAACTAGTTATGCTGCACACACACACGCGCACACACACACACACTCACTGGCACTGTCACTGGCATTCGGATTCGGATTCGCACTCGCGAAAGCCTGCTCTCTCCCCGTGTATGAGTGTGTGTGTGTGTGTGTGTGTGTGCGTGTTAGCGGTTGCAACTGGGTCCCCGCTCTTGTTGCCAGGCCACCGCCAAGCCATTCATAGTTGTAGTTGTCTGCGCCCAGACGGCCCAAAAAAATACATGCGACGCCTGGGCAATTTTCCATGGCGGCCCGGCTGACGATTCCCCGGTGCCGGCGAAATTCGCACAGCGCTCATCTGGGCCTGTTGGCCTGCTGCAAACCAGACCCTGGCCCGCAGGATGTCTCGACATCGTCACTCACCTGCACTTTCTTTGCTACTGCCTTTCTTATCACAACTACGCCTTTCGAATTGCACTCAAAACCAGGAGACAATTGGATTCGGATCCCGTTTTGGAATATTTTCGCAAAGGAAGTGTGACCGTTTGGCGCCGATGACGATGACAGCCAACCGATAGCTATTGCGATTCGTGTTGCCGGCTATCGATAACGTTTTAGAGTGAACATCGCTCTCTCTCTGGCTGGGACTATCGATATGAGGCATTTATAAAAGGGGGGCGCCAAAATAGCGCAAAAGCTTTTAAACATTGAAACGAAAAATCATTGCAATAATATGGAAACTGTCGCTTTTTATTCTAAACATTAGTTACAAGTTGTTAACCCTTTCAAATTCAATTCCCAACATGGCTGTCTACTCAGGACGTATCCCAACTGCCGGGGATTTTGTCCAATTAATCTCTTGGATCCACATTCCTAATCAAAATACCAGGGCCTGGACACTATACTTATAGTACAAATAGAGTAATTTACATATTATAAACTCTCTTTTGACCAACCATTACTTGTATCTCTAGAAAAAGGTTTTAGGATGCCAAGAAGACATGTCATTATTTTCAACATAAATATATATAAACTTTTTTGGAGACACACTTTTAAGCAAGGATGGGCCCTAAATTTCGATTTAAGAGCTCTATAACAGAAGCCAACCTTAACCTCACAGCACAACTATTAATGGATAGAAAAATTCAGCGGCTTGGGGAAAAATAAGAGCATTTAACTATAAAGCTAACCATTGGTTAAAAACTAAAAGCTAACTTTAAAATAGGAGCATTAGCTACTGAGAACTTCAATAATATATTTTCTGTTGCAGGTAAAATATAAGTTGTAACGGACCCGATATATATTATATATATTATCTTATATTATTAATATTATTATATTTATATCATACAGCTGAAATATGACTCTCTTTTGCTGAACCAACCCCCAAAACACGGCGTAAAGTGCAGCTCTGGGAGCCGAAAGAGTCTCCACGTGCCCATCCATGCTTTGCACCAGGAGAAAGAAGACAGAAGTCCCTCCAACTTAATTGGGGAATAACTAATCTCTGCTTCTTTATAACCATTTTTAAGGCAAAACCAAACCCAAAGAAAACCCAAGCAGAAGCGCGTTAAAGTTAAGTGTACATTTATTAATTAAAGCACATTAGTGTGCTCTCTCTCTTATCTCTCACAGAAGCTTAGGCTGAATTCTTTAGGGGGCCAGGTCGCGCTCAGGTCTGACCCTCGCTGGAGCCCGGCTTGAACTGGGGATTGTGTGAGCGCGCCATCTTGGCGCGCAGCCACTCGTCCGCGTGGCGCTGCTTGATGTGGACGTACATGTTGGAGCGGGAGCGGCACTCCTTGGGGCAGTGCGGGCAGTTGTAGAGCAGCAGGCCCGTGTGGATGGCCATGTGCTCGTCCAGGTTGCGCTGCTGCTTGAAGCTCTTCTCGCAGTACGTGCACTGCAGGCTGGTGGTCAGCTTGTGGGCGTACTTGACGTGGCCGCGCAGGGCGGTGCGCGAGGTGCAGGTCTTGCCGCACTGCGGACACACCGTGTCCGTGCTGTCGTGCGTGAAGCGGTGCAGCCGCAGGCTGTGCTCGTTCTTCAGCCACACGCCGCACACCGGGCACTGCACGGCCGGGGCCACCACGCCCTGGTGCTCCAGCAGGTGGCGCTCGAAGGAGGGCTTGAACTTGAACTTCTTGCCGCAGATGTCGCAGACGTGGCGGTGCAGGTCCTCGTGGATGGACTGGATGTGCCGCCGCAGCCGGTGGACGTTGGCGAAGCTGCGAGACAGAGAGAAATCGTTGCGGATTAGAAGGAGATGGCACACGGCCGGAATAATCCACACTCACCTCTTGCAGCAGATCTCGCAGGTGTGCTCCAGCTGGTCGGTGTCGTGCTTGGCCAGGTGGTTGGCCATCCGGCGCTCGCTGCTGAAGGTGCGCTCGCACTTGGGGCAGGGGAACTTGAGCACCTTGCCGATCTGGGCGACCTTGTTGTGCACGGTCTCGATGTGGGTGGCCAGGTAGTCCTGCGAGTTGAGCGACTTCTGGCAGATGGAGCAGCTGCAGGGATAAAAGGATTATATCCTGTTATGGAGAGAGCAAGCCAAGGGCTCAGACTCACGTGAAGAGCTTGGGGTTGACGTGCTTGCGGATGTGATCCATCAGCTTGGAGGCGCGCGTGAAGACCTTGCCGCAGCACTTGATGTAGTACTCGCGCTGGTGCACCTCCAGGAAGTGGCTCTTCAGCTCGGACAGGTAGGGCGCACTGAACTCGCACAGGTCGCAGCTGGCGCTCATGTAGCTGGCAATGGCCTCCTCGTACCGCTTGGCCAGCTGGGCGCGCGAGCAGCCCTTGGGCTTGCGCTCGAGCACGGCCTGCAGCTCGGTCTCCTGCACCTCGCTGGGCTGGGTCTTGCGGCGCCGCCGCTTGCTGCCGTCGTCGAGCAGCTCCTTGAGCTCCTGGTCCAGCGACATGCCGCTCTCCCGATCCTTGTTCGTGCGCTTGCGCTTGGGCGGCGGCTTGGGCTTGGCCTGGAGCCGGACCAGCGGCTCATCTGAAAGGGATCGCAGAGTATTAGCTATGGGAAACCATGGGATCGGATAAAGCAGGACATTACCGTCCGAGGAGTCTTCTACAGGCAGTGCCTCCGGTTCGCTATCACTCGCGGGCAGGGCCTCCAGGTAGGGCTTCTCGTCCTCCTCGGAGTCATCTTGCAGCTGCTCCTTGACGGACACCGAGACCGGCGCCTGGGAGGCCACCTCCACACTGTCCACATCCACGTCCAGCACGCTGCCCAGCAGACTCAGGTTGTGCATGTCCAGCGGCTTCTCGTCCATGTCACTGGGCGCCAGCGGCAGCTCGTCGATGTTCACGTCCACGTCCACGCCACCCGTCCACTTCATGGCCACACAGTCGACGTCCACATTGAGGAATTCCTTCTTCAGCGAGCACTGCTTCTGCTCCACCAGCTGCCAGAAGCCGTTGAAGTCCTCCAAGTGCTCGCAGCAGTCGGTGCACACGCTGGTCGAGATGCTGTCGTCGGGCAGGATCTGGGCACGGGCACGGAATGGGAGGCAACGGGTTAGTAGGCTAAGACTTTCGACTGCTGCTCCCACTCCGACGACACTCACCTCCAGCTGCAGAAACTTGGCTATCATCTTGACCAGCCGCGTCTCCGCCAGCGTCTCGTCCGTCTCGAACAGGAAGACGGCGCTGCCGGGGCTGAGGCAGCGCAGGCACAGGCGACAGATCATCTTGCTGGACTCGCGACAAAATTAAATAAATACAATTTTCAGCTGCTGCGCTGTAAACAACATAATTAGCGTTTCACTCTCTAACTCTGGCCACACTGCTCCTACGTTGCCGTACTGGAATTGAACGCTGGTCACACCTATTCTCCCTTAACAGCTGATTTCTGTCTTCCGTTCGAAATTTACTTTCTCCGCCAAAATCGCCTAGCCAAATAAAAGAAAGTGAACTTGTTCACAAAACTTCTGCGTTTTCGAGTTGTAGATTTAAAATTCCATGCAACTTCTGACTTGATTTGCATCGATAGTAAAACTATCGATGGCGCCATTAATCGCCAAGAGTGGCAGCCTCGATAACGATTGGTGACATCGACCACATCTGGCAACGCTCGCCGCAAAATGGCAAAAAAATAATACATATGACGATTTAAAACTAATGACAATTACGTATTACGTGAAAAGAACGCATCGCAAATAATTAAAAGCCAGTTGATAAGCTGCCTAGTTCAGTCGGGCGCCAGTCGAAAGAGCGCGTGTGTGTGTGAGTGCAAATCTGCAGCGAATATAGCCGTGCGAAAAGTGATTCGAACGGGTTTCGTATCCGAGCATTTTGGGGCCTCCACCGATCCGATACCATTTTCCATCTACACACTTGCAAAAAGCGACAGCGCCGTTGCCGCGCGCGAGAGCGAGAGGCAGGGAGCGACAAAGACGGCGACAGGGAGCGGAGAGGAGAGAAGAGAGTTGGCAAGCAAGCAAGCGAGCGAGCGAGAGCGAGTACGCTAACAAAGCCAGGCCAGCCAGCGCAACACAGCGAACGGAACGGGCGAAAATCGTAACGAAATCCAACCAAATATCCAAGTCCAAGCAGAATCGTTTAATCGCAAACTCCGGCGGCGGCTGCCTGGCGAACAAAGGCGCCTGTGAAACGTGTGCCCACAACTAACTGCTAACGGCAAACATCTCATTGCGTTCGGCTGTGCTTTTGTTGTTTTCGTTCCGTTTTCGCAAGCGACAGAACGGGCGCTGAGTAAGCGCCAGAAAGAGTGCAAAAAAAAAAGGAGGCAAGGAGCAACGAACTGTGTTTGCGGTGTGTGCGCTGCGTGCGAAAGGGTAAGCTCTATTTTCCCGTTCTCTCGTGCTCGCTTTTACACTGGCCGCTCGCGGAGTCTCTGGCGAAATCAAAATTCTGGAAATCGGGCGGCCGGTGGGTGGCCAGCTCGGAATCCGAGATTCTGATTAATTCTCCAGAATCGCATCGGTATCGGCAGTTCATTGTAAAAACAGTGATGGGAACAACAAAACAAATGCACGATAGCTGGCTTTGTTAAATTTACTGTATGTGAGGGAGCGCACGGGTGCCCTCGTGTTGTCCCGCTCACGCCCCCACGATAGACCAGCGTTGCATTTGCAGGCGGCAGGTTTTCCGTTTTGTTGCCATACACCTTTGCCGTGGTGTTCGGACACAAATTGCGTGTAATTGGCAATCAAATCCAAGGTGCGACGCATCGAGGCTGTTAAATCACATATTAATTGTCAGGTGCTGTCGGATTAGTTTCCGTCGCGGTCCGTCCCGATACCTGCGCCCGGTGTGGCAACGCCGTTCTCCACACCACTCACACGCACGCAATACATGCGAATCGAGTAGCAGTTCGAAGTGGAAGAGGAAGAACTCGGCGAAGAAGAAGCAGCGGCAAACTTCATGTTGGACGGTGGAAAGCAGAATCAAAAGTTTTGTGCGAAAGTAAACGGTTAACCGCAGTCGAATTTCGCATAAACAGGCGGCAGTATTTGCCAGCGCACAGCAAAGCATTCAAAGTAAACAAATTGCAACATTTTCCAGCTTCAGTTTAGTTTGGTTCCAGTTCTCATCCCTGTCTCCTCATTCGCTCTAACAAACCAAACTCTAAGTGCGTGTGTGTCTGTGTGAGTGCGGTGTTTAAACGGTATATGTTACGGTGATTTTCCTTCTGGCTCCACCAGCCACCGTGCACATAAAAACATAAATAATAGTTTCTGGCTAACAGAGTAAAGTAAAACAAAAAATTGCACTCGGCGATTAAATAATAACTAACAAAGCCATCTCAGCGTCGTAGTCGTCTCTCTCTCGCTCGCTCTCTGCGTCAGTGAACTGACTGTGTGCGTGCGTGCGTGTGTTGGTGTACTGTGGTGGGAGTCTGTGCTGCTCAATGGTGGTTGTTATTACAAAAAGGAAAAAAGAATTCTTGCCAAGCATTTTATTGTCTTGCTTTGCCTGCCTGCCACACTCCCCCTCTTGCCAGCCATTGCGTTCGTGCAAATTCCAAAATTGCTTACATTTTAAATGCTCCTCCACTGGCCATTGTTGTTGGGAGGATTTTTACAGCCCCCGTTGCCGTTGTTGTTGTGTTTCAGTTATAGTTGTAGTTGTCAGCCATTGTTCGGCTCCCCCCTCCTCCTCCAATAATTACAAGACGCCACCGCAAATACTTCTTTCAATGCGTTGCCGCTTCTGCCGCTGTGTGGGCAGAGAGATAGAGAGAGAGAGAGGTGAGAGCCGGGCTCATCTAACCGTCTCGCTCCGACAGCCGCCCACCATAGGCGGCCTGAGTTGCGTGCGCTTAGTGGCACTGGCTGGCCCGCTCGCACCAAACATTGTTCGCACAAATGTGGCGGTGGGAGTGGGAAGGTGGGACGGATGGAGCGGGCGGCGGTGTCGGCGAAGAGAAGAGAACACACAGCCCGGCTGAGCACAATTTGTAGAGTAGAGCAGAGTAGAGCAATCGTACCAAAACAAAAGCCCCAAAGCCAGTGTGTGCAGTAAACAAATTGCGGGGATCAGCTGCCTCGCTCACACTCCTCTCACTCACTCACGCTCCACACCCATCTCCCCGTTCCTTTTTTGCAGCTCACCAGGAAGACTGAAGCAAGAAGAATCCCAGCCGAAGAAGAAGAGCGGCGATCCCAGCACAAGAGAGCGAGAGAGAGCGTAAAGAGAGCGGCTCCACAGCAGCAGCCCCATCGGCATCGGTATCGGCATCCACAGCTCCAGCGACATCCAAAGCCCATCCTCCAGCGCGTCGGGAAGAGAGCGGAGCGCGGCGGCGGCGACAAGGAAGCTAACGCTAATGAGGATCTATTGGCAGCATGAGTACACTGGGGGGAAGTAGGGGAGAGCGAAATGCCAAGCCCAAATTCACAGCGTTGGATATAAATCGCATGTACAAGAATAGCCGTGTAAGTGTCTCTCTTTTTGACCACTGTATCCCTTACTTTATGCTGTATGCCTTATGCCTTATGCTTCATCCTGTATCCTCATCCACATCCGTCCGCAGGGCGAGTCGAGTGAACCATCTGCACAAAAGAATCAAGTGCCACGTAAACATGGAATGCAAATCTTGGGCAAAGTGCCGTCCGCTAGGCGACCACCAGCCAATCTGCCATCCCTGAAGGCCGAGACCAACACCAGCAGCAACAACAATCTCCTAGTCTCAGTCGAAGGTGGGTTCGGGAGCGTACTTTCTATTTTCTAAACCCATAACCTTTCAATCCCTTTGCTTGCTGCAGGAGCTACATCGGGAGCAGCGGGCGCAGGCGGAGCTTCGGGATCGGGCGCGGCTGGATCGAATACTAGCCACAACAACACCACTGCCCACAGCGGAGGAGGAGGAGGAGGAGGTTCAGCGGGAGCGGGAGCGGGAGCCGGCGGCGGAGGAGCTGCGTCTGCATCGGGCGGACTCCATCAGCAACACCAGCAGCAGCAGCAGCAGCAGCAACTTCACCACCACAGCCAGCAGCACCACCACAACAACAACGTCGGCCTTGGCCCCAACTCCGGCAAGTTCGTGAACAGCAGCGGCAGCACCAGCAGTAGCATCAACAACAACGCCAGCTCCGGCGGCGGCAACAAAAACTTTAAGCTAATCAACAACTCCGGCGGCGGCGGCGGCGGCAGCGGAGGAGGAGGATCATCGGCCGGCGGCGGCTCAATAGGAGGAGGAGGAGGAGGATCCGGATCGGGATCGGGCGGACACTCGGTCAACTCGCCCAAGACATGGTCTGCCATCACCACAGGACACGAGCGGGGCTCGGGTGGCCAGCACTTTGGCCGTCAGTCGCAGCACCAGCACCAGCAGCAGCAGGTTGTGCCCCACTACCAGAGTCCGCAGTTTCAGTACGAGTTCCCCACGCTGGACGGCACAGTTGGCAGCGGCGCCGGCGGCGGCGGCGGTTCGGGTGCGGGTGTGGGCTCGGCAGCGGGAGCGGGCAAGAGCCACTACCAGAGCCAGCAAAACCACCATCACCACCAGCACCAGCATCCGCAGCATCACCAGCAGCAGCAGCAGCACCATCACCAGCAGCAGCAGCAGCACCAGCACCATCGGGACTACCACCATGGCCACGGCCGTCAGTATGGCCACCACTCGCATCGCGACTACAGAGATGGCAGCGACGACGTCGGCGGCGGCGGCGGCATCGGCGGGGAGATGGGCGAACTGAGCCTTCGCCCGCAGAACGACACGGCCGCCTGGCTGCAGCAGCAAGAGAAGGCGGCCAAGGAGGCAGCGGCAGCGGCGGCGGACCAGGGCCTCAACCTACAGGGCCCGGGCCACCACCAGATGGCGGGTAATGGCGCCGGCGGAGGCGGTGGATCGGGCGGCGGAGCTGTGCCCCTGCCCATCCTCTCCCTGATGCCCTCGTTCATGCGCAGCGGTGCTCCCCTGCCTGGCTCGGGCGCGACAGCTGCCTCCATCCTGGCCGGCGGCTCCCTGGACTCGTCGGCCCTGCCGAGCGCCCCCTATCAGAACGGCATTCTGGGCGCCCGCTCTGCCTCGCCGGCGGTGCTGGGCGGCGGCGGCAGCAGCAGCGGTGGCTTCCGGGCGGCCGCTGCCATTCCCAAGCGTCCACCGGCAGCCTCCTCGCCCCCGCAATCCTCCGGACTGGGCCTGGGAGGCTCTCCCACTCCACCCCAGTCGCTGCAGCAGCAACAGCAACAGCAGCAGCAGCAGCAATCCAACGGAAGCGGCGGCGCTGGACGCAAGGACAAGGACTACGTGGTGGAGCCAGAGGTGGCCCAGATGCAGCGACCCATCATCCGCGAGGAGGACCTCGAGCGCCTCAATGCCATCGCCAAGGATGACAGCTGGACGAAGCAGGACGACATTGACTATACGAAGAAACTAACATTCTCGGACGACGAGTCCACTCCGGAGGAGCACCAGGGCCAGGGCGGCAAGCAGCATGGCCCCAGCTCCTCCTCAGTATTGGCTGGCAACGATCAACGCAAGCTCTCCGGCTCCACCTCGGCCGCCTCCAGCTGGCAGCGCGGCAAGGAGAGCAGTGAGCGCGAACAGCAGCCAGAAGGTGGACAGGATCAGCAGCAGCAGCAGCTCCAGCAGCAGCAGCAGCAACAGCAGCAACAGCAGCAACAACAGGATATTCGCCAGCAGAACGGCCATCGCGGTAGCTCCGGCAACGTGGGAGTGCCAGTGGCCGGGGGAATCGCTCTGGACGCCAGTGTCTACGAGCGAGTGAAGCAGCGCAAGGAGGAGGAGGAGCGGCGCGAGATGGAGCGCAAGCAGGCGGCAGCCAAGAAGCTGCAGGAGCTGGAGATGAAGATGAACAGCAAGAAGGCGGCGGCAGCAGCTCTGGCGGGCGCCGAGGGAGGAGCATCCTCCTCGGCATCCGCCTCCTCATCCAGCGAGGCCCCACCACCGTCCGCTCCGCTGGGCAATGTCAGCGAAGACGAGGGCGGAGGCCAGCACCGACGACCGCGCGGCAGCATCTCCAGCCTGGGCAGCGGCGTTACGCCCACGGGAGCAGCTCCCTCGGCCTCCTCCTCGTCCGCAGGCGGCGACTACGGTCAGAAGACCGTCTTCCTCACCCATTTCCAATCGAATTTACCGCCCCGTTTCCAGCGCCAGCAGCAGCAGCAACAGCAGCAGCAGCAGCCGCGCCTCGAGAAGAGCGCCTCGGCCAGCAGCGCCTTTGACAGCAACTCCCGCTACCTGCAGAAGGGCGGCGTCAGCGGCGGCGGCGGAGGAGCCGCAGGAGGAGCATCTGCCAACAGCGGCCAGGGACGCACAATCTCCGGCGGCTATGCGCAGCGGGGCGGCAGCGTTGGAGGCAGCAGCGGTGGCTACGGACGCAACCGGCACGACAGTGCCACCGCCCGAGAGGAACAGGAACTGGAGCAGCAGCAGCAGCGATTCACCCGCGGCCAGGACTACCGGCAGGCGCAGGCGCTGCCGCGGAGCATCTCGGAGAATTCGCACCGCAAGACGAGCGTCTCGTCGGCCGGCGACGATTCCGTCGGCGCAATGGGCGCCGGATCGGGCTCCTGCTCCTCGTGGGCCGAGCAGACGGACGCCGAGCAGAAGGTGCACCATCGCCACCGCGAGGAGAGCTTCTCGTCCAGCCACAGCCACGACTCGGCCGTGCAGATCAAGATCCTGCAGCGCCCGGCCAGGCAGCCGAGCCTCAGCGAGGAGTCCGCGGCCCAGCAGAAGCAGCTGCCCGCCTCGCCGCAGCAGCAGAAGTCGCTGCCGGTGGCGGCAGAGACCATGCCCACGCAGATCCTTCGGCGAAGCGTTGAGATCGAGAAGCCGGGCGAGGAGAAGCAGGACGACAAGTCCGGGGCTCTGGAGGCGGACGACAAGGCCAAGGCCGCGTCGTCGGGCGGCAAGGCGGAGGAGGACAAGTCGGGCAATAAGCGGCCCAGTCCCAGGAGCGCAGCAGGAGGCGGAGGAGGAGGACGTGGTGGACGCAGCTATGGCGGCAGCGGCAGTGGCGGATCAGCCGCTGGAGCAGTCGGATCGGGCAGCAGCTACCGCGGCCAGCGGAGCTCCAGTGACTGGGGCAGCAGTCGCGGCAGCGGAGGCGGCGGCAGACGCTACTACGGCAGCGGCGGCGAGCAGTCGGAGCACTCGGAGGACGTGGACGAGGACTGCTACAGCAGCAGCGGCGGCGGTGGAGCAGGAGGAGCAGCACGTCGCAGCCCCAAGGAGTCGGGCAGCAGTGCTCCTGGCTCCGGCCAGGCGGCAGCGAATAAGGCTGGCTTCTCGCCCCGCGGCGAACCCTCGCGACGCGGACGCGGCGGACTCTCAAGCGGAGGCGGCGGCGGCGGCGGATCCGCACCCGGCTACCGACGACAGCCCGTGGGCACGGGCTCCTCCGCCGTGGGCTCGGGCGGAGCGGGACGCAGCTATGGCAGGCTCGGCTACGAGGAGTACGGCAAGCAGCGCACCTCCGAGTCGGAGGCGGACCTGGACAAGACCAAGCAGAACCAGCTGGCACTCAGCGCCGGCCTGCACAAACCCGGCAAGGACGACAAGGATGGGTCCGCCCTCGGCGGCGAGGAGAAGGACAAGACTGCCACCCTGGCCACCGGCCACAACACTGCCCTGCTGGTGGGCAAGGACGAGGCGCAGAAGGACTCGCCGTCCCGCCTGCCGCCCGGCCTCTCCTCGTCGACAGCGGCAGCCTCAGCTCCTGCCACATCCTCTTCGGTCGCCCTCCCCGTCGGCGGCTCGGCGGACAAGAAGAAGGGCGGCGACCCGTGCTCCGTGGTGGGCGGCGAGAAGAAGCTGCCCGCCATTGGCGAGAAGACCCCCCTGGGTGCCGTGGGCTCCGGACCGTCGTCCAGTCTCCTGCTGGAAGCCGGCGCCCCCGTCAACACCATCATCTTCGAGAACTCCACGTACAAGCAGCAGCAGGCGGCCGCCGCTGCCGTGGTGGCCAAGCCCGGACCGCTCTCAGTGTCCAGCAGCGGCGGCGGAGGAGGAGGAGCTCCCAACACTGTGGACAGCCTGTCCAGCGCCCTCTCCCAGATGAGCTTTGGCGGCAAGGTGGCGACGGGCGCCGGCGAGGACTCGCAGGACATGAAACTGGGCTTCAGCTTCGGCGACGATCCCCCCACGCCCCTCAAGGTGGACGACAAGACGGCCAGCCAGCAGCAGCAGCAGCACTCTCAGCAGCAGCAGCAACAGCAGCAGCAGAACAACTCGACGGCGGATCTCAACATGAAGATAGCCAGCGTGAAGAAGGTGTGGGAATCGGCCACGCCCATGTCCGAGGGCCCCTCGCCGTCGCAGGTGCAGCAGCAGCAGCAGCCCCAGCAGCAGCAGCAGTCGCAGCAGCCGCAGCAGCAGCAGCATCAGGTGCAGGTGGGCCAGCAGCAGGCCGGCGACGATAACGGTGGCCCCATGAGCGCCGCCACCTTCGTGGCCGCCGCAGTGGCCGCCTCGCAGCACCAGCAGCAGCAGCAACAGCAGCAGCAGCACCAGCAGATGCCCCACTACGCGGTGTCGGCGGTGCACATGCAGAGCCACCACCACCAGCAGCAGCAGCAGGCGGCGGCAGCAGTGGCGGCGGCGCAGGCGCAGCACCACCAGCAGCAGCAGCAGCAGGCACAGGCTCACCACCAGCAACACCATGCGCTCTCCTCACCAGGACCGGTGCCTGGCGGACACAGCCACGGCTACGGCCATGGCTCGCCCTTCGACGCGGGCTCCCTGGAGCAGCAGTTCCAGCAGGAGGACTACCCCAGTCCCCAGCAGCAGCAGGCCCACCAGAAGGCCAAGCAGCTCCAGCAGCAGCAGCAGCAGCAGCATCTGGGCATGTCGCCCCCGCCCAGCCAGCAGCAGCAGCAGCACTCGCAGCAGCAGGCGCACCAGCAGCAGCTGCAGGCCCACCAACAGCAGCAGCAGCAGCAGCAGCCGCCGTCGTTCTACCAGGCGTCACCGCAGTTCGGCGTCGGAGGCATTCCCACGATCCCCAGCCCGCCGGCGGTGGCCGTGTTCAACTCCTCGCAGATGGCGCCGCCGCCACCGTCGCAGGGCGGCAACCTGTACGCTCCATTCCATTCGCTCGATCATTCGAGCCGCTCGCCCGCCTACTCGGCGGCGGCGGCCGCCCACAGCTTCCCGGGCCACTATGCGGCCGCAGCGGCTGCGGCGGCAGCAGCCGCCGGCGGCGGACCCTTCAATGTCAACGTCAATGCGTACGCCATGCAGACGCCGCACGGCGGCAACCTGCCGCCCACAGCGCCCGCCCCGGACATGTACTCAAACCTCTCGTCGCAGTTCCGTCTGGGTGGCGGCCCCGGGCCGGGTCCGGGCCCCTTCGGCCAGCCCAGCTCGCAGCAGCTGAGCAATCCGAGCAACCATGCGGCCGTGGCCATCATCTCGTCCAGCAGCAGCTCCATGATGTCATCGGGCGCGGCCAAGCCGCCGCCCAGCCAGCAGCCCATCGGGGCCATAGGCTCCAAGTCGGCGGGCAGTGGCGGTGGCCCGGGTGGACCGGGCCCAGGCCCAGGACCAGGCCCCGGCTCCGGTCCCTACACCGCCCAGCAGTACATGAATCTTTATGCGGGCCCACCGCCGCCCCAGCATCCGGGCCAGGGCGGTCCGCCCGGCGCCCACCAGCTGCAGTCGAACAGCTACTACTCGAATTCGGCGCCCGGCGGCCCCAGCGGCCCCCAGTTCTACGGCGGACCACCGCCGCAGGGCAATGGCGGAGCGCAGAGCTACGGCCTGGCCACAGCGGCGGGCATGTACGGAGGCCATCAGGGCGGTCCGCCCGGCTCCAATGGGCCACCCGGGCCGCCGCAGTCGCAGCACACGATGGGCACCTTCAACACGCAGTTCATGAACTCGCAGCTGCTGACGGCGGCCAATATCAACCAGTACCGCGGCGGACCCACGCCCGGAGCGGCCTATCTCAAGGGCAGCCAGGGCCAGGGACACATGCAAGACTCGGTAAGCCAAGAAGCCCCCAAGGAGTCTGAGGGCCTCTTAAAAGTCACTGAGTTGTGTCACTAACATGTTATACTTTTTAAAGCATAATTAAAAACTGAGAGAGATCAGATGCCAAGAAGGGGGTTTATTGGTAGATGGAGATGAAGGAGTCGAGGAAGGATCTCATATGATCTTAGGGGGTTAATGGGTGATGGGTGATCAAGAAGAGCAAGATCAGTATGGTTTAAATAAGTACTAGGTTTGTTCTTTGACTTTTTCTTGAAATATTCAAATAGTTTCTCATATTTTTAAGGAGTCCCCCCCCTTTTAACAGGGTTGCCCAGTTGCCCCAGTCCTATCGGTTTGGAAACAACTCTAATTATCGATATCAGTTTAGGGTTTACAACATCCTGTAGGCGACAATATTTAGTTTCTTCTTTTAATGAGTTAAAGGGCTAAGTCTTCTAGATATGATCTTTAGGCGCTTTATCTATGAAATTGCAGTGTTCCAAGTGGAAGTATTTAAATGAAATATATCTAAGATCTCCCTATTCTTTGGCATTATTAATTTGCCCAGAAAAAGTCTTGGAAACCTGATCAGGCAGAATTTTATCAAAATAAACAAACGCCAAGTGACTCTTAGGGAAGAGTAATCTTACAATAAGAAGCAATATTCGCTTAGAAAAGTGATAACCAGGCTTGGGTTAAATATATTTAATTAATTTAGACTGGGCAATTCTCTCTTAAAGATCATTAAATAATCATTAAACACGGATTCCGAGGCTTTGGTTACATATTTGTCTTTGATTTCAAATTAATTCTCTCTTAAAATACCCAAATACTAACTGAAATACTCTCTTCCGATCTCTTCCCATCTCTTCCAATCTCTTCAAATCTCTTCCGATCTCTCCTGTAGATGGGCCGCCAGCTGAAGAGCCCCCTGAGCGCCGACATGAGCCTCGGGCTGGCCAAGCAGGTGCAGTCGCAGCCCAGTCCGCCGCATCACAAGAACTACGGCGCAGTAAGAGTCTCAGACATGCTGCCCCTCCCCTAACCTTCACTAATCCCCTCTTCCCCTCTTCCAGTGGGATCTCCAGAACCAGGTGCTCCAGCAGCAGCAGCAATCTCAACAGCAGCAACAACAGCAGCGGCAAGGCGGCGGCGGCAACGGCAACATGAATGCCCTTGGCGGCCGTGGCAGCGGAGCCGTGGGCAGTGGCAGCGGCAATGGCGGCGGCGGAGGCTCCCAGGTGGGCGGCAATGGCGGCGGCAACGGTGTCGGCAGCGTGGGCCAGAGCGGGGGCGGCCAGGGACGATATCCCACGCCCATCCAGCGGCCCAACAACTACCCGCAACATCCGCAGCAGCAGCAACAGCAGCAGCAGCAACAACAGCAGCAGCAGCAGCAGCACCAACAGCGGGATCAGGCAGCGGCCGCAGTAGCAGCGGCGGCGGCTCAGCAGCGTGCCCAAAGCATGCGCCAGGTGACCGGAGGCGGTGGCGGCGGTGGAGGTGGTGGCGTGGCCGGCAGTGCCGGTGGCGGCAGCCAAACACCGGTCGGACCGCCCGGCGGCAACAATGGCGGCAACGGCGGACCAGGTGGCGCCGGCGGCGGTGGAGCTGGCGGAGCGGCGGGCACCGGACCCGGCAAGCCCTACTATGCGAACAACGCAACCGGTGCCGGCGGCGGGGCCAATCGCGGCGAGTGGCACGCGAACTGAGTGCCGCCAGTGGGACACCCGAGCCAGCCAGCAGCAGCACCACCAACACAGCCCACTAGCAGCAGCCCCCACACGGACACGGACACACACAGGCGGATATGGAGGGAGATGGAGGAGTAGCTGGAGCTGGAAGGAGATGGATTGATTGTCTTATCTAAAAGAGCAGGAGGGAAGGAGCACAGAGGAAAGCAATGGGAATAAGAGAGATAAGAAGAGAGGATAACGGATAGAAGGAGGAGATGTGAGTGGCCACAAACACAAACACAAACGGCAAGAGCAAGAGCAAGAGCGAGAGCAACATTAACAGCAACCAGAGAAAATCTGCAGAAAGCAAAAGCAACAAGAGAAACAAAAACAGTAGCGAACATAACCGCAAGTCGAAGAAGTGAGAAGAAGATACAAGTTACAACCGAGCAAGCGAGTAAGGAAATAATAATAGCAAGAAGAAATATTTAAACAAAACACACAAGAACACACAACACCCCACACCACACATACACCTCTACATGCATACAATTTACATATATACATACATACTTACATAAAATAGCAGAGTGTATTTTTTGTCAAACAAATTTACATAATCTTATGTTACTTTTATATAATTACCTTTATTATTTTTTTGTAGTAGATTCTCTTTCCCCTTAAAAAACAAAAACAACAACAAGAAAACGATACAACAACAACATAAAACAACAAGAAAATGAACCTTTGGCACTGCGTATGCTTTAATTTCTTATATATATATATACCATATTGTTTAACTTTTTTGCAAACAACAAAAAATCAACTAATAATTCTAATTTATGATTATGCTACAATATACATTATATATACAATCTATCGTATCTATCTAATATCTATCGATATCGATCTATCTGTGTAGACAGCGAACGAGAGAGAGACAGACAGACAGAGAGAGAGAGAGAAAGAAAGAGAAAGCGAGAGCGAAAGAGACAGGGACAGAGATGTGGAGAGTGGAGAGTTTGTTTAAGCGCAAAGTTAAGTTCAAAAGTAAAACAAATACATACATATAGAAATCTTGTCGTCTTATAAACAACAACAACAGACACTTGCGTCACAAATTGTACTCTGCGGGCTCCTATATATGTATACAAACACACACTCATATATATATATAAAGATATATGTATATCTATATATATAAAGTGACAAACCCTGATCCCCATAAAACGAGGAAAACCTAAATGGAACCAAGCTTAAATTTGAAAAAAAACGAAGTGTTCAGCGCAATCGCACACGGGTGGCAACGTCGCCGCCGTCACTGTCGCCGGCCAGCCAGTGCTGCCACCTCGGCCGTTGCCGGCGATAATTAGTTAATCGATGATCATTTACCCGCCTGCTACCAATCTGAAAAAATAATTCAAAAGCTGCAATCGACAAAGGGAAGAGACCGAACGTTTATGCTCAAGGTAGAACGGCAAAGTAACGTAACGTAACGCTACGTGTCGTAACGTAACGCAATGGGTGGCAAAGAAACAAAATGAAATTTAAACAATTTATATAAATGTGTAATTCATTATGTAACTGTAACTTAACAAGGATATGATATGTATGGCATATACTAAACACAAACAAACAAACACACACACACACACCTACATAACAATACACATACATTTATAGAGGCAAAATCCAAGCGAAAACAAGAAAAACAAAGGAACAAACAAAGAAACACTCCAAGCAAACATTTTTAACGAAAGCGGAAACCCACACACAGTAATTACCAGTAATTAATACGATTATACTCGTGACCCGCAAATAAACAAAAACAAAAAAGCGAAAGATTCCGGCGAAACGAACGGGGTAAGGATCCCCCCCTCAGACCCCCGAAGCCAGCCGGTGCGCGGGATCTCCCCCTGACACGCCCTCCGGACCCCGCCTCCCCCCGCAGGACTATGCGACTAAATGTAGTAGAATTAATAAAATAAAAGCAGAGCAAACGAGGAAAAGTTAAAAAGAAAAGATAAAAAGCAAAAGCAAGGCACTTTCCGCTAGGCTGCTAAACAAAACAGAAACATGATTTCAATGGCATCAAAAGTGCATATAGCGATATTAATTAGTCCACACACACACACACACACACACACATACACACTGACCCTACACACACCCACACACGCCCCCAGCCACGCCCACACAAAGTGGGATATTTGCTACGCCAGGCAATGTTTAGTTATTAAAAAAGAAAAAGAAATCGAAAGAAAAACAAACACAAATTAAATGAAATGATGAGTAAACGTAAACGTAAACGTAACGAAGCAAGCTTGCTTTCACACAATACATGTAAAAGGTATATTATAGCATATATAATTGATAAATGATATAAACATTAATTTATACCTATATTTTAAAATGCATCATCTCTGGTTTTTCGTCTCCACCAAGCGCAGACAAGACAAGGATAGCAGCAACAGCAGCATTAGCATGATAACGATAACAATACGATGATGGTTAGGCAGGAGGTGAAGGAGCGAAGAAACAGAGTATAGGAGCACGAATATTAGAAGGAGCAAGAAGTAGAGGAGAATGATAATGCAGGAGAGGAGGTGGTGGAGGTGGAGAAGATTACATGGCATATTTACATGGCATACAAGTATATGTAAACCATTTTTACATTCAATTCATTCAAATTAATTTGTAGTAATACTGAAACTTCGATAAGCCGGGGGGCAGCGAATGCTCTAAACCCCATAACGCCCTCTCAAATCCCCCCCCCCAAGACCCACGAAAAAGAAAGGAAATTTAAAGCAAGTTTGAAATGAAATAAAAACTTTAAATAAAATATTAAAACGAAAACCAAAAACGAAAAAGGATATCAAACCCGAATTTTGGTAATTACATTCCCAACCATTGCCACCAACCCAGTGCTGTGCATCTTTGAACTTTCGATTGACTTTCTAGTCTAGATGTGTACGTGTTCAGGTGGTTATTGGGATTACAGAGTCTTCAGATGGTTTCCACATGATGTTTTAGTGGTATTGGCTGCATTGGACCTGTCTTTGCTCTATCATAACCTTATGTTCCAAGTTGTCTGTTCAGTTATCAGATCAGTTGGCTTTAAGTAGTTTGGATATTTGGGAAAAGTGTCTGTTGAGCAAGGCAATTCTTCAGACAGTTCTGTGTTGGATAGGTACTGGTAAGTAAATGGCTTACAGGTAGGTATAACAACATCCCTGCGTTTTCCTATGACTCCAAATGAAATCAAGCGCAGGCGGTAGCTCTTCCCCGAGCTAGTAGCTCCATCAGACCAAGGATCGTTACATAATGCACGTTGCGTTTTAGTGTGTTACATTCTCAACTTATTTATTCCTTCAAGGTCTTGCACTACACATAAAATATACACGCCCCCGCACCGGGGACGTCTGCCGCGCGGTCTTGTTGCCGGCAGCGCTCTATCCGGAGTCTGGCGACAGCTCTCCAGATCCTCAGCTGCTGGAGTGGCACACGGAGGAGGACCACTCTACTTCTTCTTGGGCTTCAGAATCTGGTAGGCGATCACCAGGCCCATCACGGCGTACGTGGCCTTGGCCACCTGCAAAGGGAAATCGGTGGCATAACACCAGGATTAGGGACACAGCTCCACGAGTCGGGGAAACTCCACACTACTCACGTTAGCACGGCCGGCCATGGTGGTGCCATTGAAGATTTTCGACAGGCCGGTCAGTTTCTCGCCTTCGCCAGCCATTTCTGCGAATAAGCACAAGGAAACGATTAGTTGCGGACTCGGCAAAGGCCCTGGCTACAGCCCTCCACTTACTTTTGGGTTTATTTGTACGAATTCGAGCTGCTGCAATCGACAATAGAAAGATTTTCGGCTGAGGTTATACAACTGACAGGGCTGCAAAAACATCGATGTTTCTATCGATGTATTTAGCAAAGGCGATACATCGATTGTTATTTTTCAGCCTCGATGTTCTCATGGTGGGGCGCCAAGGCCCAAAACTTGAAATAAAATGTATTCTAAAATCGGTTAATTGTTCCTTTAATTAATTTCAAGACTGGAAAAATGTTTTTTAATATATTCAAATAAAATCGATTTTTTTCCAGCATTTCTACGGCCTCGTTTATACTAGGGCTGCTTTTGCATTTCTGTTTATTTTGGCAAAATGCTGAATTTATTTATGGTTTTAAAAATTTGAAAACGATTCCAATGTCGATTTTAAGAAATATATATATATACAGGATAATTAGCTTAGCTGACTTGATACTTAGCTGCATCTTGAAGATAGCTCTTTAAAAGCCCTTATTTCCAACTAAAAATAATCATAACTAAGACAAAACAGCCTCAATTTCAATTCGGAAAGCTTTTCTATGTTAATTTTTATTTGGTTAATTAATCCGCATATTAAGTTAAGAAATTCAAAGAAAATAATTTTTTGGCAATTTTTGACAATTTTAATGATGTAACCCCTTACAAAATTTTGAAAAATCGACAAAAAATTTTTTTTTACTTTTTTTCAATATTTTTATTCTAAATAATTGAGATTTTAATGGCGAATCCAAAAATGTACGGATTTCGGATATCATTTGATTTTTGGCCATAATTTGCTTTCAGAAAGACCTAAAATATTGTTAAAATGTATATTACATAAAAAATTAAGAATAGTTATACTTAACATGTAAAAAGTGCTAAAACTTTCTAAAATTTAAGTATATCTTATTTTATTAAAAATATTCCTTATTTCAAAATTGATTATAATTATTTATTTCATTAAATTTCTAGCACCAACGCATCGAACAATTTGAACTACCTATGCTTATATGTTTATTATTAACTAAATTCATGTATAAACATTATTATGCCATTATTTATTCTAACTAATATAAAAAGGTTAATTTAAAATTATTTATTTTTATTGTGTTGCTGCTTTCCTGATTTAATGTGTATTTGTAAAGTGAGTCTCAATGCTTGTGGTAAATCTGTGCTCATTGCTGATGGATGCCAAAGCCGAATGGTATGAGAGCGAGCCGTCATTGGTCCTGGAGGCACAAATTGTAATTCAAAACAATTCAAACTGGCTTTTAGTTAGCGCCAAAAGGATATCAAAATTCAAACCAATGTTTAGATAATGCAAAAATGCACGCCATGCACCGTATCATTAGTTTTCCCGCTTAATTAGAGGCCCAAACTGCCTCCACTGCGCTTACCTTCGCCGAACTTTAAACCTGGCAATTTGAAAATATTTAACCCTAACCCCCGGCCCTCGGTCTTTGGCAAATTACAGGGTTCTTATCAAATGTCAACGGCAGCTTTGGCAAATCGCATCTAATTACGGGGCTACAAATAATTGCGGTGGCGGCTCACATCTCCACAGACTCATTAAAATTATAATGCACTTCCTGGGAACCGAGGGCTGCCATTTGATTGTCAAGAAGAGCCAAAGAATGGGCCCGTCTTTTAATAGAATAAAAGTGAAAGGCCAGCAAACAAAAAAATCGTGTAATTAGAGCCATGAATGCAATTGGATTCCACCCACACACCACACACCGCACACTCACTCCTCTGCTCGGCAAAAAAACCGCATATTTAATGAAAGCAGTGCCAAATCCTATTCCGCCTTCGCTTTTAGGAGAAAAAAAAAACACAGTCAAGCATGTGGGCATCGAATCCTTCGAAATAGTGGCCAGGACTTGTCGGGCTTTTAGTCTGAAATCTTGGTAAAATTTCTGGGATTTTTTGTAAGCTTTGAGAAAATAAAATTTGTGAAATTGCGGGGTTGGATATGCCTCCTTCTGCCTGTTCCACTTAATTATAAAACATATTTTTAATTATAAATATAGTTGCCAGGACTTAAGTCTGAAATCATGTTAACATTTCTGGGATTTTTGTAAGCTTTGAAAAAATAAAATTTGGGAAATTGCGGGGTTGGATATGCCTCTTTCAGGCTGTTCCACTAATATATAAACAATATTTTAAGACTACTTAAAGCTTATAAGTCCAACCAAGCGAAGTTCGCCTGTACTTTCGCTGCGACTGCCTGACTGACTGACTTTGCCCACCGACTCTGCCACGACTCTCGCCTCGCCCCTATAAAAGCCACACGATGGACATGGCACCCTCTGTGTAATCCGGCTGTTCAAGATGAGTGACGACGTCCAGGGACCGGCGACAAAGCCAACAAAGGAGCAGGAGCAGTCGCAGGGAAAGGAGGACAAATCGCTGCGCGTCCAAATCCTCGTCTATCGCTGCATGGGCATCGACCTGTGGAGCCCCACCAGCGCCAACGACCGGCGACTGCTGACGTTTGTGACGATGGGGCCGCTGTTCCTGTTCATGGTGCCCATGTTCCTCGCCGCCCGCGAGTACATCACCCAGGTGAGCCTGCTGTCCGACACCCTGGGCTCCACGTTCGCCTCCATGCTGACGCTGGTCAAGTTCCTGCTCTTCTGCTACTACCGCAAGCAGTTCGTGGGCCTCATCTACCGCATCCGGGGGATCCTGGACAAGGGTAAGTTAAGGTACTTGGAGAAGGATTCAATCTGAGATGCTTCTTTAGAAATCAGCGTGTGGCCCGCTGCCCGTGGCATTGTGGAGGAGGAGAACGAGAGCGATCAGATGCTCAGCCTCACGTACACCCGCTGCTTCGGGCTGGCCGGGATCTTTGCGGCCATCAAGCCCTTCGTGGCCATTGTGGTCTCCCTGATCCGCGGCAACGTCGGCGAGCAGGGCATCCACCTGGAGCTGCCCCATAACGGCGTGTATCCGTATGACCCGCAGGTGGTCTGGTGGTACGTGCCCACCTACCTCTGGAACGTGATGGCCAGCTACAGTGCGGTGACCATGGCCCTGTGCGTGGACACGCTGCTCTTCTTCTTCACCTACAACGTGTGCGCCATCTTCAAGATAGCCAAGCACCGGATGATCCACCTGCCAGCGGTGGGCGGGCGGGAGGAGCTGGAGAGCCTCGTCCAGATCCTGCTGCTCCATCAGAAGGGTTTGCAGATCGCGGACCACATTGCCGACCAGTACCGGCCGCTGATCTTTCTGCAGTTCTTCCTGTCGGCGCTGCAGATCTGCTTCATTGGGTTCCAGGTGGCGGACCTGTTCCCCAAGCCGCAGAGCCTGTACTTCATCGCCTTCGTGGGCTCCCTGCTCATCGCCCTGTTCATCTACTCGAAGTGCGGGGAGAACATCAAGAGCGCCAGCCAGGACTTTGGCAACGGGCTCTACGAGAGCCGCTGGACGGAGTTCTCGGCGCCCACCAAGCGGGCGCTCCTCATAGCCGCCATGCGGGCCCAGCGGCCCTGCCAGATGAAGGGTTACTTCTTCGAGGCCAGCATGGCCACCTTCTCCACGGTGAGTTCCCTCGATAATTCCTGGACACCGTCAGGTGTGTTAATTGCCTCCGTGTTGCAGATTGTCCGCTCCGCCATGTCGTACATCATGATGCTGCGTTCTTTTAACGCCTGAAAGGAGCAGGAGACGGAGCAAAAGCGAATCGGAAGGAGTCCCGGGACAGGCTTTGGCCTGCTCTTGATATTATAAAGCAGAAACTGCGATGACAGGTGGCCTCTGGCGGAAATAAAGCAATTAATTGTCTCTGCTATTCTTAAATTAGTTGGAAAAAAGTAAGGCAACTACTGCTCTGATTGGGGTTTCTAAAAAAGCATGCTTTTTGCATCCTTTTTAATGCATTTTCGCCTGACATTCGTTTTAAAAAGTCATGCATCTTGCTTTCAGGGATTAAAACTTTGCCAGAGGAATTTCTATGGAAAAAATAGAGCTCTTAGGCTTTGATTCAGCAAAAAAAAACCTCACAATTCAATGGAAAAAATATAAGCCTCAGTGGAAATGCCACTGAAGGGGGATTACCCTTTTTCAGAAAATATTTACAGGCATTTACAGACACTAAAAAGTAGTGACAGCAATCAACAAACTAAAGGCACCCAAAACTTAGAGCTAAAAAATACCGGGAACTGGAAATCAATTAGCAAAAAAGAGAAACAAAGCTGCATTAAGCCAAAGTCTCTTTTTCGGGGCGCACACGAAAAAGGCCCAAATTCCTGCGGATGCCACGGCACCATCCCCTCCTCCTGGCCATCCTGCGATGCTCTTTCGTGTCCGTCTGTCGCCTGTCGTGTTGCATTTGCTGCCTCAATTTGTTTTATTTTTATAACGAGCCAGCGAGTAATCCAGGCAACAACAGGGCAAAGCCTCGCCATAAAGAATAACAAGAAAAGGGAGAAGGATTCGCAGGAGTAGGTTCCAGGGAAGAGGTCCAAGGTTAAATATAGAGCATGATGGGACTTTTTTAGCTTCAGCTCTTAATAAAGAAAGAAGGAAAGCGTTCCAAACTAGGGGAATCTCTGCGCGATTTCTGCAGAAACCTCCATAGAATCACCTCCATAGAGTCACCTCCAGAGAGTCACCTGCTTAGCCCTTGCCAACCGCTGACACTGACAGCTTTTGTGCGCTGCGCCATAACGATTTCCTGTTCGAAGCATGATTGATGATGGACGCCATCGGGGAATCGCTGGATGGCGCGGCTGGCGGGGATTGTGAGCTCTGTGAGGAGGCAAAGGTCTCAAGCACTCGCAGCAGTAAGCTGTCTGATTGGATACTCCACCTGGTTCCCAATGCACCTTAATTGCCCACCTACTCCCATCATTATTATTATTATTATTGCAGTTTATTGCGCATACGCCATGGTGGCAGCAATTGACGCTGATTAGCGGGTAAGGGATTAGTGCAAAGATGGAAAACATTTCGTTGCCGGACTGAGCTCTCATTTAATTAATTCGGTAATGGGCTTAGTGTTTTGTTCATAATGCAGATTATAGAGTGCAAAACAATGATTACCGCACACTCTGGCCATGGCTTTCAATTACTAAAACCGAAAACCGAAAGCAGAAAACATAAAACTTTTTGATTTACACAACAGCAGCCATCATCAGCTTGCGAGCCACAGAAAAATGCAAAATAATTGCAATGTTCTCGTCGGAAATTCAATAATTAAATGGGAAATGGCAAATATTTTGCAGTTAGCATCAAAATTACTGCTAATTGAAGGTAAATTGAATGGAATTACTGATATGGATATTGAGCCAAGCATTTTCTTCATTTATTCAACACACAGAGACCGACCAAGCTTATTAAATGGAGAATTTTGCACGAAAATAAAATGTGAAATCCCCCAAACGCATTCTCGAATAGTTTTCATGCCGGCCCCTATCAGGTGTCGTGGCAGGCCCCTTTTAATTATGCATAAATAGTTGGCATGAACGCGTAACCCGAGCCCGAGGGCCAGCCTCCATTTCCATTTCCATTCACATTCACCTTCAATGTGAGCCTCTTGCCTTGTTTTCCTGGGCCTCGGCTCATTTTTGATTGAGTTTCTTTGGGGTTTTGTGTTTCTAATTTCATTCCCTGCCCGGTCCTTCCTCACCCAGGTCCCGGTCCCGCCTTATATTGCCGAAATTGAATTTATTTATCTCACCCAGGCTCTCCCCTAAGTCGGCCCTTGAGCTGATTTTGGTAACAACAACACAGCCTCGGTGAGGAGCTGTCGCTGGAACTGTAACAAAAACAAAATAAACGGAATTGAAATGTCCCTGCTCCTGGCCATGATTTATTGCACACTGCCGGGGAACTCTAAACTGTTCCCCAACTCAGGCTCCTTCGCTGGAAAATAAAATATTATTTGACAGATGTAAAAAAAAAAGGGAAAAACGAAAACAAAACAGCCTGTTTTTCGGCAGCCAAAGGGTTTTCCTTCCTTTTATTTCCCTCGAACGGTCGCCACCGACTCAATTAGTGAGCTATAAATAACGCTTCCGACTCTAAACTCCGAGCACTGACCAGCACAGGTGGCAAAGGGACTGCGAGTGCAGTCAAAAATGTCCCCTTAATAATATCCCGCTGTTGCTGTATCCTGGTGCTGCCATGATTTGATTTCCTGGTGTCCTGCTGCCGTTTTTGCCTTTGAATGGACCATCAAATTATGGACAACTGGAGAATTTAGAAGGGGAATCGAAGAGGGGAATACCCTTGAACACTTGCTGATAAGAGTTTATATATTCCTGATACCTTAAACGGAGTTGGGACTAATTCTTAATGAGTTTTCTGCCTTAGGGAGTTGTTGCGCCATAATTATGAATTATTACGCATACGCAACGTGGGCATTAATACCATTTCGTACACCTAAATAGCTTACAAGTTTTATCCTGTGAGTTAATATTTTTAAAATTAATTTTCTTATCAAATTCGCTTTAATTTAAATGAAAGAAAAAAACCTTCTACCCTTCCGGCTGCCCAGGGTATTCGAACAAATTAAAAGGTCACCTGGCGCTTCGTTGGATGATGGACATAACCGGTCCAGATGATAAGGAGTGCTGCCTATTGTCGAAGGAGCAGGAGGCCCTCCTTTTGCCAGCCTTTGACGCTGCCATGGCTGCAGAATGGATGCAGTTCACCAAGAGGCCGAAATATGCGGCAAAGGGATTTGGGTTCTAGCTTCTGGGAGATGGTAGACTGGGAGTCCGACTGGGACCACAAGGCGAGAAGCAAAACCGGATGAATTTTGCCGTAAGTTAATCAACACATGCCCAGGATCGGGATGCAGCAGGATGGGGCAGCAACAGAACAATGGACCTGCGCTGGCAATGAGAGGAGTATATCCTCCGTGCTCCGTGTTCCATCTATCCATCAGTGGCCAGTGGCTTTGCGGCATGCATTGTGCTAGCAAAATGATAAGGAAGCACCTAAGTGTGTTGCCAATTTTGCAATTGCCATTGAGATTGCATTTGCGATTGCGATTCCGTCCTTTTGTGCCCTGCCGAAGTAGCAACTAATTCCTAATTTCCAGAGCCTCCGCCTCTGCCTCCGCCTCCTTGGGCTAATTGCATTCTTCGGCCGCCGGTCACCTCTCATGTACACTCGTGTGTATACATAATCCTCAGAGTGCACTGTTCAGTGTACAGAGTGATTAACTAAAGTCCCAGCCATGGGCTCAGCCAGGCATCCCCGGGGAGAGTCCTTTCACGCTTTCAGCCAATCAGAGTGGAGTGCAGTTTGCCGCAAATTTAAACATTAATGCCATTGGCCCGCGGAGAGGAGGTATGTACATGGAGTTTGCCTTTGATAGGCGGACGGCCGTAATAACCATAAAAGGCAATGCTATATGCTATGCTGCATCGCAATATGCATATATGCCCATATATGGAATATGAATAGGTTTAACCAAATAATAATCACCATGGACAGATATATAGATATTGCGTTGCCACGCACTGCACTAATTTGACTTGGCATTCTTCGGTGGCATTAAACGCACAGATATTCCCCTAATGGAATTTTCCTCAAATCCAATTAAGTCGCATTCAGGCCTTTGTCTGTTTGCCTGTTTGTTGTTTGATTTTTAATTTCTATTTTTGTATCAGGTTTCCCTTAGACAGAGTGTAAATGCGATTTTTGCTCTGATTCTGATTCTGATTCTGATTTGTATTGAGGCAAATCTCGTGCGTTGCCTTGAGTTCTCTCGATATTTTAATTAAAACAATACTCCTTTGCTTAAAAGTCGGAGGCATTTTCTCCTTACACGGTTGCTCTTTGTCATTCATCGTTCATTTGGCCATTGGGTTTTTATAGAAGCGGACATTTATTACAATTCTCCATTGTTGTTTGATTTATCGTCTTTTTCTATTTGTATATCGGTTAGTTGACATTTTTCCTTTGGTTTTTTGATTATGTCGAAGTACATTTGGGAGGAAAACAGCTATTTATGGTTATTTTCTCTGACATAAACCCCGAGATTTAATATAGATCTTAATATTTGTGTGATATGTATGATATTTATTTGTCTAATATATCGATTTGTAATTTTAATATCAATTAATTAACTTTTCTTTTTATAATTTAGATTATTTTAAAGTAAAAGTTTAAGCAAAACCCCAATAAACCGCAACCGTGTGATTATAGAGCCTGAAATTTTAATCCTTTCACGATTTTTTTCTAATGTATCGATTTTTACTTATTGTATATCGATTAATATATAATTATCGTTATTATTTCGATTAATTCGATTTAAATTGTTTAACAAACTTTCAAAAAAATACAATTGTGTGTTTATAGAACCCGAAATTAGATACAATGCTCAAAATCTTGTATGCTATATCGATTTTTACATATTGTGTATCGATTATTATCATTTTTTTTTTATTATTTCCCTGAATTCATTTTAAGAAACCATCAAAATCAGGCTATCGGGGCTTTATAGAACCCGATATTAGACACAATCCTCAAAATCTTGTACAATATATCGATATTTACTTATTGTATATCGATTTATACATATTTTTCTTTATTATTTCGATGAATTCAATGTTCCTTTTTAACCAAACTATCAAAATAAGGTTATCGTGGTTTTATTTAAACCGAAATTAGATAAAATGCTCAAAATCTTGTATAAAATATCGATTTTTGTTTATTGATTAACTAACATTTGTCATCACTTTTGTCAGATCAATAGGGGAACTAAATGAAAATCCAAACAATCTTACATACAAATCCATATAAACTAATAAGTTATTATCAAACCTTTCAACATATTTAACAATTCTCCTGTAATTATGTTCCAGAATACCTCAAAACATTTGCTTTTCTTGGAAGTAAGCTTATCTCCCAATCTCAAACACCAAAAAGAAACCTCCAAATGCATTTCAATTAAAGTCTTACCCAAACATATTACTTCTTCTAGGGGAGAGGCGAAAATATTTTTGACCTTTGAAACTTCATAAATTGATTTAAGCGACTTGGAAATGCCAGCGGGAGGCGCCGCCTGTGCCACAGCTCCACGTGACGTGTGATGCTTAGCTGGGGGACTAATAAAATTATGGCCAATCCGCGCGCGGCAATCATAATTCCAGCGGTGGTCCTAACTCACATGGCATTCGGATGCCAGAGACCAGCGGCGGCAAGTGCTCCCGCAGTACGCGCTTGTGTCTTCCTGCTGGCTCCGTAAAACGGTCACAAAGTAACGCCGGAGCTTAACGACTCCGGGGGCCAAGCTGTTCTGTCTCAGCGCCATCAAACCGGACATGGAAGCGGACACAAACACAAACACGGACACCTACACGAACGCGGACAAGAACACGGGCAAGGACAAGGACAAGGACAAGGACACAGGACACAGAGGCAAAGACGGAAGGTGCCTCCGTGTGCCCCGTAAGCCAGGGAAGAAAAAAGAGTAATGGAACCATCAAAGTTTATATGCTTTATGTTTTCACTTTTAACGCTTTTTTCTCCAAGGAGCAACTACAGCCATAGACCCTGTGTCATTGATGATGATTTATTGCCCGGCCCAGCCCCGCCCGCCTTGGGCTGCAAGTTGCCCAAAAAACATATTTATGATGCTGCTGCTGCCGGAGTTGAATTATCGAGCATACGCAGCGTTGGACGCCGCATCCGCTGCACTTGTCTAGCCCCTCCTCCTTTCCCTTTTGGGCATGTCAGAAATCACATTCTATTAAATGGCAAGACGCGGAGATTTCCAATATTTTTATGTCAAGAGTTCGGTGAAACGTGTTATGGCATAATTTTTATGCCCTTGCAGGGTATTATAACTTTGACCAAAAGTTTGCAATGCAGTGAATGAAGTACCTGCGACCCTCATAATAATATTTAAAAGTTTAGCTTTAAAATAAATATAAGATAATAAATAAATAAATAATAATCGCAGTTGTTTAGCTGAAATAAAGAAAAGTTTGCATTCCTTTAGGCATTCTATAATTTATCTGGTCGAATAATTATGAATTTTTTTGACTGAATTAAGGTTAAAACAAAAATCTTTGCATATTTTAGGCTGAATTATAATTCAGTAAAAGGCGACAATAGAAAATATGGCAGTTTGAAATCCACTGATAACGTGAGACTCAAATTTTCTAGCTTAAAAGTAGCACAATTATCTGCAAATATTGCATAAGATCAGAAAAAAAAACAATAAATTTATCTCCAAGGGTATATAGACTTCGCCTTCCCATCTTGTTCTTATTGCCACTGCAGGTAATCTCTTAAATTTCGTTTAGAAGCAATTTTTATTCTTGAAAACTGCATTTTGATATTGGAAATCGAGCTGAGGGCACCTCAATTCAGACTTAAATCAGCCAAAATCTTCAACTTTAGCGAGCAAACTTCGAAGTCCTTTCAAAGGAGTCTCGCCTCTCTGTTTGTTTTGGCGCGTCCCAGCGGTCAGTTGAGTGTTTGTAGCGCTTCCTATTGAGCAAAGGGAGAGACCGTAAAAGGTCCTTTCGCTGAAAGGCTCTGCAAGGCTTCGATGCAAGCTTAGCTGGCTTTCTCGCAGGTGCACCCAGGGATGGCCTGGGATGTGGAATTGCGAGTGAAACTGCGAGTGGTTGATCCGCAGGGGAAATGCAGGTTCCAGAGGAAGTGGAAGTGGAAGCGGAGAAGGACAAGGCCAAGGCCGGAGGCTGTGTAATTATTTGTCTGTGTCGCCTGCAACGGTTGGCCCATCGTCGTCGTTGTGTCCTTGTCCCTGTCCCTGTCCCATCCGTTGTCCCTGTCCCAAAACCAAGCCCAACCAGCTGTTGCGGCTGGAGCTTTCTCGTTGTTCTTTTTGTGTCGTCCTTGCGGAAATTCAGGCCAGGACCTGTTGCGTATGTCGCGGATGCGAGTGCCAGATGCTAGATTACAGGTGGCAGCAGCTGAACGGAACCCGAGCTGCCCCCCAAATACGACACAAGTTCCTTTTTGGGTCAGGTTCGGCCAGGTTAAAGGACTTCTAGGGTTGCAAGTTGGCTTAAAGTGTGTATTTTGGGCCAACAATGGGTGACTAAGCAGAATTCTCTAAAATGATATGTCTTTGTCATTCCATATCAATTATTTAAGTAAGTTCCAAAAGATTAATTGGTATTTAAACCTTAAAGTAGTCAAGGGGCTTAGTTCAAAATTTTAGGGTGATAATTTTAATACGAATTAAATTTAATGCCTTTATGGTAAGAGTTTAGTTAGGTAAGCAAACAAGTTTTTCTATTATTCATTTTTCCCATGCATTTCCTGGCTAAAGCAAAAGGCTTCAAAGGACTCAAGTGAATTGCGAGTTAGCTTAGTTGGCATTCTGGCGAATAAAGAGATTTCTTTGGAAAAACATTCGTTCCTGGTATTGCTGAGAAAATAATAGGAAGGTATTCCTTAGAATTTCAAATCTGTCAAGGCAATTAAAGTGAACAAATCCAGCAAAGGATTATTATAGGATTATTATTGCAAGCCTTTTTGAAGAAATATATTGACAAATATCATTTGCAATTAAGAAAAAAAATAATAAGCTAAAGAAAATCTTATGGGGAGTGCTACAAAAGTGACATGGTTTTTAGATCTCTTAAAAAGGCACCCAAAAGTATGCAATAAATTTAAAAGCACCAAATTCAGTGTAAATTTGTTTGGTTTTTGGGTATAGAACATTTATTAGCAAAGTTTAGGACAAGGACTTTTAAAATAGGAGAAAATGTTACACAAATCACTAAGAATTAAAATCTCTTAAAAAGCAGCCCAAAAGTATGCAATACAATTTTGAAGGCACCATATTCAGTGTAAATTTGTTTGGTTTTTGGCGATAGAACATTTATTAATAAAGTTTAGAACATGGTCCTTAGAAAATATTACATAAATCACTAAGAATCTAAAATCTCTTAAAAAGGCGCTTAAAAATATGCAATAAAATGTTTAAGGCATCAAATTCCATGTAAATTGGTTTGGTTTTGGGTGATAGAAATATTTTAAAAATAGTTTAGAACACATTTTTAAGGAATTGCAAATCTTTAGGGATTTCTGTGTCATTTTTCTTTCATTTCAACCGAATTTCGACATTTTTTTCTCTGAAATGCATATTTAAATTTCAAGAAATCAAATGAAAAGAGGTATTTCTTAATTAACTTCCTTAATTTGCTAATTTTTTGCACCTAAAACTAATCCCAACGGACCAACTGCAAATGGCAAACGCATTGCAAACTCCCAGATTTCCCAGGAAAAGGCTAGAAAAATGTGGTTAATGCAGGCGGGGGGCACCTCCTGTTACGGCCTATGTATTTCGGAGAGCTCCCGGCCCCTTACCACCCCACCACCCTCTCCTTATGTACAGGGAGCTGGTGCAGGCGTGCTCTGACTACGACTCCGAATAAAGCTTTCGGATTGGCGCTAACAGGTCGCCTGCGCAGCCAGCAGCCCCCGAAGGCCCCAACAGCCATGGCAACCTGTGCGGCAACAGTGTCCGTAACAGCGGGCGGAACAGAGACGGAACAGAGAAGGAACAGAGACAGAACAGAGGAGCAACAGTGCGCTGGAAGATTTAAAACGGAGCGACCGCTGGCAGGGCGACTCAGTTCCTGTTCAGTCATTGTTGGTTACGTTACCGTGGCCCCAGCACCGCACAGTGTTGCCAGTGTGGAATCAGTACCAGAATCAGAATCACAATCAAAATCAGTACCAGTTTCAGTCTCCAAATCAGTTAAAATCATCAAGAATCAAGTTTCGAAATCCAGCCTAAGTTCCATTATCAGACTCACCATATTGGCATTCCAAATCGGAGCAGTGAATTCAACAAGTTACAAAATTTAAACACAAAATTCAAACCAAAATTGCAACTTCAAAATTCGCTTAGAAATATTTTTCCAAATTAAAAAGAGAGAGAGAGAGAGCGTCGAGGAGAGTGCGAAGAAAAGCGAGAAAACCGAAAGAAAACGAAATATAAAAAGGTTTGAATTCTGAAATTCTCTCCCCTCATTTACTGTGTCAACGCATATTTTTTTGTTCATTTTTTGAAAGTGCGTGCGTGTTATGAAAAGTTTTTTTTACCCGGGGGCTACCAGGGCGGGGGGTCCTGCCTTCTTTCTTTCCCAGAAAGGGAGCAGGTACAGATAAGGCCATGGCCATTGTCCAGCATTTTTTCGTGCAGACCTAAGCAGAAAATGTTTCATTTCATTTTTAGTTTCGGCCTCCTCCTGGTTGTCACCTTATTCCTGGCTTCATTTTCGTTGCCTTTTCATATTTGATGAGTGAGAGTGAGCCTCCCCAGCGTTTCATGCTTTATTTATATGTTGTCCTCCTCCGAGCCGAGCCCGAGCAGATTGCTCAGCCCTTTGTTATGCATGGCCGTGTGAATCATTCATATGCAAATGCTGTGAAAATTCCCATTTATGTTTCCGTATCCGTATCCGTGTCCGTATCCGTGTCCGTGTCTGTGGTCAGCACCTGCCCCACTTATCGCCGATAGTCCGGGCCAATTACTCCGCCGGAGAGCGAGAGCGGCAGTTCATTTGCGGCCGTGACTAACCGCTTTTCGCGCCAATCTAATCGCTTTCAGCCAGCAATCAGCCCTTCGGCGTGTGTGAATGATTGGCGATATGCGTCTAGCCGTTCCATTAAATTCGTATTATTTTTTAATCACTCAGCCAGGGCGCTAATCCAGCGATTATTATCGACGGGCATTAAGCTCGTTGGCCTTTTGGCCCATTTTAGCCCTTTTTCGCACGGTTGAGTGTGTTTGCCAATGGCATTAACTTGGCTTGTTTGAGGTCGAAAAAGGAGTTCCCCAGGGAGTTAACAATGATTGATCACTCCCCTTTAAAGTATTTATTAATATTATTTGTATACAGAATGTATTATTAAACTGTAAGCCGAGAAAAGGCAGAACTCTTGGCTACTGTTTGCTGTTTTATTTTCTTCTTTTCCCATTTAATATTGCGGCTAATTTGGCCCAAGACCCGAAAACGAAAATAAAACCAAGGAGAGGCTGAAGGACGACGAGTAAGCGGCTTTCCACTGGCCACGGCAATTAATTTACATTAATTTCCTTTGTTTCGCCTGGCTTTGTTTTGTTTCTGTCTTCGGTAACCTTTATCCTTTATCCTTCATCCCTCATCCTTCATCCTGGGAGTTCGCTGGGCTTTATTTAAAAACAATTACAACACTTGGGCCTCTGCTCTGTCCAGGCATACCCGTCCATCAGCAGCCGGAGAGAGCAAAGCAAGGATGTCGGACAAGCCCAAGGAGCCGGAACCGGAGCAGGAGCAGGAGCAGGAGGAGGAGCAGAAGCTGGGCCTGCTGGAGGCCCTCAAGGCCTGCGAGCGCGACTGCCAGCGCAAGGAGCAGGTCAAGGTGTCGCTCAAGGTAGAGGCTGAGCCAGAGCCAGAGAAAGAGCCAGTGCCAGAGGAGGCCCTGCCAGAGCTAGAGCCGGAGGGGATGGGCAGCGTTGTCAACAGCCCAACTGTGGAGTCTGGATCGAAGGGGGTCTCTGGATCGGGCACGGGCTCGGGCTCCGGATCAGGCTCCGGATCGGGTTCGGGTTCGGGTTCGGGCTCAGGCTCCGGCTCGGGACCGGGAGGAGTGACTACTGCCGGCGGAGGCGGCGGCGGCGGAGATTCGGAGCGCGATCGGGACAGGGACTCGCATGGCGACAGGTGAGTCAGGCAGATGCCGAGCGTGAGGCACTTCTCCAGGCGGCGCTCCCTGCGACCCCCAGCCCGCTCCCTGCCCCCGCCCGGCTGCTCCCTGCTGACCTGCTCCCTGTTCGTGACCTGGCGTCGTCCTCGTCCATAGCAGGCGGCGGCAGCAGCCGGAGCGGAGCGGAGGCCAGAGCGGGCCAGGAGCGGCGGCGATGCGGGCCTAGCCGGGACGGTAGGTGCCCCACCTGGCCGATACGACAGCAAGCCAATCACAATATATCTATATCTATTTCTATATCTCTATATATATTTATATCCATATAACCGAGAATAGCATGTGTATGTGTGGGACTAACCCATCATCCGAATATGTTTTTTATTTTAGCCAGAGCGGGGCGTACCTCGTTATCTTTAAGCGATGTTCTAAGATTCCAAGGAACACCGCCCCCCATCCGGCACCCAATTCCCATTTATTTGTACAAAAATATTAGAGAGCCACACACCCGCAATGCTTGTGCCAGATACTTGCCAAAAGTGATATTGAAAACACAGTTATTAGCAATTATATTAGCTGCCATATAATACACATAATCTCCAGCCATCATAAACTATAAATAATCGCACGTAGCCAAGACAGTTTCATCCCCCATTAAACTCACTGAAGAAAAACAAGAAGACACTCAACGCTCAAAAGTTGTTACTCGTAGCATTAATCAAATAAACACAGAAGATCGTTAATTATTAATCAATGCCAATAGACACGAACTTGAGAAATTTTAAATATATATTCCAGTAAATGAAATACTTAAGCAGTTAAATATCTATTCTAGTTTATGAAAGATATCTTAAGGAAATATATCTTAATCAAAGCCAAAAGACAAGAATTTAAGCAATTTTAAATATGTATTCCAGTAAATTGAATATTTAAGCAGTTAAATAAATATTCCAGTTTATGAAAGATATCTTAAGAAATGCATAAATATTCTCCAAATAATCAACACCCAGAGTGAAAGATTTAAAAAGTTAAAATTATAGAACAAAACAAAAATTGCAGCACACAAAAGCTTTCTCAAGAAACTAATTAATATTCTCCATATGAAAGATATACAACTTAATCACTTAATATTCCCTAAAATAATCAATAATCCAAAAAACATAAAAGTTATATCAGTTACTTGTATAACCCTTAGTCCCTAAGTAATGCCACACCATACTCTTTTCTATATATAAGACACATAAATATATATCCTTAATACTAATACAAATTAAATTTAGCTGCATATGAGGACAAATAATTACCATTAACTTGTAATTATACTTACAAAACATACCGAAGAAAATTGCATTTAAATCGATGTTCCATGAAGTCGAAGCCCAGCAGAACTTAAGCCCCTGTTTTGGGTCGTGTTCCCTGCTAATCCCTCTACCTCCGCACACATTGTTAACACGTTGGGCACGCTGCCATTAGGGATGCTTTTATAAATATAGATACTCGTGGGCCCTTCAAATATTTGACTAACCCCGCTGCCATCCCCACTTACCAGTTACCAGTTGCCAGTTACCAGTCTCCTGTTTCCCAGCCAGAGCCGATCCCTGAGCCCAGTTAATTACGAGAGCCCGACAATTAACTCAGTCAGGCATCGGCGAAAATTCAAGCGGCGGCTTTGTGGCAGAGACTTCTGCCGGCTTAGGCACTCCAAGCGGGAGTTGGGTTTTCCCCGGAAGTCCCCGGAACTCTCACAAGATATCAAAATATAGCCGGTGTAAGTCGGTTACCTTTGGCCGCAGCCGCGCTTTTCACTTTGTAGCTAATTATGTCCCAATTAGCGGGCTCTATTTTCGCCCATTTTCCCCCATTTTCCCCCGACTTTACCCACTCGCTCCCTCTCTTATCAAATCAAGTGCCGCACATCCGTATATAGTGGCGGGATCTTATCTGTTGTATGGCCCTTACTAATGCCTGATTGTGCGCCCCGAGCTGCCTCCCATCTCTAATGAGATCTGCTCTTATCGCCGCGTAATTTATGGCCAGGCTCAACATAGATTTATTTCCGAGCATACTTCAGGGTCGCAGAGCTTTAGGAGCTACTATAGCCTGCTTGCCAAGTGGAGTCCGAAAATATGTTGAAATAATTAGTTGCCTACTTTTGGGCGTCGTTTAAAGTTATTTTTGAAACAGTGGGGATTTTAAAACATATAAAGTTACACCTAAAAGAAGGCTGTCAAATTGTTAACATTTTTTTTTAGATTATTTTTCAAGTATTACCTTTTTTTTAGTTCCTACTTGTTGGCGTCTTTTAATGTTATTTTTAGAAAGAAGGCAGGGGAGATTTTAAAACTCATAAAATCAAGCCCGAAAGTAGGCTGTAAATATTTTATTATTGTTTTTAAATTATTCAACTTATTAATTTCCTTTTTTTAGTTCCTTAACATAAGTGGTGGTATTTTAAATTATTTCTAGAAAGAAAACTATGGAGATTTTAAGTCTTATAAAAATCACACCTAAAAGTAGGTAGGGAAAAATTAAAAAAAAAAATGTTAATTATATTCCAAGTCCTTATAATTTCCCTTTTTTGTAGTTCCTTATCATATCTTTCCTTGAATTTGAGTTTTAAATGTAATTTTAAATATATGTTTAAGCTTAATTATATATTTTTTTAAGTGCCCAAGTTAAGTGTACTTAAACCCATTCATATTACAGTTAATTCTCCATTCGCTTATATTATTTCCAATTATAAGCCATCGGAAATTGCACTTTCATTGCGAGAGGAGAAAGAAACAGTATCATTGGCGGTCGGCGGTCGCTTTTTAATCAGTTTGCCATCCGGAATCAATTAATTTCTTTTGCTTTCATTATTTTCTATTTGTTTGCGCCAGAGTTGTTGGGGGTTGAGGCGGAGGCGGAGGAGGAGGTGGAGGTGGAAAATCCCATCTGCAGTGCAACTTCTGGAAAGTTTCGACTCGCCTTCGGCCCCTCTTGTGAACTTGAGCACGCGCTGCCCCTCTTTCTTCCGGCTGGGCTCCTCCTGCGCCGGGCCTGGACTTTCATTTCCGGTCCTCGTCATCGCCTCGCACTCAATCATCGGTGGCCCCTCGCTCCTTTCGGCGCTGCAATTGACACTTTGCGGCGCGTTCTGTTTGTTTTTGTGATAATTAAATGCCTAATTGGAGGGCCAACAGCCGCGGGCAGGTGCTCCTCCTGGCCAGGATGGGCAACGGGTAACGGGTTCTCATCGTTGGCCATTGTTGGCTTTATGCACGTCAATTTTTCCTCAACACAAACGGAAGGTTGACAGCTTTGTCCAAGGATTTGACAGGATAATTAACATCTCCTGGGCAGATTTATTGCTGGCCGAAAGGGGCATTAACAATATCATTAACTGGCTTCGATTCGATATTCGCTCGAGTTGGGATTAGGATTGGCACTGGGACTTCGACTTCCTGTCGCCTCCATCGCCCCGTCATGTATTCGGAATTGACAATGAGCTTCCATTTTGGACAGGGCACGTGAGCTGGCTGCCAAACGAGGCAGGTTTCCTGCCAAATTGTTAATGGAAATTATTACTTATTAGCTGTTTAGCATATTTTGATGAATCCCTTCCACTGAAAAATTTAGAAAATTACCTTAAAGCTAGGTGAACAATTCTAGGGCGCCTTTAAAGTCTCAAGCTTAATGGGAATGTTTATAAAATATATAAAAAAAATATAGGAAAAATTCTAGGGCGCCTTTAAAGTCTCAAGCTTAATGGGGATGTTAATAAAAGAAAAAAAAATAGGGGAAACATTTCTAGGACGCCTAGTTTAAAGTCTCAACTGTCAGGCTTAATGGGGATGTTAATAAAATAGAGAGAATTGCAGAAACTTTTCCCAAAGAATAATATAACTTTGTAAGTGAAACTCTTGACACTTGTTGATATTCCAAAGAATTGAGAGGAAACTACAGTGTTAATATAATTAAAAACTAAATAAAACAAGTTCGCAAACCGGGTTTAAAATATTATAATCGAAGGAGTATATTAACCAAGTATTTAATTAATCAAACATAATAAGGGAATGGTACTAAAAATTGTTATCGTAGTTTCTGTCTGGATTACTCTTTTTTTCTTCGATTTATTTGCTTCGTTTTATTTTTCTAAAACTGTAGTGTGACCGTAGTCTTTTCTCTACTTAATCCTAATCCTAATCCTTAATATCTTAATTTATCTCTGTTTGACACAGCGGAATTGGAACACAAATGCGGAAATTCATATTTACATAATGCTACTTTACCAAAATGCTAAAAAGGCTACACTATGCCATAGTTAGTACTCAGTTAATGCTTACAGTATATAATATATATTAACCAAATATCTAATGAATAAAATTGTATAAAGGAATGGTACTGAAGAAGGACTTGAACACAAATAGTTTAAGGACTCAAGTCAATGTTTAAACTATCTTCAAAGTTACACCTTTCACCTTCTCACTTATTTACAAACTCAATTGTTTGTGACATAAATTTTTCCTTGTCCAAATGGAAGCTGATTCCTGGGTGCAAAGCTGCTACTCACTTTCATCTTGCCATCTGTGACAGGCAGTAAATATTCGAGCTGGATCCCATGAATCACTGATAAAAATTTGTATCAAGTCGTGAATGGTGGCGACTTCCGTTGCCGTTGCCAACTCAGCAGCAGCAGCAATCCTTTTTTCCCTAAAGGAGCTGCCTTCCTGCTTAGTTATGCAAATCTCATATTTTGCCAAAGTTTGCCAGCTTCCTACGTCTGTATCTGAGTATCTCCTTTAGGTATGTGTGTGCTGTGTGTGTCTGTGGGTTGTTGTGCAAATTATAAAGTTGCCTTAGCCCCAGATTTCAGCTTTCCTTCGGCCCTGGCAGGTATGTAGGCCGGCGCACTTAAGCTGTCAGTCCCTGCCTGGGCCCTTGCTTTTGCTCGAATCTGGTGGAAATCGACATCTGCTGGCAATCAACTGTTCACACAATCGAATCCGATTCGATTGACCAAACTGCGACAGCGACTGCGAATGTGATTTCTAATCAACAGCGATTCCCTTGTAGTTCCTGCTCTCTCTCTCCTCGGACTCTGGCCCAGTGATTTACGGCCGCTAATTCAGGCTGGCTGCCTGGCATTGGCATTCTCAGAGCCACAGAGCTTGACCCCACAGCGTGTGTCCTTGACAGGGACCTGCATGTACAGCGATCGAAGGATATCCCTTACTTGGAACTTTGGCAAATACATTTCCCACACTTTTACCTTAAAGATCTTGCCTAATGGAACTTAATCGAGTTGATCAAGCGACTTTATACAGTCCATTATGTCGGCTAGTGTCCTGTAACCTTCTCTTGTTTTCGCTGTAACTTTATTTTGGTGTGAAGGAAAAAAACTAAGCCAACCGCAAGGGGAACCCTAGAACCCTAGTTCCAGGGGCCACCGCACAATTCCCATCGTTGGAGGACGTGCAGGCGGAAGAAGCAATTGGCCAAAATGGTTTTTGAAGTAAAACCCAGAAACGTGACAGGATTCACAAGCTCCCTGCCAGCCAGGGGAGGGTTGCTGGGCTGCTGCCAGGGTGAGCTTACTTAAGGACACCGGCAAAAGGCGACAAAAAGCCGCATCGTTTGAAGCGAACAAAGAGGTCCTGAGACGACCGACCCCCAAGGAAAACAATGGCCGTCATCTGCTGCTAGCTGCTAGCTGCTAGGTCCATGTGTAGCCTTTCTTTCGACCAGTTGAGTCTCAGCCAGGGCTGAGAGAGGGGCAAGGACATGGCGTATACGTAATGCGTATACGTAATGCCTTGAGCATGAATACGCTTAACAGGAGGATAAATGCAAAATGGAAATATAACAGAAAAGTAGATTAAGTAAATACATTATCAACAGAATATATCAAATATAGAATAGATGAGAAAACCTAGAAAACACGCTTTAAACTTTCTAAAACTTTGTGTGGAATTTAGACTCTCTTGTGGCCAGCTTCATAATCATAATTAAATCATCCCGTTAGCCAGTCCTAGATGTCCTGTCGCGCGGTATTAGCCGCATTCCACGCATGCCGTCACACAAATCGCTGCATACTTTCGCGCGATTTGAGCCAATAATTACATGCAGGCATGCGTGTGGGCGGGGGCTGTGTGTGGTGGGCGATCCTGAAAGGATGTGTGTCCGCCCACGGGCAAGGCCATCTGGGAGTCTGCGATGAATCTGGGATTCTGGCGCGCGCTGTCAATGCCAGCAGCCAGGCCGCTTTTCACTTTTCTCTGTTTATTCTCTGCCCCTTTCCCTTTTCTTTTTTCCGCTTTTCACTTGGCCAGCTGGCCTACTCCTTTGAGTGACGTCAGAGCAGGCGGGCTATCCGATTTGGGAAGTTATCACTTAATTAGCAGGAGTTTGTAGCCCGAAGAAATTGCTTAATTAGTAGTTGAAAATCAAGGGCCAGGATCGGGTCAGAAACAGAGACAGACCATACACACCAAGCTCGTCTCTCTCTCTCTATTCCTGGGATACTTGTTGGGCCTTCTTGTATTTCTGTGTTTTTTTTTCGGGCCCTTTATTTTGGTCGCCGCATCATCGATTTTTTTTGTGTGTGTGTGTGACGACGCCTCACAAAAGCCAACACCAACACCAACACCAACACAAAGGCACAGACATACTCGCACGCACAGAGATATGGTTGACGTTGGTAACGGTAATAAATCGCCATTGAAATTTCGTCGTTGAGTTTTCTCTCTTTCGATTTTCGCTTTATTTTTACACGCTTTTCCCTGAGAGAGCAAAAAAAAGGTAACGCTCATTTGTAATTCGATTTGATTCCCCTCTTTTTTACTAAAAAAACTAAAGTTTCTTTAATTTGATTTAATTAAAAAGGCCTTATGTAGGTATATACCTACCTAGAGCACCTGGTTTATGCTGATTTAAATTATTTGTGGTTATATGACACTGGGTTGTGGGTTTCCTTTAATTGAAGTTATTTTTCTCTGTCTGTTGGCTTGAACTTTTGATACTTTTAATGAGTAAACATTATAAAAATTAAGCAAATTCAATAGAACTCAAAGAAGAATAGAACAAATGCAGTGTCATGCCGTTATATTTACAGATCCCACTGGTTTAGATCAGTAAACCAAGCTGATAAGAAAGTACAAAGTGTTTAGTAAATAAGTTAGCTTTACTTTGGGTGTAAAAAATAGTTTATAAAATATGAAATTTATTTATTATTTAATTTGTTATTTATTTATTTAGGAAAATATTATTCAAGATTATTTTTAAGCCAGAATGATTTCAACTTCTTGGTTTTATTAATATTAATTTTCATAAGCTACCCAACTGAAAGGGCATTGGCTTTTATTGTTAGAATTATTGTGAAGTTCCCCAGACAGCTGTGGGTGGTCGGTCTGTCAGAGGGTTTAGTTTACCGACAGCCCGACGGGGTGCGACATAATAAATACCCGTAGATAGGATTTTCGGACGGTGCCCCACTGGCCTGGTTCGTTCTCTTGATTGGGCAACTATTTTGGCTTTAACCCACAAAAAAAAATATATAATATGCGTAACCTGCTGCGAGTGAAACAATGCGGGCTGGTCTGGCTTTTAAAAGTCAGCAGAGGAGAGGAATTTTAATAATAACAAAATGTATAGAGTATATACAAAAAATATATAACGTATGAATGGAAAGTCTGCCAAGTCTGAAAATATATTTTAGAACTTTGAAAAATCCATAAAAAATTGATTTGGGAAGGTTTTAGTTAGTTTACTACCTTATTTCAATATCCTTGCCTTCCATAGGTCAGAAAATATTTTTTAGAACCTTCAAAAATCCCTATAAAAATGTTTTTAGGAAGGTTTTCGTTGTCTTACTCCCTTGAAAGGAAAATCCAACCATTTATGAACACAGAATACATCTAGATAGTATCCCTGGGGCTTACCTTTTTCGATATCCTTGCCTTCCCTAATTCCCAGCCAGGTGAAAGGGGCCTCTTACCAATCGTGTGCAACAGTTTTCGGTGTCGCGCACAGAATTTATTGATTGCTATCGATTAGGCCACGCCAAAGGCAAAAGTAAAAGGAAAAAAAAACAAAAAACGGGCTAACATGCGTGCGACATTGTAGCCAGCTGCGTGACAAGAGCCAGGGGTGGGACCAGGACCAGGTCCAAAGCCAGAACCCGGACCAAGGGAAGCCTGATCAGGAGCAGCGATTGACATTTCAAAAAAAAAGGGAAAAGGGAAAAGGGAAAAGTGAGGGACACGCGCGTCCAAAGTCCGGCAAAGAGCAAAGCGCAACAAATGTTATTTCTTGCCTGTCCGCCCCCAGGACTGTGTCCTTCGTCCTCCGAGGTTCCCAACGTCATTTGCAGTAGCTGCTTTGCACTCGTTGCCTTTCATCATCATTTGTTGCTCGGACGATTTCCGTTTCCGCTTCCGCCTCAGTTCCAGCTGCCCAGCTCCCAGCTCCCACTTGTTGTTTGTCCTTTGTTTGCGCTGAGCGGAGCTGCAGGTGGCGACTGTCAACTTCTGCAGTTGTCTTTGCCAGATAAACGGTTAGCCAGGACAACGCAGGAAGCAACAGGAGGTAACGTCTCACGAGTCACCAGCCACCCCGATTTGCATATCCTCCTGCTCCCTTGCCTCAGCCAGGATTGCAGCTTAAGTTGGTGGAGGGAAACTCACAGCAAAATCGGGAAATAATAACAGTTGTTGGGCAGGGATTAAAAGAGCAATTACTAGGGTATTTTGCCCATATTTTTAGAGCCCTGTTTTTTGACTGGCTTTTAATCCTTGAAAATGCCAAAGGAGCCCCAGAACGCTTTATAGAATTTGATCAATTTTTTAGATGCAGCCTTTATGCGTTACCTTTCAGCTCGCCATCCTGTTGATATTTGTTTGGGGCTTCGCTTCCGCTTCCGCTGCCGTTCCCGTTTCCGTTTCCGGTAATCCCTTGGCTGCCGGCTGCCACAAAACTTTTCCATTCGCAATTCGCCAATTAAGCGCGTTCGCCTGCGTCACGCATCGGCATTTATTTAATTGCCTGCGAAATATCCGCTCTGCATATGAATGCATTGTGACGTGAGGCTTTTACCGACTGCTATTTTTCCAATCCATTCCATTCCCTCGGGGGCGAAAAGGATGTCAAAGGAATAGCATCCATTATTGTGCAAATTCCATGGAAATGCACAATTTGTTTACAAAAAATTGCACAAATTACGAGACATGTGGGCGATGCGAGTCTTCCGCCAATTGAATTTGTCAACAGCTCGCGGAAAGCTGCTTGCCACCACAATGCCTGGCTTGGCATCTAATGAGGAGCCTTTCCGGGAATGTCCTGCGGCATGTCCTCATGCAAATATGCATATATGTTCCGCTGCGGCCACAACAAGCTAATAACCGGGTCTAATTAGACCGCAGGACTGGCCCTCCTTGCACTGACAGCCGCAGTGCCTGGAATGTCCTTTGTCTGCGGAAACTAACTCATATTCGTATTGTTGCGGCTTTCCTCGGGGCCAAGTCGCCACCTCTGTGGCCTTCGATTATGGATATAATCTGCTGATTCCTGTGGGTGGGGTGGGTCGGTCGGTGTACTCCCCCATCAAGGACATTTTTTACGACAGCCGCCAGTCGGTGGCAGAGCCGAGCTGCATGCCCAGAGACTTAAGGACACTGACAGAAATCTTCGGGGTAATGGGTAAATGAGGAGGAATAGGGATTGGGTATCAAAATGCGTTTAAGTAGGTAAATAAATAACTTTAGAAATTAATAGATGAAATAGGGAAAATAGTTCGAATAAAAAAATGGAAATGAGGCCTAAAAACTCTTGAAATAATAACTATAATAAACTAAATACAGACCCATAGGAATTTTTCCTTAAAGGAAGTAGTATTCAAATAATCAAAGAGGTTTAAAACCTCTGTAAATAATACCTAAAACCAAAAATAAATAAAGTACAGACCCATAGGAATTTATTCTTAAAGGAAGTAGTATTTAGATAATCAAAGGGGAGTAAGGAATGGGGATAACAAATGCATTTATTTAGGTAAATAAGTAACTAAATCAATTAATTGATAAAAACGGAAATAACTATACAAATTAACTAAAAATTAACTTAAAATTTCTTTGAATAATGCCTAAACCAATAAATTAATTAAATACAGGCCCATGTAAATTAATTCTTAAAGGAAGTAGTATTTAAACGTTTGGATTGAATATAAAAATAAATTTTTGTGGGTAAATAAATCAATTAATTGATAAAATAGGAAATTAATTATACAAATTAACTGGAAACGAACTAAAAATTTCTTTAAATAATACCTAAAATAAAAAATAAATTACAAACAGACCAATTAAAATTTATGCTTAAAGGAAGTAGAATTTTAATAAATTATTCCATAAATGAATTGATAAATTAGAAAACTTAATTGTAATAAATAATTGAAGATGAGGCGTAAAACTTCTATAAATAATACATAAATTTAAAAGTGGTATATAAATAAATAAAACAATTAACTAAAGAAATAACTTAACAAATATAGAAGCGCAAATAATATATAATAAAATATAGGGGCATTAATATTCTCCCTTCTCCTAGTGGAGCATTATCCTAAAGGGCTTTTCTCCAGGTGTACCTGGGTATGCTCTGGCCAGTTGGCGTTTGGTGATCAATGGCCGGGCTGTCTGGTCGAATTTCACGAGCTGTTGCCGCAGCCGAAAGTTTATTAATTTGTTATCCTGTCACTTGGGCGCTTTCATTGGCTTTCATTAGAGCGGACGGACTCCGGCTCCGCCCTTCCTCTCCTCCTCCGTTAGAGAGAGACCGCAGAAATTAATTACCGGATTATAAGACAACTTCATTGGCCAAACCGGAGGCTGTTCCATGTCCTGCGGGGGCGTGGCCGTTCAATTTTCATTGTTGCCGCGGCTGGATTTGGGAGCTGGGAGCTTTTATGATTAACATTTAATGGGAAAAGGTCACGCACGGATCGGAATGGGAATGGGGGGATCGGGTGAGGGAATAGCGACTGGGATTGGGAACTATATCGGGAGCATTCCAGTCGCATCTGCGGCCCCGGCCAAATTAAGTGCCCAACTTAAATAACTCGAATTAAACATTAATAGCGTACTTAAAAGTTTTCCTCTTTGTTTTTGTTTTCGTTTTCGCTTTCGGCTTTCGTTGTCGGCCTTCGTTTTCATTTTCATTCCGCGCTCCTTTGGCCGCTTTATTGGCGCTTTTTGTTTTTTTTTAAGTTTTTCGGGTTAGCTGGCTGGCTGTCTGAGGCCAATTTGTTGTTAAGACCGAAGCAAATTTCTTGATGGAATGATTTCGTAATGAACTTTGGCTTTCGGCCCGGGGCGCTGCCCTGCCATTGCCACAATCGATAGGATGGCCGGGCTAATCGATTGGCCCAGGACCAGGACCAGGACGAGGACGAGGCCACTTAAGCCGGCATTTCAATCTTAAATGGTTCATCGAGTTTCCCTTTGATTAAGCAGACCCTGATACCAATCCCCGATATTGAAAATATCCTGGGCGTCCACAGCCTCTGATTGCTTCTATTCCGGCGGGCACTAATCCTTCGACTTCTTTTAGTTTTATTTGGGGGAATCTTTTGCGTATTAACCCTTTTTTTCTCCACTCTTTTTAGGGGTTTTTAATGGGTTTTGTTAAGGTAATTTTCAAAGAGTCTAATTTGGGATTTAAAAAACTAAAACACTTTGAATTCCTCACTGAGCTAAGTCTGTGTTAGATTGACTATAAATCTATTATAAAAAAATTATATAAGTGTCTAACAGTAGCCCCTTACATTTTATTAGGTGTTAAAAGTAAATATGAATTATAACAAAGTTTACCAATATTGAAAATAATAAATAGGATTTTATTAAAAGCAAAATTAATTGTAAAAAATTAACTAAAGCTGAATAAAATAAATAACAAACTTATTAAATAGGTGTACCTAAAATATTTCATGTAGTTCAAGATTTAATGAGAATGTTAATACAAAAATTACTAAATTCGTTCACTAAACCTTATTAATTAAATGCCAAACTAAACTTAAGACCTTAAATAACACAAAATACACCTAATAGGTTTAAACTCTTACAAATATAGTTTTTATAATATTACAATCACTTAAACTATTAAATTCCTGCCTTAAACTTCGTTTGTTAAGGTTCTATCCCTTAAACCCCTTTTATGTTACCTTCGTTTATTGCTTGTAGCATATTAAAAATGTATTAAAAATACATAAGCACAAAATACCTCAAAATAATCCAGCTTAGCTAACTGCAAAGTCATTAGGCAATTAATTAACCAAGTAAATAATCTGCTTATAAATCAAGTCTAGTATAAATGGACAAATAAATCCAGCTCCTCGCAAAAGCGCTCGGCTTCGGTGTCTAATTGAGAGCTCGTACTTAGTGCTCTCTACTCACTACTCCTAATTCAATCAGCGACGCAGTTGCTCCGTGTTGGTCCAAAGTGTTTCGCCGAAGCAACGGGGATTACAACGAGAGGCGACGGCGACGCATTCCGAAGTGCTTGAGCCAATTTCGAGCACTTGCACGGCACGCAGCCGCCTTCAAGTGGGCTCCGAGCCCAGGCTCCAGCCTCCTGGCAAGACCTCAGCTCCTTCCACATCCCGAGCCCATCCGCCCGAGATGTTGTCAGCTTAAGTGCGGCATTTGAGGCGCCATGAAATATGCAACAGCCGCCCAAGTGGGCTGCCAGTAAACGGAATGAGCATGCATGTCAGGCCGGATCTGCTCCTCCAGCTGCAGACAGCCAGACAGAGGCCTCCCAGGGGCTCCGGATTGTTTTCGGCTTCTATTTCTATATTGATATGCCTAGCGCACCTCGGGAGATGCTCCTGCTGAGAGCCAATCAAAAATTATGCATGTCGCCGAAAGTGAGCTGTCTGGGAAATATTTGATTGAATCATTTTCGGTCCGAAGGATCAGGCAGGAAGAGGGAAAAGTTGCGAGATTCCTCTGGCAATTGGTAGTAATTTTTAGCAGCTAAATAATTGATTATAATAAATAATTAATTATTTATCACAAGAGTTAAAGGTGTATTTAATTAACTGAATTTATTTGTGGTTTTAAAATGAATTAATAATTAAACAGATATTTACACATTATTTATTATAACTTCTTCAAGGTTCCTCTGGCAATTGGAAGTAATTTTTGCCAGCTAAATAATTGATTATTTATTTAACACAAGAGTTAATCTTATAATTAATTCCCTGAATTGATTTGTGGTATTAAAATTAATTAATAATTAATCTGACATACATATGTACCTAGAATATTATTATATTATAACTTCTTCAAAGTATCCCATTCAAATAAGTTCCACTGGCAGTTGGTAGTAAATTTTGCAAGCTAAATAATTGATTATTTTATCACACGAGTTAAACGCGTATATAATTAACTGAATTGATTTGTGGTATTAAAATGAATTAATAATTAAACAGACATACCTAGAAAAATGTATAGAATATATTTATTATAACTTCTTCAAGGTTTCCCCCTTAACTGAGACTTTCTCCATTACAGTTTGCCCTAATATATTATTATTATTATTAGTAATTTATTACAAAAGTTAAACGAATATTTAATTACCTAAATTTATTCTTGGTATTAGAATTAATTAATAATTAAACAGATGTACCAAATAAAAAATTATAAAATATATTTACCTATTATTCATTACAACTTCTTCAAGGTTTCCCCCTTAACTGAGAACTTTTCCCACATAGTTTGCCCTAATTTATATCACCTACTTGAAACTTTGAAACTTTATTAGTCAGTGACCTTAAAAAGGACTTTAGGCACTTAAATAACTTCACTTGTTGTGTGTGTCTCTCTCTCTCTCTCTTCTGGCAAGTCCTCTTGACATTCAGGAAAATGTGTTTTAAAATGTAAGGCGACTTCTGGGATGTACGTCTTATGCCTGTCCTAATGAAGGTTCTGCCAGATTTCCTTTTCAGTTGGCCTCCTTCTTGCCTTGACGATTTTATTTGCGGCGAGTGAAGCTTTGCTGACATTTAAATATAAATTAAAAAGTTACGCATACGTCACGTTGTGCGGCGGAGAGGCCATAAGGGTTCGCCAGACATTTGCATATTGCCATTGTGACAGGCAAGGCGGACGGCTGAGCAACAGAGAGTCATGAAAGCGAAGCCAAGCCGAGTCGAGCCGAGCAGGCGTTCCATTCCAGGACATTTCTGTCCTGCCTTCTTCCTGCCTTCTCGGGCAAAAAGTTTAAATACGGAGCATGTGTGTCCTTGCTGGGTGGGTGGGGGTAAGGGGTCCTGCAATTTAGCGCGACAACAATGGCGGCCAAGTGGCGCCGTCACTTCTTCCCGCGCCCGAAATTCGTCTCTCATTTTTTTCGTTTTCCATTTTTCGGGGTAGGCACGGCATTCATACTCGGGTGTGTAGAATCCTTTGTCCTGAGGTTTGGCGTGTGTGTTGTGTGTAGTGTAATTAAAAGCCCAGAGTAAAGGCAGGCGGGTAGGCCAGGCAGAAATTAAATATTTGTATGCAAAATTAGTAGTTAAAAAGAAACGAAAACAATAAAAATGCGGAGAACAAAGACTGAAAAAGGCTTCTACAGAGCAAGAAAACAAAGAATATAGTATTAGAAATCACTGGATATTTACCATATCAAAGGTGTTCAAAGGAAGTGTGTAAATACTAAGAAATATTTCTTTAATAAAAGAAAAAAAATTAATAATAAATTTACCAAGGCAAAATGTCTAAGAAAACTAGGAAAATGTCGCTTTAGGTTTAGCAAGCACCTTAATATTTAGTATTACTATTTTATTTATTCATTTTCCAAGGCGGAATGCCTAAGAAAGTTAGGCAATGTCATTTAAGGTTTAGCAAGCACCTTTATTATTATTTACGATTTTATTTATTAATTTCCATACGTATTTCGTATTTTTATTAAATTTATTTCTTAAATTCTTACATTTTATTTATTAATTTACGTTCTAAATTTTCTCACTTAAGTTTTCATCCTAATTTGCTGCCGTTTCTTTCTCTGACTTCAAAAAAAATCACAGAAGTATGTGCTTCTGCTTCGCTTCCAACCCTTTCACATCCGTCGCACATTTCTCCACTCATCTACTTTCTACTTTCTCTCTCATCCCTGGAGTTGGCAAAAACTCATCATCATCAACGATAAAATGCAAATCGACTAATTTTGGCCCAAAAAATATTATGAAATGCAAATCGGAGCAACAACGAGCAGGCAAAGGGAATCGTCAATTGTTGTTGATCTTGTTTCACTTTCGTGTTGAAATTGGTCCGAGTTGCTTTTTCAATTAAAAAAAAAAATATATATTAAATGAATAAATAGATAAATACTTTAATTAATAAACAAATAAATACAAAAAAGTTAATACATTAAGTAAATATAAATGAACAAGTAAATAAATAAATATGCAAATGAATAAACAAGTAAATAAATAAATATTTAAATAAGTAAATAAATATACAAATGAATAAACATGAAAATAATAAATAGGTAACAAATAAATTAACAAACAAATGAAAAAATTCCTAAGGAAGGTTCACCCGTTGGCCTTTAATTTATTTTAATTATAGTTTGTTTCTTGATGATAACTTGTGTTTATTTTATTACAAAAGATTATTTGTAATTTAAAAAATTAGAAAAAAAAAGCAATCTATAGTATCTAGGATTTTTTTCTGATATTTTCTAGAAAAATACGAATCAGTCCCTTCAATGGCCGTCCAGTCTGTTATTTTTGCAACCTAAAGCCTCTTAATTGTCTCGAAAATAGTGCCACAACCCACACACACAGCACACACTCGCCACAGCAGCTCGCCCCCAGATGGACCACAAAAGCAATCTCATCATCGACACTTTTTGCTATTTATTTTCATTATCCTTCCTCCGATTCCTCGCACTAATCAAATGACTGAGGAAAACACTCAAACGGGAACGGGAACAGGGGGAGAAGACGCTGCGGAACATAATCAACAACAACAAAGTCGAAATTGAAATCAAATTGCTAAAGGGAGAGTGAGAGGGGGAAAACAGCAGAGAATAGGACAGGGGCAGGACAGGCAGGACAGGCAGGGCTGGCACAAAGGAGCCGAGAACGAAACTGGAGCAGCAGCAACAAGAGCAATTGCAACAAGAGCAACATCAGGCAGCGGCAACGTCAGCGCCATCATTAAAATGCGATGCATCAACGCGCGTCTGTCTCTGTCTCTGTGTGGACTGTGTCCCTGTGTCTGTGTCTGTGCGCGATATTGTTGTTTCCCATTATTTCCCAGGGGCCCCGACACGGCACTCATAATTAAACGCATTTTGTATTTAATTATGTGACAGCAACAGCAACAACAACAGCTGGAAGCTGGATGTCAGGCCAGGATCTGGCCTAGGAGAAAAAAAATAAACGAAAAGGGGGTCACATTCCGGGCCGCATATTCTAGGGAGCAAAATATTCGATTTATGCGGTCTTTATTCATACTCAATTATGATGTTGTTAGTTCTTGACCCAAAACAACAAGCAGGAGGCAGTAATTGATATTAAATGGACCCATAACTCTATGGGTATTATTCATTATTCTTGTATCGAAAATATCGGTATGTTATCGAATGTATTTTTAAAAATATTATTTAGGCTTAGAACTGAGACTTAGTGGGCCCAAAGCAACAGGCAGGAACCAGTAATCGATGTTTAAAATACGAGTTATTATTCTTTTGTATAGATCTTGTACCGATAATAACAATAAATTATCGAAAGAATTTTTGAAATATTATTTCGGCTTAGAACTGAAAACAATAAGAACTGTTTTTAGTTATCTTTTTACCTAAGATTAATTATCTGCTAAAAATTGATGAGTTATGGGTATTATTCATTATTCTGGTATCGAAAATATCGATAAATTATCGAAAGTATTTTTTAAATATTATTTAGGCTTAGAACTGAGAACTAGTATACCCAAAACAACAAACAGGAACCAGTAATCTATATTTAAAACATGAGTTATGGTTATTATTCATTATTCTAGTATGGAAAATATCGATATATAATCGAAAATATTTTTAACTTCAACTATGGCTCAGAACCAAAACAATAGTAGACCCTAAACAATAACAATATGTAATCAGTAATCGATATTTAATGGATGAGTTATCGTTATTATTTATAATTTGTGTATCAAAAATATCGATAAATTATCGACAGTACTTAAAACTTCAATTAAGGCTTACAACTGAAACCTAGTAGTCCCAAAAAAAACGAGCAAGGTCTAATAATTTATTTTTAACGGATGAGTTATCATTATTTTAAATAATTCTGGAATCGAATTTATCGATATGTTATCGAAATTATTTTAAAATTATTATTTTGGCTTGGAACTGAAACATATAAGTTCTTCTTCGAGCTATTTTCTTGGCTTAGGCTTAGTTTTCACTATATATTAAGGCACATGATAAAATTACACTTTCAATATTGCTGTATTATAGATATGTCGATTAATTTCCGTGCCATCTTAATGCCATTTGTCCCATCTCTTTCTGTCACATTTTTGCATAATCATTTTTGGATTTGAGCAAAGCCCTCAAAGCGATTAGTGTCCGGCCAGAAACTCGAGTGTTTAGGCCCGGAGAAGGAGGCGAAAGCTGCAGCCATGAAAAGCCGAAGCGCTGCCAAGCGGAAGCTGTCCAAAAAGAAAGCTCAGGCTGTCAGCCAGGATCCGAGAGCCAGACAGGAGCGACAATGAATTGGTCCTGGCCCTAGTCCTGGCCCGGCCCGGCAATTAAAGACGCTGGCCGACAGTATGGGCCATGAAAAAGTTATGGCCCCGTCCCGAATTCTCCCGTTTTCACCCATTTAGCCATTTAGGGTTTATGGCACACACACACAAAGAGAGAGGGGGCGGGGCGCAGTAATAAAAGGTATTAGCCATTTTTGCATTAGGCGTTAAAAGCCTGTACTTACCACCGAACTTGTTAAGTGCTAGATTAAACAGAGTAAGCGAAATAATTGATTTTTAAGCAGGAACAAAGTCGGTAAGCTGCTCCTTCTTTCTTTTGAAGTCTGAGAGAGTTTTTGGGGTTTTAAGAATATATTAAATCAACAGTTTTTGTATTTATGGGATTTTTAAAATAAAATTTAATAAATTAAATAGATTTATAAATAGTAAAAATCAACAGTTCTCTACTGAGGCCCCTAAAACTATTTAAACCTTTTTGTTTTCCTTCTCAATTGCTTTAAACAGATTCTGGCTAGGATAAAATAAATTCAAAGAAATACTATGCTCCCTATAATTTCATTATAATCCTATCTGCATTTTAATACGACTGCTTTCGACGTTATCCTTTGCAAAAAAAAATAGAGAGTGAGAAACCAGCATTTATGTCCCGCAGTTTTGCCTGGCAACAGGCGGCTTTTGTGCCCCGTAATTTTGGGAGTTTTTATTACATGTTTGCTTGGTCTGCTTATTAAATTGTATGCGGGACGTTTGTGTGTGTTCCGGGGTTAGTTAGCGACTTAATTACGGCCCCATCGTCCACTCTTCCACTGGTGCATTTTTGTCTGTGCTTCCGTGGTTACTCCTGTTTATTTCGAAATTAAATTCGAGCTCCTAATGAGCTGCTCTGTGCCTGCTGGCACTTTACCTGCTACTGCCGCCACTGCAGCCCACACGGCGGATGTGTAATGCGAGAGCGGAACGCTTTAACGGGAATGCAAACACGAAACGTTAATTACCCTCAATCATAGTCAATAGCAGACAGGATGCTTGTCAGCGGCTGGAATACGCGTGTGGAAATGCAATAATCACACAGCCGCTCCATCCGGAAGTTGTTCCACAGGATGCGGTTCCTCTTACTCTTCTCTCTTCTTTTTTTTCTCACAAATTCCACGCACGCCAACATCGCTTGCAGGCATTCCAAAATAATTGCATTACCTTGAAGCCACATTGTGTGTGTGATTCCGCTGGATATTCTCTGTAGTTAAGCGGAGTTTTTGTTTTATTTACAGGCATTAAAAGTGATATTCCTATTTTTTCCGCTGTCAGTCGGGAAGCGGGAAGACTAACGAGAGTATTTACTGTTTAACTATTATTTGGTATTAGATTACCTTTTGTGGAAATATTGTGGCGGCTGGGCTATTGTTGGCTCATCATTCACATTGAAATATCCCACATACGCCCTGTGGCCCAAATAGCTGAAAGTTAAAACGCCCGAAAAACGCCAAAGAATGAACGCTGGGCGGACTTAATTGGAATTTAAATCAAAAGATAAACTAATTTAGCGACAAGGGGCGAGGGGAGCCCAAGCCCCACTTCAATCATGGTTGAAGCACAATTTAAGGCGCGCGTGAATTATGCATGCTACGAGGAGCAGCAAAGCAAGGACTCCTCCTTTCGCCGCGTGTCGTGTGTGTGTGTCCTGGAAGTGGATGTGGGTCATAGCAACAAAATCAATAGAGGGAGCTGGAGCACCTGGCAGGGAAAATTGCTCACGAATAGCTGCTACGTACATGGCATACGTGTAAATGGCATAAACGTTTCCATTTATAAGTCGTTACATGGGCCACTTTACGAATCAATTTTCAATTTCTATGCTGAATGGCGAAATGCAATTCGGAGCCTTTTAAAATGTCCTGTCACTTGCCGTCCTCGTCCTCGCCCGCATTTAAGCCCATGGGCGCAAGTTAATTTGTTTGGACGGGAGCAGGGGACCGAAGGACCGAGACTGACCCTGATCGCCTTTTGCCTTTTGCCGAAAAGCTGGAAAACAAGAAAAGCCAGCAGGGAGGGCGGGAAAATGCAAACATGAAACGAAATCAACACACAGAACTTGGGCTCGGGCTCAAAGGCGCGCAGTGGCTTTGCCTTATTTTTATTTATTTATTTTTGTACATATATACAAAAGTTTGATCGCTTGGAGGCATCATCCTCCTCGCAGGACTCCTCGAAATAGCCGAAAAATTTAATAAAACTTCTGTTACACGGATTGCTGGTCGCAGGCATTCGCAACTTATATAGTTACTTGGTTACAGAGACAAAGGGACACGGTCTCAAGTGGCATTTGAATATGCATTCTGTAGATTTAAGTGGGATTTTTTTACTCAAATATATATATACTCTTTAAAAATATTAAATTAAGAATTTTCCCATTGGTATTTATGCTTTTTCTTTGCTTCAAGCACTGTTCCTTTCACCAAAGCCGTTTACAGCACCAAATGTTGGCTCTACGCTAAATCCGCACCAAAGAATTTTGAGTTGTAGTTGCGTAGCTTTTATTCCTTAATAATACTTCTAAATAAATAAAATTGGACAAACCGAGACTTGTAAAATTTAATAAATTAAAAGCACGTTTTAAACTCTAAATAAAAATATTTATAAACCAAGAAAGCGAGGGGGGTATCGCTCACTCGAAGGTTGCATGCTTCAGCTCTAAGATATAGCTTAAGACGGGGTTATCCTAAAGCCCAGAGACTCCTCTCAGCGAGTGGAAAATTCCCCCAGTGAGATAGAGAGAGGCCTCGCATGTTTGCTTTCTCTTTTTACGTTTACGTTTTCCTTTTCGTTTTTCGTTTTTCGCTTTCCTCCTTTCCTTTTTGTTTTTGGCTTAACGCAAACAAAACGCAGAGCAAACACACTGCGCCGTAAGGACGAAGGAGGCTCGGGCACACGCATTTGTATGTAAATATAAAAACTTCAAAGCACATACACTTAACGTGCTCAAACACGCACTACTACACACACAGACACACAGCCATGGCGGCGAGCGGAAGCGGAAACGGAGAGCTCGCGAGGGATTGGCTCACACGGTGGCTACTTGACGTGGCACACAGAGATTTTTTCAGTGGCGACCTTGGGGCACGTGCCGCTGCATTCGATGCGTGACAATCGGCTGCGGGTCAGCGGCCAGCTAAAGTGCAAATTGGGCTGCCAATCCCATCCATTATTCTGCCGATTCATTCGCGTTCCGCTCGCTCGGTTATCCTTTTTATGGCCCCCGCTTTTTGCCCGCACACATTTGTAAGGTTCCGAGGTTTTTGCGGTCGCTTGGTCGCTCACAAGCGGCAATTATGCTTTGTTGTCTCTCTGCGGCTTTTACGGGGTTTTTTTTCTGCCGAGGATATTGGCAACTGTCATAATTTATTGGCGGTTTGCCTCACACAAGTCACCGCTTAAAAGTCAGGGCCAGAGTTCACTGGCTTTTAAATAAGTCAGTTTTTAAATACTGCTACCTTTTTAATGAAATTTATTCCATAATTTATTATATTGTAAAATATATTTACTTTACTTTGATATGCTTTTTGTACATAATTACTTTGCTAACTTTTTTGCTCGCATCTCCATTTTATTCTTACATTTTATTCAAACTTACTCCTTTTACTAATACCTATTATTTAAGCTTATTAAACTAAGTAAGCATTAGTAAAAATCGTAACCTTCATATTTTTACGATTCCCGAACTAATAAATGCCACAAATGGCACTTTTAGTTCTCACCAACTCCTCTGGTTAATACTTGATGGCCTCGTAAGGTTTTAACATCTCTTTTGGACACTTTAAACACACCGACTTATTGCTTAACGAGCGCTTGTAAAAAAGGAGCAGCCATAAAGTTAAGCAAATTGCACAGTACCCTTCGTCGTCCTGATCTGATCCGGGTGAAGATGGGTGAAGCTGGGGCTCAGTGCCACTTTGTGGCAATATTTAGTCCTCGAATCCTCGCCGTTTGTGTTTCCTGAATTGAAATGTAACCAAGCTGAGGGCAAATCTAATTGCAAACCACAACAGGGGCTCTGCTAGGACAGGCAGTCAGTCAACTTTATCGTTGGCTCAAAGCTGTTGCTAAGTTGTTGCCACACACACTCCGTTGCCACTCTCTCTCCTTTTTGCGGGCCAAGTTTCGCCTGGCAAACTTCCAACTTCTAAACCGAAATGCCTGAAGGATGCGACACACACCACCTCAGTCTGCGTCTCAGTCTCTGCCGTGTGTACACAGCTGCGGCTCATTTGATCGCCAGGGCTTTTGGCCAATTGACGGTGCGGGAAGGAGCAGACTTTGTGGGTAAATATTTGCCAAAATGTTTGCTAATTTGACTCGAGCGCTGCTCCAGCTGTTTCTTTGCTGGCCTCGCCAGTGACCCAGTTGCCAGTTCCGCTCGAATCTCGAGCATAATTAAAACGGAAGCGTCTGGGAAGGACCTTCGTCCAGCGCGGAGCGTTGCCTACTTATGCGGGCAAGGCGACACCAATCAATATGCGTTTAGGGAAATGGAGATGGAATTCTGAGCTACAAAAAGCCCAAGTGGAAACAGCCTTTGAGGGCGGCTTTTTAAGATTTTTGGGTTTTTATTGGGAGGCCATAACCCTAGGATAGGATGAAAATAAAATAGGTTTAAGGAGGAGCATCTAAAATCAAAGACTTCGAAGCATATTCCTTCATACTATTCCCTTAGCATTCAATTAAATTCAAAATCTATTGACGAACTTAATCCTTTTAATATTTTCGAGCAGCAAATATGGACTTTCTTTTATTTACTCCAACAAGAACTCCTTCTCCTGCTTTTTGGTTGTAACTTATACAAATATTGAAAGTTTTTCCTGGGGTGGGGAATGGTACTGCTTGTGTACTTTCCGTCCTAGACTTTTTGATTGCTTTTATCCGAGAGTGGTTGTCCGAGAGAGTGTTGGCTGGGATTTTGGCCCGGCCCTGTTCCGATGTAAATCTAAATCAATAAGCTCCCAGTTGGTACTTTCGCACTCGTTTTGGCCATAAACGGACGACGTCGTTAAATGTTGTATGAGAGAGCGCATAAATTGGCATTTAATGAGTGCCCTCAGCATGTGCGAGTGTGCGAGTGTGCGAGGTGCGTGTACACACAATCGGACTCCATTACGGCGGAAATTCGCCTCTGACAGCCAAGACTTTGAGCCTGGCTAACAAGTTTGTTCCATTTTCCAAGGCGGCTGGCATTTTGAGTTATTAATAAACAAAGTGTCACACGCACACAGCCATAGGCCTTCGATGGGCCAGGACACGTGGCCCACATGCATATCCTTTCACTTCTCTGTTAGGTCTCTCTCTCTCTCTCTGCGAGTAATTGATGGCTTATTGATTTACATGCTAGGAGGTGGCTCTCCTTTTGCTCCTTTAATTGTCACGCAGTAACCAGTCTTAGTTCCTAACACGAAAGATCCTTCCATTTGGTGTGTTGTTTACTGAGAATTTTAAAGGGAATGAACGAGAATTTCAACAGTTGAGAGCACTTTTCGACCATCTTCAGCATCTTATAGTTCCCAGGATATTTAGTTTGGCTTATTCTTATTATATTTATTGATCGCGTTTTCAGGTTTCCTACTTTTTAGAGCTAAAATATAATAAATATCTGATTTGAGACCAGTAACAACCTTCAGAAATGCATAATAATTTTTAAACGAGAAAGAAAGCTAACTTCGGTAAACCGAAGTTGGTATACCCTTGCAGTCTGCAATTGGATCATTGAAAATCGAACCATTTTAGTAATGTTGAAAAAATATAGAATTTTGTAAATTTTACATTTTACATGTAGAATTTTACATTTTCATATAAATTGACCGATCGCTTCTATGGCAGCTATATGATATAGTAGTCCGATCTTAATGAAATTAAAACCGTAATTCTAGAACCATAAAAAACTGCTATGTCTGAAAATTTATAGAAATACGTTGAAAAACAGAGAAGTTAAATTTTTTTTTACATTAATTTCGCCATCATTCCTATGGCAGCTATAGGATATAGTAGTCCGATTTCGGTCATTCCGACATATATACTGCGTGCTAAAGAAATAAGACTATGCTGGAAATTTCAGCCCGATAGCTCAAAAACTGAGAGACTAGTTCGCGTAGAAACCGACAGACGGACAGACGGACAGACAGACGGACAGACAGACGGACAGACAGACGGACAGACAGACGGACATGGCTAGATCGACTCGACTGGTGATGCTGATCAAGAATATATATACTTTATGGGGTCGGAGATGCCTCCTTCACTGCGTTGCAAACATCTGGTCAAAATTATAATACCCTCTGCAAGGGTATAAAAATATATAAGAGAGTCATACATATTCACATTATGAATTATTTATAGGGAAACAGCTCTGCAGACATCAGTTTTGTATTATTTACAAGCCGTATTTCTCTTGAAATGGCAGCTTCGCATTTTACATCCACAATTCTGTGATTGTTTTTTCAGTATTTATTTATGTTTTTGCGAAAAGAGAATTAAAGAAGCCGAAATATTTGTATTTGTTAAGCGAATCGATATTCTGGTGGGTGGAATACGCTCAGGAAGTTCTATAACTCTTGATTAAGTTATAGCTAGGGATGACAAATAATATCAATACACGTATACTAAAAGGGTATATCGATAAAAGATAGGAAATACAAGTATATGGGTATTTTGTTATAATTTTTCTTCATTGGAAAAACGGATAGTTTAGATTTCTGAGATTTGCTATTAATTTAATATAATATATTTAATTTAAAGGTTCTTTCGCTAAAAAAATCGATATTTCCGATAACATATCAATATTTTCGATAACTTACTGATATTTTCCATAACTTACAGACATTTCTGATATTTTGACAATTAAATTATATTTTTCTAAATGACACAATTTTAATATTTAAAATTTTATAAATTTTAATTTAATTTAAAGTAATTCTCGATAAAAAAATCGATACTTACGATAACGCATCAATATTTCGATAACTTACCGATGTTTCCGAAATTTTGTCAATCCAAATATATTTATTTTATATTTTTATAAGTCACACAATTAAAATTTTGAAAATTTTTAACCCGCTTAACATATTGTTTTTAATTACCGATATCTTATTGATATTTCCCATATTTAAAATATTGAATTAGACTTTTTCGGAGTCCCTTTGTACCATATTTAGTTGTTTTCGACTCACAGCCCTAGTTCTAGCTGCTTTGTGGGACCCAGAGATAACCAAGGACCCCCAAAGCGGGAAGCCCAAGGCAGGAGCAGGAGCAGGAGCAGGAGACAGCTGACTGATTAAGCCACAATTGCGAGCTGTCTCAGCTGGCTCAGCTGCTGATGATGATGGGCTTTGCCAGTTGCCGCAAAATAATAAAATCCCCCCGCAAGGCACACACACACTTCCTGTGCTCTTCTAATTCCAAGGACTGCCCTTGGCAGAGAACTCATTAAATTACAATAAAAATAATATCGCAAACACACACACACGCCGAACATACACCAAACACACACCGGAAACGTACATAAATCCCGGCAAGAATGAAATTCCGGCCAACTTGGCAACAGCTTTGTTATGGTTAGAGGTCGAGAGTCGTCGCTCTGAGCCGGCTCCTGCGAAATTCCGCAAATAATTTCATAATTCACCATTTATTCGCATGTATTCTTTTCTGTCGTTTTCAGAAATTCAGAAATATTTATTTACTTAACTTCGGTTCGCTTTTTGGTCTGGCTTTAATTTTAATTAAATTTATTGCGCACGGACAGCGACGTTTATTAATACCCGGGGCCTTTAAGGGCACAAAAAATGGTAAACAGGGATTGTCAGGGACATTGGGACACACCTCACCTCAGCTGGCCTGTTTACACCCACTCTTCCTGTAACATGGCCGTTTAATATGCAATTTTTACACAACCAAAGCGACTGAAATCGATTGCATTTATTAAGCAACGAAAAAATGCCAGAATTTCATTATTAATAATATAATATTTTACTGGAGTAGCCGCCGGCGGCTGCCATGCTCCCTAAACACCAGTCCGTCAATTTCAAGTCCCAGCATCAGGATCTGCCTCTCTCTGTTGACATTAAAATTGTGTAAATAATGCAGGGAAAATGGCAACTGTTAATGCGCAACAATTGAAGTGGTCAATATGCGAGAATGCAGTTAATTAATTCACCAGAAACAGAACCAGACAAATATTTAATATGCTTAGCAGCCTGCAACTAAATGAATTAAGCCCTTATTAATTCCGACCTATAAGCTATAAGTAAACAACCTAAGCTACAGACACTACCTACGCCACCTGAACTCTGTACTATATACGATGTATGTTCGATTCGGTGATGCGGTACTCTAGCTTTAATCACTCATACGCCATGTCGCCCCGCTGTACATTCAGACATGGCGTTAACTGTACTTAATTAAGTTCCAGCTCCTTTAAAGTTAGCTAAACTCCAGACCAGCATGCCGAAATCCCAAACGAACTCTGCCAAAATATACAATAAATATTTGTAAAAAAGAAACAACGAAGTAAACAAGCATTAAACGTTTGTGTTCAAGCGAAAAAAAAAAGACAGAACTTTACACTTTTTACGAGGCATTAAAATAAAAGGTCGTAAACAATAAAATGACATAAAAACCAGGCCAAAAGGCAGAGAAACTGCAACAACCAGAAAAGAGGCGGCGAGCAAACAATGAAACAACACTAGCACACAAACACCCACAAATATATAATATATACAGTGGATATATATTCCGACACATATGTATAAAACACACGCTCAGCCATTTGAAGGCAATAAAAACTCGCCCAGGGCCCAGAGCCCTGAATCTGAATCTAAATCAAGTGAAATGATACGAGAAAAAGCGAAAAGCGAAATGAGCATGAAAATGTACATAGCTTTATATAGAAATACAGCCTAGAATATACACACAGACACACGTTTACATGGCATATAATCAACTTTCTGTCATTTCTCCTCACTCACACACCTACTCACCCATCATCATCATCATCATCATCGTCGTCCTCGTCCAGCGACAATACCGCCGAAATGAGCAGCGGCAGCAGCTACTACGGCTACTACGAGCCCACCACCGTCTCGGGATCGGGCTCCGGATCGGGCTCCCACCATCACCATCACCACCACCCCGGCTGCACCAAGTACGGCGGCGGCAGCGGCCACATGCGCCTGTGCCGCCTAGCCCAGCTGATGGAGCTGATGCCCCACGGCGCCAGCGTGAGCTCCCGGCAGGCCGTCGCCTCCACCTCGGGATCATCGATAGTGGGCGCAGCAGCGGGCGCCGGCGAAGGAGCAGCCTCGGAGGCAGGGGCCCCCAACGCCTCCACTTCGTCGGAGACCACCTTCAACGACGAGAGTCTCAGCTGCTCGCTGAACTTCCAGAGCCAGGAGGTGCTGGTGGACTTGGAGACGGGCGATGAGTTCGAACCGGAGGCGGACAGGTAGTTGGTTCTTTGACTCAGAAAACTCAGAAAGAAAAAACCATAAACACAGACACACACACACGCTCGATAGCCACACTCAGTCCACAGCCACTCGGGCGCATACTTAATGTCCTGCTAAGCGGCGCGGCAGCAGCAGGAGGAGGATATCAAGCATACGCCGCGTAATCAAGGAGGCGAGCGCAATGAGAACAATAAAAGCAGCCAAGCGGATAACAGCCAAGCACTGAGCGAAAAAGAAGCGACTCTCCTCGCAAAAGTACGAGTGAACTCGATAGGCAAATTCGGCCAAAAACAAACTAAAAATTCATCAAACTAAGCAACGAGTTAAGTCGTACTTTGTCCTTCGACTCTTTCCCCTTGAACTATTACCCAACTATTCCCTTTCGAGTTTCGACTTTATTTTTAAGCCTTCGACTAATGCGGGCCCCTCTCTTATATTTTATTTTTAAAATATTTCCTTGGTTTTATTAAGCTTGCAAATATTTTCTATTTCCACAGCTTTTGCAAGACTTGCAGGATCTGGGTAATATATGAGTTAAGGCGGGTTTTCTCCAGTGTCCTTTTATTAAGCAGCATCAGAAGCTGTCCCCGGCATTTGCCTTTGATTACATTTTTTAAATACCAGTCTCGGGGACGGGATCTGCTCGCATAAATCTGCGGGCTCGGGCTCGGGCTGGTCCTCCTCATTAGCCTGCCACTTGTTGCATGTTCAGCAAGAAGCACTTAATATCAATAAAACAATGAAACAAGAAGTCAAAGTTGATGCGGGCACGCGAGTAACCTTTGTGGCCGAGATTCGGGATACGGCTTAGGAGCCACAAGTAGCCAGTGGCAAGTATCGGTTGACCAACCACTCTGGCACTATCTGGAGAGCCCTTCGAGTGTCCTTGGCGGGCAAATTAAATTTCAATTTCAGTGAAAAAGTATACAAGTAGAAGTTTAGCTGTTTAGTGAGGAGATTGACAGGTTAATTTACCTTTCTGATGCATTTTGCAATGACTTTTAGGGGGGAAAGAGAAGCAATTTGAAGAGTTTAATGGAAAATAAAATAGATTGAGCTAGAAAATCACTAGAATATAGATGCAGCTTCAAGTGACACTTAATTCCAGTTAAGCTTTCAAGGAATATACCTTCCTTAACATATTACATTACAAATTCCCCTTAAAGACCACCTTGCTTGGCATTATGACACCTCTTCTGCGGCTTACCGCTCCCATCAATCAGCCGGGGAATGAGGCAGCAAATTAATTAATTACTAGCCGACAACGGCAGATGAGAGGTGAAGCCACAGGATGCCAGCGCCACTGACAAGTGTATCAATCAAATTAGCGGAAGACCAATTCCGTGACATTTATCCCTAGCCCTGTCCAGTCTCGGCGGCAGCTATTTCAGTTCAATTAAGTCCTGTGTCCAGTGTCCTGGACAGCCGGCTGAGTGCCCTTGACTCTCTCTCTCTCTCTCCTCGCTGTTGACATTAGGTTTTATTCGATTTTACCATTCTTTGCCGGCGATTTCCATTCGATTTCCTGCATCGCATCGTCCTTGGACCGTTAATTGCATTACAATTACCTTTGGCCGTGTGTGTGGACACTAAAAGCAATTCCCGGCCTCATCGATCATGGCCTGTCATAGTCTCAGGATAAACCGGATGCGGTCTAGCCTTGATCATGGGGAAAAAACCAGAGCCTCAGTGTCAATGTCAATGCGTCCGAGATTCAGCGATGTCCTTGTCCCTGGAAAGTGCAAAATCTAGTTCGGAATAATCACAATTTAATTGGCAAATACTAATACCATTTGTGGATAATAACTGCTATGATATCTGCATTTATTTGTTTAATTAAGAGAGAACAAAGCGCACGAGGCATTCTTTGAAATGTGATATACTTTCGGCCAGCATTTCCTTCAATTAATAATTCCCCTGAGAAGTCAGCAATTAGACGTTGGCTAAGCCCATAATTATTTATATTTTTAATTTGAATTTATTTACACAGTTGATTAAGCATTCACAACTCAATCTATCGAATTACAGACCGGTCTGAAAGGCATTCCTAGCTGGCCTTTGTTAAATTTATTTCAATTAAGGAATATTTATCCTGCCGCCTCCTGGCACCTCTCCGGCACCTGGCCGCAAATTAAATTTGCACTTCGAATCGAGGCAGGCAGCCAGGATAATCGGGCTGGAAGTTTGCAGGACCATTAGGCTTAAATTTAGGGAGATTTTAGATTTTACAGCTCTCTCCCAATCCCAATAAGTTGAAGTTTCAGCGCAGATTATGGCAGTCTGAATTAATGGAGGGCTCTCGGTAAGCCTTTAAAATGCATTTAAATTTAATGAAAATCACTCAAACAAATAGGGCTTAATTAAGGTTTATTTTTCGCCATAAAAGCGCATTAATGTTGTGCGTGAAAAATGCAGGCAATTCGAACGCCTTTAAGCTGTCATTTCTGGCGCCTGCCACACGCAGGATGCAGCTCCTCGTTAGCTGGGAAAAAGCGAAACTTAATATCGAGGGAGAGGGAGGAGGGCAAACTTTTTAAATACGCAACGAAATTTGGGAAACAACAAATTCGAATGTAATTAAAAGTTGGCTCCGCCATTCGTACACGCACTTATGCCTGCCACAAGGCGATGGATGATTATTATGCCAAAATACAGCGGCAACTGCTGTTTATCCTGCACATCCTGCCGCGTCCCGGCTGCATCTATCAGTGAGTTATTTCGAGGCTGTTATTCCTCAACTGAATCCTTCGTGTAAGCTGAAACCAGCCACATTAAATTTTAATTATGCGCTTAGCTGGGGCAAAATACTCCCAGCAACTGAGATGCACTGAATCTTGAGACAGACGTGGCTTCTCCTTGTTTTTAGCTCCAAGCCGAAGCTATTTGCAGCTGAAAAGTTGCCGCCGAGTGGCCCAGTTGCGGCTTCCTGGCCAAGGACGAGCACCTGGGGCGGGGCCCAAAAATAGAAATGCATTCCGCAAGGCAGAGGGTCTTGGGAACAGGACATGCCTGACAATTAAGTATTAAATTCACAAAACCTATGAACTATAAAAGGAAGTCTCAGGGAGAAAGTCAAAGAATGGTGCTATTTCCTTGCCACCAAAAATAAAAGATATCAAAGTCTGATGGAGGTTTTGATATAATATATATAATATCTCTGACATATCCTACCCTTTCCGAACCCATTTAGAGTTCTTTAATGCCTTGCAAATGACAGGACCAGGACCTGGACCCGTACAGAACAAAACCCAGTACCGCGTGAAACGCAAATAGTTTACGCTCGTCCTTCGTCCTTCAATATATATATTTATCAAAGGAACTTTTCTCTTTTTTGGCGCTAAATTATGTGCGCGCCAGTAAATATAGAAAAATTAAATTTGGCAACAAATTCCGATGGGAAAATGATTAAAATAAAACTAATTAAAACACTTAGCCCACCCTCTGAGGGCTCTGAGGGCTGTGTGGCCTAATTGGCATTTCCCATTTGGCAGGACCCAGGTCGTAGGTCGCAGGTCGCAGGTCGTGGCGTGTGTGCTCCTGGGATGTCCTGAAGGGAACGAGGAATTTTTGATTGCATACTTTTTGTGGCTTGCAGCCAGCAGCATGAAGAGAAAAGGTCCTGGCTACCTGTGAGAGTCCATCTAAGCACTGAGAAAAAATTAAAGAAATATGTAGGCCTTAATTTTGTAATAGTAAATAAATTTAGGAAAGAATTAACTTAGATATTTCGGGAATTTAGAGATAACTTTAGGGGGGTTTCTTTTTCTAAATATATTCTGTGTCAGGAAGTCGTTTTTTCTTCTTCTGTAACTGCACCAGAGAATACCAGAAAGAGGCCTGTTCGAAAGGGAAAAAATGCGGACAAGCCGCACTTTTAAGTCAAAGCTTGTTCCCTGGCCATGTCCTTTGGCAATTTCCACTTCATAGTCGCCGCAAGTCCTTTGAAATCAATGAATTTCCCACAGAATGTGTGCAACATCCAGCCAGGATCCGCTTGGCGGCGACAGCAGCAAAAGGCAGCGATAATTTGCCAAATTGACTGCATTCTAATTTGTGCCACAAAAGCCTGCGGCCAGGAAATGAAATCCTGGAACCGTTTAGTGTCCACTCCGGCGGAGGCGGATCTCTCCAGCTGCCATCTGCCGCGGCTCCCCGGAGCGTGTGAAGAGCAGCAGGTTGCGGTTGCCCGAGGCCGTAATTGAGTCAATGATTAATGAGGCTGGGGCTGCACATCTGACCAAGCACTTTGTGTGTGTGGGAGCCCGGAAAATAGGGAAAATAGGGAAAAAGGTGGAGGAGAGGCCTCCGACTAGGACTAGCAATTTATCCTTCATTATGTGACAAAAGAGGACGTTTTTACAATGTAATTGGGTGAAAACTAATCATCAGAATCATTAGCAGAAATAAGACATCGCAGCTGAGGAGATAGTTTCGTTATTAGTTGGATCTCTTTTACTATATATTATATATATATAAAATATACTCCCTTATAAATTATAAATTGAGTTGTTCAAGTAGTTTCCTTTAAACATATATATTTCCCAGTGCACTTTTAGCCGCAAATAATCCTCCTAAAATATACAATATACTCCTGTATTAATCGCCTAGAAGGACATCATCTATCTTGTTTAATTTAGTTAGTGACTCAACTTAAATAAATAATCATTACTATCCATAGAAATAAGGGCTGTTCATAGCTTAAGCAATTTTTTCTCTCCCAAGAACCCGAAAATCCGCTTTACTCTCTAGTTCTGTTAGCATTTTTTCCAGTGTTGGACTTTGTACAGCTTTTAGAGCTTAGAAATAACCTAGAATAGAAAGTTTGTAGTTGTAAGATCATCGCAATCTCTTATTTGCCTTAAAATTTACTTTATTTATACGTAAAAAAAAATAAACAAAATTCCAAATTACATTTTAAGTTAAGGCATACCAGAAATGCCCAAATATTGGCTGACAATTGAAAAATGAAACTGTATCTGGCTTTATGACAAAATTTGTATGATTTAACTCTTAAGATTGGCAAGCTTTCTTTAAGCTCAACCTGTAAATATCTAAAAATTTCCCAAAAAGTGCACTTTTTCACAAAAAAAACATGAAGGAGCAAGACTGGCTTAACTTCACCGCTAACCACACACACATCACACACCAAGAGACAGCACTGTTGCCCATTGAATCCCCCATGAAGATCATGAATATAGATCGAGTTTATTCCTTAATCATTTATTCCGATTTTGTTAATTCTAATATTCGAAATTTGAAATCCAAATTTTTAGATTGGCATCAAGAAAATTCACAACCAATTGGCTACGATTTTGATATTTAACTTTTATTCCGGCTACTTAGAGAACTTGTAGCATTGTTTTATTACATTTATTAACTAGAAAGATTAAACAGTCGAACTTCTATGACTTGGAATTGGGTTAATTAGCTAGAAACTTAGATTTGGGACTTTACTTCTCTAAAAACTTACTTTAAAATATTAATAATGAGTGATATATTTTAATTAGAATGTGTAACTTTATTTTTTAAAATAATTTTTTGTTAAAATTCTCAAGTTTAGATTCCGTTCAAGCTCTAGGAAGTTCGACTGTGTTTCGTATGTTATTTGGTTAACCGCAATGGAATGATAACATATGTAGATGCCACCTTGTTTCTTTTGCTGCTGAGTTTGGCCCTTTTTTTTGCATCAGCCTAGCTTGTGGCCTTCAATCTTAACGCTCTCTCTCTCTCTCTGTCGATGCAAACCCTAGATCCACCCACAGGGACGAGTTTGGCACCCAGCGCGTCTACAAGAAGACCTCGCCCAACTGCGTGCTGACCCTGTATCTGCCCACCCGGGAGATCACGCTCACCGGCAACAATCCGTCCGTGCTGCGCGGCATCGTCTACGTCGACCCCAAGGCCATTCAGGGATATCGCGTATACGCCCAGCTGACGCTCACGTTCCGGTGAGATTACCCATACGCCCCGTTGAACAAATGAGACGAAAGAGTGATCGAAACAAAGTACTAAGCAATTCCCTCTTCCTTTCTATCCATTTCCCCTCTTCCAGGTACGGCCGCGAGGACGAGGAGGTGATGGGCCTGCGGTTCTGCAACGAGGCCATCATGTCGCTGCATCAGATTTGGCCGCGTCTCGAGGAGCCAACCCCGGAGTCGCTCAGTCCCCTGCAGGTAATCATAGTAATTGAAATTATGCATGCCCGGTCTGCCCGAAGTCAAGGTCCTGGCCAGCAGCAAGAGCAGCATCCTGCAGCTGTCCAACTTTCGGCAGCGCCATTAACAATTGATGACGTTGCGGGAGCACTGCGCTCTGCCACTCGGGAAAGCGCCTCGCTGCACAGTACCATAAATAATTGGCAAATTTGCAGAGCTTTGCAACGCCATCACTTGGCACCTCATTGGCGGAGCGGAGGAGGAGCGCGTGGCCCAGCTGGGGAGCGTCTGAAACTTTACCTGGCCAGCCAACAGCTCCCAGTCGGATTCGTTTGGGTTTAGCTCAGCTTTAATGTTGTTAGTTGGGACTATCGTGGGTATTAGGTACTCGAGTACAGCTATAAATATTTGCTTATACTTTTGTAGCGATTTTGAATGGAGAATTTAATTTACTTTCGGTTAAAAGTGTATTATGCGGTTATATCGATATAAACGATGTTACCCGATTTTTGTAATTTCGATATTTATATCAAAACAATACTCTCTCACTAAATTTGTGTTAATATATATTATAGGAATTATTTTTATCGATAAATCATTCCACATTGACTCGAACCTAGAGCTAGGCTTTAAAAAGTATCGAAGTTTTCGATGTTTTATATGCAAAAATTGATTTTAAATCGATAATTTATTTTAATTTTCAATATTTATATCAAACAATATACTCTCACTAAATTTGTGTTAATATATATTATATGAATTTGTTTATGGATAAATCATTCTACATTGTCTCGAACCTAGAGCTAGGATTAAAAAAGCATCAAGGTTTTTACCTGCAAAAATTTGCAAAAGTTGATTTTAAATCGATAAACATCGATAACAGATTTTAAACTCTTTAAAAGATTATTTAAGTTTTCGTTTACTGAAAGTTAAAAAGACTTTAAAAACAAAACACAAATTTTAAGAGAGAGTAAGAATCCCATTAGCATTTCCCATTAAATATTGCTTTGTTTCCTTAAAAAGTTCACAAACTAAATGAAATCTTAAAACAATTCACCCACAATTTTCGTGCTGTTTTTAAGCGAGTCTTGATTTCAAATTAAATTAACTTTGCCAATTAAAAAGCAATAATTAACAGGCACGCTTCCAGTTAATTCGATTATTTGAATGCCGCGCAGATTCAAAATGGGGACTCGGCATTGTTTTTATAGACACTCCTCCCGAACTGCCTTTATGACGAACTGACTGATGATGCTCCTCCTCCGGCCAAGTCCCTAAGCCACTCGAAGCACCCGGACTCTGGGATTTTTATGACTCCGGACGCCGGATGCTGACATCTCACGTGCGTCCTCGAATTGAAATATATTTGTGTGCACACAACGGCGATGGCTCGGTGGGTCGGTGGGTCCGTTGTTCCTCGCTTTTCGGATTCCTCCGAGTTCGATGCACTTAAACCAATTGAAAATCAATTTAATTTAGCTAAAAGCCAAACAAATGTTTGCCATTGGCTCTCGAAATTCCAGGGATCTTGTTTTGGGTCTCGCGGTGGCTGGGATGGTGGTGGGAACAGGGACTGGGATGGCCGAAAAACTTTCGAATTCAACTTTTCGCATTTTTATTAAATTTGACAAGGAATAATTTATTTGCCTGCCATCACCATTCCGTCACGAAAACGGGGACCGGGAAGGCGAGCTCCCGAATTCGGTTAGCCAAAAGTCCTGCATTATGGACTCGCTGGCAACCGTATCCGTTTAGGGTCCTTACAGGACTTGGGACGGGGATGGGGACGGGAACGGCGACTGAGGCGCACGCATAATTAAATAAATTTGATTTTAATAACTTGCCGGGCGACAAGATGAAGGAGGCAGAGGACCAGGCCGAAAATAGGCCTCGGCAAACAGAAATGATGATGAGGACTTGGGTTGCTTGCTTAGAGGAAATAATGCACACAGAGAAAATAGGAAAAATCATAATAAATAAATATGTTTTTATACACATTTTTCTGTAGTTACAAAGCCTTGAACTCAAGCAAACTAATTTGTTTCTATTAAGTTCTCTTTAATAATTCTTTCTATTAATTTCCTTCCATTCCTCCCTTTTTCCCCCTTTAAATCCCTTGTTTTTCCCAGTGCATTAATACATATACTTATCTCGAAAAGCAACAACTTGTTGCGGTATCTGGCCGTGGTATATCTTTGATAGATTGAGTGGGGCCGAGCAAAGAGATTCGCCGGCGATTGATTATAAGTTGATGGCAGCAGTGGAGCTGGGATGCTGCCAGGACAACGGCCAGGACCCAGCAGGAGGTGTCAGGATGGGGGGGAAAGGGAAAAGGGATACTGGATACGGCCTCAAGACGATGCGCCTGGGCGATGACAGGGCTATCGGATGGTAAAGTTCACGCATCCGATACGATTGTTCCCAGAGTCCAGAGTCCAGAGTCCAGAGTCCGGACTCCGGACTCACTTACTCACTTGTGTGCATCCCGACGCTTAAATCCCATAATCATCATCGGCCTTTGAGGCCGGGCGCAGCCCCGGACGAGGCCTGGTGTCCTTGTGGCTTCCGTTGTCCTGGGCAACCTGGGAATAAGTACACGCGCCAGCGTTTAGTCCTTGGCATATGAATGCGTATACCACACGAAATCAGGGTGAACCTTAATGGTAAAAGAGGCAGGATTAATTATTGTGGGTTTTGTAGAGGAGTTTTATAAGTGCTATAAAATATCTTATTTTAATTAGGAATATATGTATTATAACCTTTGATAAAGAATTCCAATTATTTTTAGTATTTGTATAACAGACTGTATAACAGACTGTAACTTAAACTAACTGACTTTTAACTAAAAATGTATATTATAAACATTGATTAAAAATTCCAATAATTTTTGTATTTGTATAACAGACTGTATAACAAACTGTATAACAGACTGTAACTTAAACTAACTAACTTTGAACTGAAAATATATATTATTAACTTTGATTACAAATTCCAACTATTTTCAGTATTTGTATAACAGACTTTTTAAAAATACTAAAGACAATCTTTAAATTTATTTTTCATATATTTATTTATAAAATTATTAACTAAGGTCCACTTGAATGTATCTATGTACATCAGTATGTATGAGTATGTATGAATATGTATGTATATTTATGTGCACAGATGTGCGTAATCAAATGCAAATGAAATGCCGGGCAATAACACACAGAATCCGAACCAGAATCAGACAACAGACAACAGACAAAGAAGCTGAAGAACAATTTTATTTTCGCTTTGTTTTGAGCCTCAACAACAAGGCCGAAATGCATAATTAAAGCGATAAATAAATAAACATATCCGATTCGGATTCGGATTCGGTTCGACGGCATTTTCTGTTCTGTAACTGAGGCAATTACGGAGGCACAGACCCTGGCTCCGGCTCCGGCTCCTTGCTCCTGCGAGAATCAATCAAAATGCTAAACCGGCATCTCTCTATTTCGCAGGAGGCTTTGATGAAGCGTCTGGGCGATGGCGCCCATCCCTTCACCCTGTCGCTATCGGCCCACGCCCCGCCCAGCGTGCAGCTGGTCCCGGCCAAACGCTACTATGGAGCCCCGATCGGCACCAGCTACGATGTCCGCTGCTTCATTGGTAAGTCCTTGCATCTAGGAGGGGTCCAGGATGAGGTCCGGGGTGTTAGGAAATTACTTAGCAAGTGGGTTTAGTCAGGGAATGTTCTAGAATCAAAGTCAGAAGAGGAAATATTTTATTGTAGTTGCTTAAATTATTTATTTAATATTTCTTCAAAGTTGTAGAGAGTTTTTTTGAAAGGTTTTATCTAGAAGTTGCTGGAAAGTTTATAAATTAAATTAGATAAAGGTAAATAAAATTTAAAAAATATTTTTCTTAGAGTAAATAAAGGTTTTCTTAAAAATTTTCAAGTTTTTCATGAAATAATAAAGTTATAAAAATAGTAAACATAATTTTAGGAATGCTAGTTCTATAAATTATTTATTTAAATAAAAACTAGCCTCTAAATAATTTGCTTTTTAAATAAAACAGTTGAAATCCTTGACTGAAATCCATCAAATTAAATGCAACTTAATTAAAAGACAGTATATTGTCCCTAGATTTCCATCCCTTAAGCTTTGCTGTATTATTTCTATTGATTCAATTACTTACAATTTACTTTACTTTGCTGTAAAGTTCTTAAATTAAATTAGATAAAGGTAAACAAAATTTAAATAATATTTTTCTAAGATTAAACAAAGGTTTTTCTTAGAGTTTTTCAAGTTTTCCTGAAGTGTCTAAGTTATTAAAAGAGTAAACATATTTTTGACACTGCTAGTTCCATAATTTATTAATTAAAAAAAAAATACGAACCTCTTAATTCATTAATTTTCTTTCAAAACCTTTGAAATCCTTGACTAAAATCCATCAAATTAAATGCAACTTAATTAAAAGACAGTATATTGTCTCTAGATTTTCTTCCCTTAAGCTTTGCTGTATTATTTCTATTGATTCAATTACTTACAATTTACTTTATTTTGGCTAAGAAAACGGCAGATAAAACCTAGAAAAATAAGAAGTTAAAGTAGGTCAATGCCTGCTCCCTTAAATAATAAAACATTGCAGACCAGCACAGGTTTACAGACAGACACGGGCACGTGGCCTGGTAATGGCACTGGGACTTCGACTGGGACTAGGACAGTCTGTGTCGGGGAATGTCTGGGACTGGGTCACAGACGGACAGGACAGAACGGGACAGGACGAATGGCTACACCTGAAGCACACTCACCACTCGCATTGCTGGCATCTCCTGGCACCCGCACTCATCCACCGCCCCCAATCAGAGCCTCTCCCATCGACCCAAGTGGGAGTCCGGGAATCTCCTCCAGTCGAGTGGCGACCGTGACTGTGACTGCGACAATCAACACGGGTGCCCTGTCCTGGCGTGTGTGTGTGTGTGTGTGTGTATAAATATCTAGCCATCCGCACGCCCACTTTGCCCGCGAATCCTTCGTCCTGCTGACGTCAGCCGGGGAGGAGATTTGTGATTGATTTTCGTAACGTTCCACTCCGGTTTTTTGTTTTTGTTTTATTTTTATTTTTGTATACCTTACTTTCGCTACTTTCGCTGGCTTCAAGGGTATTCCCTTTTATTTACAATCAAACACCTGAAAATGGGAAGCCTTTGGGGTCCTTAAAATGCATTGAAAGCAGAGATGACCAAGGAGTTTTTATTTTTTAACTTATACTTAATTATTCATTCAATTATTACCTTACTTTTTTATAATTTCCCTTGAAACTTTAACAACTTCCTTCACTTTGAACTTCAATTTAAACTCCTTTTAAAGGACCCTGAGTACCTGCACATCGATGGTCCGAAACACTCGTTTTAAGCATTATTTCTTGCTTTATTTTCCCTCAATTTGTTCGTGCTCCTTTCGTTGCTTTTTTTCAAGGGTCCGCGTGCGAGAGTGTTCCCGAAAGTGGACAGCGAAAATTAATAAAAAAAAAGAGGAGAAATAAAATCAATATTAAATGCTTTCACGCGGCACGAAGCCCTCGGCTGGGATTCAGATTCCGATTCCGATTCCGATTGAGATGCCAGATCCCGGTTGATATTGTTTCAGTTGGTCCGTGGCGCCCCGGGATATGTCCGAGACAGCCTGCAGGATATGCAATATCCTGTTAAATGAAAGATGGAACCTGGTCGCATGCAAAGTTCCTCTGCTCTCCCACTCTCTGTGGTGCCTGCGGTTGCCCCAAGCCAGGCACGCAGCTCCTGCTCCTTCTCCTCCCAAATTATATGCTATCCAGCCAGCGGCAGGCAGCAGGACGAAGACGCGCTGGTCACAAGGACACCAAAACCGCTTTAATTTCAGATTTGAGGGAAATTTTTCAGAGATATTTTATAGAAAATGAGAAAGAAAGCTAACTTCGGTAAACCGAAGTTGGTATATCCTTGCAATTGTCTGCAATTATAATAAATATTATTAAATTATAATACCATCTGCAAGGGTATAAACATAGTAATGAATCGATGGGAAGGGGTTTTAGAGTTTTATAGCTTTATAGGCGCACTGCCTCTGCATTGAACACTCATTATCGCACACCCCTCATCATATCCCGTATCGTTCGAATCGCCCCCGTATCCGATATCCCCATAGACCCCCTTGGCGATGACGAGACCAAATGAGCCGCAGCCCCCAAGATCCGGCTCAAGCGCCCCAATATGCTGGCCAGGAGGGCCCGCGATCTCATATGCCGCACCTGCTGTACCTGTATGTGCACGAGCCCCGAAGGTAAGCAGGTTGCCGGCGGCGGCCGGAACTGGATGTTGTCCAAAAGCTAAGATCAAGCGAATGTGAATGTGTGTGCCTCTCTTCGGTCTCTCGTTGTCGTGACCCGTATCCGTATCCGTATCCGTTTACCATTTCCGTTTCCGTTTCCGTTTCGTATTTTTGGTGTTGTAGCTTGCTCTCCCTCTGTGTGCTCCTTTCCGTTGTTGTGATTGATCTCTCTCTCCCTCTTTTTTGATGTTGATAGCTCTCCTTCACTCCCAAGCTTCCTCCTCCATCCTCCATCTATCCATCTCACTCACTGTTTCTTCCCGCCATTTCTAAGTGTTCCATTTCGATTTGTTCCATGTAACCCAGGCCGCCGGGAGACTGTTTTTGCATTACTTAAACCCCTACCTGGTAATGACTTCCCCCCCTAAGTAATTAAATAATTAATGCAAGAACAGGATCTAGGAGGCCTTCAATCCGTTCAAGTAGCCGCCTGCCTGCCTGAGGCAAAGATAAAACCAACTCGCATTCATTATTCATTTGGCATTCGGACCAACGACGGACTTGACTTTGAATTTAAATTAAAAAGCACAAAATTAAGACCTTAAATATTTTTTAAAAGCAAAAACTTAGCGAGCGTCGGCGGCGGCCACGGCAGCGGCAAAGAGGTTGCCCTCCAGGATTCACCAACTAATTAGAAACTCTCTCTTTGTTTCCACTTTTCCTGATCCTGAATTCATTCCCTTAGCGGACAAGACCGATGAGAAGTTCCATCGCCGCGCCTCCGTCAAGATGGGTGTTCGGGTCATCTATCGCACGGATGTCTTCAACCAGAACCTGGCCCCCGAACACTTTGCCGCCTTTGCTGGCGGCCAGCAGGGCGCCCAGTCGCCTCCAGCCAGCTCCACGCCTCCCACCAGCGATGGTGGAGGCTCCGGGGATCAGCAACAGCAGCAGCCGCAGCCGCAGCAGTCCTGCCATCCTGGCCATCCCTGCAACCATCCCCACTCGCACTCGCACTCGCAGCCCTCGAGCGGATCCAAGCGCGGCGACTCCTTTCCCAAGCTGCGCCTCTCCCCGAAATCCTTTCGCTTCAGCGGCCGCTTTGGGCGCAGCAAGAGCGAGATCGAGAAGTGCCCCAACGATCCGTTTCACAACTACAGCAAGTCCTTCCAGGAGGTGAGTGACCCAGACATAGTCTCTTCTCGGCACTGGTATCATTTATGGCCACTTTCAGCACTGCGACAGCATGCTGCCGCCGCACACCGGAGCCGGGGTCACCGGCGGCATTGGCAGCGTCAGCGTGGGTCCTTGCGGCGGACCGCAGGGATCCGTGGACAAGCCCTTCCTGCTCCACGACGGACGCGTGGGCCTAAAGGCCAGCCTGGACAAGGGCTGGTACACGCACGGCGAGGACGTCAATGTGACCGTCCAGATACGCAACGATAGCCGCAAGACGGTCCGCAAAGTGCGGGTAAGTGCGGGTATCCTGGCTGCCATTCGCACTCCCATTTCCCATGCTCGGCGCCCATTCACTTCTAACCCCAAGCCCCCTCACCCGCAAACACTTTGTGCTGAGGCCTTGGTCCTGGGTCCTTGGTTATGCAGTCCTCAACTATGTTGTGCCTGCTTTTGTGTGTGTGTGTGGGAGCTGGGCTATGAATATAACGCATACGAAACGTGGTCCCTGTCAAACTGTTGCTATTTGATTTGAGGCTACAATATAGGCAGGGTTTTTTTCCTGTGAAAGCCAGAAAATATCCTTCTCCTCTTTTAGGTCAGGTTTATAATATTTTCCCAGAAATCCAAGGCTTACTGAGCCCAAGAATATTTTACAATTAATTTCTCTTGATTTATTTCTCGAACTAATTACCCCTCCAATAAGCTTATTTTACACAAAACAATAGCCAGGTATTAGGTATTAGTCAGGTTTATTAATCATAATTGAAATCAACAATTATCATGCCTCAATGCGAGCATCAGCAGCAACTATAGCTGGGCTTAAATTTGAACGGAGCACAAAAGGAGAATAATCCCCAAGCAAACCAAATCACGAGACAGAACAACAATGCAGGCCAGGGTAATCAGAGCCAGTTCAGCGATTTGCATCCTTCCAATTTGTAGTCCCTGGAGTTCCTCTGTAATGCGTTTATTTGCCAAACAATAGAATTTACCGTAAGTGATGCGAAATTACCTCGTATTAGGCTAATAATTGGCTCCGGCTAAGGGCTTAGGAGATGCACTCCCTGCAACTCAATGGCTCTCAGCCGCAGTCTCAGTCTCAGCTAAAATCGGAATTATGTGCATTGTCCTGGGGAAGGAAGGAAGGAAGGCAGCCCCCCGTGAAGCACATAAGCTGCTTGCAGCACAGGGATCTCCCTGAACGGAATTGGTTTGCCTTTGGTAGGGAATAGTTATGACAGTTAATCAAAGCCATCCAGAAGGAGCCTGGGACGCTGTCCATTGTTTTGGATAGCTGTTAAGTCAATTACCCAAGATAATATTGAAATGAATATTAAATTAATTAAATAATTCATGGAATCGGGAGACGGGACTCTCAGCAGTCAGATAATGAACGGCGAACGCTTAATCGCCTTGGGGCCAAGTGCAGGATTACGCAGCCTGCCAGGTGTCCAGGCTGGTAACAGCACTGACAGGACATATCGACTGGAGGCCTAGGGGTGGGGCCAAAGAGTCAGTTTGATTCCTTAAACACTCCCCCACACACACTCACTCAAAATAAAAAAAAGAGAAGAGGAAAGAGAACATGCAAATGCGGGGAGGAGGCAAAGTGAAAGGCTGGCAAAAGACTCCAGTTGAAGTGAAAATTGTGTTTATACATTTTATGGGCTTTATTTTCCCCCTCCAACTCAGCTCAGCTCAGCTCGGCTCGGCTCGGCTTTTTATTGTGCCCCAAAGGCCGCTTCCTCTCTACCTTTTGGATTGCATACAGCTCCATGGCTCCAAGGCCATTTCGTATTTACAGGGGAAATGGGACACACAAAAGTGTGCTACAGTTTCGCACTGCCTAATTCCAAAAACCTCCCAACTCCCTCCGCGTTGCCTCACTCCCTCCGGTTATCCCTTTTTCCGAATTTCCGAACTCGCATTGTCAACCTCCTGTTCGGATATGGTACGTGTGCACGGATATAGACGCCTCCGCACCCGGTAAGCTTACAGCTTACAGCTCTCAGCTCTCAGCTCACAGTTCTCTACGCTCGCACACACGCTGACAAAAACGTTGGCAAATCCAAACCGAAATCGTGGTCAGCGGTGCCAGGATTGGGGTTGGCAGGTTAACGTAACCGCTGGACACGTTTCGCGTTACGCAAAACGCTAAGTACAGTCGCCGCAGATGCACAAAATAATCTGATTTGCACTTTGTAGCCACTTTCTGGCACATAGTCTGCTTGTTGGTAGCTCTAAATGGATGGAAATGCACTTAACTAGAAGATTAACTGTAGGTTAAGGTTCAGGTCAAGTCTATCAAGTTTTTGTGAATTTAACTAACCTACTAAGGTAATTTTCAAGTTTTTTTTGAAGGTTTGCCCTCAACTAATCTGCATCAGCTGGCTTATAGCCGCTTTCAGATACATATTCTGTGTTTTAGTAGCTCAAATCTCAGTCTTATTTAATGGAAATACACTTAACCGGTAGGTTAACCAAAGGTCAAGCTTGTAAAGTCTCTCCTGTTTTTTTCCATCTAACCTACCCTTTTCTGCTGCTTTATAGCCACTTTTTGAAGTATAGAGTGTGTTTCAATTACTAGATTCTTCATTAAACTGCCCGAAAATACACTTAACTGAAACTTTAACCGTAGGTCAAACTCCTTGTCAAGTTTCTTCTGTTTTTCTCCACTTAACCAACCTACATGGTGGCTTTATACCTACATTCAGATACATATTGTGTGTTTTAGTTGCTTAATTTATTAGTTAAATTTTCCGGAAATATACTTAACCGGTGAATTAACCACAGGTCAAGATCCTTTTAAAGTTAATATTGTTTTTCTCATTCTAACCTATATCAGCTGGTTTAAACCCTCCAGTTAGTGTATTTAATAACTGCCATTTAATCTGTCCGAGAAACCCTAACTAAAAACCTTTAGAAACTGCCCCTTAAACCCCATATCCTGGCTCTTTGTCTAAAATTCAACTATATTTTTGTGTAAGTGTGCATCCTTCCTGAGGGCGCACCCTGCCCTCCTGCAGGCCTAAGCCGGTCGAGTGGCTGGCAATTGCCAGGACTGGGGACTGGGTGGCCGGGGGACAATTCAGGTGGCTCCATTTAATTACGCACCGGATATTACGCATACGAGATGGGGGACAAAGCCAGAGGAATCCGCAAGAAATGGAAATGGAACTCGGGGCTAATGCAAAATGCATAACGCAAACATACAGCCGACTCGAGCCTGACAGGAGACAATCGAATCGAATCGAATCGAAAGGAAAGGAATCGAAGCGAGGCGAGGTGAGGCGGCAGGAGGAGGTGGCTCTGAGTCCTGGCTAGGACGACGACTTGAGTGCGCAGTGTGGCAAATGTTTTATGGTGCCGCCCCATCAAATGTTATTGTTTATTTTTACTGTAACCGCAGTATTTTCACAGCGCATTGTTCGCCGATGAATAGAGGCAGGGAGAGGTGGTGGCCAAGGAGCAGCAGGAGCAGCAGGAGCAGCCCCAGAGACAGTCCTCGATACAGTCAGCGACAGATACAAGTTATGACATTTACACATGGCAGCGACTTGTCTGCGGGCGTAAATAACGATCCGCAAACTATGTATCAATCGTGAAGGGTGACTTTAAAGTGTGCCCCAAGGACGAGGCCCTGGCTCCTTGGTCCTGTGAAGAAAGATTAATTAAAAATAAAGGGGGAGAACCCCTGTTACTCTTTAAAAGCAGAAAGCGAGCAGGAAAGTGGGTTATGGTTATCATCCCTATCCAGATTAAATTCCAAAAATCCCAATTAAAACTTTATTCAAAAAGAAAACAAACAAAACCAAAACAAATGAAGTATTTGCAGTATAAATGCCTTAATTTATTGCACTCCCCCCCACAAATACTTTCGGTTTTTCGATCTTTTTCATTCGATTTGTTTCTCCTGATTTTCCAATTTTTGTTTGGCAAGTTTTGTTGTTGGAAAAACTGCTGGAAAATCGCACAAAATAAACGGACATCTGGTTTGCATAATTAATAGAGGGAGTCTCTTCCTGGTCCTGTTTTGTCAAATGCAATGCCTCGAAATTGTTTTGTGGCAGTAAATAACATTCTCTGTGTCCTTTCTTGTCCTTGTCCATTTGTGACAAGTTGCTGCCATCTTTTATGCAGTCGCATAATTCGATTTGATTTAATGGCAGCACCTCCTGCTGCTCCTACTCCTGCTCCTTGGAGGACCCTTATCCCGATATTTATTTTATTTTTTACTTTCCTGCGGCCCCCCTCCGGCTCGGTTTTCTTTATTTTCATCATGCACTTTGCGCCTTATTAAATATGTATATTTTTCTGTGTGTGTGCCGAGATTGCTTTGTACTTTCTTATTTTTATTTTATTTTTGTCAGCAAAGGAAAGCACCAAAGTCACCCAACAAATGTCAAAAATTACCCCATGGCGGGGCCTCTTGGATAGCTTGGACATCTGTTCGGGGCAGGGGCCGAGCAACAAGTCCGCCTGGGCAGCCAAAAGTCAGTGCTGGTCCAGGGATTCCTCCCAGCCAATTGAAACTCCCGCAAGTGTCGCACAAAAGGGAGCCTGGCCAAAGGGACTAGGGATGTGCACTTGAGAAAAAGTATTTTAAATGGATAGGAAATATAATAAATTAAGGGTTTAATTTACACGATTCTTTAGAGTATTTGTGGCTACTGAAGATATAATTTGATTTCATTATTTTACTATTTTTTTCTATATTTAAGGTAAAGTTTTGTGTATTTTAAATATATTTTTTAAAGAGCTTATCAACACTCTCAAAGTGAGAAAAATACATAGATCAAGGGAATATCTGTTCAAAATCAAGAATAAAATTTGTAATAATGAGAAGAACTGTTCGAAATTAAGTATAATATTTATATACTTGGTATATTTTTATTATTTATATATTTAAAAATAAGTAAAACTTCCTTTTTCCCACTGCAAATGATCAAGAAGTCCTTGGCGAACATTTAAGGCGCACAAGTATAGGGAAATGAATGAAATTGTGAATTGAAACAGTCGATGAAAGATTTTGATTGCTCATTTCGATTGGGGACCAGTTTGTGCCAGATCCCAGCTCCCAGCTCCCAGTTCCCTGCTACCTAGCTCCCTTTACCCTACTCTCCTGGTCTCCTGGCCAGGACCCAAAGCGTAACCGAGATTAGATCTGCGGCTGGACTAACCACAGAGACCAGAGAGAGAAACGGGGACGCGGAGCCTGAACAATGGCAGAGGACGGAGTGAAATGGAATGGAATGGCAACGACTGGCATTTCGTCCTTTGAAGTCGGGCACGTGGAGGGACTTCTTTCTCTGAGAACTCCGGCACATGCCCGGGTCTCTGTGTCTGCGCGGGGGATAAGCCGGGATCCCTTCGTGAGCCAAACTCGCGACTCGGCAAGAGCCGTGATTAGCCTGAGCAGGTGCATATGCCAAGAATTCAAATGAAAGGGAAATTCACAGGTGTTCTTTGTGGGGATTTAACATACTCGTACATGCAGGTATTTATAATAAGGCTAGAATTTAATTTTCGTGCATTAATTAAGGAGAAAGCTAAGCCAGTTACTTGTCAGGAAACCTATACGACTTATTTTTTATTTTATTTTGATTTATTTTATGTTTGAGTTGCCTTAGAAAAATCTCTTTCCTAGAATCACAAGTAAAGTACATACTTATCCTGTGAGAAAACATATCTGTGTGGATTTTATTTTGCGACTCCTAAATGGCTTACAAACAGCAGTGACAGCAGGTCAGCCGCCAGGAATCGTTGACTCGTCGTCAATAAATGAAGGCAATCCTGGGTTTAATTTGTTATTTTCCCCTGGCTTTTCCTGGTAATTGAGTGCATTATCGTTGATTGGGCGGGAGATTGGGCCGGAGACATTTTGGAAAGGCCATTGAGGCCATAAAATAATGTTCGACATGGCTTGCGCTTATCCAAAAGCAAACAGGACCCAAGGGGATACAGAAGCAGATGCTAAACCACGTTTTCAGGATGCTCTTTTATATTTTTTACTATATATCTTAATATGAGGTTATTTTATAGTGATTTTTTAAGAATTAAAATACAAATTCTTGAACACTCCTTAAAATGTATTTATTTAAATAACAAAAAGCTTCAATAAGCCACCGAAAAGTGTCCTTGTTGAAAGGGTATTCCTCTGTATTCCTCTGTAAGCCACTCGATTCCCCACTGTCTTGTTGTGTGGATCTCTGCAATTGCCCTGGACCCGGGACTGGACCTGAAGGTGGAGCCTTGGGTGGCGGGCATTAACCGCAAGGCCACTTGAAATGGCTCTCCTTTCAGCAGGGCTGACCTTTACACAGCAAGCACACCCTCTGCTCTCTCCCTGGGGGATTCCCCTTTCATAAAATTTTCTTTTTTCTTTCCTTTTCTCCCTGCGGAACGTAGGTCTGCGCCATCCAGCACGTGGACGTGTGCATGTTCAACAATGGGAAGTTCAAGAACGTGGTCGCCGACTCGGACAACATCACACCGCCGGTGGATCGCACCGTGGCCCCCGGGGGCTCGCTGAGCACCGTGGTCAAGCTCAAGCCGCAGCGGGGACCCACCAAGAACTGGATCGCTTTGGAGGACACACTGCAGCGCAGCACCGAACCGGAGGAGATCACCGGGGCCATTGCCGCCTCGGCCATCCGCTCGCCGCACTTTGTATTCCAGAATGCCCAGCTGCTGGGCTGCCAGCCGCTGGCCAGTCCCGCCCTGGTGACGGCCCATCCGCACCAGTACCAGGTGCCAGGTGCCACCTGCCAGCAGGTCCTCCCAGCTCATCCCAATGCCATGGCCAACACCTCGGCCAGCACCGAGGAGCGGAACGTCTTCGCCATCTACGTCTCGTACTACGTCAAGGTGAAGCTGACCCTCAGCGGCATGGGCGGCGAGCTGTCGCTGAAGCTCCCGTTCGTCCTGGTCCACGTGGACGAGACCAAGCGTCCCGGCTTCGCCTCGGCCACCATGGGTGAGCTGCGCCTGGAGATGGAGCGCCTGGCCCTGCAGGATGTGCCCGTTGGCCGACGCAATGGACGGCGACAGGCCGCCGCCGGCGCCAATGCCACCGAAATTGGGGATGGACCCTCCACCAGTGCCGCCGCCGCCGCCGCTGCTGCTGCTGCAGCTGCTCAGGCTCAGAGTCCTTCGCAGCTGGACAAGATCGAGGCGGCGGGCGATGAGTTCAACATACGGGTGCCGGTGCCAAAGAATGAGTTCCACAAGCGGCGCCTGCAGCGGAGTGAGACGCTGGCCCGGGATCTGGAGGAGCACAGCTCCACCGCCGAAGAGGGCGACGAGGACGAGGAGGGGGAGGAGCACATTGTGCAGATCCACCTGGAGCAAGTCTCCCCCGACCGTGATGAGATGCCGCGCGAGGAGCGGGAGGAGCCCGAGGGCCGTGCCCGCGGCCCCGGAGCCGAGACGGGCGCAGTGCCCAAGTCGACGAATGTGTGATTCTGATTGTGGTCCCAGATGTTTGCCAAGCGCAAGAGAAAGCCGTAGAGGAGGCCGGAGGAGTCGCTGGGAGGCCAAAGAACTACTATCCCCAGTTCCCGAGAATCCCGTGTCCCGAGTTCCTTACCCCTGATCCTTAATTCTGGCAGGAATCTGGAATCGATCTGGCCTTAGTTTGTAGTCCAGGATTATCACTCGCCTCTATCTAGTTTTCCCGAATTATTTGTACTCCTCAGATCGATTCCCGCCTGCATCCCGCTCCTGTATCCTGCATCTGGATACGAATACACTTTATCAAAATTAAGATATGTAGACTTTAAGCATACGAGTTGGAGTTGGAGTTCGTCTCCCCTTCAGTATTTGTCGCCAGGATATCCAAAAATCCATATGAATAACCGCAAGCCTGCGCTGTTCCGGAAACGGAAGCCAGGCGGAGAGTAGCCACTACGACGAGTGTACATTTTAAACGAAAATGTTTCAGTTCCGGTTTCAGGAGTCACAAGTTAGAAGACAGGATATACGATATAAGGAGTGAGGAGTACAAGGCAAAGGCAGGTGAAAGCAGCTGGGATTCCAGAAAGTAGCTGGGTTTCCTAAGCATACGCAGGTTTCCAAGGAGAGAGGGTAGACGAGCGAGAAGGGATGAGAAGCGAGTGACGAGCGAAGAGCGAAGAGTGACGAGCGAAAAGATACGATCTAGAAGCAACGAGCGAAGAGTGACGAGCGACGAACGACGATCACAGGCAGCAAAAGACGAGAGAGAAACGACGAGCGACTAGCTAGAAGCGACGAGTTACTTATACTGAGCGACGAGCGAGAAGGGAGAAGCGAGAAGCAAGAAGCAGGAGCTACTAGCGAAGAGCGAGAAACGAAGAGAGAGAAGTGACTTGCGAGGAGCGACGAGAGGCTAGTGACAAGCGATAAGCGAGTAGCGAGTAGTGATTAGCGACTAGTGAAGAGTGTGAAGCGATTTACGAAAAGCGACTAGTGACTAAAGAGAAGCAACAAGCGAGTAGCGAAAAGCGAGAAGCGAGGATAGACTATCTAGTAGCGTGAAGTGAGAAGAAAAGAGCGACTAATAAGAAGAGAGAAGTAAGGAGCGACTAGCGAGTAGCGAGTCCATAGAGCTTGGGACTTTGGGATTTGGCATGGCATTCGAATGGCAGTATTAGTTAGCTTTTGGCATTCCCTAGGAATCAGACAATGAATTAAGGGTGAAATTTTAGCAGATTGATCGAAATCGAAAGCGAAAGCGGAAGCGGAAGCGGAAGGAGTTGAACTTGAAGCCGAGCTAGATGTATTCACTAGAGACTAAGGTTTATCATTTGATATTAGCCATGCAATGCGTTGAAATTGATGATATTTGACGATGATGTTCGGTGGTTGGGAGCTCCGCAGAGGAGAGGCCGCCAGAATTAGACGATCCACGAGGAGTTTAGGAGGAGAATGAGGAGGAGGAGTTTAGGAGCAAGCCAACCCCCAGAGACACATCCAATTATATTTACCGTAGATCGTAAGTGAATGTGAGTCCATTGTGCATGTACAACAACTACTCGATGTGTCGACACCCTTAGGGTTATTCGTCAGTGTATTACCTAAAGCTAATCACATATATACCCCATATATATTTACCGAGTATTAATGTTTGATGTGTATTTACAACCGACAATGAATCTTACAGAGGCCAAAGGGCGACACACTACACACTGGACACTGGACACTACTTAAAACGTAGAACTAACTACTCACTACTACTAGCCTATATGTATTTGTGTGTATTTGTGGAAATCTCGCTTCGGTTTCAAACTGACGAAGGATATAGTATTTACCAATCACTTAGCCACTTAATACTTACACATAAATATATACTGTGGGGCGCCCCCGCGAATTGGTAGAATTAAGGTAAAAATTAAGCGAAGGTTTGAAGCAAGGTTGAAGGCGGGCAGGGGCACTGGTCGGGGCTTGGATAGGATATATCCTCCTATAGTTTTTGAGATCGTATTGCCCAGCCAGGCCCCACAAATGCCCCAGGAGAGAGAGCGAGCGATGAGATCCCATCAGATATCGAAGATTTTTAATGTTAGAAAGTAAGAGAAATGAATATGAATATCCACACAGCATACAATACCATATACAATATACAAAATATACAATATACCGAATATATCCGTGTATCTGTGTCTACGATTAATGTGCAACATTGAATACACTTCAAGCAAATGAATAAACAAGAATTTATTGATGTCACTCGGCTTCTAGAACGATATTCATAGATATTCGGATACGCAGACCTTGCCTATATACAATATTCATATATATATATTATATTGATGTCGGTGTGTGTTGCTTTGACAAGCCAAGCTACTACTTACTAACAAAAAAAACTGATAAAAAACCACAAAAAAAATAAACAAAAAACCAAACATAAATGTGATGCATTTCTATGTGAAGTACACGAAATAATACCTAGCATTAACCCTAATGCGGATACTCCAAGTCCAGCCACTCCAATCCTGTTCAATCTTTTCCTCTTTGGGAGCTCCTATCTATCCCTGTCCCTCCCTAAACTCCCTTCCCTGTCACCAGGCCACCAGATAGCCACCAGAGCCACCAAAGCCCTTTGATTGATGATGGATCCTGGCGGGTGGCCCAGTGGGTGGAGCCTGGTGGCAGACAGACCGCACTAGGACATCCGAAAACATAATGAAATAAATGTTTAACATACAAATATAACACAAAAAATTGCACTTGTTCTTAGTTCCGACGGAGGTGTGGGTGGTGTGTGGCCCAGCGGGAGTTCCCCTTGATTTGGACCAACCATCGAGCCGAGAACTAGCTCTGGCTCTGGCGGAACATGGCTTGGCTTTCGGGCAACCAGCAGGGAGTCCTTTCTGCTTTTTGAGGGGGAAAGGGGAGACACAGCCAGTGGGTGGCTGTTTTCTGTTAACCAACAGAGGAAGAAGCTCCTTCCCCCAAGAGCTTTTCGGAGTAAATGGTTGGCGAAATGGCTTCAGCTTTTGTCCGGGATAGGAGCTTGTTTCGACTGAAAGCCTGAACTGAGATGGTCAGAAGAAGCTCTAAGCTGTAGCTGGTAAAGATACCCTTTCAGAGAATAGTTAGTAAAGCTTAAAAGGCTCAAAGTTATCAGTTTCTGTTTGATTTTTTTATTTACAAATAAATACAAGATCTTAAATATAAATTTAAATACAAATATAAGTAGTAAGTTATCTTTAAGGGTAGTAAAATACTATATTTTATACAGAAAAAAAATAAAACGAGTAAAACCCTGAAGACATTTCAGGAAGAGCTTGGAAGTCACATCTAGACCGATTTAGTGATACGCCGGCTTGGGAAAATAATCCGGCAGGAAGACATGCACCATAATCCCGGCGGTCATCAGGGCAAAGTACAGGATAACCGACATCCACCAGAGCACCTTCTCCCAGGGCCGCTTCTCCAGGTTCCTCAGCACCCCAATCCCCACCAGCAGCCCGGCCACGGCCCCAGACAGATGCGCCACATACCCGATCCTGTCGTACTCGTCGGTCAGGTGATGGTACACCGAGCCGCCCAGGTCCACGAAGATGACCACCAGGAAGATAATCAGCTGCACTATGGCGTACTCCATCTCCGAGTAGTTCATGATGATGGTGGCCACGTGGGCAGTAATCAAAGCGTAGACTCCCCCGGAGGCACCCGCCAGGAAGGTCCTCGGACTGCTCAGGGAGGTGCCCATGGAGCCAGCCAGGACCCCGGCCAGGTAGACCAGAGCCACGCGCCACCACTGATGGACCAGCTCCAGGGCGATGCCCAGGAAGATCTGGAAGATCAGGTTCATCACCAGGTGACGCAGGCCCACGTGGACGAACATGTAGCTGGCGAAGCGCCAGGCCTCGTAGCGCTTGTAGGGATTGTAGATGCACAGCGTGGCCGCAGGTCCATTGACACTCTCCCCGATATTCCCCTCGTAGTCGGGATCGTCCTGGAAGTGGATGACGTCCACCAGGAAGGCGATGATCTCGATGATCGAGAAGATGATCATGGTGAGCGGTGGTGGGCACAGAGACATCTGTCGCTCGTACTCGCCATCCACCTCGTCCACCGGCTGCCGTTTCGGCGAGGGCACCACATACCGACAGTAGCGGGCCACCAGCCGCCGCATGATCCAGCGGTTCCTCAGCGACATGGCATAGAACTCCTCAAAGTCCAGGCAGCCGTCGTGGTCCTCGTCGCTGCGCCGCATGATCTGCTCGGCCATGTGGGCGGGCATGTCCCGGCAGCCGGCGCTGGCAATGAGAGCCTTCAGCTCCGGCGTGCTGATCAGGCCATCCCCGTCGGAGTCGTACTTGTCGAAGATCAGGCGCATCCTGCGACGATCCTCAGCCTGCTCGCCAACGCCACCAGTGCCTCTGGCCTGATTCAGCGGCATCTCCTCCAGGGAAATGCTGTCCGGCGGCACATCGCCCTCCACATCCCGCTCCCGCTGCTGCTTCTGCTGTTTCAGCGACATTTTTGGCACACAATTCTGGACGGAATGGGGCAGGAATTAGCTGGTATTACTAAAAAAGGTAATTTTCTTAAAAGGTTTCAAAAGAAAGCTGGGAAACCCCCTTTAAAAATATCTTCGATGGGCGATGGCTCGTCATTTCCCGGTAATATATGTGATTCATTTATTGTTCAAGGTTTTTATTGCAATTTTATATATATTTTCTTGGGCTTTCTTTATATTTCATATTAAGAAAATTAATAATAACAAAATACTGTAATTCTCCCGCTTAGAAGAGGGTTCTTTTAAGGGAAATTAAAGAGTATAATTGTTTAGGCCGCGGTTAGTTAGTCACAGTTTATTTTTTACTGGCGAATAAGTTCAACATTCCTTCCATTACCTAACCATTTATCGTAATATCCAATTAGTAACACATTTTGTTGTTGTAAACATTGCAAAATAAACCGACTTATTTGTTAACACAACAAACACTAATTTCATCACACAAAAAATAAAAAAATAAATTGCATTAGATCTCAATAATATTTGCTTTAGTGAGGTAGGCGGTAGGCCCTCAAGCTAGCAAATATTTTTCTTTATTTAAAAACAATAGAACTCACATCTTTATTATTTTTTAAACAAAAATCAAATAAATTCTCTCCGATCCAGGGCCGTTGCGAACCCTTTGACCATTGAAACCGTAACTACATAATATCGAAGCCATTAGTCAAAACTCAATTACAATTTTTTGCAACGACTCATCGGTCGCTGGTGTTTGATTTCCGATAAGATTACGAACTGCCGGCCATAAAAAATAGGGGAATTAGCTAAATGGGCGAAGCACCGCCAGGAAACGACACCACCCACGGGGAGCGCTAAAAACAACTGTTGGCGGCAGCCACAAAACGGTAATCAATGTCAAGTTCATTGTTATTGGGATTTTTGCTCATTGCAATGGGAGCGAGCGAGTGACTCTCTTAGCTCCTTGGTTCATTTAGTTCATTTGGTTCATTTAGTAGAGTGAACCACTCATTACTTTGCAGGTTATTTAATCAAAGGTTATATCTGGTTCGGGGTTCATTTGTTCAGCAGTTCACCTTGCTTTAGTCTTCATTTGTTCACCTTGCTTTCCTATTTATTTACTCAAAGGTTCACCTTGCCTTGGTGTTCATTTGTTCAGTGGTTCGCCTTGCTTTGGTGTTCATTTGTTTAGTGCTTCACCCAGCTTAAATGTTCAGTTGGTCAGTGGTTCACCTTACTTTGGTGTTCATTTACTGTAGATTTTCTTGGTCTGTCTAAAGACCTAGCCATTTTATTGTATTTTTTATTGTAAAAACTAAATTATTTTGTATTTAATTTAGCATTGCATTTGTTCTAGTTTCTCTCCTTCTTCTTCGCTTGTTCTCTTAGCACATTTGATCATTTACTCAGTGATTCACTCTGATCCGATGTTCATTTGCTCAGTGGTTCACCTAACATTGGTGTTTATTTGTTCTGCAGTTCATTTCTGAAGACCTACCAATTTTATTGCATTTTTTATTGTTTAAACTAAATTATTTTGTATTTAATTTAGCATTGCCCTTGCCTCATTCCATTTATCGTTCGTTCTCTTAGTTCCTTCGTTCATTTACTCAGTGATTCACTCTGTTCCGCTATTCATTTCTCAGTGGTTCAGTCTACTTTACTGTTCATTTGTTCATCAGTTCATTTTGAGTTCCTTGTTAATTTCAAGTGTTTTGCTTTTTCCTCTTAAATTGGATATTTTTTTAAAGATAAATTAAGAATAAATAAGAAGATCTTGAAGATCTCCTGCAAATCCCTTGAACCCATAATTATTTAAAAGAAAACAAACCGACTTAAAGTTTTAATTAATTTTTATTTGATTTTTAATAATAAATATATTTATTTGTTATCCGTTTTCTGCTATCATCTCGCTTTCTCTCTCTTGTTCTCTGTTACGCCTGGTTTTCCCACTGGTAGTACTTTGTATTTCGTTTTTTTCTTTTTTGTTAATTATATTTATTTATTTATGTTTACTTGTATGTATACTTGGATGCGGATGCGGATGCGGAAGCAGCTCCAGCAGCACACTTCAGTGTCCTTTCGCTACAGGTGATGGGGAGGGACAACAAATGGGAGAGGGAGCAATATAACCAAGCTCAAATGAGAGGGAAATGCACTAATTTGTTGTTTGTTTCTTCGATTCTTCTGTTGTTTTTTTTATCGTTTGTAATGCAATTAATTGACTGGTTTGCCGCCCGCGTCCCTCTTTCGATGAGTTCAAGGGACGCGGGCCACAAGCTACTTGACCCTCTGCACGTCGCCGCCCTGCCTAGTCGTCACATATAAAATGTATACTGTATATTATATGTATATATATATATATTTATGATCTGTATATATAAACCTTTTGTTAGTTTACACTTCGTTATCGTTTGTTTTTTGTTTTGTTTTTTTTTGGGAGGCAAAAAAGGCACTACAATCTAATAAGTTACGACGATGAAAAAATTAGTTTATTCTTTCTCCTCCTTCAGTATATATACTTATATATTTTAAATATATACGTTGTTCTCGTCCTGCTCCTCCTTCTCCTCTCTACATTCTCTAACGAATTGAGTTCTTTTATAAATTAAACATGCACAAAAAATTGGTGTTTCAAGTACTCGAAGTAATGCATTTTCTTTTTTCAAAATTCGTTAAATTTAGTTCATTTTTTTGTGGTTTTCGTATGTTTTTGTTTTGTTTTCGTTCTTGTTTTGTGTGTGAGAGGCAAGTTAAAGTTAGGTTGGATAGTTATAGGTTTGTTTCGCTTTTAAATAGGTAAAAGTTCAGGCATTGAAAAGTAAGCCTCAATTGTTAAATGCCCTTTCCACCAGTTAACAGTTTTCGCCACTTAAACTTAGTACAACGACGAAAAAAAATGTATATATGTTAAGGATTAATATTAATGGGGTAGGCAATAAATTAATTAAACAATCGACACAAAAGAACATACATATATTTAGATTTATAGATAAATAATAAATAAAATACACACGCACAGAGTTGAACCGCGTTTCGTTAAGCTTAAGACATAGGTTCTCGATCTCGTCTATCGTCTATCGTTTATAGTTTTCTTAATATCGATAACAAAAAAAAACCGATAAACTGTTCTTACTTTTCTTTTGTTTCGCCTTCTTTAGGGGTTTTGCTTTCGCTTGCTCTCTGGTAGTTATCCATATATATAAGTATATCGTATATAGTTTACATTAATATGCCTATATATAAATTCATTGCTTAACATCGCTGTACTTTTAATTGATTTATTTATCTGCATTTTGGGGGGCTGGGGTGGATGCTATGCGATGCGGAGGGAGAGCTGCTGATGATTCTACTGCCGAAACTGGGACACGGATAATGACGGGGTACACGTAAATGTTAATATGGTTTTCGCCTGCTCTCTCTACTGTCTCTCCTCCTATTTATATGTATTTATATATATATTTACGAATATATATATATATATGTGTGTATCTATATAAAAGTTTATTTCTGTTGTTGTTTTCTTTCTTTTTTTGTTTTCACTTTTTTCTTATGTTTTGTTTGTTGAACCTTTAAGGAAATGGAAGCGGATGGATATATTATTTCTTCTTGTTGGTCGCCAGCATTGGGGCGCTTCGCTGCGGAGTCGTGGGCCTCGAAGAGTTCATTCCGCTGTACAGATACTTGGCCTTCTTCTCGGATGGTTTCAGGATCTGCAAGGACTCAAGATATTAGCACACCAACTCCTTCAAAAAGCAGGGTATAAGCTCACCTGGAATGAGCACATGAGCGTGTCGTCCACGGTCATCATGCCGCCGGCATTGTCGAACTCCCCGCAGTAGTTGGGCGCCGAGAACAACGTGACCAGCTGGCGGCGGGCAAAGAACTCATAGCCATCCTCCACAACCTGTAAAGAAGACAAACTTTTGTAAACTCCCATGCTTTTATTTTCAAATCATTTCGTTTTCTCTCGATTTTTCACGAGCTGATCGTTCTTATTCGCCAAACCAAAGTGACCGTATATTCTTTTCTTAAAAATCTAGCCCGATATCGATAACATTATACCAACTGGTCACTAGTGTGAGGTGTTTACACTTTAATATATTTCCTATAATTTAGAATCACTGTAGAAACCCACCTGATGCGCCCGGCAGATCAAGTCCAGCTCGTGGCGGTTCAAGAACTTGGAGACCACATCCACGCCGAACGTGAAGCTCACGCCGCGATCGTTCTCGCCCCAGCCCTGGACATCCTTGTCGGGATCGCTCCACAGCAGGTCGCAGAGCAGGCCGGTGTCCGGCACATCTGTGGGCCGCATCAGGCGGCGGATCTGCTCCATGCCCTGCAGATCGGGACTGAGGCCGCCGTGGCAGCAGAAGATCTTCTCGTCGATGATCGCAGCCACTGGCAGGCAGTTGAAGCAATCTGTGAAGGTCTTCCACAGCTTCACATTGTAGCGACGCTTGCACTCGTCGTAGAAGCCTTTAATTAATAATTAATTAATAATAAATTTATTATTTAAAAATCCCCACTCCCACACTCACCGTAAATCCTATTAATACTGGCGCACTCGTGGTTGCCGCGCAACAAGAAAAAGTTCTCCGGATACTTGATCTTGTAGGCCAGCAGCAGGCAGATGGTCTCCAGCGACTGCTTGCCCCGATCGACGTAGTCGCCGAGGAACAAGTAGTTGGCGGCCGGCGGGAAGCCGCCGTATTCGAACAGCCGCAACAGGTCTGTGTACTGGCCATGGATGTCGCCGCAGATGATCAGCGGCGCCTCCAGCTCCAGCAGTATGGGCTGTTGCAAGAATATCTCGCGCGACTTCAGGCACAGGCCGCGCACCTCCGCCTCGGTCATCTGTACCTGTTTGCCCGTTCGGCAGCTGCGCACTGCAAGGATCGATCGGTTAGTTATTTGTTTGATATTATATTCTATATCCTTATCAATATGGTACATGGTGGGGGGGCAAGTACAGTAGATATCGTGGCGTACACACACAGTTAACTAGAGCTTAGCCTAGGATTGGTTTCGACTTTTAGCAGAGGACCGAGACGCGGACGGGGAAGACAAGACGAGCACGAACTATCGACGCAGACATGAGTAGAGACGATGCCACAGATGTAGGTGTAAGTGGGGGTATATAGGGGTATATATGGGGTTTTTATGGGGTTTTTGTGGGGTTTATGGTTTATATAGGGTTTGAGGTATACGAACTTTGGGTTATTTGTAGGCTACAAGGCTTAGTTTGTGGAAAAAGCGCTCTTAAGTGCGGATTTCAATGAAAGGAAGGTTTGGACATGTCACATTCAACGAATAATGATTAAATTTTACTTAAATATAAATAGTATAGAAGAAAACTTAAAAAAAAAAAAAAAAAAAATGTTTTTTAATTTAAAAACAAATTCATTAAAAAAAGAAATAAAAAAATTGAACAAAAAGAAAACAACATATTTCTTATTAACAAATAATTATTGGAAACAAAAAAATGGAAAACAAATAAGAATCTTAGAAAAAAAAATTAAGAGTTGAAAAAAAATGGAAAAATAAAATGGTTTTGAACAAGAAGAAAATAAAACACATTGCTTCATTAAAAAGAAGAGAAAAACAAATTTTTTATTAAAAAACAAGATTTGTATAAAAAAAAATATTACAAAAATTATATATTAAATAAAATTTTGCCTATAAATCGTATATTTATAAGCGTAGCTAGAATATTAAACAAATTAATTCAACAAACATTTTTTTAAGCTAGACCTATAAACACGACCATAACTGTGCGGTTTTTGGCACGTGCAAGCAAATACAATGGTGCCAAGTACAACTGTGTGCGCTGCTTCCTGTTCCTCGTGGATAATTGCAGGTTGTCGCTGTTCTCGAAGACGATATGCCAAGGCCAACAAGTTGGGGGCGTAACCCCACCACGCCCACACCGACACCGACACCCACACCCATAGTTCCAGCCATCCATCCACCCAGCATTTTGCGCCCACACTTTCCTGCAATTAATTTTGTGCGAATAATGCTCAAAGCCGGGTAGGATGGGCAAGGATGACAGTGCTATCCCTTATCCAGGGAATACAAGTAGGTCGGCGCCAGCACTATGTGTGTGTGTGTGCGCGTGCACAAAAAATTTAATTAAATTTGCATACACCAAAATGCTGGGCCAGCGTTTGGCTCGAAAAAACAGACAAGCCCACTCTCCATATTCGCCAGCGCTCGTCCTTGCCCCGAAAGTTGTGTGCCAACTCTGGATTTGGGTCGAGAGCACAGAGCGACAGAGGACCAGGAGCTCCTCCGAGCTCCGAGCTCCGAGCTCCGAGCTCCAAGCTCCGAGCACCGAGCACCATGTGGCCCCGAGGAGCAGGGCGGGTGTGGATTGGATGGGATTGGATTGGATCGGAGAGGAGCGGAGCGGAGTAAACAAACACAAAGCCAATTCCCAGAGCGTCAGCACTGCACTTTGCAGCAGCAGCAGCAGCAGCAGCTGTGATTTTAGTAAATGGTTAATTGAAGTTATCTCGCCCATCGATGGCCAAGAGGGCTTCAAGCCGAAAGAGCTTGCCTGCCAATGCTTTAATTCAATTTCTCTAATTGCAAAGGCAAAGGCATCCTCTTGAGGGAGATTTAATATTAATGGGATTCCTTAGAATGATTAACTTGACTTGAATTCCCAGAAACTCACAGATATTTAGTCACTAAACATCTAGCTGGGAAAAGCAACATTTACATCACTCATACGCAGTGTTACCTTTACGCCATTAAAAGGAATACCAAATAACAATAAATTAATGATTTTATTTCCTATAAATCAATTAAGCTTATGCCAAGCCTTATTATATTATAAAACCATTCAGTTCAAATTGTGTGTTGCGTCACCCTTCATTAAGGGTTTGATTTCATGATGATAGTTGCCCTAAGCCAAGGGGCCAGGTAATGCCATCTCTGATAGCTGCGATAATTGGCTTTACAGCCCCGATTACATGCTCGTATAGCCAATAGCTGATAGCCACAAGTGCCCAGGGCTTTAGATTATCAATTAATAATAGCTGTGGGGACGTGCAATGGTTGCATTTTTTACAAAATAAGGGGATACATTCATGAATATGTGCAGATAAATGTGTTTCAATGTGATATACTGTTACTTATATGTAATTTAACATTTTTCCCTACACACTAAATAGCCTTATTTAATAACCCATTCGATATTCTATCTATTATATTTACAAACCAACTAAAAACGATAAAAAATCTTCTTCTTATTTAATATTTGATTATCCTAAAGGTCCCTTTTATACATATATTTATTCCCCGACAAAAATCCCAGCCAAATTGGCTCACTCTCCCCCGTTTTTCACAGACGGCAGTTAATCAAATGCAAAACGGAAGCAAAGTTCTTGGGCAAACTTTTTGCACTCTCCTGCAGCAGAAGCAGCATGTGCTTAGCGTCGGCATTAGCATTAGCATAGTCCTGCGCAGGATGGCAGGCAACCAGGATACCAGGAAAAACAAGAGGTGTGTGTGTGTGGTGGGGGACGGAGGAGTTACAATCACTAAATTATGCAAGCCCTGGGTTCATGCACTCCGGGGCAAGTGGAATCCCGTTTAAGTTATGCGAGCGAGGAGACTCCTCCTCTTTATTCCCCGGGAGACGCCTCGGATCTGTTGCATACTTTTGGGGCGCTGCATAACTTAATGGCCGCCCCCGAGTCCATGCCCGAGTCCAAGCCCATCAAGAAATTACATATATCCGCCAGCGCATAAATTAGGGCGAACATCTGCTGCGGGTTTTGTCTGAGATTTCCGGGAAATCAAGACAGCGAAGAGAGATCACTGTTAGAAAGGTTGCTTTAAGTATTAGGTATTAAATAATTATAAAAGAAAGATCTTTGGATTTAATATAAATTAAAATTGCACCGAAAAATATGCTATAAAATTGTAAATCATGAAATAATAGCATTTTGCCTACTTTTGTTCATCATTTTAAATGATTTCAAATCAGTTTCTTCTTTTGTAAGCAATAAGGATTTATTTAAAAAGGTAATATATAATTATTCATTAATTTCTCATACAAAATACATTTTTCCAGTGACTGAATACATCGAAAGGGATTTTTACTCGCCCACGGACTCCTAGCTGCGATCACAGTTGTCATTTGTGATTTCCATTCAGCGACTTAAAGCCCAACACTTTGACACACATGTGACACAAAGCTGGGGCCAGCTAGCAGGAGGAGCTGGCGAGAGGGAGCTCTTTATTTTTCATTTTTATGCAAATTTCCGCAATGTTCCACTCCACACAGAGCCCGCCCAGCCGCCTGTCAGGCATTTGTCAGCATAAAGAAGACATCACGAAGGGGTTGGCTGCGGGGATGTGGGTGCCAGTGGGGTTTGGTTGGAGGTTGGGGCTTGGTTTGCCTGCTGAGCGATGCAGCATTATGCGTAAGCAAAAAAAAAAATAAAGACGCTCATGTTTGCTCATCAAGCATCGAATCCGGATCATGACTCTATTTGGAATGGACTGGCTTGGAAGTGCAGCTCAAGCAGCTCGTGAATAATATCACCAAGGTAACAAGTTGTTCGAGGATCTTGGGGAGGAACAAGCTCACGAGTCCAGGGAAGCTCTGGGATCTTCAAAAACTTTGGCAATAAAACAGTGGTACATAAATAAAGCCTTTAAGGTTTGATTTTCTGATTTTGAGTTACAACATCGGTTACAAATACCCCACCCTTAGCTCCTCCATGATAAACTGAAGCCTCCTCCAGCGCCCATTCTCCTCCGCCTGAGAACTTCCTGCCCGTCGTCTACTGTCACATCTAAACTGGTTCATCATGATTAACAATTCTCTGTCGCTCCGCCTCTACCCTCCCGACGACTCCCAGGCATCCTTCCGAGCTTTCATTATTGCCCCAGCAACGTGCCTCGTTCCCCGTTCCTCATTTCGCCATTTCCCATTCTCCCCAGTTTCCCGACGACACAAATTAAAAATGTAAGAAAACATATGTGAAGAGTGTGTGTATGTGCGTGGCTCTTGCGGCAAGGATGTGTTCCTGCAACAGTTGATGGCTTACTTAGGCGTGGCTCATCAGTTGGGTTAGAAAGGATGCTATATTCAGATAAAAAGAAAGGTTATTTATATTCCTTTCTAGAATCAATTTGCTAAATTACAACTAACGAGACATAGTCTCAAGTTAGTCAAAGATCTACACTCTTTTGAAACTGGAGTAGTCACCATTTCCTTTTTCCTTATCCCCTTATCAAACACCTTCCATTTCCCAGCTCCTGTTCTTGATTGAAACCATTTCCGAGAGCCCAGGTAACCATCGGGTGCGAAACGGAATACATCACAAAACTCATCACTTCACCAGCAACTCATCAGAGTCGGAGCGGAGTCTGTGTGTCTGCAACCGCGTCTGCTGTCTGCGCCTGCCATCTGATGACCCGATTAACTCCCAGAAAGGGAGGAGGAGGAGATGATGCCCCACCCCGCGGGCAGTGCAAACTTTGAAGCTCAGCTTCCGCCGGAGCAGGAAGAGAGCTGAATGAAAATGTTAAGCCATTTAGATAGCAAAAACTGCCCGAGAGATGAAACTTTGTGGACATAGCCCACGCGCTGGAGATAAGACTGAGGCTGGCGAAAAAGTTCAGCAAAGGCAAATTAAGTGCAAGGAAAGGAGTTCTTCTTCCGCGCAGAAAGGACTCTGACATAAGCCCTTATTAATTACACCAAACCCAGTGAGCTTCTGAGCCTGTGAGCCGGATTTAAACCATTTTGAAGCCAGTGCATAAATTGCATTTCATCATCACATTTTGCCGCCACATCAAACGCAAATTGATTTCACACCGCAGATGGAAAAGCAATCAAAATCCCGATGCCGATCCGGATACCGATTCTTGCCCTGCATACTATATATATATCACAATCCCATGGCAATGAATATATGTGCAGAGGTAAGCTTAAAATTTAATTAACAGTTTGGTTGGGACAGCCCTTGCGCTTCGCACTTGGCGCTGATTAAGGGTTTGGTTATACACAGTGGTTAAATGTGGTTAGGAATTGAGTTTGACTCAAGTTCTATTTGATTATTTGAGAAGGAACTGTAGAGATCAAGCCCTTAATTAAAGTATCATTAAGAAATTTCTGCCTATTATTAAATAATAAACTATTTATTTTAAGGAATCTCTCATCAGACTTCGAGTTCCCTCCAAGATTATTTTGCCAGTGCCACGAACCTCGGTTCAATGTCGAAATCTCGTCCTTTCCGAGGCTCTCCACTTCGGAATTAGTACTAGGCCAGCCCCAAACCCAACCCAATCTTGCCCTGCAAAAACGACCTTTGGCTGGAATGCCGCCGCCACCGCCGCTTGGCAAGCAGAATTTCTATGCCGCTCCGCTCCGTCCGTTCCGTTCCATTGGGGGCTGCCCATTAAGTGCCACACCCGATGCCCTCTGCCCTCTGTTCTCTGCCCCCAAGCGTCCTGCGTCCTTTGCGTGCTCAAGTTGAAATCCAAGCAAATGAAGCACAGATAACAACGCAACAACGGCAACAACGGCGACAACAAAACAACGAGTAATGAACGCCTTTGGCCCGGCAGACCGGCAGCGTTGATTAAGGACAAGTGCAGAAAATTCGTAACGTTTCGTTTGAAATTTTTGAGGTTGCCTCCAAAAGTAGACACAAAAAAAAAGAGAGAATAAAGAAAACCGTTTCATATGCAAATCGGTAATTGTTTCCGTTCAACATTGACCCACTTGGAGCCATAAGGAGCGGCTATGCGATGTATCCATACTAAGCGATAGTTATTCTATCTAACTTAGAGATCTTGAGACTCTAATGAATATAGAGATTGGATTTCTCTGGCGATTTCAAAGGAGATTTAGTTAGAACTAATAAAACTAATAAATACAGTATGGTATTTGTTTTTATTTAAATTTGAAAAGATAGTTTCCAACTCAGGCTACTGAAAATCTGGGTTGGAAGCGCTAAGAAAGCGATAACTTCACTGAAATATTTTATAGCATACTTTCGGGCACCCCAATTAGTGGGTTTTAAATCTCCAACTATTCAATTATGGTTTTAATCATAATTTAACTATACTTAAACTATATTTCAAGTTTATTTGCATTTTATTTTGTGTATTTCAAGTATTGAAATATATTTAAATTATTTATTTTTAATATTTTTTCTGGGAAAACCTCGAAAATCAATATGTTCTCATCCCCAAAGCTACTTTCCCAGTTCCCCGAATAAAATGAATATGTTAAGTTGCTGAGATTTGATTTCTATTAAAGAGGAAGGAACACATTGGATGGTAATCTCTATTTAACCGAAAAAAACCCATCTAGAGAGCACAAAGGTGAAATATAAAAGCCAGAAGCAATTCCATATCAGCTGCCATCGGCCGACGGAAATTTCCTTCGTGATTTTAAGTGATTTAGCATGAAAAGCAAAGAACTAGGAGAGAGAAAAGCCAAAAACGGGCGAAATAAACTTTCGTAAATACTTCCGTTCAACATTGACCCAATTGGTGGGTTTGGTAGGAGGTTTGCCGGGTTCCTTGGGTGTTTTCGAATGTTTTTTTCGACCCCAAACTAATTGGCTGACCAAAGAGGCATATGGCGAAAGGCGAATGGCAAATGGCGACTGGCTAAGCGGAATACATATACATATTTGGCTCGAAAGTTGCACCCAAAACCCGAGCCGAACGTGATGCGGCGGCCACCACACACTCATTGGGTAACCACCTGGCCGCCGGGCACCCTCTATGGCCCCTCCAGACCAGTCCCCATTTAAGCACATTAGCGCTGATTATAACGGCATTTACATCACAGCAGCAGCTACATTTTTGAGGGTTGCTGACAGGGGGGCCGCCAGCAAGCACACATGGCGTATGCGTAATCCACGCGAATCAGTAGTCCGTATTCTCAGTATTCTATCAGTATCCAACGAAGCGAATAAGAAATCTCTTGGCGAGAAGTCTCTCCTGGAAATTGTAAAATGAAATTGACCAGAAAAGTTGGAAAATCGCAAACCAAACAAAGTGCAAATTGCTGTCGGAAGAATTGAGGGGAAATTCAGCTAAAAATATCACGAAATTTGTTTTGTTTTCGAGCAGCAGAGCTGGAAATCTACATTTTTTGTGGGAATATAAAAAGAATAAATGGTTTTAGAAGAGATTATTTCATTATTAAAGGGAAATCCTAACTGTTGACTTGAAAATTCAATTATAGCTTATAAATAGCAAGTTCTTTTAATTGAAAACTTCCCCACTGAACTTCTGAAGGTAAATTCCCTCTCTAAAATGATTAAATTACTTAAAATAGACTTACAATTTCATTATAATTTTCATCATCAATCGAAGCTTAATTGAATGATTTCCTAAAACTCAATTACAGCGCTAATAAATAAAATGTGAGCACATCTAAAGATAGCTGGCCATAAAAAACCCTTTTTAATTGAGAAAAACACGGAAAAACGCAAGCAATTTGCCCTCAATCGATTCCTATTCCGAGAGCGGCTTATTTATAGATCAGCTCGAGTTGGGAATTTTTCATTTGCCATAAAAAATTAACCGAATGCCATAGATTTCCCGGAAAACATATCGAGCTGCCAGCCAGCCTGCCCTGTGAACTCTTTCCAGCTCATTTCGTGGAACAAATCGAATCGAATCGAATGAAACGGAATCGAATGGAAACTTTTGTGCAACTTTTGGCAGTTCACTGTGGCCATTGGAGCGATCTATTGTAGACGCTGTGTGCTGTGTGCTTTGTGCGTCGTTTTGCCTTGCCTTGGCAGGCAGAAAGTGCACATGGAAAATGTAACGTCACACACACGCCACACACGCCACACACGCTACACACACTACACACTCTCTGGCAGGCATGTGCTTTCTACTTCAGTGCGTACCACGTTGCGTATGCGCGCTATTTATAAAAATCAATTTCTGCCTTGGCAGCAAAAGCAGGGGCAAGAAACAGCGGCAGCGACAACCTGAAAGCAAACAAACAGCAAACAAACAACGAAATAAATAAATAAATAATGTTGTTTAAAGCACCAGAGCAGCATTGCAAATAAAAGCCAAAGGCCGAGCGTTGTAGGAAGTTGCCTTGGCCAGAAGTCTTCTGCCTCATCCACACCATTAATTCTCCATCTGCTGAGGCCGCTGTCTTCGCTTCTGAGAGCCATGTGCCGGGGGAAAATATCCCACTTGGCCCGAATAATTAGCATTCTCTAGTTATTTTAGTTGGAATAAATGGGATTATTCTGCGGAATACCCGTAATTGTTTCGGATTTATTCATATTCCCAGCCAGCCAGCCAGCATCGTAAAAAACACTCATGGGTGTTCGTTCAACTAATGATTCATAATGTTATTGGAAAACACAGCCAGGCCATGTCGGGTCTGATGATGGTTAACATAAAAACAGCACCCACTCGAAGCATTTTGGGCATACAGTTTCCCTCCATTTTCCTTTTCTTATCTGCCGTCGTTTTCCCTTTTTCCTTGCCCTCGAATTTTTCCCTCAAAGAAACAAACAATGACAATCTGCAAAGGGAAAAAAACAACAAGTTTTCCACGGGGCAAAGGCAGAAGGGAGATCGAGTAAAAGAGAGAGAATCTTATAAAATAAACATTTATTTTTAGCATATAGCATTCGCTGTGGCTGCTTCTGCTGCTGTTGCTTTTGCTTTTGTTTAAATTTTTTTCTTTTCAGACTGGCCTGGCAAATTGGAAAATGGAAAACTCAAAAAGCAAAGGCAAAACGGCAGCGGCCAAGGGGGGTTGGGAGGCAGGGAAAGCAGCAGCATGGCGCTCGGCCAGCCACTGAGAATGCCACACACACTCGCACACACACACACTCACTGGCAGCGCTTCCGCTTTCCCACTTTCCCCGCAGAGCCATCGATTTTGTAAGCAGTCTCCTTCCCTGCTTACCCCACAGAACCCTCCTCCAAGCTCCTCCAACTGCACTCATTTGGCTTGGATTCGCCTGGCCGTCGTCGACGTCGTCGTCGTTGTCGTCGTCATCGCCTTTGGCCATTTATCGAGCGATGTAACTGCAAAAACTATAACAAGCCCAGGAATGCCGACGGAATAAGAACAAAACCGTCAGCACCTTAAGCATGGACTGATCGACGCCGGGTGTTTCCTTTACTTTTTGAGATATTAATGGGAGTCGAAAGTCTTGACAAAATTAATTTTGAGCATTTATATTTGTTTTACATTATGAGGAAGTGTGGAAACGCAGAAGAATGCCAGTTTCTCTATTTAAGTAATGATTAACATTCATTAGAACTTTATTGAAGAATAGAGATTTAAGTTAAAGTTAAGGGAGTTACAGCATTTCATTGAGTTAAAAATATTTTTTGTTTATTTATTCTCTACATTTGTTCAACTAGCAAGCATTTTATACTAATGAAAGAACATACATTCAACCATAAATATTTTCAGATAAAAAATAAGAAAGAAAAAAACATTTATTTTTACTTTCTTTCATTTATTATTATTTTTTAAGGCATGATCTTGCACAAATCTGGCAGAAAAAGTGGTCCAAATATTATGGTATTCATTTTCCTGGTACAAATGTATCTAACTCCAAAATCCACAAAATCCACTATGAAAATATTTACAAATATAAGATAATAAATACATTTAAAATATCTAAAATTCAAGGAAAACAGTAAACACTTTGTTGCTATTAATGTTGCACTCAAATTAATTCCAGAAATCAATTCGGAAAGCAATAATTTAACCACAAAAGTTTATTTCGAAATGCATAAATTCCAGAATTCCGTTGAACCGTAACAAGTGCCGAGGAGAAACTTTCGTAAAAGGGGGTGGCTCAGGGGGAGGAGGATGATATGGACAGTGGGGGAATGGGGAATGGGGGATGGGATGGCCTTTGCGTTTCTATATCTGCGAGTGCAAATTCCATTTTATTTACTTGAAGCTTTTGCTTAATTAGCGCCTCGTTATGATTGTTTTCGTGGACACCGGACGACCGACGACCGACGACCGACGGCCGATGGCCGATGGCCGACGGGCTGGCAGGCGGAAGCTTTGGCCAATTGTTGTCCAGCCCCCCTCCTGTGCTCCCCCCCCGATGCCGCCACTGACACTGCGGCTGATTCATTTGTCTTACGTTTTTGGCATTATTTGTGTTGTTTCCCTTGGCGCTCTGGCGCTGTAAGCGTTTTTCCAACTTATCTTATCGCCAATAATTGGAAGAAGCACACACTTGCTGTGGCGTCTCTGTGTGCACAGAGCTCTGGCGACCTTAAAAATAGCCATTCCATATTCCATATTGACAACAACAAGCACGGCGACAAGTCAACGAGGAAGAACAAAGACAGTGGAGCATGAGCATACACGGCGTATGAGTAATGAGCGCAGTACACATTTTCCCGTCGCGATTGGATTTCTTTCCCTGCCCGCCACTCGATTCAATTCCATTCTTGCCGAGGGCCGTCGATTAACCCAATTTGCCTCTGCTTCTTGCCGCTTGCCACACTTCCGCGAAGATCGCTTCCATTTTGGGCGTAATTTATGGCTGGTCAAGTGAGGGGAAGTGGCGCAAGGAGCTTACAGAGATAATGGAACCAATTCCAAAGCAGAACTTATATATTTCTTGGTTTTATTCAAAATATATAAAAGATTCCTTCCTGATTATTTTTATTTAGTATTTCTGCTGCCTTATATAACAGCCTCCTCCATTAAACCGTTTATTTACACAATTGCTGGACGGGCAACAATCCCTTTTGGCCCCCGCCACAATTGTTTAAACATTTGCTTTGACTATTTGCTAATTAACAATCAAAACAAAAACATTGAGAGCCGAAAGAAAAACAATATCCATCCCTCCCCCATTCCTTGGGCTCCACACACTCGCTGCTCCTTAAAAATTCGAGGGAGGCGGCGGTGAAAAAGCATTTTTATTTTCATTTAATTTACATTTCGCCTTGAAACTTGTTGTTTTTGGTGTCAAGTTCTGTTTTGTACGGGTGTCGTTGGCGTTTGTGTTATTATTATTGCAGTTAGCAGGGCAAAGTTTATATTTTTAACACCCTTACAAGGGGAATTAAATAGAGATCATTGTGACATTGTAAGGGGTGCGAAATGAATGTAAGGTGTAACCTTATAGCAAAAGATGGTAAGTCTTTAATACCAACCATTCCCAGTGCTATTACTCTTTTAATCAATTTATTAAACTTCCCCAAACGCAGTTCGGTTCGTTTAACAAATCAAACAAAAAAGTTATGAATAAATAATACAAACAAAAAAGGCAAACAATGCTTATCCTTCAGTTTTCCAACTTTGACAGGTCCCTTTGTTTGTTCTTGTTTTGTTCATTGAATTTTCACTTTTTGCGACTGTTTAATTTTTCAACATCATTCGGGACGACAGTCGAGGGCGGCAGGTGGGCGGATCGGGTCGGATCGGTCAGGTGTGGGCCTCGCGGGTGTCGACGACGGCATTGAAACTGTCCAACGCAGGTGTGCCGCCCCCTTTTGCCGCCCATTGCGGCCATCGCAAAAATTAATTGAAATTTCATGAGTTCCCGAGTTTCGTTTGCTTAGTTGATTCAATTCGTTAAATGCAACTGTCAACTGTCGCTGCGAATTTTGTTGAACGAAAAAAAAGAGTGAATTTCAGGGAAAAATAGCCAGGGCTCTGGCTGTGGAAAGTTCTCCCTTTTTTAGCTGGAAAAGCTGTCTGTCGACCGCATTTGATAATGATGTGGGCTGTGGCCGGAAAGGAACCCATCATTTGTTTGCCATTTGCCAGCAACACCCGCCTCGTTTTTTTGGGGGAGGACAGAGGACAGAGGACAGAGGGCACTCTAGGTGGCCGCCTCGGCTAAAGGTCAAGGCACACGGCAAAATTTATTTCACCTCATTCGGACCGCCTCGACCGAAACTTCTTGGGGCTTAAAAATAAGCCCGAGAAATGCCTCAAATTCACTGCGGACACGTGCAGCCAAAAAGGGGCATGTGGCATGGGCATGATAGGTATGGACATGGATATGGGCGCTGATGGAGTGGCAGGTGTAAGGCGGTCGAAAGTTGAGCAATTGAGGTAAACTGGTGCAAGGTCAGCTGACAGTTGGCCAGAAATGGCAGAGAAAATCATTGATTGAAGCCAAAAGTCGTACTGAAACTTGATGAATAGGAAGAAAATTTGGCGAGAAATCAAGAAGGGATTTTTAACACATCAAAGGGGGTGAATGAGAGCTTTAAAAATACCTTTTATAAATATTTAAAAATATTTATTAAAGAAAATTAAAGATAATATTGTCACATATCCCTTCAAAAATCCCAGCATCGGAGTTTAGGGTCCAGAAACTAACTTAAAATATCGAAAATGCCTTTAAAAAATATTTTTAAATATTTATTAAAGATAATTCAGTAATATATCCCTCTAAAAAAACCCGGCAATTGATTGTGAGGACCAGAAGTTAGCTTAAAATGAATTTTTGAATATTTATCAATAAAAACTTAAGGAAATGCAGTCATTTATGCCTTGAAAAATCACAGCAATCGAGTGTTAGTTCCAAAAACTAGCTTAAAATTTTCAAAATACCTTCAATAAATGCTTTAAATTTGTATAGCTTAAAATGAATAGAAATTCAGTAATTTATGCCTTTAAAAATCCCTGCAAAAACCGGACACTGTGTCACTTACATAAACGCAACTTTATGGTCGCTTTCCCACACAATGGCGCTGTGGAACCTGATAGCAAACTTTTGTACAAACGGAAACTACTATGTCTAAATTGCATGGTCTCTATTTTATTTATATTTTATTTTTCCGGCCAGAACAGAGCGCTCCTTTTGTGCTTTGTGCGGTAATTAGAGACAAATTGGTTTCATAGCGGGGGCGGGGGCGGGGTGGCTGGAGGGAGCCGTCCTCCTCTGCCTTTCTGCCTTTGAGGCAGAGGACGGCACTCGTCCGTAAGCGGCTTAAAGCGAGCGTCTCCTCGGAGTCCGCATCGATGAAATGAGGGCCAAGTCATGTTTTATGCAGCAGCAGCAGCGGCAGCAGCAGATTGCGACATCTGGCTCCAACTGCTTACTGCTCTTTGCTCAGTGCTCAGTGCTCAGTGCTCCACTACTGACCCCCTGACACCCTTAGCAACTCTTTCTTTCTTCGGCAAAAACTTTGTTGATTTATATTTTCATAGCTCTTTCTGGCTCATGAAATTTGCAGGAGCAGGAGCCGGAGCAGGAGCAGTAGGGCGGGGCTGGATGTCGTGTAATGCCAATGGGCATTAAAATTGCATGCGCACAAAAGTATGCAATGGACACAGGGCACGCGGACATGGGCACCGGCAGGGGGCAAGGGTTTGAAGAAGGGGTACAACCCCCCCTAGTTGGGGGCAACTGTTACGAAATGTGTCAGCAATTAGAACCTGGCCAAGAAGAGAGCGGGTCTGAGGGCACGCAGAAACAAGGAGGTTCCGTGCAACTCTTTAAGCGAAAGTTCCCATTATTAAAAGCCAGATTTAAACGGAGTTTATATTATTTATAGCAGATTTAAAATCATTTATGAATGCTCAAAATAGTTCCCCTTTTAATATACTTTTATTTGGAGTTTAAGTTAATATTTAAAATGTATAAAAGAACTAAAATGAAATCCCCAACTAACGTCACGACAATTGTGCGGCACAAGTGTGCCGTGTGCGAGTGTGCGTGGTTGCACCATAAATCATGTGAAACACCAACACACTCTCACACATTTTTCGTGACGTCAAAGACTCGAGGGGCGTTAACTGCGTTGGCGTTGGCAAAAATGTGTGTTGTTGGCTTTGTTGTTCATGTTGTTCATGTTGCAAGGTGCGAAAGCACCCACACACACACACACTCAGCTGAAACACCTGAAAGGTATGAAACCCTAATTGCTCTGAACTTCACACACATGCCAAAAAAAAAATGGGAAAAAAGAAGGAATGAAAAATTAAAAATAAAATCGGGAAAAGAGGTGGCCATTCTGACCTTTCGAGGGAAAGAGAAAGCAGGCAGAGCGAGGGAGGGGAAAAAGAGCTAACAGAAAACTCATACATTTTCAGGAATGGACCGCAAAACGATTAAAATCTTAACTGATAAAGTTTCGAAAAATAAAATATTACAGAATATCGGGTAGAGAAAAATTAAAATAATTTAAATCAAATATAAATAGTATATTATTAATATATACAAATTAAATAAACAAATTCTAAGGACAAATTAAGAAAATTATACTACGAACCAGCTAGTTATATTCAACCTCACGGAATGCGACACCACAATACGAGCCCTGTTGAAACACGCCTTTGTTTCTGACTGTAGAAACAAGAAAATATTATAAAAGACTTAAGCAGAGTATTTTTGTACTTAAAATACAAGAATACACGTAAGCTTTGCAAATTACCTTGATTTACATTTACAAAATATTTATTAAGTCTATATAATATTTCAATATTTATAAATATTTTAATAATACTTAACAACTCTTAATAATACTTCTGAAAACCTCAATAATTTCATGATATTTTTAGCCATAGCCCTTTCTAATTATTTCCATACTCAAATTGTGCAATAAATTGCCCAGTCAAAATTATGCCATCACACAGGGCCGGGCCCCAATCATTTGAAGCCATTACGAGGCCCAGGATCGCCTGTCCAGACCCTTCCCCCCTCCTGGAGGCATGCAACAACCATTTACAACTCCGACAAGCGAGTTGACCGAACTATAAAAACAAGTTACAACGCCAAGCAAGGGACGGGGCCAGCGAAATGGAGAGCAAAAATGAAGAAAGCAAAAAAAATACAAGAACCATGCCAAAAGGTCAAATGTATTATTAAGCCGCGAGTGTGCGAGTGTGTGTCTTGGGTGTGTTTCTCTCTTTCTGGAAAGTAAACGAGAAATTACACATTTTTTTGTCGTATTTTTTGGGTCAAATGGTCAGGGGTTCTATCAGCGAGCTCGCGCCGGTGTTGACCTTCAAAATTTTTGGTCGAGTATCCCGTTAAGCCCTCAAGTATCCTTTTAGCCAGGACCTACACACACACCGACACACGCGGGGACACGTGAGAACACCCCCGCTCATACGTGTCATTAGCTGCAAACATTTTTGCGCCACCGGCAATTCTTTCCCCGCTCCGCCTCCTCTCAGCCCCTGCCCAGCTCAAGTCAGCTCAGCTCAGCTCCTGGTCCTGCCTTTGCCCCATTCCCCGCTCCTTGACGCCGCTTTTTATTTGCCAAGTGCACGCAATGTGACAAAACGTGGGCGCTGCCAGCCAGGTGGGCGGTGGGCAGGTGGGCAGGTTGGATGGGCAGGTGGGCAGGTGGGCAGGTGGGCGTGTGAGTGGCTTTGGACCCTGGGTGAGAATTATAGTGCCATATCATATAACGCTCGCTCGCCATACATGTTTGCTCGTATAGAAAAAATAAAAATAGAAAAGAGATAGCCAAGCGCAGAGATAGCTGGCGGAAGGAGAGATACAGAGAGAGCGCGGAGAAACCATAATTAAAACACTTGCAGTTGTTGTATTAACTGTAACCAGTAAGTAACTGCCGCTGCTTTGCACTAGGCACTGGGAAAAAATAAAAATAAACCAACCAAAAATTCAAATAAAAGCTAAAACTTTTCCTAAATCTTTAGAGGTTTCTCTATTAGAGATTTATGAATTTTATTTACCAGTTCAAATTAAATGCCAAGAACCAAGCCACTTTAGCATAAATCATATTTTCCTGCATTTAATTCAAAACTAACTACTAAAATCGACGAAGTGAAAAACTTTGGAGATTTGAAATCTCTCAAAATTAAGAGTTTTCATAAAAAATACTGTAATCTTTGTAGCAGAGAGCTTATTTGTTATGTATATTGTTATGTTTTGTATATTATGATGATTTTTTCCTGCATTTATTTCTAAACCAAATGCAGACATCTTTGAAAAAGTTAGTTTCCGCAGATTTAAAAACTCTCATTAAGCTTTAAGCGTTTCCATACCATAAATTGTAATCTCTGTAAGCACTCTCTGGCTCTTTTCTACTCTCTAGTTGCTCTTTGTTTTTTATATTTTTATAAAATTAAACTTTCCTACATTTTCTTTAAAAAAAGAATTAGAAAACGCTATTAATAAAATCTTTAGAGATTTGAAATCTCTCGAAATAAAGTGCTTTTTATAACACATTTATAGCAAAGACCTCTTTTTTCCCATGAATGCTTTAAATCGTATTAGTTTAGGAGATTATTCTCCTCTCTATATTTATTTTTCACAAATATAAACCAAGTAAAATCGAAACCTCTTCGCTCGGTGTATCAACTCTGCTCACGTCCGCTTCGGCTTTGGGCTTTGGGTTCACTGTGCTTAAGCATGCATGAAGAGAGCGTTCTGTTCTTGCTTTTTTCTACTCTTTTTTGTATCTTTTTTTGTATTTAATGAACAAACTTTTGATGTCATCACCTCCCTCCTTCTCCTCCTCCTCCTCTAATTCTAGTTATGTGCAATTATGGATGCAAGCGCACTTGGTTTTTGTTTATTTGTTTGTTTGTTTGTGGATCTCTGTTTCGGTGGTTTTTCTCTCGGTTTCTGGCCGGGTTTTTTATGGCCCTCGACTGGACTAGCGGTTAACATAATTAGGTGGGAGAGAAGGGAATCCCCGCAAATTGTGAGGAATTTAAAAAGAAATTCATATAGTTCGTAGGGAGATACTCCAGTTTTTAGCAAGCTGATAATAAATGGAATGTTTACTCTCATTTGCCTGCTTGATTTATCGAGTTTGTTTATAGACAAAGCTGTATCTATAGTGGCTTTTTCCGTAAATTACAGGTACAGGTAATGTACACAGCTAATTAACTTGTGCCTAAAGTGGACTAATGAGGCTAGCATTTTGAAGGGAAAAATATTTGCTGTTACATTTTTAACAGAATTTCACATAAATAAAATGTATTTAAAAAATGCAATAACACAACTTAAGTGGCTCTAAACCTTATTCTCAACGATTTAAGCTGTAGATACTCGAGATTATGCAACTTTGTATCTGCCAGATTGTAATTGAAGCGGCTCTCATTACTCACTCTGCCAATACAACCTCCCCCACCGAAATCCAAATAGCAAAAAGCTAATCAAAAAGCACTTAAATGGGGAAACGAAGGCATTAGCAAGGAGAACCTCCGGAACCATAATCCAATCGCAGTACCATCCAATCTAGCCAATCCCTCTAAGCCCAGTCCCGGCCCTACCTATGGCCAACAGAATCCTCCTCGAAGACTTCGAGCACGCAATGCCAGTTATCGCTTTGCCATTATTACCCGTAGCTAGTCCCTCTCCTGTCTCTCCTTCTGGCATTTCTTCAACTAGCAGCGGCTTCTTTCTTGTTATTATTATTATGCCTCCTCGCTGATTGACTCAAGTGAAGGTTATGACATTCAAATTCTATTTTCAATCAGCGTCGCGCGCTAAGAAAACAAACTTGAGCAGAGATGCCGGGCCTGCTCTCAATGGGGCAATGAAAAATAAAGGCTATCGATGATGGGATACCCAGGCTTTCAAGGGAGTGAATAGGTCTAGAAGGAATAATAATTTGTGAGGCAAAAAAACCTATTTTAGATAATAACTTTTTTTATAAAATTAAATATCTGACTAAAAGGCAAATAGTTATCTTCTAGACGAATAAAAGATAGTATTTGATTAAGAATAGGGCCTGCCTTAGTCACACTTAACATATAATCTTGCCCACATGTCGTATGAGTAATATTCACGTGTAACTCAATGTGCTGGATATAACTCTTACGTCTTTCGCCCCACGTTTTACGTACGTTTCTACATCAGTTATCAGAGAAACTCAATATACAACTTGCAAACGTGATACTGCTGGGTGTGCAATCACACAACGTCAAGAGCGACGACAGTCCTGGCATGCGACAACATTTGGAAGGACTTTTTGGCGACATCGACGACACACGAGACAGCAGCGAGATGGATGACAGGACGGAGGCAGGGAGTCAGCCAACTCAATTATACAAATATTATACAAACATTAGAAATGCATCAAAATAACGAAGGATATTTGTCAAGGCACGGAACGGAACCCTTGGAGAGGCAGCCAACACACGACGCCTGTCACTGGGACAAGGATTGCTCGGCTCTGACTTTTCCGGGGGGTGAGAGCCTTGGCTCTCTCCTCTCCATGGCACACACGTGCAAAAATAAATAAAGAAGGGGGATGACAACAATCAATAACACTGTGCAGCATGGAAAAGGGGGAATAACAGTTACTCTCTGGTCGCCTGGGGTTAAGGTTTCCCCTTCAGTTCGCTGGGGGTTAAGGCTGCTGGCTTAGTAATTGCCAATGTCTTGCAGGTGACTTGTTGCTAACTATTTTAAAGGTTCAATCTTTGAGCTAGTTTTTTACGAGAAATAGATCAGAAAGTATTTTTAAATGTAATATTAATGATATGCTTAAATCTTATTGTTAATAAAATTATGTAGATTTATTCTGATGAAGAGAAATACTTGTAGGACTAAGAATTGTAGGTTTCATAGCTAGCGGAAAGAAGGCTTTGGAGGCTGGGAATTCTAATTCTTCTGGTTAGTGGAAAGATATTTGCAGATTTATATAAGAACACATTTTAAAGGATTATCTAGAAAGTCCGAGTGGCATCTGGGGAGTTATTTCTATACCCAAACCATTGATTACGTAGGGGGGGTGGAGATTAAACCATACCCTAGGGACTCAGACCTATATCTGAAGATTATTTCCAAGCTTAAACTATTTATTTTGTATCCTAGGAAATCAGACTCTAATCTAGAGAGGTATTTATTTTGATAAACAATTGATTACGTAGGGGGGAGTGCCCAAAAGTAAGCCAAAATCCCAAACTTGAGAGTGTTAGCATGCCACTGGGTCGTTGGGTTCGCCGAGTTCGTTGGGCAAATAACATGGCAATGGTTATGGTAATGGTAATCGCTGATGGTGATGGTGATGGTGATGGGGATGGTGATGATGGTGAACGGTGACGGTGGTAACCTTCGGCGGGCTCTCCGCTGGCCCGGCCTGGCTTGGCACTGCAGCTGATTAGGCATCGGGTCACGTGAATGAACTTGTTTGCGCAAACACATGGGGCGAAATCCCGCAATGTTTCCGCTTTTCATGTCAGCGGTAAATATTTCTTTCGACTCGATTCAACCCGCCACGCCGCGCCATTGTTTTATTTTTTTATTTTTACTATTTGCGCACTCAACGCCAATCAATTTTTGTATACTTTATGATTATTGTTTATCACCCAGAAGAGCTGCAGTCGTTCGTGATGTCGCGTGTCGCAATTCCGCGGCAGAGAGACCGGGGAGAGAGAGAGGGCCTCTCTTCCCTTTTTGGACCCCAACAACACTCGATCCCAAATTTTCCACACCATTCCCATTCCCACTTCCCAGTGGCTCAGTGGCTTTTCCAACCCTTTTGTGCCATCATATCCTCTTTCGCTTGATTTATATAATTTGTTTCGCATTACATTTGACGATTGCGGATTTGGCGTCGTGTGAAAACAATTAGATGAAAGCAATTCGGGCTGTGGCTCTTACTCAGGCGGGGGCATTGATTGCACAACACTCAGATATATAAACATATATATATATATACAGAAACATATAGGAACGGAACGATATAGATACCTAAACGGGGCAGGCGGTGCTGGTCAAGCGTCGGCACTGACATTGCCATTGTGATTGCGATTGCAGTTCCGGCAAAAGTAAACAGTAACCGCACACACCAAAATCATAAATAATATCAAGTTCTTCTTCCCCATTTAGTAGGTTTTGTTTATTAATAATTGTTGTTTTCTGGTTTTTTGGCGGTGAAGAGGGTGTCAAGCAGCATAAACAATAATCTGAATTGGGGGTGGTGCCTTATCACTTACAACAAATAACGAACCCCTTGCTGGCTTATCAATCATTTCGCAATTACTAGAGGTTATGGCATGAAATTAATCGGCTTGGAATCCCAAATGATGTTGAAATTATATTAGAACGTTGCCTCATTCATGTTTCTTCCTTTCCTTATCTATTTATTTGTTTATCTTATCTTTACTAATTGCAATTACTATAAGTGATTCACAACTTGACCGAGTTCTTTTGTTTAAAGTTTGAAAATAATTCGAATATCATAAAAACCTCTTTATAATTCCCAAGTTATTTGTTAGCTTTTAACTTTTCTACAAATATTCAAAATAAATAGATCTGGAGTGAGCTAAATTATTAATTAAAGCTAAAAACGATAAACGGATGTCTAGTTCCCAAAATCCCCTTATAATTCCCAAGTTATTTGTTAGCTTTGAAAGTTTGTAGAAATATAGCTAGTTTTATATTTTAAATTAGAAAAGTTTCCGTAATATTACAAATATAATTTAAACGCATATTAAATCTCCAAAAACCCGCTATAATTCCCAAGTTATTTGTTAGCTTGAAATATTCTAAATATGTGCTTCCGAAACAAGTCGTATCTCAATCTAATTTCATAAGAAATCTACCCATGAGTAATAAGACTGACAATATCTATGAAATTGGCACTTTGCTAGGTGAATGTGAAAGCCAAACTTGGGTGCTATCTTGGCGGCCGGCAGTGTGTCCAAGGGTAGTGCTGATTGGGCTGATTGAGTGGATATGCATCGCCTATTGGCCGTGTGATCTCCAAGCTCTACTAGCCGTGCGACAAGCGGTGTGTGGAGGAGGAGGAGGAGCTAGCCCTAAAGTGCTGCGATTGAGGAGCTAGACGGGGCGCCAGGGGTCCTTTTGCTGGCGTCGAATTTAGGAGGAGGAAGGCGACGATGTCAGCACGCTACTCAGGATATGAGTGATGGTCCTAGACGGGTGTGTGTGTGTAACATGGGAGGATGGAGCTAGTGGCTTGTGACTAACGGAGACGAGTCCCCGCTGTGTGGCTTAGAGTACTTTGCTTTTGGAGTGGAGAGCTGAGTGGTGGCTGGAATGACGACGATAATGACTGGATGACTGACGATGGTGGTCATCAAACATCAACAGTAGTAATCAAGGTTATATTTTAGGTGGTAATACCAAACTCGGCGACAAAAAAGTCGCGCAGTTTCAATCGCGATTTCTTGGGCTCCTCGCGCGGATGATGGACCGTTATCTGGTCGCCGTCGGCCGATATCATCGTCTCGCTGGGCGGCGATATCGAGTACTGTTGCAGCAGCCGGCGCTGCTGTTCGGTGAGCTCGTCCAGCGGATCGTACCCAAAACCCGATCCAGAGCCAGGGCCCGAAGCGGAACCGGAGCCGGAGCCAGAGCCGGAGCCGGACATGGCCCCCGCCGCCGCCGCTGCCGCCGAGCAACTGCTGGAGGTTGTGGGCGACGAAGCGGTTACGGCGGCCGCAGCGGCAGCAGCTGAAACGGCGGCCACAGCGGCGGCCGCTCCGCCGGCAGCGGCCAATTGTTGAGCGATGAGCAGCTTCTGGGCGTGCTCTTCGGCCTCTTTTTGTTTTTTGAAATCTTTTTGGTGGATACATAGGCATATATACATATATATAGATAGATTCATAACGGGGCGGGGTCGTTGGAGTTCTGGGAAGTGTTTTGGGTGTTGGCTTGAACTTAAAAAACGGGAGAAAAAACGCACACACCGAGGGATAAGCGAGGGAGCGGGAGTTTTTTATTTGTCTTTTTTTTTTGCCTCTGCTCTTGGCACTTGCAAACTTCCAGTTTCTATTTTCGTGCCGGAAAATTCAAGGGAAAAGCTGGGGACGAAGGGACGACAGCCGGCAAAGTGCCCTAAAAATTCAATTTCAATTTGCAATTTGACAAATGAAATTTTTCTGCCGCTGCCGATGACGCCACGTAGATCAAAATTAATGACATTTTTGTGGGCCCAGAGAGATGGGTTTGGGGCGGGACTGGACGGCTTTAGTGCCACGACCTAGCCCACTCGATGACCTTGAAAAATGGGGGGTCCACCACCAGCTCGGTGGCCCAATCTGTCTGTTTTGCGATTGCTCTCATACCATTTGTCATCTTGCAAGTACGCACAGTGGACACTCGCATAAAATGATTTTGATTTGGTTTTTTACAAGTAAAATCTATTAATAAATTAAATTTCAAGTTTTAAAGAATTTGTTTAAGGGTTTTAGGGGTTTAAGGGAACTACTAAGTGGTAATAAGAGCTCAATCTCTTTTATTTATTATATTCTGAGATTCTATTGATACCTGATATTATTGATACCAGCATTAGAGGTATTTCTGACACTGATATCTTCTTAACTCTAACAAATTCGTATTTCTAAATAATTTTTTCATTTTTAAGAATCTTTCTCTCATCTCTTACTTAACTTTCTCCCTCAAGGACTGTGATTTCTAACAAGTTTTTCCAATGATGACTGTAGTTGGGCCGTGTCATCTCATGGCGAAACCTTTGGGGGCTGGGGAAGGGGGGATAAAAAAGAAACTCATTGCGGAAATGGACAAGAACCGAAAAGCGCAATGTTCAAATGCAATTTCCCCGTCCAAACCGAAGCCAAAGCTCGATCCCCGCCACCATCTTCGACATTGGCTGACACTTGCAAAACGAGACAAGCGCTAAGCGGCTTAAGGCAACCCTCGGAGATGATAGATGGTGGAGAGAGGGGGACAAAAAATGTAAACTATTTAGCGCTTTTACGCTTTCCAGAAAGGTTGCATGATGATGACGACGATGACACAAGCCCTGCTACCCCTACACACTGTGCGAAACCCACTACAGTGGATATTGGCTTCGAAATGCTCTTGTAAATACTGAAAACTACAGTTTATTACATTAATTAATTTATAGATAAACCTAAAGAGTAACTTTATACATTTCTAACTCAATAAGAGATCAAATACGATATTTACGATCATTCAATAGGTTTCCCATTGGAAGACCTGCCAGCCGATATCTACTGCACTTTCCGCTTCCTGAATTTTCCAATTAGCAATGGTCACGTGACACTCTACGTATTCTGTTGTTCTCTCCCGCGCTCTGCTTCTCTTGCGTCTTCTGGGCTCCTTATCGCACTCATGTGACTCGATACTCGCTTCTCGGATTCTCCTTGTCGCACTCCTGCAACTTTCTTGAATCACCCAACAAACGCACACTTGGCATTATCAGGCCAAAGTTGATGACGTCATTGGAACTGCTTGCTTGATTTGTAATAAAATATCAAAATATCATTGAGAGATCGTCGATCGCAGCCGCCTAACAGCGAGCGATCTTGCTCTGGCGCTCTGGCGTTCTGTTACTGTTATGTAAAGGGAATGTAAAGCGCAGATGTTGCTGCGGCTGCTACTGCGTTGTTGTTGCTGTTGTTGTTTTTGCATCGCAAGAGGAGCGAGCAATGAAAATCAATTAAAATTAATTGATTCAAGAGTCAAATTCAAATGGTCAGGGCATCGGAGGCCGTGGCAGAGCCAGAGACTGGGGCGCCGGGGTTGGCGGCAGGGTGCAATTTAAGCGAACAATGTGCAATAATTAGAAAATGCAATCGCTGTTATTTTCTTTTTTTTGTTTTTGTTCCCCAAAAGAAGAGAAGCTCTCTCCCGCTCACACAGACAGACACATACACACACACACACACGGGGAGCACACTGATAAACTAGGTTATAAATCAAAAAGAAGGTGGGGAATAGGGCTAGGGGGGACAGATGGGGGAGCAGCGGTCGGTTTACTTACTTTCCAGCAGCCGCTGTATCAAACTGTCCACGTTCAGATCAAAGTCGCCCATTTTTCGGCAGCTATAAAAGTTCTTGGCCGCGTTTTGTTGTTGTCACTGGTCGCTGTTGCTATTGCTGTCGCTTTTTGGCTCTCTAGCTCGTTGTTTTTGTTGTTGTTGCGGCCAGCAGCTGTTCCTCTTTCGCTGGCCAGAATTCCGATTGGAACTTTTTGGCGCAACAACTACACACGCACGCACACTGGCAAAACAACCGCGGACGCACACAAACACAGCGACGCCTGTTAGCCGTTGCCGTGTGTACTTAATTTGTTGTTGTTATCTTCTCTTCTCTTTATTTTTGTTGGATTTTGGATTTTTTGATTTTTGGCCAACTCTGCCGCAAAAGGCAATTTCACTTTTTTATACGCTGGGCCGCCGCTAGTCGAACAGTGCTTGTTGTTGCTCTTCACTGGTGTTGCATTGGCAAAACAGAAAAAAATTGTCCGCACGCCGCGACTTTCGGGTTTTGGGCGAAACAAACTATTAGTGTGACCGGGGCAAAGTTGGCGAAATATACCGTTTGCCGGATGGGAATATACCGTTTTTTATACCATTTTCATTTGAAATACCATTAAATACACCATTTAAATACTTATTTTCTATGCGATACTTTTATTTCATTTATTTAATAATTAACTATCTAATCAAATAAAGAATTAGTAAAAGTTATAGCAGCCACCGATTGTTTTTAGACGATTAAGAGTGCAATTAAAAATCCAAATTATTAAAAACAACGAAAATCGGCTAATTTGCGCTGATCTTTATTATGGCAGCTATACGATATAGTATTCCAATTTGGATGATATCTAAAATGGAAAGCTATAATTAAATTAAAAGACCATTTACTAAGTTGTAATCCGATATCTTCAAGAGTATCGAAAATGGGCTATGAGGCCCCATAGTTTCTATGGCAGCTATTTGGATACAGTGGTCCGATATGGGCCGTTCCGACTTATTACTAATGGGAATATAAAGAAGACTTAATATTTTATGATATTATTACCCAACGTTTATAAGAAACCCTCAAACAAGTTAAATAAACTAATTGGTTTTAAAAAAACGTCTAATAATGAATTATATGTATCATGGTGCTATTTTTTTTACCGCTGCGTTGCAAACTTCTGACTAAAATTTTAATACCCTGCAAGGGTATATTAACCATTTATATCTGTATCAACAAATCTTAAATATGTTTTTAATATAAATATTTAATAGTTTTTACTTGATCTTCGGAAATACCCAAGATACTTTAAATACCAAGAGCGTACATATTAAAATCTTTATTCTGGTATTTTTATGTTCCATCCCTGGACCCTCGCCGCACGTGCAGCCCTGGCTAGGGTTGCATGATATTTAAAAAATATCGTATCAATGATATTGTCATTTTTGAAAAATATCAAAATGATTTTTTTAAATATCAAGAAAAAATATCGATATATCGAGTATTTATGATATTTAACATTTTTTTTATTTTTAGGATCAGAAAGCCTTTAGAAATCTCTTTCTCTCTATCTCATTATTCGTATACATTACCTCTCTATTGATCCTAATGATCCACATGAATTCATTCAAACAAAACTAACAACACAAATACTTCATATTAAGCTTTTATTACTTAAAGCAATGGAAAATACTGTAAGTTAAAGTTAAAGTTATTTCCAATATTGTTTCGCCAGTGTCAGTCATACGGCTGCGTGAGTCGCACACTACACATTTAATTGCCGAAGCCATCCTTTCTGAGGATACCGAGCTACCTGGTATTATCAGATAGCGTAGTGCTTACTTAGACAAATGTTGCATGGTCTGCTGTTGCGAAGTCCAATACTGTATTGCGTCAGCTTCCCAATTACTATTTGGCAAAGAAATATATACATAAGTGGAACTCGTTTTCGTAGGGGCTGACCGAAAACAAAATATCAGAAAATATAAAAAAAAAATATTTATATATCGATATTACAGCTTAAAAATATCGCGATAAAAATATTTTTTTTTTTTTGCAAATATATCGATATTTTGATATTTTGATATATTTTCGACAACCCTAGCCCTGGCAACCGCGCAAATATTTTGTTTACATCCAAAAAGCAAGAGCCGCCGGCATGAACTATTTCCCCAACTATTACTCCATCGAGGACATATGCGTGACCCAGGAGAAGGTGGAGTGCCGGGTCAACACCAAGCTGCAGCGGATGGGTAAGCGAGCTTCAGCTAGCTTGTGCCAATAACCAAGAGTTCCTTTATGCTTTGCAGGCTTCCTGGATGCCGGCGCCGAGACGGATGACTTGGAGCCGGGACGCACAATCAATCTGCCGCTCTGGTACATCAAGGAGTTGAAGGTGAACAATGCCTACTTCACAGTGTCGGTGCCGGAAATCTATCGTAACGTCCACAAGGCTGTCTGCGAGGCGGAGACCACGCACATCGAGCTGGGCCGGCTGCATCCGTACTTCTACGAGTTTGGCCGCTATCTGACGCCCTACGATCGCAACCATGTCATAGGGCGCATCATTTTCGAGACCATGCGCCAGCGTGTGCGGCATCTACTCGATATATCGAAGAGCGATGGCCAGAGCGCCAAGCCGGAGCAAAGGCTGGACAATATAGAGGCCAAGCTGCACGAGGCGGGAGTGCGCACGAATAGCCAGGTGGGAGTCTACTCTAGTTGCATATTTCGGGAGGTTTAAGCCAAATTCTACTATGTTTCAGTACATCGACTGGCTGCAAATGACGGGCAACAAGATCCGCACCTCGGAGCTGGTGGAGGAGCACCAGAAGAAGCGGCGGCGGGCGGATCGCAGCGATGACGAGGCCGAGGGCCTGCCCAACAGCAAGAGGGCCACCCTGTGATGATTCCCCAGAGCCTGTGCTTGGTGTGGAACTCTGTAGCAACTTTATTTCGACCATTCGGCGGCGCTGGGGGCCGTTCAGCTCTCAAAAATACACTCATCCTCCTACATTTAGTTCAAAATACATGCGCTCGCTGGGCATACATCTAAATACAATATTGTGTGTGTACAGGTATATAGGCTTGGTATATAAGTGGTTAAGTTGTAAATACACATAACTAAGCGCGCTGCCTTTAGCCTTTAGCCCTTATCAACTTTCACCGAACATCGTTGCGCCATGTTGTTACATATTATTATTACATATAAATAGTTAACTACATATATAATTACACAATCTTGTAAGCTCAATTAAAATTTGATTTTGTGCTAGTTTCACATACAGTTTCACAAATAAACCAAGGTTAATTCGTTAATAAAAGCCACCGATACCGATAATAGCGTATCGCTCTACATATGCCAGCGGGGACCGTTTATCAGGTTCTGATTATATCTGGGAAGAAACCAATCAAGGGAAGCCTTTAGTTAACTTTTAAACAATATTTGCAGTATTTATAACAACTCTCTGTGGCTAAAGGTGAAGCAGGATACGGTCCCCGTATACATTTATAATATTAACTAGTTAATCTTTCGCTAATCACTATGCGCACTCCGCTTGCCTAGTTTCACAATCTCAACAGTTAGAGTTAGTAGGTACACTCGGGTTGGATCCTCTCCCTTGGATTAGCGGTTATAGTTGAATGCAACATTGATTTAGAGCTGTAAAAACATCGATAGTGCTCTCACTCGATATTTTCGATAGTGATAGTTCAAACCATCGATAATATCGATACTACCGACAAAATAACATGGGTTTACAAAAAATTACTTTGCCTTAACAAACCAATTTAAATGGCATAATTTATAAAAGATTTTATGCATTAAAAAAAAAAATTAATGATTAAACATTAATTTAAAATGTCTCGGTCCTATCTTAAGAATATAAGAATTTATGATTATATTTATTGGCAAAAACTTGTAAATTTTATACGAATTCACTGATTTGCTGCTAACGCGATGTATGGATGGTAGAAAAAAACAATCGATGGTGATCCGGAGCACAGCGTCATCGATAATATCGATATGCTATCGAAAGTCGATAGTTTTACAGCTCTACATTGATTCATTTAGGCGTTTACACGGGGGCGGGGCTTGGTTGTGCTTCCAAAAAGTAAGCAACGTTTATAGTTTATTCGCTTCATCTGCATTTGGTTAGGCTTTGATCTTGCTTTCTTTTTTCTTTCGTTTTAGTTAGGATTTAATGTCTTTTACAAACTAAACAAGGGTCACAGGTCTCCGTCTCCAACTATATATATCCTTTATGCTATATACGGCTCCGGGCTATATGGGGACAGCTTGTATACTCGTAGTTATTTGTTAGAAATGTATAAACAATAAGCAAGAGCTCCGCAAAAATTGGAGCGGCGGCTGGAACTCGAAATAAATACATTGGATATTTGTTATAAATAAACAAAACACTAGTTTTTGCCATTTATGAGGGCGGTGGGCGGCGGCGGAAGGAGGCCTCCAACGGCGACGGCGGCCTTATTGGGTGGCCTGGGCTTTTGGGGCAGGAAGACCTGGAAAAATAGAGATAGCACGAAATAGAGGGAGATAGAGAAGGGAGCAGGTTCTCAGACTCACCTTGAGGGCCCCCAGCACCATTAGGTAGAACCAGTAGAGCTGCGGCAAGAACAGTATGGCAATGCTTACGAGGCAGCCCCGGGGCAACCCGCACATGGCTGACCACAGGGAGGCCGCCTCAATGGCCAGGCTGTAGCGCCACATCACATAGGGCCACATGCAGACGCGGCACACGAAGAAGGTGGCCAGCATGAGCAGGCCGTTGGCGATGTACACCCGCGACTCCTTCAGCCGCATGGTGCTCAGGATGCTGCGCAGCGAGACGAAGGGCGTGGAGAACTCCATCATGAACATGTAGCTGTAGATGCAGTGACCGCCGCCGCGAATGTACTGAAGGGAGTCAGAGATTAATCTCAATGATATAAAGAAGGTAAAGAAAAGGACCCACCGTCACCACCAGCAGGCCAAAGGTGCCTATAAACACGTGGTGTATCATCATCACCGGGTGGGTGAGCACGTACTTGAGGAAGTCCCAGCGCCCGTCCTTGGGGATCTGCACGCAGGCCCCGTCATAGTCGCAGATCTCGTGGGGAGTGCCAGGAGTGCTGCCATTATTATTACCACCGCCGCTTCCAGAGGCAAACTTGCCATTAACATGGCCATTGCCCAGAGCCGCTCCCGTGCCCGTTCCCACCTTCGATGCCTTGGTGATCCTCAGCAGGTGCAGCTTGTCGGCTATCTTCTGGGTGTGCACCTTGTACATGGACCAGATGTCGTACATGAAGTAGGCGGTGCCAAACCACCCGTAAGCCTCCATCAGGAAGTGCGAGGCGTACACAAAGGACTTGGTGCAGGTGGACTTGCAGACGATGAGGCCGACGAGGAAGGAGAAGGAGGCCTGGATGGCCGAGACGATTCTGCAAGGGATTAAGGGAGATTTCCGTAAATAAATCAAAGATAAATTATGATAAGAGAGTCACTCTGTTATAACTCAGTTATTCCCTGGAAGTAACTCTAAAATTTTCGGTAAAACCAACTCGGAGAACCCAGAAAACCTTTCAGAAAACCCCAAAAAAAAAGAAGAGCTACAAATGGAACCCAGTGACCTGGGTCCGGAGCGGGCCATGCGCCAGTACCTGGCCCATCTCCTCGAGAGCGACGGCGGCGGCTGCACTCGCTCTGTGGGCTGCCTGGATCGCTTCCTGGTCCAGGGCATGAACAGCTTTCCGCCTCCGCCGCCGCCCCAGCCGCCCTCGTCGACATCCTTGTCGCTGGAGGCCAAGGCCTCGCGCTGCTCCCTCTTCGAGCAGCTGCTCAACGGGGGAAGGAGGCGGCAGGAGCGCCTGCTGGTGCCGGACCTGGCCACCAACTGGTTTCGCAAGCAGAAGGTCTTCCTGGACAAGCTCTCGCCGGAGGAACTGGCCGCCATCAGAAAGGGTCTGGCCCATGATGATGAGGGCGAGGAGCCAAAGTGCTCCTGCCTGGAGGAGAAGAAGAGTCAGCAGGAGAGGCGTCGCTGGCCTGCCAGGCAGCATTCCAAGCACTGCAGGCCCATCTGTGGATGCTCGGAGGCGGCACTAGGGGCACCAGGATCAAGGGATCTCAGCGAAGAGCCAGGCCCGAGACCCCCGTCCGAGTGCTTGCCCACCACGGAGCCCAAGTCCCGCAATCCCTTTCTCCTGAACACCGACACGGAGAAGCGCAGCAAGAGCCTGCTCCGGCCAAGGAAGCTTCTCTGGGACACCAGCAGTGCCACCCCCCAGAGACGCAGCTGCTCCTGCCTGAAGCCTCAAAGAGCCCGGGCCTCCTGCAGCTGCTGCCCCTTCCAGGCCGATGACCATCCCTGCCTGGCGGCGCGACGGACGGAGTCCATGCTGCCGCGCCTGCGTTGCAAGTTCGATCTTCGGCAGGCGCCGCAGCGTCGACTCGATCCGGCGCACTTCCGCCGCATCTCGCCGGAGTTCTTCCGCATCCTGGCCACCTACGAGGCGGCCATGAGCGAGATCTGTCCTCTCTATGGGATCTCCATGCATCACTGGGGCGAGACAGCGGAGTGTTGTCCCTGCGAGGAGCCACCACCCGGGGCCTGGCAGGAGCAGCACTTTCTGGGCGATGATGCGGTGGCCACGGCAGTGGTGTCTCCCTGCAGGATGCCAGGTCCGGCCAGGGATAGGAAGAGGGAGAAACAGGAGAAGAAGGAGAGGGAGAAGAAGGAAAAGGAGAAGCAGGAGAGAGAGAAGGAAAAGAAGGAGAGGAAGAGAGGGGAGAGGCGGGAAAAGGCAGCCAAAAGGCGGTCGAGTCAGCAGAAAGAGAAGGATGAGGAGAAGGACAGGGATGAGGAGAAGGATGAGGAGTGGGATGAGGAGAAAGAGGCAGAAGAGAACCAGGAGAAGCGCCGGTCGAGATCTTCACCATCCAAGGAGCCACCGCAGGGGCAGAAGAAGCCAGGAAAGGGACCTTGCCACAACGACACCTGCCCGGCAATGAGAAACTACGACCATGAGGAGCACCAGCAGCCACGCTCAGGGGCCTACAGCAGCTACTCCTGTGCCCACTGTGCCGGGGAAGAGGAAGAGGAGGAGCGCCAGGCGCAGCGACGAAGCAGGCAAGAGGAGAGCAGGGAATCCTTCAAGTCCGCCACCTCCGAGAGAAGTCGCCGGGATCAGCGGCAGGAGCAGGAGCGGCAGCAGCGAAGGGGCAGCAACAGCAACAGGGCAGAGGAGCAGCGCAGGAACAGCAACAGGGAAGAGGAGGAGCAGCAGCGCAGAAACAGCACCAGGGAGGAGGAGCAGCAGCAGCAGTGGCGCAGGAACAGCAACAGGGAAGAGGAGGAGCAGCAGCGCAGGAACAGCAACAGGGAAGAGGAGGAGCAGCAGCAGTGGCGCAGACCCAGCCAGGAACAGCCGGAGACCAGGCCACCACCGCGCAAGAAGCGTCGCACCCTCCGAGACTGCTTCCGCGGGAAACCGACGACGAAGTACCAGACAGCCTGCTTTCCCGCCTGCTCGCCAGGGATTCCCACTCAGCCATGTCCTTCCCAACCCTATCCTCCTCACCCATGTCACCCATGTCCTCCCCCGCCTACTGCTCCCCCCCTTGGCGGCATGTACCCCGGCTGCAGGCCGCTCCATTGCCCCAAACCGCCCAAGGGCATCCTCAATGGCTTCGCCGGCATCTGCAAGCGGCATCTCCTGTACAACCTCAGTGCCAACAACCGTCCCAACCGGGAGAAGTACGCCCAGATGCAGCAGGACAAGCAGAGGCTGAAGCGGCTCCGGGGAAGGGAGCGACCCGAGCGGGAGCGACCACCTCTGCCAGTGATGCGCCAGACATCGACGCCATACATCTTCACCACGGAGCCAGCGCCCTGCTCTTGGCAGAAGCAGAAGTACCTGGATGTGGCGGAGATGCAGCCGGAAGACAGCAACACCACGCTGAAGCCTTATGTTTCCTGCTGGGATGAGGAGAGGCAGGAGGAGCCACCGGAGCGTTGGTTCAGCAATGAGAGCTTGATCTTCCGGACGCCAGACAGCGAACGCACCTTGGCGGGCGGCACCCTGGCCCCGGAGGACTCGCTGACTTGTCAGTGTGAGTGCCCCAGGTCCCAGCCTGAGCCAAGACAAAGCATCAGCTGCCGTTGTGGCCAGCCGCTGGAGGGGTTCCAGCTGTCTCCGATCTACAGCAGCTGCATTTGCACTGGCACCAGTCACGTTCAAGAGGAGCCATCGATCCAGGGAGGCCAAGAGGAGCCATCGATCCAGGGAGGCCAAGAGGAGCCATCCATCCAAGGCGGTCAGGAGTCGCCCATCGAGAGCAAGAAGCCGGCGAGAGAGAATCGGGAAGCCATCCCAAGGAAGGCCTCCACCGAGACGGAGTACACGCGCTGTGGCTATCGGCCGCGGGCCTGCTACCTGGCCAACGACTACCATCAGCTGATGCGGCGGGTGGCCAGGAGGAGGCCCACCAAGGAGCCACAGATGCCCAGGAATCCGAAGAAGCCACCCAGCAGAGCTGCCTCCAAGACCAGGCAGAAGCCAGCGCCCAAGAAAGCTCCCGTAGCTCAGCCCAAACTCAGACCCAAACCCAAACCCAAACCCAAGCCCAAGTTGAAGCCCAAACCGAGGGCTCCCAGTCCTGTGTGTCCACCCGTACAAAGCCCCGCTAGAACCCTGAATCCCCAGGTGCGTTGGCACCGCATAGTCAAGCGGAAGAAGGAGAATCAGGCCAGGAAAGCCAAGTCCCTGCCAGTGGTTCCCGAGAGCCCGAGCAGCATCCGGAGTCTGGCCATCTGCCAGGCCCAGAGCGACATTCCCGCGGCGAGGAGCCAGAGTCAGTCGGAGAGCTGTCAGCAGATGCCCCAGAGTAGCTCCTTGGGCTTCGTGAGCTGTCAGTGTGCCGAGGAGGAGAGCCTTCCAAGTAGGAGTCCCCCCCAGAAGCCTTCATGTCTATGCCAAAGTGTTTCCGGCAAGGAATCGGAGAGAATGGTCAGCTGCCAGTCGGTGGAGCAGCCACAGCAGCAGGAACCTTATCCTGAAGAAGACCCCTTTCCTCAGGAGAAGAGGAACCCTTTCGTCAGGAGATCCCGCAGCCCAACTTCCCAGCGCAAAAGGGAACACAGGTGTCCAGTGCCCAAGAAGAAGCCCAGCCCAAAGAGGCCATCCTCCTGCAGCTCCAGTAACTCGGGAAGAGTGCCAAGAGAGCGATCCTCGAGCAGCCATCGCGGCAGTCCCTCCCAGGCTTCCAACTGTCGTTGTCGGCGGAAAGAAGCTCCCAAGAGGAGGCCACAGCCTGCCCAGAACTATGACAGCTACTGCTACAGGCACATGCAGGGACGCTCCCAAACGGAAGCCACAAACACAACCCAGGAGACCTCGCTAGCCTCCTCCTCCTGGTCGCAGGAGCAGCAGCCACAGCGGAGTCAAAGGTGGGGCGAGCAGAGCTTCCAGTCCGCCTCGACCCTCTCCTATCCCTCCTTCTGGCACCAGCACCCGTTGTCCAGCAATGTGAGCTCCTTCCAGGAGGCCTACACCAGCCAGGAGTCCTCGCAGGCACCCCAGAGGACGGCCATGAGGCCGAGGGGCCCCATCCAGTGGCAGCCGCCCGTGGCAGATACCCCCTCCCAAGGATCATCGCTTTACCCCCACCTGGAGACCGGTCGTCGCTACTACACGGACACGCAGCTGGGCCAGGCCCAGCCGGGAGCCCAGTGCAGCTGCCGCTCCCTGCACTCCAGCTGCTCCATCCGAGCACTGAGCTCGAATACGGACAGCATGAGGTGTCCCTGTGCGCCGGCTCCCTCGGTGGCCAGTGTGGAACCAGAGCCACCCAGAGAGTTAGAGGAGCAGCAGCAGCAGCAGTACTATCACTACCAGGAGCCGGAGCCGGAGCCGGAACCAGAGCCAACCTACCTCCAGGAGAGTCCCCCTCCTGCCGCCTGTGCCTGCTCCCAGTCGTGCCAGTGCAAGCGCCTCAAGTTCTTCAGCCACAAACCCGCCTACTTCAAGGACTCGCTGCGCTGGGAGGAGCAGGAGCACCGCCATGCCCGCACCACCCTCAGCACCCAGCGCCCGCCGCCAAGCACTCGCCGCCGGAATAACTGCTATGATTATGATCTACCCAGGAGGAAAGAGCGGATGCCGGAGTACCACAACGCCTGCTACTATCCCGATGTCAACTACAAGTCCTGGCGGCAGGATCACCGCTGCCAGGTCATGGAGGACAGCCAAAGCTATCAGCCTTATGGCTATGGGTGTCCCCTCTACCAGCAGGGTCAGTACTTTGCTCAGGACAGAGATCAGGCTGGAGGAGCTGGAGCTGGAGCCATAGCAGCCGCTGCCCAGGGCCTGCGTGGATTGGTCAAGGCTTTGGGCGGAGCTAGGCACAGGGAAGGGAGAGCTAACCATCAGGAAGCGGATTACATGCAGGAAACGATGGAGGAACCAGGGATAATGGTGGTAGAAGAAACCCCAAGAGAGGCATCTTTCCACCAGAGAACCACTAATTCCTTCATAAGCTCAGACTTCCAAAGCTACTCCCAGAATGTGGAAAGCAACTACCAGTACCCGTACCCAGTATCCATGCCCGCCGCCAGTTGTTATGTGACCAGAGACAGCGCGGAGAGCGAAAGGATGTATGCCAGGTTGGCAGCTGGAAAAGGGAGAACTAGAGGAGGAAAAGCAGCCAGAGAAAGGAGAAGAGGGACCGCCGTAGAAGCTCTCGTTTCCTTTGCTTCTGGCTTGGATTTCTCCTCCAAGAGGGAAAGGAAAGAAGCTGCTCCTGTGAAAGAGGAGGAGCTGGAGGAGAAGCCCACGCCCTTGGCCATCTTCCTAGACAACCTGAGAGCCAAGCACAACGCCTCACAGATGCTTCAGCAAGAAGCCAGTAGGAAACCAGAAGTAATAGCCTTGCAAGACACCTCTTCCAGCGACGATCTCGAAGATGCAGACGAGAGCCTGGGGAGAAAAAAGTTGACCCCGCATAGATCCTCCGAAGAGGAGACCTTGATCTTTCCAGCCACCTACACGGGACTGCTGGAAGAGCAAATCATAGATGAGTATCTGCCCAGGCCTAGGTACAAGCGGAGGAAATAGAATCCTAGCAGAAGAACCCCTGACAAACCCACAAAATAAACTCAAATAAATGTTTAGCAGATGGAAAATAAGAACCAGACTATTGTTAATTTGGAGGGACAAAAAGCAGGAAGAGATCACCAAGAGAGATATCCTAGAATACGGACCTAATCCCGCCACCTTGGCCCCAAGGAATCCTGCTCCAAGACATCGCACACCAGCTGGTCCGGCTTCACCTTCTCCAGCACCGCCAGCAATCCCTCCAGGTTCACGCCACAAGTAGCTCGCGTGTTCAGCTGACTCAGCATGTCCAGAAGCCGCTCCCTCTGCTCCGGCACCAGCACAGGCATCAGAAAGATCAACCTCATCACCTTGTAGACATTACTCCTGTCCAGCGGATTTATGGGCTGCCCCCAGCGATCGTACAGGCTGTCGTAGATCCTTACGTCATGCAGCTCCGTGTACGGGGCCACCACCTTCTCCATCACCGACCAGGCGCGGTGGCGCGGGAAGCGCTTCAGCGGCTGGAACTCGTGACAGGCCAGGCGGTACAGGGTGGCCAGCACCTGGAACTGGGTGACGCGGAACAGGCAGCTCAGCGCCTCCACTATGTGAAGGCTCTGCAACCGCCGACGCTTGAGAGAGTCTCCACTGCTGCAGCAGCTGGGCTTCCTGGCTGGACACTGGTCCATCTTCAGTGCAGCCTGAGTTTCGAGCTTCCTGGAGGGGATACTTGAGAATTTTGACCGGCTTTGGGGAGAAATAATATAAAGGGATTGACTTTGGGATGGTTTTCTGATTCCCTGATTGAGGGAAAAGCCAAGGCTAGCTGGGCATGGAACTATAGTTAGTGATTCTACACGGAAATAAAGAATTTTTGAATATTTCATTAAAAAACTTGGGTTGGGTTATTTCAATATAATTTTTAAATAATTTGTGTAAGTTTTGTTTTTGTAATCCCCAACGATTGGTATTTATTACTTTTTTTTAACGAAAACTCAATTTTTCTGCTGAATTTAATGCGCATTCTTATCAGAAAGTGTGTAAGTTTTGTGTTTGCAATCCTCAACGATCAATGCATAGTTGCGCCGATGTGTGGGTTTTGCTTATGTAGTTCTGAACGAGCAGTTCTCATCCGAAAAAGACTAAAATTCTTTAAGGCCTGAATTTTCATCATGTACATTTTGTTTTTGTAATCTTCAGGGATGTGTGGCTATTTTTCGACGATGTGTAGGCTTTGTTTTTATAATTTTTTGAGGAACTTAATGTGCATTTTTATCAGGATGTGAGTACATTTTGTTTTCTTAGTACTCAGCAATCGGTGCTTATTTCGGAAGAAGTGTAATGCCCAGCGATAGGTACTTCAATTCTGACGAGGTGTAGAATTTGTTTTTGTACCAATGAAAGCGCAGTTTCTTTCCGTAAAAGACTCTTTAAAACTTGATTTTGGTTTATCAAACTGTTTTCTAATTTTATACGCAAGAAAACATATTGAATTATAAACTATATTCATCGTTGGTTTCCCTAGCTTCTTATAAAGGATTTAACTCCTATTTTCGTATTTTAAATCCCAAGTATTTCTAGTTTCCACACCCAATCACAAGAGCCCTCTCTCCACCTGTCATTGCTCTTTATTCCTTCCAACTATCAGCATGTTAAATTATCTGAAAAAAAAATATCAAAATCGTTTTTAACCCTTGCGAAAAAGCCACACAGTAGAAATTTTCGACGAACCACACAAATTCCAATTCGACCCGAATTCGACCCGTCTCGTCCATTTCCATTCTGAAATTCTTTCATGTAACCGCAATGTCCCAGGATATGTCTACCTTTTTCACCGGGGTTCGCCGCAATCCGCCGGATCGAGTCGGGAGGACCAGGACTAGTCCGAGGCCAGGAACAGGAGCAGCAGGAGGAGCTCAAGCCTCAGCAGGAGGAGGAGGAGGTTCTGCCCCAGTCAGACGCAGCCGAAAGGTACAGGGTGGCTCTGCAGGAGTGGCAAGAGCTGCAGGAGCTACAGGAGCTGCAGGAGTGGCAAGAGCTGCAGGAGCTACAGGAGCTGCAAGAGCTGCAGGAACTGCAGGAACTGTAAGAGCTACAGGATCTTCAAGACCTGCAGGAGCTGTTCCCCGCAGCCCTCGACCTCCGACCAGGTTAACTGGTGGCGGAGATCCCCCTGCGGTCTATCAATCCGCGGCCACCAGCAACCAGCGAAGACAACAGCTGGCCATACCTCCACCGAGGACCACACCTGCTCCCCGTCGCCCCAGGGAGGTGGAGTGGATCATGAAGCCCTCGAAGCGGTTCGTCCAGTGCAGCGAGTCTTCCTCCGAGGAAGGTTGCCTTGGCCAGGCAGCACTCAAGGCCTTGGAGATGCAGCAGCTGCACGTGGAGGAGCAGAAGAGGGCCACCTTGCAGCAGCAACTGGAGAGCATCCAACCGATGCCCATGAGGGAGCCGGAGCAGGACCAGGAGCAGGTGAGCAGGCTGGCCAGGGCCAGGGTTCGGGCGTCGCGCGTCTTCTGTGTGCCCAGCCAGCGGATCATGCATGTGGAGGAGCTGAAGCAGGCCCAGCTGCGCCAGATGCAGCCGCGGAAGACCAAGTCGCCGCCCACTCAATCCTTGAAAGAGTCAGTCCCTGAAAGGAAGATCGACAGTCGGTCGCCCTCGCAATCCTTGAAAGAGCCAATTCCTGAAGGGAAGAGGAAGCCGCCCCCTCAATCCCTGAAAGCTGCGCCCAGCAAGGTCTCTCCCAGTCGCAAGGCTTCCTCGAGGTCTCTGGATGACAAGTACCTGGTGCGTGTGAGCGAGACTGTGACCAGGCTGGTGGATATACCTCCTCCAGCCACTGGCCTGATCTCGCGTGTGGCCTCTCCCCAGGCGAGCCCGAAGCCCAGTCAAACCCGGGTGCAGGAAGCGAGCCCGTGTCCGGAAGAGAAGGAGGATCCCTCTCCCGATACCTGCACCTGCTCCTGCTCCTGTCCCACCCAGAAGTCCAGTCCCCATCCGAGCAGCACCAGCAACAGCAGCCTGAGCACCAGCGGCACCGAGTGCAGCTGCGAGCGCGACATCCCCAAGGAGTTCCCCTGCGATTGCCCTCGATATCGTACCGGGCCGGGCTCCAAGGCCGTCAAGCTCACGTCGACGGTGATCAAGATAATGCCCGACCGCGGATCGGGCTCACATGTATGCAGGAAGGGGAGAAGGCACCACCATTCCCGGTGCAAGCTGCGGGCCAAGTCACACTGTTTCTTCTGCCGAGTGTCATCCAAGACCTCCAAGAATCCTTCCACCCAGCTGGCCATGAATGCGCCCCTGATCCAGTCCATAGCGCCGCCCAAGAGCATACCCAAGGTGAAGGTGTCCAGGCCGATAATCCAGCAGTCGGTGAACCATGTGGTGGACCAGCTCACGGCCCAGCTCAAGGAGGCGACCAAGATCAAGTCCTTCGTCAAGCTGGGACAAGCCTCATCGGCACGGCTCAAGTCCTTCGATGGGCCGGCCAAGAAGCAGGGATCGGTAAGGAGTCTGACGAGGAAAACCTCCTTTTATTTGGTCATGAATCAGGCGAAACCCAGCCAGTCCAAGGTTAAGGCAGCGAGTGCAGCCTCCTCGAAGGTGGACTGGGTGATACAGCCCATGGAGAAGGTCAAGGAGCAGCCTTCTGCGGCCCAGCTGAAGGATAAAAGAACTCCTTCGGGCAGCGAGCGTGTGAATCCCTATCTGAGCGAGTCCCAGGATCAGGTCAGGCATAACTACGACATCTACCTGAAGCCGGGGGCCAAGAATGATCCCAAGAGTCCTGGAAAATCTCCAACTCCGGCCAGGCAGACACCCTCCGGTCACTCCCTGGCGCCAGTCCCCAGGAAGTCTGGAAATCCCTACCTCAACTCCTCGGAATGGAGCCGTGTTCACTCGCGGCGAACCTCCCAGTCTCTGATGAGCCAACCCGTGTCCCTGAACAGGATTCCCAAGCCACGTGTGACAGCAGCAGTGCTTCCACCCTCTCAGCAGCTGAAGCAGGAGCAGCAGGAGGAGGCACTGGCCCTGGCTGCGGGCAAGATCGTGAGGAAGGCCCAGCATAAAGTACCCAGAACCATGGAGGATGGCATCGACATGAGCTACCAGTACTTTGTGTCCATTCCCCTCAAGCGCGGCAAGAAGCCCCAGGTGGTCCGCTACCTGTACCGCCCCATGGTGCGCCAGCTCAACCCGCAGCACAGAACTCAGTCGCCCAGTCGCCGCTCCTCGAAGCGGGCCAGGCGCCGCAAGGCAGCCGCTGCCGCTGCCGCCGCCGCCGCTGCTGAAGCAGGCGTGGATCCCCTGTCCCAGCCAGAGCTGGAGAACCTGGATCCCGCTCTGGCGGCGCTGGGCGGGGCCCCTCTGCCGCTCGGGGATCCCCCCATAGTTGAGGAGAAGAAGGAGGAGGAGGAGGAGGAACCCCCGAGGGAGCCCAAGCCGGAGGAGATACCCACAGTCGTCTATGACCCGGAAGCCGCTCTCAACTCGCCCTACAAGGTGCCGCCGCTGAAGCTCAAGTCCCGCTACATGCCCCTGCTGGAGGAGCTGGACCAGATGCCCTATCCCGACGAGCGGGCCAGTCGTCGGCGTCGCTCCCGTCGCCAGCAACGGACTGCCGGAGGCTCGGAAAAGATACCGTCGGAATATGAAGACCAGTCAGTGCTGAGCATCGGAGGAGGCGACGAGCACATCGTCCTGAAAGACATGAGAGCTCCGACTGGACCGCCAGTTCGTCGCGCCGCCCTGGTCAACTATCAGGCGAAGGCCACGCACCTGGGCACGGCCACCGGGGTTCCCATTACGTTCCATCAGCCCATGTTCATCACGCATAAGCTGGCCTCGGAGGACGAGCCCATGATCCAGACCATCACCTACGAGCACGTCCACCAGGAGGAAATGGAGAAGGAGCAGCTGGAGCGGGAGCAACGGGAGCGGGAGCAGGAGGAGAGGGAGGAGCAGGAGAGGCAGCAACAGGAGCTGGATCGACGCGAAAGGGAGCGAGTGGAGAGGGAGCTGAAGCTGGAGCTGGAGCTGCAGCAGAGGGCCAAGTCGGTGAGCTTCCAGGCCCTGCCCGTCTTTGCCAGCAGGGAAACCACCTCCGAGTCGAGCACCACCAGCAGCTCCGTCAGCAGCACCACCAGCTCCATCAGCTTCGTCAGAGCCAGTGGCAGTCGCTCGCCCAAAGCCAAGTCCAAGAAGCGCAAGGGAAGGGCCAAGGGGAAGGGCAAGGGCCGCAAGTGAAGGCTAATCCCCGAGTGAATCCTGCCTCCAACACTAAGCTCTAAGCATTCTAATTATTTTTGGTTGATTTTTCTATTTTTGGGCATTTATTTTTGTAAAATTATTTGAAAAGAGTAAAGTGAATTACAAACAGAAAATGAGTTAAAATTATGGAAAATAAGGTAAGGATTTCCCTTAAACAGACAGGGTATAGGGTATCCTGGGAAATATGTTACAAAAGAACAACTAATCAAGCAAAACCTCACGGAATGCGACACCGTTTTACCGAAAATCGTACAACTATACCGCACGAGATGCTGCACCGTGTTAGGTACAGTTTTTCGATTGTACGTCTAAAGGTGCTGCATTCCGTGAGGTTGTTCTTGATAAACGAGAATAATTTAAACCCTATAACCACATAGGACATGTATCCTGTGTTATATCATACGATAGAACAACTAATCAAGCGAAACCTCACGAAATTCGGCACCGTTTTACATAAATTCGTTCGCCTGTACCAAACAAAACCTTTTAAGGTAAATTTTTGCTATTGTACATCTCAAGGTGCAGCATTCCGTGAGGTAATTTAAATCGTACAATTGTACCACACGTATGCTGCACCTTGTTAGGTACAGTTAGACGATTGTACGCTTTAAGGTGAAGCATTTCGTGAGGTTGCCTTTAATAAGAAAGAACTTTAAGCCCCAAACTTCATTCCCTACACATTAAACAATTAAAACATTAAATTCCAACTACCTTTAAATATGAACACAAGTTCAAAGCATTCATACCCTCAATTATTTACAAAACCCCAAAGTTTCTCGAGTTTATTTCAAACAAAAACCACCCTAAAATTAATCAGAAACCACAAAACTACCGCACAAATCAAAACAAAGCCCTGGGAATAAGTCATAATTTAATTGAGGCTTCCTGAAGTGTGTTGTGTGCGCGTTCCACTGACGGAGGCGATGACATCATAACCCAAAGCCGCACCTGCAAAGGTCAAGGGTGTCTGGGACACTGGGACCGGGACTGGGACTGGGACTGACATGGGAACCGGGGGTCTCCAAAGCCCCTGCTGTGTACGATTGCTCAATGTCAGGATGTTGGTCATTAGCTCAGGACCCGCAGCCTGGTGGGAGACTAATGGCAAGTGATAATGGGAAGCCAACCAACCAAGCGCTGGAAATAGACTCGAATTAAGTCAAGTGGGTAGAGGAAAATATGTAATTCCTAGAGGGTTTCATCGAGTATAAACTTATAGTTACACGTTAATTTCCTTGTTTTATATATAGTTTTCTGTCTCTAATTGAATAACTAGCTGGTTTTCAATTGCCATAGAACTTACGACACAAAATTAACTGAAAAATAACTCAACTTAGGGCTCTGATCTCTGACCAAATAAAAACTGAACACACAGAACTGCATCTCATTGTGACGAGTGCAAATTTCAAGTAGCTTTCATTGGCCCCTACCCCGTGAGTACAGTGCGTTTCATGTGTTGAATTGCTTATGGGTTTCGTAATAGAATATGTACATATATACTCGTATTCAATTAGGTTCACTAGGTGTTGGGGTAAGGAAAATGAATTATAAATATATTCAAAATTAATAGGAATACAATAGCTACATTAATGTCCCGACCTGTATCAATTAGAGCGACGTGATTCTGGCTAGTAAATACCGTGCAAAGTGACCATTGAACCTTGAAGCACCCCGAACCGTACCCAGTATAACCGAGTAGAACCACATCGAATGCCCCGGCACTAGTTCCAATTAGAATCGCCAGGCAATGCCTATAGCTAATGAATGGCCCGAGGTGTCAATGTGCTACCTTAGCACATGCAAAGTGTATTTACTCAATTGGCTGGGAGTACTCTCTACAGTTCTCTCTAAAAGTCCCACAATGGCTCTCTTAATAGCTCCATATCGGTTAGATATCGGTTACTGGGTCGTAAAAATAAAAGCTAATAGCCTCAACTATGTCTAATTAAGATTTATGATCAAAGTCAAGGGCCAGGCCAGGCCGGGCCAAGCAAGGAGGAACGCAGAGGAACGTAGAGCGGCGTTATGCGACGTTACTCCTCGAGTGAGCCTCCCATAAGCGCGCTCTTATCGCCGTCCGACGCACTCGCTCACCTCAATCGATTCCGATAAGCAGTCACACACAGCACACACCCCATACACCCCGTACACCACACACACTCCCATTGATCGCTGGGCCGATAGAGAGACAAAGCAGACACACAGGGCAGGGACAGATAGGCGGGGCCAGTCAGCAAAGCCCCCAGTGATTGCCCCTTATCGCCAACACGGATGTGAAGCCGCGGACTTACTTACACCGTCCGGAGAGCAAAGTAAAGTAAAAGTAAAAAAAAGTAAGTAAAGTCCAGGAAACTGGGTCATTCGAATAAGATTCTATATAGTTTAGCATCTCTTCCATCTCTCAGAAGCACACAACAAAGGCGGTGATCAAATCATTGATGCTTATAAACCAATTATTTTGGTTACATTACGTCAGACTATTGGAATAACAAGCTTTTACGGCCAACGAATAATTCGAATTCAATCAGCAAAGTGGTGTAATTGTGGGAAGCGATTGCTTAATTGTAGGGAAAATTAGCCGGTTTTCTATTAATCTAATAAATAAAAAAGGTAAAGGTTAACCTAATATGTAAGCTTGTTTTGAGGGTATTTTAGCCCTCTTTGAGGTTATTTCCTTCAAAAATAAATTTATTATTAAAGAAATATAACATTTTCACTTCATATATCTCAATATATAAGAAAATAATGGTTTATTTATGATATTTGTGATATAACACATTAGAAAAGTATTTTTCTATAATTAATAAGAAGGTTTCCCTAAAATGTAAGCCATTTTTGAGGGTATTTGAGCTCTTTTTGAAAGTATTTCCTTCAAAAATAAACTTATTATTATTATTTTACACTTTACATACCTCCAAATATACGAAAATAATGATATATTTACAATATCATTGATATTTCCCATTAGAAAAGTATTTTTCTATATTTATTGAAAATATTTCAAGCGAAAAAATCAATTTGAAACGCTCATCTTCTGTTGCTAATCTCCAGAATCCGTTATAAATTCCTCAAAACGCAAAGAAACTCATAGAAAACCCCTATACAAATACCCTCACCATCTCTACCCCTTAAAAAGCCTCTTTAAACTTGGTCTTTCTTCCCCTACAATCCCCTATTACAAAGCACATAGATTCCGGGAAAAGCGTGGGACCCCTGTGAAGGGGAACTAGCATGTGATGCCGGCTTATCCAAGTTTATCTCTCCCCCTCTCTCCCTCTCTCTCTGTGTCGGTATATGGCGGCTATGGCGATAAAGTAGATTGACTCAATTCCCCGGCCAGAGATCGGGTTGTATAACACCACCTGCTATAATGCTCTCCCGCTCGCATATGTAATCGCGGAAGGCAGGGCATGGCGGGATTGGGAACTCAATTTAAGCGCGCTAAACAATTCTACAAACAGTTTAATTAACACTTGATGGGGGCATATAGCGGGGAAAATAGTAAAAATATTGTGAAATTTGAGCCACAAATGAAAGTATTTATGCAACATCATTAGAATAATGCACAAAGTAGCCCAAAAACAATAAACAAAGCGAGAAAGATCGATATTGGAGCCCCGCACGACACACTTTAAAATGAAAACAAACAAGGGGGCCAGTTTTGACACACTTGCGGAGGCTTGAATGTTTACGGTTTGGTTTAGGGCGCCTTTTGCCGGTTAGCAATCGATGAATGGATCAGCAGCGTTTCCCCACGGAATGATTTCATTTTGCAAGCAGGCAGGCAGCCGGGCAGGCTCGCCTTGAGCCAAACAAGTTCTATCCATATAATTCCTAGCAACACCTACCCACCACCTCCTCCCCGATTCACGCCCGCCACGAGACCTTGACCCGCTTGGCGCAGCTCGCAGCGCGATGATGACTTAAATCGCAGTGTTTGCGTCCAAGGAACATGAGCACGATGATTCCCGGACAAACAATTATTACATGCACAATGTCAGGGACACGGGCCGGGGTCCAGCCAGCAGCGACTAGCTGGGATGTGTTTAGGGAAAGGAAGGGATTGTACCAAGGGAGGTACATGTAAGGGTGCAGCCAAGAGGTACACTGAAGTACCTAATACTTGAAGAGGTTTAAGTAGAAGTAAGAGTTAAATAATTAAAAATTCAATTAATACTATTTTCCTATGATAAATACAATATTTTCTGACCCCTCCGAAGCCTAATTAACAAGAATAATCATTTATTTTCAAAGAAAACTACTCGAAAACTATAGTTTTCAGCCAATTAATATAATTTAAATCCAAACCCAATGAAAAAACCACAAATACAAGCCCCTTAAGATTGATATTCAAAGTAGAAACGTATATTTCCTTGAATTCAAATCTCTTTTCGAACTAAAACCTATATTTATCGCATTATATAAGTATTAAGGCAGGCATAGTTTTGTGGAAAACTGAACAGACACAAGCAAAAGCCGAAGCAGTACCTCGCCGAGGCCTGTGACAGTACCTAGCCAAGTGCCTTAGGTACTTTGGGCACTTTAGGTACCTCCCAACATCTCCCCTCTTAGATTATGACCATCATCATCCATCATTGCACCCACTAGCACATGGCAACGAGAGCTGCCACTGCACTCGTGCGTGTGTGTGGGGGCGGCGCTGAGAGAAAATCAATAGATATGTGCGTGCATCCGCCGCAGCAGCCAGCAGATGCCTACACCCACTCAAAAAAAAAACAAACAGAGAACAACACTCACTTGTTGGTGATCTCCAGAACGTCGGACATCATGAGGCGGTACTTGCGCCGGAACTCCTTGCCCCGTCTCGTCTCCAGCAGATATTTATTGCAGAAATCCGTCAGCGAGACAAAGTAGATGAAGCCCAGCGAGGTGAGGAAGAGGCCGCGCTGCAGCGTGATGCGATCGGTGGTGTTGGGTATTTGCCACAGGCTGCCGCAGGCCAGCCCCATCGAGCCGATGGAGAAGGCCAGCGAGAAGTAGCAGCCGCGTCGCGGTGGCGCCGCCACCTTCATTGTCTCCTTTTGCTCCTCAGGAGCCTTTGCGTCCCCCCCATCTACGTTCACGTTTGCCGCATCGGGGCAGGCTGCATTGCCGTTGGCCTGCTTGCGGCGCTGCTGCATCCCGGCTGATCTCGTCTCCGGCGACGCTGCGCTGCTCTCTGGCTCTCTGCGGCTCTGCTGCTCTCTTCTGACTGCGTTCGGGACTGCAGTAATGGGAATGGGAATGCTGGACGCACAACCTGTTGCTCCTGGGGGATCGGGACTGCTGGTGTTGCTGCTGGCGGACTGCTCTCTGTGGCTGATTACGCGTTGTTCTCTGACACGGACATGGCGGCTGGGCGAACGGGCTGGCGGAGGTGCGAGTGTTTATGGGTTGTGCGGATTGTTTAACATAGAGCTGTGCAGCCCAGTGTTACCAGATGAAAATTTTGCTTTCCCCCTAAAAAATCTCAAATATTTGCCCCTAAAAAATCCAGTCTACCCCTAAATTTAAAAAAAATGTTAATGAAATCAAAACTCATAAATTCGATTTATTTAATTTATTTATTTTGAACTAATTGCTATTTACAAATATATTTATGCTAAATCGAAATAGGTCTTTGAATTATTTATTGGATTTACAAACAAATTTATATTAAAAATATAATAATGTTGACAGTTGCAATTGTCTTCACTTCACAAACACAAACAAACGAGCGTTCAAGGTTCCATTTTAAACTCCTTTTCGTTGCCAATTTGTCCTTGAATCTTATTTGCATGTCGCACTCAACACGTGATTTCTTTTCTTTTCATCTTTTTTTTCTTACTAGGATTTCTTAACTAATAAATTCAATAACACAAATAACACGGTAAACTCAAAATTTGTTTTGAATTTTGTTTTTTTTTAAATAAATATCACTGTGGACGGCAGTTCACGTAGTGACGATGAGCACCGAGACTGTGGTGCGCAAGGAGACTACTATATACAGCCGTAGAATTGAAAATCTGCTACGATAGTCCGATCGGAACCATTTAAATCTTGATCGAAAGGTTTAGTTAACCTCTCTGAAACAGCATACTAAGATTTTTCAAAAACGGATTAGTTCAGGAGAAATGGGAGTGAAAGTGCGAAATTGATCATTATCAATATTGGAGCTGTTGGGGCCGGTGGAGCAAAACTCAAAAAAATTTTAATGTTGTTGTGATCTAGCTTCAAATACGCGTCGAATGACACCTCAATCATCCCGATCCAATACTCCGTTCAAAAGATATTCAATAAACAAGATTTTAACGGCCTTTCCGAAATGAGAACGTTTGTCCTGTTGTTTGTCTGTCTGTCTGTGTGTCGATTTTTTTGTTTTAGAGGCCTGGAACTACTTTTATTTTATTAAACAGCTCGAGCTGAACATTTTTTGTTCTACGACTTTTTGGGTTTCCCGCTAGTTTGGCGGGAAAACAGCTAAAAAATCTAGATTTCCCGCGCCCATAATTCCTAAACGACTAAAGCTACAGAAACGTGCTATATGTCGTTGGGAAGGTATTTTGATATGATAATTACTTTGCCTTGACCAAATTTATCTAAATATTATAATTAAGAATTAAAAATAAAAACTAATATTTTTAAGGATTACATTTTTTTTTTAATTGGCTTAAAATTAGTAGCAATGATCCCATATAGCTTCTTATATGGATTTTTTTTGTTAATTTTTCCCATTTTAGTTTTAAACAAAAACTTATAACAACAATGGGACATACATATGTCATATTAAAAATGTCTGATATCAAACAAAAACACCTCTTAACGAGGTGAGGTAAAAGTGACAATGGCACATTCAACTAAAAAAATGTCTGATACCAAATTTTGTGACGATTAATAATTATTTAAACAAAAATATTAAAAAATTGTTTAATTAGTTTCAAAATCGACACTTAGCTGAAAAACTTAAAAAGGCAAAACAGGCAGCGTGCCGATTTTGAAACTAATTCAATTTTTTTTTTAATTTTATCGATAACCCAGAGTAGAAATACCAGTAAAATACCAAAAAAAATACCAGCTGTTCGTACAAAACGTAACCGACATAAGGAGCTGACTTCGTTTCTGATCATAAGATTAGGGTTTTGATCACTTCGTGTTGTTTAGCTACGTTTGCAGCCCAATTTTTATCAAAGTTATACACCTTTTTTGAAACTGAAATGCCATTCTTAGGCTATTTATTTTTAGGGTATTTTTAACCGCTCTCGACGCGGTCTTACTGTTGAGGTGGATTAGGGGTTTTCCCCCTAGATTTTGGGGGTTTTTGAAAAAATATATGTTTTTTAATATCAATATTGGCAAGCACAGAAATCACATAAAATCGCAAAAATATCGAACTAAATACTGCCCACGATTTTCCTATCGCCTGAAAGTTTTGGCGCATTCTGTGAACCCGCCTTTAAGATACTTAGAACTGTTATTCCACCGACATTTGTTCGCTTTGCAACATTCCCAGGTCATAATGAGACATTTCTTCTTTTAATTTTTTGAAAATAACAGATTTTTTAAATTTAGTGGGAAGACTGGATTTTTTAGGGGGAAATATCGACTCTTTGAGATTTTTTAGGGTGAAAGCAAAATGTTATCTGGCAACACTGCTATCGTGTTTTACTTCTCATTGGAAACGGACGGTTGCTGAAAGCACGGTTACAAAAAATGGCGAAGAGTGTCGGTAGTGCGTGCGCGCAGATTGCGATCCTATTAGCCATATGCAGTTCGCTACACATCGCGACGGCCAGGTGTAAGTGCACTAAAGGAGCTGACTGGGGAAACGCTAACAACTCCGTCAAAACCATCCATCTGTCCATCTCTCTCGCCCCCCTCTTGGCACTCTTTGCCTTCTCTGTCTTATCCACCTCGGTGGTGTGCGTGTTTCTGTGTATGCGTGTGTGTGTGTTGACTGTAAATCTGGTTGTTGTTATTTTACTTGTACGCAGTTCGAGAAATGAGGAAAATGAAGAAAACTTAAATACGCAACGTGCGTGCATGGACACGACGCCAATATGCAGAGGGATAAAAAAAAAATAGAGGCACACACGCAGTATTTACGGCTCAGTCATCAACGGAAGGTGTATTTATGGGCTGTTGTTTGTACACAAAGTGTGTGTACAAAAGACAAATCATCATAATCGAATCGGCCTAGGGAGCGGGCAGCCGAAGGGGGCACTGCTTTTGGTTGGTACTTTTTCGTATGGTGAAATTTACCGCTGCCATGTTGTATTTTTTTATGCTTTTTTTCGTGTGCTGGCACATCAAATGCGTTAATTGACAACAAAAACATGTGTATGTGTGTGAGCAGTCGAGTGTGAAAATAGGCAACGTCCTGTGGCCCCTGCCCAAAAAACCGAACTCCCGCGCCGCCCCTGCATTTATTTTTTAAGTTTTGTTTTGTGCGCCGCGATCATTTGCGCCATGCTCCACTTAACGTGCAACAATTTTCCATCTGCGACGTCGCCACCAAGCTACAAAAGCTAAAAACGCTACAAAACAAAAAGAGAGAATACAACAAACAACAATCTGCATATTTCAATTGAAATTTGTGGCGCACTCTGATTAAGGCGCAAAAATGCTCATTGTTTTTGTCGCAATTTGCAATCTAAACGCTGGATTGGAGAAAAAGAAGAAGCAGCCAGAGCAGCAGGCGCAAGAAAAACCCAAAGCTGGCAACTCTTTTGGCGCGCGTGTTGGTGCTAGTGTGTGTGTGTGTGTGTATTTGTTCGTGTTGGTAAGCACCACACAAGCGTGTGCCTTTCTTGTTTTGCTGCCGACAGGTGGCAACCTTGCGCACCGGCTCTCAGCTGCTGGCTAACTGCACCTGCAACCCTCTCTCTCTTCCCCTTCTTTTGCCTTTTTTTCCAATTGGAAAACGGCAAGAGCGAAGAAAATAAAACAAAATGAAATGAGACAAAAAAAACTTGCCTATGTCGCAGTAAAAGACGAAGGCTTTCTGTTAAATTTTTTTTGTATATCTCTTGCGGTGTTGACTCAGTTGGCAGAGCGACATTTTAGCGCTCTTTGTCTGCGTTATCGTTCGGGTTTATTTATACTTCCCGCTTGGCATCAGTTAAGTGCATTCAATTCGGTTATCTGCGTGGCCAACTTAACAGCAGCAGCGAATGGCAGCGCCATTTCCATTCCCATTCCCGTTCCCATTCAGATTCCCATTTGCAATCATACATGAATATGTGCATACATGTATGCATCTCCAATCGGATTAACATTCCCATTGGACTCTACTTGGCGGCAGCCTGCTACTGGCACCGCATCGCTTATCAAGGGCGTTCGCTCATTGTTTCAATCTGCTGCTGCTGCTGGCTACTCACTGTGGCTACTGACCACTGCACATTATCACTACTGCTCCTCCTTCTCTTTCCATGCTTCCAGCTTCCCATGCCTGCTGCTTCCAATCAGTGGGCTGTGGGAGCGGGTGTGCGTGGGTGTGTGGGTCAAATTCCGTCCAACTGAATCATTCGTCCCGTTTCGAGGCTTTTCCGGTACTCCGCCTCTCTCTCTTGCGGTTTGTGCAAATGTAACGGTATTGAGCTTAGGTCTTACCTGGTAAGCTGGAAAGGGTTCGAATGTACACTGGGGAAAATATGGGTTATTTATTGCTTACTGGGGGGGGAATAAGGAAAATCTTGTTTTTTCCCAAATATGAAAGTAGACAATTGATTTAATATTTTCTATAATTTATTTGTATGAATCTATTAATATTCTTGATCGCAAAAATGTATATATTTTGCAAGCATTCCATTATAAAATGTTATAATAGTTCAGAAACACGACAATGATCGATCGGATATTAATAAACATTAAATAAATACCGCTCTGATTAATAGACAGCGACATTTAATTAATCAACAATTTAGATTGAAATATTTAAAGTGGATAACATGAATAAACTCTGAGTCATGGACAGTGTCGTGACAGTAACTTAAATTTGTATATTTCGCCATCACACGTATTCTGTATCTGAATTATATTCAGATCAACAGCAGTTGCACGAAAATAGATTACAAATTTAAATAAATATGTATTTATTGGGTGGCAGCTGGTATCTCTCGTTATAAGAAGCTCTTATCGTATTTTAAAAATGATTGCGTTGACCATATCACTCGCAAAATGTCACTAAAAACAGTAATTACAAAGATAAAGCCTATTTACATTTTCAAAAGTAATTATCATCGATCTATTGATCAATCAAGAGTTTGTTCCATCAGAAATGAGACTTCATCTATCTGTTTCAAAGATAAAACAGCCCTTCTTCGGTTATCTACTAAGTTCCGTTGGGTCTGGGTGCCAAAAAACTGAAATAATCAAGTCAGATGTCAGATGGAGCACTTTTTTGCTGTTTTTACCTAATCAAGCAAGGCTGCAAAACCCAAGTTAAACATTAATGTAAAACAGGTTATTTTCGGTCTGTGCCCCCGTACTAATGTGGTCTGATTTGAGCCCAGATGACTGTCTATTCAGTCAGCCATGGAAACAGGTTGCCAAATATTAGTTTCTCAGAAATATTTTCATACTTACATACATTTGAAACGTTGCACATGTTTTGGCTTTTCACTATTACTCGGTAAATGGAATATAAACATGGAAGACATTTCATAAATTCCTTGTTCTGAAGCTCCGAAGCGCAATTAAATATTTAGGTCAGCAATTGGAGCTGTGAAATTGGAGTTGTAGAAGCAATGCTGGAGGGGCCTCAAAATACACATTCATGGTACATAGCTCACAGAGTACGGAAGTTGTAGCTGGAGAAATTTCAACTCTATTTGAGTAGCGTTCAATGGAAAGTGTATACCATTTTTATTTTCTCAAATCTCAAAATCTCATTAATCCCTGGACATGGCTGGCGTCCAGTTAATTGTGACTCCCATGAGTCTGAGCTTCCAGGCTCCCTTCGAGCACTCCCAGAAGCGACTGATAACGCTGCTGAATCCCAGCGACCAGAATGTGATGTATCGCATCCATATCGACAATGCCACGGACTATGGCGTCTTTCCCATGCGAGGCTATGTGAAGGTCTTCGATACAACCGAGTTGACTGTAACTCTGGACCCAGTCATCCAGGATCTACCCAACTGCTACTTGGCTGTAAAGAGCATTCCAGAGTTAGTGCTCGCGAATGAAGAAACCTGTATGACTGACCTGTATGAACTGTACCGAAGTCCAGATCGAACTGGATCCCAAGAAATCTCCGCGTCAAGGAGACGAGACGCTAGGGATGCGCCTGCAACCAGACGAACTTGCCCAGATTATTTAGAAGCAATGTCAGCTTGGGGGTTGCCAGTTTACCCAGGAAAAGCAAAGCCTCCTAAGTCGAAGCTCAGGGGCTTTTTCTCATCTTCCACTGAATGAACTCATTATTATTCATGGCTGCTTTGTTTCGAGGCAGAGACAACTGTGCTCCATTGTGGCCACACGATTGCAAGAGATCTGCAAGATCTGCGCATTTTCTAGCTCGACAAATGCATCGTTTGTCACTGTATCTCTTGGCCATGGGCAGAGCATTAGCACCAGCTCTCATCATCGTCATCTTCTGGTTGGTGCTCGGTTCATGGGAGCAGAAGACCCTCGGGCCGGCGGACCTGCCCTTGTTTGGCTCCCTGCCGCCGACGGCGATGTGGCGATAAGCTTTTCCGCCTAACGGCGTCCGAAGAACTGTTAATGTGTTGGCACTTGGGCCACGTCTGTCCGGTGCAGCCGGGGAATACAAATGCACAACGGATGAGGTGGAGGAGAAGGAGAAGGAGGAGGAGGAGTACAAGGTGGAGCTGGAGAGCTGTGTGCTCTGCTGGGCCTTCGTCAATTACCCGGACAAGTTTAGATAAAAAGCGTGCGACGCAAATTGCCAGTTGCTGAAGCGTTGACGGGGGCGGGCATAAGCACTGATAAACACAGGTATCGCTAATTTGTGGGTGACAGCCAGAGACGAGACATATACTACCTACTCTAGATATATATAGATCTTTATATCAGTTGGAAAATTTGGGTTTTTAAGAGGGGAAGAGTGATCTAAAATGATTAAACGGTTGTTGGACTTGACTTTGGTTCACGTTTCTAATATTTTTTAATCGATATTACATTAGCTTGACTTTAGATAATGATATAACTATCTTAAACACAAAGAAACATAAGAAATTTAAGCCATTACAAATCCCTAATGACTTTCTTAGCCACAGAGAAGTTAGTAACTACTTTTGAGGTTTATTACTAAGCTAGAAATGCAACAGAAAAAAGTACGTTTCTCTACATATAAGAAGTCGTGAAGTATTATCTCCTATTTCTTCTTATCTCACAAAAAAACAACAACAGATATATGCATTTATAACGAGGTACACCTGCAATATAAATAAGGCTAGATAACCAACAGAGGAACTGACTATATATGGCGTAGACAAGCTGGAGATGCTTCCCTTTACTAAAATTCTTCGAAATATAGCAAAATATTTTGTTCTAGGAATAGCTTTAGTCACAAAAAGAAATATTTGATGACTGTAGCAGTTTAGGGAAGGAATAGTAGAATCCCAGAATCACATTCCAAGATTCCAGCGAAGTCTTAACATGCAAAATTCAGTAAAAACTGAAATTGTCAAAGCTACAATGCATATTTTTGTGAATTTATTGGCTGGCTAATATGTTTTTTTTTTGTATAGTAGATAACAAACTGAATAAGAGCGGTCAGTTGATAAGGCATTTTTAAACGAAAACACAAATAGGAATGGGAAAGGGAGAGAATGCACGAGCGGTCACCAGATATTGTATTTGCGGTTTGAGTAGCAAATTGGAACGAAAAATAAGATACATTTCACAAAGAAATGGCTTATTTTCTAAATGAAATTCCAATGCAATTCCTTATCAGTGGGGTTTACCCAGAAATGCAAGTTAAAGGCTAGTTTATATTTTAAACTGAAATCGAATTCCTACTAAGCCCATAATGAGGGTTTTTCCAGTTGATTTTGCATTTCTAAGAATCTCTTTGTTACTATGTCAAATTGATAAGACATAGCTGAATTCCTATGAAATCTCATTGCAATTTCATTTTATTTAAAGTTTTTATTATTGTATATATTTTTTTTAAATATTTCGTTTTGTTATCTGTACATTATTTGTGCTTATGTAGAAACTCTAAAGAATTGTTTACTGCAATTGTTATACTCAATTCAAGGCAATTTATTTTATTTGCAAAATATAACTAAATTGCGATTGATATATCAGCGGTTGATGCGTCAGAATAGTTTTGCATGCGATCGATCTTGACTTTTATTGATTCGTCTTTTGTCCTTCACACCTTGTTATCGCCGCCAATTTCACCCCGAAAAGCGACAATTATAGAACGCTCTCTCTTCTCTAGCATCTTCCAAAACTGGGTCACTGTGCATATTGTGCGTCCCACTTTGTGGATTTCACTCTTTAGGTTCGCCAAAGGTCATTAGCTCGGAAGAGCAAAGGAAAAGCCACACACTGAAAGTGATTGTAGATTTAAGAAAAGGTCTTTATCGAGTCGAATAAACCCCTTGCCTTAAATAATTATATTTTTAGCTTGTATTTCTTAACAATAGCTTGGGTTAACATCATTATTTTCGAATCTAGAATTGTATAAAATGATGTTGGTATCTTTTCTTAAACTGAAGCACTTTCTCTCTGTGCATTATTGGAAAAACGATTCGTTTTTCAATCAAGTGCCGCATAAATTTACGCCAATTGTTTCATGTATGGCCATAACAGAAACCCTGGGCTGGCTGGGGGAGCAGCGACGTCTACAACAAAACCGCCACTTACAGCAATTAACACCGGGTTCAATTGGATCGAGCGCTGGGCGGGCGTCACGCGAGAGCGTCGATCGTCGGCTGGGGGCTGGGTGCCTGCTGCCGCCTGCTGCCGCCTGCCTTTTCTGCCCTATGTGCGAACGCAGGTGCCTGCCTAGATGCGCTCGCTGTGCCGAGATGGTGTCCCCATCATCATCATCGCCATCATCACCAGCAGCGTCGGTTGACTCATTTTGACCGCAAGTGCAGCGAATAATTATTATGCAAGATCGCAAGCTCGTCGTCGGGCGGAGGAGATGACGCGCGATTTTCGAGCGATTATCTGTGTGTGTTTGTTTGCTTGCCATTTTTGCAATTCGAGCATAGCGAATATCTCACACGAGCGAGTGGTGTGCCGGTGTGTGCCGCCGCCGAATTGTCTCCTCCATCTCCCCGGCAAAAATCACGTCAAATGCAATTTGTGAGAGATTCAAAGCACACATGCAAGTTACGAGTATTTACAAGTATTTAGAGGCAAGATTGATCAATTGGATTGATAGATTTGAGGTTTATATAGTATTTATTAATGGAATATTGGCTATAGAAATTGATGGTATAAGGGGAGACTAGGGTATTGTGCTTACATGACGATTGTAGGCGGAGATTTGAACAAAAAAATTACCTGAGAATAAGTTCCGTAATAAATATTAAATTATATTGTGAAAATATATCTTTTTAGTGAAGTTTACTAGGTACTTAAACCTGAAATCAAATATAAAATTGAGTTTATTTAATTGTAGTTAATTAAAAGAATAGTAGAACCTCTAAAAGGAATACTAAAATCTGTATATTATTATCAGTAAGTCCTAATGCGATGGTAGCACTGTTCCCTTTAGTAAAAACATACATTTATCCATCAACTCCAAGCTTATGAAGTCTCCAACTTCTTTCCTCGCTTACTTTTGTATCCATTAAGCTGAGTTTCTTCATAAAAAATCGCTCTATTATTCATTTAAATTGGTCGAGACGCAGTTTCATCGTTTTTTTTTTACCAACCCCTTTGAGTGTTTCCCATAAAAAAGATGTATGCTTTGAGAATTTCACAATTATTTCAACGATGCATTGAAATTGCGGCCTAACGAATGGCAAATACCCTTGGTTTCTATAGCTTCTACTTATAAATATTATAAACTAAATAGATTTTATGGTTTAATAAATATTCCATCGACTCTTCACCCTCAAAAAACCCCTATTTAATTTTGATTATCAATAATAATACTTAATACTTTGATTTTAAATCGATTAAAATCCCAAACTGGTAAACCGTTTTGCTTGCTCCAATTGTAATAGATATCGCTTGTTTATGGGTGTGCGTCGCCCCCCCTTGTGCCCGCCCAACCGCTGACCGCATGTTGTAATTGTTGTAGTTACAGTGGGGCTGTCGACAATGGTCTTTGATGTGCCATTATTGCGGTGGTTGTACAACGACAAGCGACAATCGACAGGCGACGGGCACTGTGCTTTGTGCGGCAAGTACAAGTGCGGGCAGAGGCACAAGAAGCACAAAAAGCACAGACAGAGGCATATGTCAGCACATGTGAGGAGGATGACGATGGAAATAGAAAATCAATATCGAGAGCGGCTTCAAATAACAGTTGGGTTAATTACAACACACACACACGCGAAAAGGGGGGCTTGGAATGCGGTTGTGACTGCAAAACGGCCTAAAGTCCCAAGAGCCATAAATTAGATTAGTGTAACTTTTGGCTATATATTAATATTTGATATTTTGAAGCCAGTCTAAGAGCTTGAGTCCCGCTTAACTTAACTAATTCAATTATTTTTACATTAAGAATTTTCAAAAGCTTTATAGATTAATTTTTAAGTCAAGGGTCAGGGTTAAAGTCGTGCATCTCGAAAGTTTAGGTTGGCATATATAAAGGCAACTGTTTAAGCCATTATCTGATTGTTTGTACCTGAACTCCCTGGCTTAGTACACTGACTAGCTCAGTAATTAAGCCATTACGCTCTAGTTATAATTGGTTTTAGCTATCAGCAAAGCTTTTCGTGACTTGAAAACAAAAACCAGAATGTAAACAATGTTTATAGGTTGACACGAAAGGAAAATTACATATATATTTTTCAATACAAAATAAGGGAAAAGATTAAAACTAATATAGATGATTTAATATGAGGCTTATAATAATCTGAATAATTTCTATATTAATTTCTGATGATAAGCAAGACTGGGCCTTGTTTATTGGTTATTTGGTGACTCACCTGGTTCGCCTGGCCAAGACTCTTAACTTCAAGCTCCAGTTTCGAGCAAGAGAACTTCCTAAATCTCTCGAGCCACTTTTCCACTTATCTATGATCCTTCAAGGCTTTTTTCTAGGCTCTCCTATGGCCTGACTCCATTCCTTCCACAATTTACACTTCCTTTGTTGGGTTTAATTCCGAATTAGAGACAATTTCGCCTGCCATCTGCCACACCTTTTTGCTGACTCCTAGAAATGAAGATCGGAACCAATCGAGTGTGTGCCGATATCGATCATTCCTAAAGGGAAACCCGAAGACTCTTTAGGAGTAAGGGCTGCAATGGGGGACCTATCGTTTATCCCTCCCAAAGCTTTCGGTTTCCTAACAAGCTCCAAGCTAAGCTTCCCCTTGCTCTTCTCTCTCACAGTGGATGCCGAGACTTACGACACCCTAGATACAGCGCTGCCCTACCTCAATCCCGATCCCCATGTGGTCCAGCTGACGACGGACCAGCTGCCTCGTCAAAGGCGAGCCGCTCCCGTTGATGTGCCCCAGCCTCCGCCGCCGCCGCCTGTCAGCACCAGCCAGTACCAGAGCGTGAATGCTAATGCAAGTGCGGCTGCCGGAGCCGAGACCACGGTGACCACGGTGGACAGCAAGGCGTCCGCCGGCGGCAGTGTCTCCTATAATGTGCACAACGTTGGAGTTAATGGAACCGGGCAGCGTAAGGACTACAGCGTGCAGGGAGCCGACGGAGGAGCAGGTGCTGTCCTTAGCCCCGCCATCAACTACAAGAAGCCCACGCAACTTCTGGCTGCCCAATCGGGCGGATATCCCAAGAAGGTGGCGGCCAGCTCGGCGGCTGTTGTCCCCGCCCAGACGCCCCTGACCAGCACGTCGGCGCCCATCGACGTGGATGTGTCCGGCGTGGATATACCCGATGATGATATCGAGAGCCATGTGAAGAACGAGTCGCTGGTGCGCAAAGAGGAATTCCACGACTACTACAACAGCGTGCTCTATGTGAGCAATGAGGAGGCCTCGGCCCTGTGGGCGCAGCTCAAGACCACCCCGGAGAATGTGATGCTCTCCTCCTCGCACCGTCGCGCCATGACCGTGGAGCTGAACTTTGATTTTCCCTTTTACGGCCACTATATACGGAATGTGACGGTGGCCACCGGTGGCTTCCTGTACACCGGCGAGTACGTGCACTCCTGGCTGGCGGCCACCCAGTACATAGCCCCGCTGATGGCCAACTTTGACACGAGCATGTCCAACGACTCGTTTGTGCGAGTGCAGGATAATGGTGAGTCCTCCCTAAAGAGAAGCTGAAGATCTCCTTAAAAACTCGGGTGTTCCTTCCCTCCTCTAGGCACCGCCTTCACCGCCGTCTGGGAGAATGTCACGCTGCAGGACAAGCCCGAGTTTGGCAAGTTTACGTTCAGCGTGACGCTGCACCAGAGCGGAGACATTGTCTTTTGTTACCTGCGAGTGCCCACGCTCATCAATTCCATCCAGGATCACCAGCATCCGGTCAAGGTGGGCCTTTCCGATGCCTATATCATTGACAAGCATTTGTATTGTGAGTGCCAGACCCTAAATCCTTTATATTCGCTGGTTTATTAACATTTTCTCCCGCTTAGTTGCCCGCCGAAAGACTATCTACGAGTACCACCGGGTCTCCGTCCAGCAGCATGAGATCACCAACTCCACCATCATCAAGCTGACTGCCCTGCCCACCTGCCTGGGCTACAATGACTGCCATTCGTGCCTGAACCACAACACCACGTTCCCGGTAAGAGTCTTTGAGCTGTCGTTTGTTTCGTACCTTACCTTCATTTCTTTCAGTGCCTCTGGTGTCCGGCCTTGAGTCGCTGCTCCACGGGCACGGATCGCAAGAAGCACGAGTGGATGACAAAGGGTAAGCTCACTATAGGTATTCCCTGACCAATCTTTAAGCCAAACCTCTTCCCCATCCAGGCTGCGAAGCTGCTGCCCTCCGTAACGCCACCAACTGTCCGGCGCTCGGGGAGAAGGGCAATAATGCTGCCCAGGAGAAGAACGGAGCCACTGGAGCTGGCAATGCCACAAATGCATCGACGGCGCCCACCAGCAGCCCAGCGGTAACAGAGCCCTCAGTGATCAGCACGCGGGGGCCCCAGGCCACGGGCCAGACCAAGACCGAGGATGCAGCCGCCGCCGCCGCCGCCGCTGCTGGTGCGGACGGCAAGCTCGGCAAGCTCGGCAATGCCGAGATGTCGCAGGCGGGGGCGGACAACAAGAGCGTGGGCGTGGCCTTTGGCTTCATGGTGCCCATCTGCCTGGTGTTCGCCGTGACGCTGTGGCTGTTCTACGCGTACCGCAACCCGCACACCAAGAGCGGCCAGCTGCTCATTCAGGTGAGTGTGTTTAGATGCCTAAGAGTCCTCTAAAGTGGAGGTTTAATGGTTATCCTTTGTGTGCTTCTCTCAATTACATGCAGTCCAAGCATTTGCACCAGGTTTGTTGTCCTTTCTCTCAAAGAATTCCACTAGGATCGCACTTTTATATTGATTTATGCTTAGAGATTTGCATTTTATTTCGAGCACTTAGTCTTAGTAATTAACTAAAGCTTTTCCCGAACCCTGCTAATTCTCCGCTTTCCCCCACAGTTCCGTCCCAGCCAGTGGTCTTGGCGACGCGGCGAGGCCCGCTACACGGCGGCCACGATACACATGTAGGCGGAGTCACCCGGCGACGTCGAGGGGTAGAGAGATGGAGAGATGGCGAGAGAACGTGGCAAGAGCAGCAGGCATTTGCAGCAACCAGCAATACTATCGACGGACAACAAAGTAAAAATCAAACAACCAATGTTAACCTTAAAAAAAGAGAAACCCCTGGATATGGAGCAGAGTCAGCGTCATGGTGGAATGGAACAAAGGAACGGAATGGAGCGGAGCAGCGCATCAATTATGATCTTCCCTAAGAAAAAATACAACCAAGCAAAACATCTTCCTATTAAAGATATATTCAAGCGGTCTACCTGCCATGTGATCCATGTGTTCCAAGTCCCCTAACATATCCCCCAAGATCAGAGAGAGTCCTCCGAACCACCAACCACCCAACTGCTCAAAAAGACGACTGGCAACAGCATGAAGTGATCTTTTAATGTATCTTTTTAACGTTTTTTACCTAGCTACCTACCCTCCATGCCCCGCCCGAAGAATCCAACCAAGAAATCTGAAGAATCCGAAGAAGAAATTGCACCTCTGAAGACAATGCTCAGATCAACGGCCACGCACACACAAAAACACACACCACACACACACACAGTGGCGTATGCGGGGGTATTTTGAGGTGTTAGAATTAACAAGTTCTTTTTTCGAAGCTCTGATTCCCTACTTGGGAATCAAAAGGGAATGCCTTGAAGAACTCCTGCCTATGCCTCTGTCAACACACACACCACACACACAGTGGCGTAAGTAGGGGGACTTTGGGCTATTAAAATTCCCAAGTTCTTTTTTCGAAGCTCCGATTCCCTACTTGGGAATCATAAGGAAATGCCTTGAAAAACTCCTGCCGCCCACCACACACACGCTCAATTAAGGACACAGGGCAAAGTGCTTTCAATTGTTTCATAGTTCAATTTTGTTTAGGTTTTTTTTTTATTATTTTACTCTGTATTCTACCCACAAGCTAGAGAGAGATGGAGGAGAGTAGAGGGAGACAGAGGAGGGCTGTACATTTGTTTGTGTTCGACGCGTTCTCTTCACTCTCATTCTGTGTAATTTTTGCTCGTTTCTTCGTTTGTTTTTTTTAAGTGTTGTGCGTGCAGCCTGGCAGGCAATTAACGGGATAAATGTATTACTGCGAGAGCGCAGTTCTTCATACTGTATTATACGCGATTTGTATGCAAGTTTTATGTGTGTGTGTATATGCCCCTTCTATATATATATATACTATATACATATATATATGTGCAGCACACAGCTGTGTGTGAAATATCCGCGGATATATCCAAGACAAGAAACCTCTTCTCTTTGTTAGTATTTTTTTCTATTAATTAATATTACAAATGAAAAAAAAGAAAAAGAAAACAAGAACTATATATACATACAACATATATATATATCTAAATGAGTATAAAAACTATAACTAAACGCGGTGTGCAAAGCTAAACTAAAAACTAAACCCATAATTAACTAAGTGCGGGCGATTGGGGCAACATAAGAGAGAACAAGAGATATTAAAGAGAGAGGAGAATAAAGAATAAATAATAATAACATGATTTTTAAGAGGTATCAAACAAATAAAATCAAAACCGATTTAACTTGACCGAAAATAAGAAGAAAGCATAAAGTTCAGCATGCACGCGACGAGCGACAAACAACTAAGGAAATTGTATAACAATGTATTTTGATAAAGAAATTAAACTTGTATTTTAAGCTCTCCTTATGTATACATGATAATTTAAATAAAAGAAAAAAAGAAACATACTCAAAAAGCGATCAGTGTTTGGAATATCAAAGAGGAACTCGTAACTGGGCAAGTTTCAAGTTATAAAATGTAATTTCCTCTTGTAGAATAGTAATTTCAGTAACAAAAACATACAACATCAAGAATAATTGGTACAAAAAATTCCCTAAAAATTCTCAAGTACGAATTCAGCGATAACCTGTGTCTTATTAGATGTTTCAGATGTTCCAAGGTATTCTCATCTATTGCTTTATATTTAAAATTCATTTGTAAAATAATTTCAATAACGAAAACCTACTAAAAGCAAGCTTAAGTTATTGCAATAATTGGCTAAAAATTCCCTAGTACTAATTCGGCGACACATTCTTTTATAAATAACATTCTCTGGCATTGCCGCTACAATGTTACCTTTAAGACCTTTAACTTAACCTTTTAAGCAAAAATAAAGGTTGAAAACCAAATTCTTTAAAATATTCCCCTTCAAAAACAGGAATAGTTCTTAAAGTTTTCAAATTAATTCGTTTAAAAGGGTGTGTACCACTCAGAATTCGCCCAATCCGTTACGTACCGAGCGATCATCGAAGCCCAGGCCCCCAAAGGGATGCGAACACCACAACAAGGGGCACTGGACAAATCCTCACGCTGCCGGACAGGACGATGCAACTCATCAACGCGGGTGCACTTGGCTTTCAGCTAGTGTGAAAGTATGTGAAGACTGACTACAGAAATGATCCTGTGAAGTATAGTCTTAAATTTACAGCACTCGATTAAGGGAACTCGGTGGGCCAAGCGCTAGAAGCGGTTGGGAATTATAGGCACTGCAAAGAGGTAAACAGAAAATCAGTGTGTGCTATAAATATATACATATGTATTTAGTTGTATTGGTGTGCCTTTGGTACGGTGCACGCTCCTAAAGTGTGACAAGATAGTTTCAGTTACTTATAATTTTTACCTTTTAAAAGTAAAGAAAAAAGAATGGAGGTGAAATAAATAAGAATGGAAGTGAAGATTATGTTAATAGAATTGGAAAATATATTATAAATATCTTCTTTCTTTGTTCGCTTTGTAGAGTGTTTACTGTAAGTGCTTATCTCTTGTTGGAAATCAAATAATAAGCATTTTTGCTCCAACTGAAAGTGGCTTTCTAACTTTTGTTTCTTTAATTAATTAAAGGGAAAATATAAGAAATTATTATAAATATAGAAGTAATAATTGTGGGACCTACATATGTGAAATATATATATATAAATAAATAAATATACATATACATTTAAATATAAATATATGTACATTGATTATTTGTTATGATTTTATCACTTGAGGAATATTTCCTACAAGTAAATAAATATAATCAAATTTACAAACCCCGCAGAACCCTTAACCACTTCCCATTTAAAAAGTTAAAATATATTTTTACATTTTAATTTTATTCCTTGGACTATTTCGGTTGGTCTTTAATTGCATTACATTTGGTTTAGCTTTAGTTAATTATGCAAATAGATGTTTTTAGTGTTGGTAATGTTGCTACTTTGAATTTCCATCTAAACATTTACAGGTTGTCTATGAGGGAGGAGAGCGTGGACTCCGCTTCCGGGGGGTGGCGGGACGAGTAGTTAAGTGGTGGGCAGACGCCAGTGCAGCAGCTCCTCACATCTTCTGCTGGGCCAGCTCCTCGATGGTCCGGGCATTGGTGAGGGTCACCCAGAGCGGCGCCTGGATGCTGGCCAGCGAGTAGCTCTCGGCGGCGTCCAGGGAGTGTGACTTGCGCATGGCCGAAGACTCTCCGCCGCTGCTGCCGCCGCTGCTGCTGCTCGCTCCTCGGTCGAGGGCTCTCCGTCGATCCCGCTTGGACTCCCGCTTGGTAAAGGCGGCAGCTGCCTCGCCGCCTCCTCCGCCGGAGCCACTGCTGCTGCTAGCGGCCCTCAGCTCGTGGAGGCGGCTCCTCCGCTTGGCCAGGGCAGCGGGATCGTCCCTCACGCTGGCCGCCTTCCTTAGCTGCGGTGGCTGCAGCAGCTGCGGGGACTTGGCCAGCGGCGGAACCTTCACCCTCACCTTTACCTGCTCCTGCTCCTGCTGCTCCCGGGACTCCGTGTGATCGGACGGAGGCGGAGCAGCCTGCTCCAGCTGCTGCTGCTGCTGTTTGGCTAACTGTTAGCTCGAGGAGAAGGACATCTTGTAGGAGGTGGTGTCCATGGGGGACTCGGGGTTGAGGATCTCTGTCTGCGTCTGCTCCACATCGCTGCAGCGCTCCTCCAGCACGGTGTCCAGCTCCAGCGAGGTGAAGCCCTGGCTTAGGCTTCGTTCAGGACGTAGACTGATAGCTCGCGACGATCGGTAATCTGTGGATGGATTTTAGGGGGTTGGGAAGAGAACGAGAGAGTGTCTGTTAGTCCATGGACTTGGCCGTTTCTGGCGGAGATTAAGGCGGTGACTGGCGACGGTGTGTGGGAGGCGATACTGGAGGTGACAAATTGAAAACGTGCCAAGGGTGAAGAGGGTGAGATGAGCGAGCTGAAAGGCGAAGGATGTGAAGGATGCTGGGGGGTTGAAGAGGATTTATTTGGGGCCGATTTCATGGGATTAAGGCCAGGAGAGATTCGTGAATGCTACTGTGACGAGCTAGCAAGGGAATGCACTCTGTGAATTATAGAAATATTGTTTAAAAAATCACATATCTCTAGGATCTATGGTCTGCTACTTGAAGTAAAAATTTAGAAGGGCTCTAAGTAGAAAGTATGAGAAGCGCAGAGAAGGGCCCAAAGTAAGAAGTATGAGAAGCGCCAAGAAGGGCTCTAATATGGTATAAAAATAGTCTTACTATTTAAACTGTTTATTTATAAAAAAGAAACTTATATTCTTAAAAAACAATTTAAAGAAGATGTATAAGAAATATATTTAATAAACCAAATAAAATACCTAAAATAGCTTGATCTACTTTGAAAATGAACACAAATTGATAACTAACAATTACGTATACGTACTTTATTAGGAAAATTGGCAGTTCAGATGCTATTACTTGAGAAACCTCACCCTTGGCAGCTTCTTTAGCCCCCAGGAAGAAGTGCAAGCAGGATTCGACTTGGAATAAAGTCCTGACTGAAGGAGTCCGAGGGAGAAACAAGGGCTTCTGCGGTGAAGCGTAATTGTTTTGCGAAAATGTATGCAAACAGGACGAACTGGGACTGAAACTGGGGGCCACGGAAAATTGGTGTTGTTTTGGGGCCAAGAAGTGACGCAACCGAAAACAAGTGTAGTTTGTGGCTGCCAGGTTTGTTTTCCCTTTTGTTTTGCGGCTGTGGTTGCGGAAAAGGGGTTGACGACGGGCTGGAGCGAGTTGCAGGACTCGTTGCCGGCAACTATGTTCCCCTAGAGTTTCATCCCGAACGTAACTTGGGTGGTTAGCACTTCAATTATCAACTTACTTAATTTAAAACTTCTTGCGGCACATCTCGTTGGTTAGCTTAACTATCAGCACATCTTCTTGATACTCGCCACTCGCCACTCGCTACAGTGGCTTCATAATATTTTTGGATACCGAATTTACACGTCGTCGAAAGTAGCGACCATGGAAAACAATATTTTGTTCAACTATCCCTTTCGCCCAAAAATGGGCCAGCTTAGAGCACCGAAAATGCTGTACGGGCAAGTTCCGAAGGCGCTGGAGTTCCTCCAGCAAGCGCGAACCAGTTTCGATTCTATGGAGTCCATAATGGATCGGGGCAGGAGCTCCTTGCAATCCACGATGCCGGCAGGTAGCTGGCTAGACGCCATCCAGGAGTACCCAAAACTCCCAGCCAGCCCTGGTCTGCAGACCCTCGTCTTATCGAAAGGCTTGGATTACTCCGCACCAGAGAAGTCAGGTGGGTGCTCCTTGCTGTATTGAAGTCCGGTATGCGAGAGATTGCAATTTGGATAACAAACATTGGGAAGTTTGCTTCTTAATTGATTTATGTTGGCACGGTTTGAATATTGAGATTCTGCAGGAATTATTTCGAGGGGGGAACCTCTGAGGTCCTTGAGATATGACTCTGGTTCTGAAGGGTGGCTCTCCCAAGCAGCAAGAGAGTCCTAGGAAGAACATGGAAGGGGCTGCCCCAGAGTCCTCTCAAAGATGCATTCTTGACACTAGGCTGCGCTCCAAAGGCTCCTAAACCGTCTAAATTTAATAGATATAATTTATTTTAAATACAAAATTACAAGAAATAATAATAACTAACCTAGATTACCTAAAGGAATAGTCCGTTAAAACTTTAACTTCACACAGCGACAGCTCCGGGCAGGAAGGACCTCGCATAAACCCCTTAACAATAATTTCCTAATAAAGCACAATCAATAATCTTTAAAGACTTACATGTTCCAGTCTCTTGAGAATCGCTTTAACCACTACCCATTGTAATCTATCCAAACGTTCCTTATATAAACTGCAGTCTCTAACGTACGGGGCTTCAAGGCACCAAGGAGCACCACCAGCATCCTCTAATGAAGAGTATCCCAAGGCTCACCAGCCAGGGTCGTCGCTTAGGGTAATCCAGGTCTGGCTTGGACATTTTGAGGGGCTCCTAAATAGCGTCTTCCCAGCCACCAACTGGCTCCGTGAGCCGCAAGGAGCACCTGATCCGAACCATGATGGGCTCAATAGGAACGACACCGGCTCGCGATAGTTGGAGCAATCCCAGCGCCTAGAGTACTTGCCGGCACAGCTTTTTGGGCGCCTTAAGCTGGCCCATCTTTGGACAGAACGGGATAATTGAACCGAATATTTCAGAGACCGATACTTTCGACGACGTGTAAATTTGGGATCCAAAATATTATGGGGCACCGAAAAATATTCCGAGTTTTTTTGGCTTCGAAATTTTTACTTTTTTTTTTTTTTCTGTGACCGTTTCTGTTGACGACTGGTGAGCTTGTGATCCGAAACATTACGAGGGGCTAGTGACAAATAGACGGGGGCTTTCAAATTAGGACAGAGCTTACTTGGATTTGGTTTGTTTTTCATAAGCTTTGAAAAAGTTTGAGCCTACTTGGATATGTTTTATTTTTTAAAACATTGTAAATATAATGATACTTGATGGTAAAGTTTCCGTTTTTTTCATAATCGATATTTTATTGTTTATATTTATATAGTATTATTCGTTCTTTAATTATTCTTCTAAAATCTTTGCTTTCTTCAGAGGCTAGTAATGGTAGTTGCTTCTGATAGTACCGTATTTTGCCAACAATCGAAGAAATGTACTTGTATACAAATTTGTGTAATTTTTCCCAGAGAAAAACTCACTGAATTTTGGCCTAAATGGAGTCCTGGCAGAAACGAGGTCTTAGTAGCTTAGCCAACGAGGCAGCTGCAGGGGAGGGGAGGCCCCAGACCTGGCTTGTTGCAATGCCAAGCAGACGGAACGAGACGAGCCCTCCCCTCCCTCTGTTTTTTTAAGCTTTTTTGCAGCCTTTTTGCATTTGCTTTTGAGATATGCAAACGAGGGCAGCGAGCGCCCAAAGGTATGCAATGCAAATCCAAATGCAGGCACTCGCTCCGTCTCCCTCTCTGCGTTTGACACATGTAAAGCAGCTCACATGCACGCACGCACGCTCGCACACACACACACACACACACACGGCCCGACGTGCGCCGCTTTATTGAGTGGCTGGCAACACTGGCTGTTGCCGTTATTCGGACTCTTGCACTCTCTCCGCCTCTTCGCCCGCTCCCCCTTCTTGAGTAGAAGGAGAGCAGCTGCAATGCAAGGCACTTGCACTGAGCGAAAGAGTACCCTGTGTTTATAAATGATAAAATAAATCGAAATTATTTTTAATTTCTTTGAAGTGGGGAAAAAGTATAACGTATTCATTTATATTATAAATAATAATATAATATTAAATAATTAGCTTTTGGTAATGATATTTATAAAATAAGAAGAGTAATTCTGAATTCGTAAAAAATAAATATCTCTATCTTTATATATATGTATATATTATTTTCCTATTCATTGTTCGATTTGTATTATTGAAAATTTTAAAATATTAGTAAAGAATAACTATACCAACAAATATATTTAAAAACAAACTAGGACTCAGTAACTAATGTCCCTAATTATAAGGTTCGTTTTTAGGTTTATCCAATTGTTAGCGTTATATAAATAAATAAGTAAATGTTTAAAGACAACAAAGCTATAATTTTTTTCCGACTTATATACTATCTGAAATTAAAAGACAACTATGGGAAAACTTTTATTCAGATAGCTTTAAAACTGAGAGACTAGAGACTAGTTCGCGTAGAAACGGACAGGCGGACAAACGGACAGACGGACAGGACTAGATATACTCGACTGTTGATGCTGATTAACAATATAAATATTTGATATTATATTATATTATATTTTATGAAAAAGGGTTTTCAAAGTTTGAGGATTTATATATTTATAATAAATAAATCTGATTTCTTTCAGTGCACTCCTTGTGCCCACTGGCGGCCTGCTAACTCGTAACGGGCAGATGCTATCCTCCAGGATCCTGGGGGCTCGGCTCGGCTCGGCTTGGGGAGGGATTTGTAATTGATTCTGCAACCGAGTTGGCAACATGGCCATTGACAATGCCAGCCAATTGAAGGATACGGGACAGCGGGAAACGTGGCCATTTCGGAGATGCGGGCACTCAAAAAACAATGATTATGATGTTGATGATGCGGCGGCGGTGGCGTCGTTGGCCATGGGCTCTTTGTTATCTTTTTGTGTGAATTTCTGTGAGTTTTGTTTTAATGTTTTTTTGTGAATTTTAAATTCCCCTCATGCAGGCAGGTGGAACAATGGCCGACAAGTGAGTTAATGACTACGGCATGGCACACATCAAGAGGAAAAGTGAGTGGAAATGGAAGATGACAGCGAGAGAGAGATCTAAGGGTGCTTGGTGCGGTGCTTGATGGGGATGCGAATGAACTGAGGTGGGATGCACTCGATATAGTCTCTGGACCATTGACTCGATCCGAGATTGGCTGCAACGGACCAGAACCAGAACCAGGAAGAAACGAGAAAGAGCAGAGAAACGTTCGTACACACATTACACAACACGCAAACTCACTAAGCCTATGTATTGGACTAAATCTGACCAGGCTGACGGCATGGTCCTGCATGTCATAGTTCCGCCTCCTGTCCCGCTCCCGGGCCAGCTTGGCTCGCCGGCGCAGGCAGCAGATGACGATCAGTGCCAGGATGGGAAAGCCAAAAATGCAGGACACGATGGGGATGACGATGGATTCGGGTGAAACTGTAAGGGAGAAAAGGGAAATTAAATATTAAAAATTTTGTTATAATTTATTGATATTTTAAGAGCTTGAAACACGAAAACTAAGCTCTATTTAAATTTATACCTTATATTTTTTATTTAATTATAAAATATGTTTTTATATAATTTATAGATATTTTCCGAACTTGAAACAAAGTCTTAAAAATCTTTTAAAGTATATTTGGAATTCATGCAGTTAGTATCTTAAATAATATTATTATTTAAAGGTAACAAATATCCCTGCAACCTAAAGATAACCTCATTTATATCCTATTTTATATTCCCCTTTCTTTAATCTTTATCTAGTTCATATTTTACAAACCCCTAGCCACCTTTGTCAACTTATTTAATTACAACAATTAACTTGGAAGAGTCTACGATCCTATCTTTATCTTCGAACAATTTGTTACTGGCCCAGTCACCTCTCAGGGCTAAAAGGTAAAGAACTTATCTCGTATATCTACATTTAAGTCAGCGACCTTTGGCAAGCACACCTGACTTTATCTAACCCTACCCATCGCCCGGAGAATACTTTGGCGCAAATTTATTAACCTTTTGCCCCCGCCAACATCGCGCAACCGTACTCATCATTGACCTTGCCTCCCCACCCCCCAGAAACGTCCTTGCCAAATGTGGCATGAATGTTAATCGGCCCCGAAGGCGGCGGCGGCTCTGTCAACACCCGGGGAATTGGGGTTGGCCAACGGAAACTGCGAACATATTTGCCTAATTGCTGCGGTCAGCCGCAGGAATGCCATCATCGAGGGCAAAGATTATTTATTTATATGTTTATTTTATCACAATAACCGGAGGGAGGGAGGCTGGCAGGATGGGTGGTCTTATGGCTCATAATTCCGGAGCTCATCTCCGGTTCATTTGCATGGCCTCAAATTTGGCCGAAAGTAGGCAACACTTATCTACTTCAGAGGAGAAGGCGGAGGAGGAGGCGGAGCTCCACGATAAGGATGGCGACGCGAATGAGCACAAGGATGAGCCGGAGACGGAGAGGAGGGTAAGGCAATGGGAGATGCCACAGGGGGCATGGGTATGAAGCATAGGCCAAACGGCTTTGGGGCGCATTCCGTTCGCGCCATTTGCATTTCCCTTCGTTCACGATTCGTTTGGCTTTTTAATTTCGGCTCTCAGCCATGAACGGAGGCCTTCTCCTCCCCCTTAACCCTCTTTTAAGACTATTTTTCCTATTTTCCAGAAAAAGTCAGGCCTTTAAAGTCCTTTAAACAGATCGAAAATCCCTAAAATACGCTAAAAAGCGATTGATTCTTTCATTTACTTATTTATAAATACTTTTCAGTTTTTTTAAGACTTAAAATCCTTTTAAAAGATAAAAAGTCCCTAAAATCAATAACTTTTTATTGACTCTTTCTTTTTACTTATTTCTTAAAATATTTCTGTTTTTTAAGGCTTGTTCTTGGCTTAAAAATGTAAGAGACAACAGCTTAATGTCCCAGATCTTTTAAGGACTATCGTTGTAAGCCAGGAGCTCCCACGGCGAGACTTGCTTTTCAATTTGTCGTTTTGCATATCTGGCCAGGCAGGATCTGCAGGAACTTCTGCTTCTCCTTCGACCTTATTTGCCATCCTTCATTCCATTCCACACCACATCCATTACAGCCACCTCCTAGCGTCGTCGTCCTTGCCAGGCGGATGCCTTAATCTAAGCCACAAAATCCATGGCCCAAATGTTGTTTGTCCAAAAAAGTGGCAAGAAGGAAACGAATCACAAACAGAGACCAACACAGACAGAGTCCCCGAGCCGAAGTGGACATACACTCCGAAGGCATTGCTTCACAAAGAATCACAAATGAAGTCTAATTGAAGGGTTACATTTTAAACTAAGGATTTAAATGGAAAGTCTTTAGAATTAATTACTAGTAAATGTGTGGAAGTCAAGGGAGTAGCAGGATTTAAGGGGATAAAGAATGAAAGAGGTCTCTAAAATATATTTCTTATAGAATTTAAGTATTTATTCGAGTTCCTTGCTATCTTTGTGTAACCAGAGAGGGAGAGCTCTCTGAGCCAGACTAAGATCCTTGAGCACTTGCTGTTGACCCCCCTGACATTATTCGATTAAATCCGAGTTCGATCGGGGTGCAAATATTTTCTCCTTCTTTATTGGAGCCTCAGCTGGGTTTACTTAACTTCTCCAGCAGCCGGAGCAGCTGGAGCAGCACCAGCAGGACGCAACAAGGACTTCCTCCAGCCCTTGAGAGGCGGCGCCACTGAATCCAATTAACGCCTTCAAAGTGACAGTTCAAATTTACACAAATTGATGGCGCCAAGGAGGGAGGCAGGGTCGGACTCCAGGCTGGGCATTAGTTTGCGCCAAGAGGCGGGGCAAAGGAGGAAATGGAGCAGCAGCAGCTGGAGCTGGAGGAGCCCGCCGCCGCCATTCAAGCTGACTCATCAGGCATCGTTTGATGCTTGAAATATTCAATAAATACAATAAAAATAATGCCCCTGCCCTCCGGCCCTCCGGCCCCTGGCCCCTGGCCCCGCCTCCGGCTCAGACCGTCCGCCCTTCTCGATGCCTTTGAATGGGAATTGAATGTTTGCATATTTGACGTCGACAGTGGAATGCGCTACAAAGGCATTACAGCAACAACAACGGCAAAAACAACAATGGGAGAAGGAGGAGGAGCAACAACATCCACTACAACAACCACAATGCCCATCCACCGAAGAGGCAATATATGTACAAATGTACTCAGTTCCAATATACATATTATTTACTTATATGTTGATGCACGGAACCAAATAGTTAATGGGATTTTCAAATAATTTCAAGTTAAATTTATTGAATCATTTTCTAGGGATTTTATTTCGAAAGTTATCAGTTTGATTTGTGCTGTGAAAATTAAAGATTCCTTTGCAATACATTTGATGATGAATATATATGTATAAAAAGATATTTAATGAATAATGATGAGTTCCCAGCTCACTTTTTGTTGTGTAAATTGAAAGATATCCATTTGATATGGAACATATAGAAGCTCATATAATGGAAAATAAATTATCAGTTGCATTTCTGCTTTGAAAATTAATAAATTAGATAAAGAAAAGGATATTCATTTGATAATAAATATATCCATTCCAATTTAAAATCATATTAAATGGATATTAATAAGTTATCAGCTTAATTACTGTTGTATAAATGGATAAGTCAGCACTTCTGCTGTGTAAATGGTTAATTCAATCAATATAAAGGATATACATTTGATAATGAGTATGTAAAAGCATATATGATGGATGTTCATCAGTTAGCAGCTTGGTTTTTGCTGTATGGACTGTAGATCCATAGCTTGCTGGTTTATATCCGGCTCGAAGGACCAACATGATTATAGGGGATGGCGAGTTAGTCACAAGATCCTTATACAGAAGCGTATTTAATGAATATAAATGGGTTGTTAACTTTATTTCCGCTATATAAATAAAAATACAGGTTAAAACAAGTTGAAAACAGATTTCAAAGTTCGAAAATCAAAGTAAGTATAAGTTCGCACTAAAGCTCTTCCATTTATTTCAATAACTCTTCTTCTCCTCCAACCCATCACTCGATATCGATCAGATTTCCTATCAATAACTGCTATTTTAAATACCTTCAAGTACTTGACTTTTCTTTCCGTGTTCCCTACTGGAGATGTAGGCATACACATACCTCTCCGCCTCCGTATAAGCTCCCCGCTGCCGTAAAGTAGCATAAAGTGACTTCTCTACAGTTCGAAATATTCCCATCAAAGTCAGCTCTGGGCTTGATTGCGGTCCAAACTGGAGGCGACCTTAAGGATGACAGGGCGTGTTCCGGGAAGAGAGAGAGAGAGACTCGAAAAGACTGGAGGACTTTGAAGTCCTTGGAAGCTGGATGCTGGATGCCTAAAGTTGCCGGAACAACCGCAGGCATTTGCAGTCAGTGCTTCGGCAGAGAATAGTTTGCATTAGATAGAGGGAGAGCCTCAAAAGTTTCAGTTCAGCTTCTGGGCTTTCCAATCGGACCAAGTTCCCCGTCTGGGTTTCCTTGCAGATCAAAGTCATATGTTTTGTGTGTGTCCGTCGTGCGGCTGACAGGACTTTGGACTAAAATGTTGTATTTACCAAGGATTAATGGCATTAGGACAAGGAAATCGAAGATGTTGAGTTAGTTAATGGTTGCCTTTTCAAGATCCAACAAGGATATCACTTACCAGGATCATATAGAGCAAGTTACAGGGATTTCTTTTGATCCCTGAAATATCTAGATCCCTAAAACAGTGCTCCCAGCATTATTCCTCCTTTTTAAGTGGCCCTTCTTAAGGTTTACTTTCCATACAAGTAAATCTCCTGTTTCCTTTTTTCCTCAGATTTCAGGGGACTCCCCTCTTTTTCAGGGTATCCAAACTGCCGGCAAATCGAGTGTTCCGCTAAGTAGAATGCATTGTTAACTTATCAATGGAGCTGAAGGACATCGCATTCCTGTTACACCATTTTATCGGATGAATTTACGCACTTTTTGTTCGGCAGGCAACACACTTTGTAATGGCCAAGTTCTCTCTTTTTTGTTTTCTCCCTCTTTTTTTTTTTTTTGACATCCCTGCCGAAAAGTTCTCTCTTGTATCGGGAGGAGGAGGAGGGCAACCACGCCCACAGGCCATTCAGGGCGCTGACATTGATGTCGATGCCGGGAGATACAAGCGTTTGGAGTGCCAGAGAGGTGGGAGAAGGGTCCCCAGTCTGACTCGGGCTCTGGAGGATGAGCCGACAATGTTGTCGTCAAGTTTTTTTCCGCGTCGGAGGAGGAGTATCCTTAATAAAGACGACAGTCCCGCAGCCTTTAAGACTCGCTCTAATTTGCGAGAGGCTTGGGGCGCCAGCTGTAGAGGCCAGGGACCTTCCCAAACCGAATCCCCATCTCAATGTCCTTGTCGATTCCGATCCCCCGAAAAACTGACAGCCGCCGACAGGCGACACTTGCCTCGAACAATCAGCGGCTACAATTACTGCGACTGAGACTTGTCTAATTGCTGAAAGGGCACGAGGACGAGTTCCCGGACCAACTTTCGGATTGGCCTAAGCCGGGCAGGGAAAGTTTGCCCTGCTCCGGGGAAACTATAAAAAATAAGTTGACGCGGCAGCCGGCGGATAATGAGGACTCGGGTGTCAGCTCATGCAAATTAACGCCGGCAACGAGGCAAACTAATTGGGAGTGCGACTCCAGATGGGAAGCTGAGGAGGAGTTGGTGAGCTGGATTTTAGCCGGGCACGCGACCCGGATGGCTGACTGACTGCACTGATTTGATTATTGACACTGGGGCGGAGGCGGAGGCGGAGGTGGAGCCGGAGTTCCATTCATCCTGCCAACACTCTCTCCTAATTAACTTGGGGCCATTAGGAGTCCTTTAACAGAAGGAATGGAGCTGATGATGCGGAGATTGGGGGTTTTTTCAGAGAGAATTTGCATTTACCTTATTAGAGGGGATTTTTTTTGACTCAATATGTGACCAAATATTATTGGTTCACTACACAAATAATTGAATTTAAATTAAATTTAATTAAATTACATTTATTTAGATCGAAGCAACCTAAAGGGGTTTTTTTATAGACTTAAAATGAGTCAAAGTATTATTTATTCACTGCAGAAATAATTAAATTTAAATATATATTTTTTTCCTGGCCTTGAACTTAGCTTTAAGAAGCCATTACATTTTTTATCAGAGAGAAGCACGCTAAAGGTTGACATTTACTTTATTAGAGGTTTTTTTCAGCCTCAGAATGCGTCCAAATATTATTTGTTTACTACACAAATAATTACATTTAAATATATTTATATTTGCTGCCCATAAAATTCACTGAAAGCTGTTCATAAAATTTTTCAGAGCGAAGCATCCTAAAGGGTGACATTTACCTTAAAGGTTTTTTATTTAGACTTAAAATGAGTCCAAATATTATTAAAATTCGCTTAAAGAAGCCTTTACATTTTTTTCAGGTTAAAGGTTGACATTTACTCTATTAGAGCGTTTTTTTCAGCCTCAAAATGTGTCCAAATATTATTTATTCACTACACAAATAATTAAACTTAAATATATATATTTTTTCTGGCCATAAAATTCGCTGAGAGAAGCCTTTAAATGTCAACTGAATACTCGCGGGCATTCAATGAATTTTTAATGCTCGAAATTAATTTAAAATTTCTTTGATAAACTGGCTTTTTATTAAATATAAATAATAGCAATAAATAAATTAAATTTTAGGCCAGAATAAACTTTATAAAAATCTCAGGAAGGAATATAATCACTAGAGATCCTTGGGGATACCATAACCCACTCCTATTGATGGAGGAATATCCATAAATGCATCCTGTTTCAGAGACCCTTCTTAATTTCTAAGGACACTCACCCGTTGGGTAGACAACGATGGTCGTTGGGCGATTCTTGCCGCCGCCGGTGGCCGCTATAAAGGTGGCCACCGTCTGGGCCTGGAACGTGGCCGCCATGCTGCTGGTGGTGGCGGGCAGCGTGGGCAGCGTGGGCAGCGTTGGGAGCGTGGTGACGGCGCTGCTTAGCACCGAACTGGCCGCCGTGGTCGAGGACTGGATGAAACCGCTGAGATTGCCCGCGGGCATGGCCGCCCCAAAGGCGCTGTACACCGCGTCCTGCGTGCTGCTGCTCTCCGCCAAAGGACTGCCAGCGGTGGTCGAGTTGCCCAAAAGGGAGGATGTGGTCGTTGGGGGCGGCGGCAGCAGGGCTTCCGTCGTTGTCGCTGGGCCACGGGTCGTACGATCGATGCGCTGGCCCTGGGCCACGTCCGCGGCGTCTAGGGCCTGGAGCAGGAGGGCGGGCAGGGGCGACAGGGAGAGGGAGATGGGCAGGGCGGGCACGTGCTGGGCGAGGGCTCGGGTGGTGGCCTGCAGCAGCTTGGTGGTGAGATTCCGGCTCTTGCCCTGCTCTTGCTCCTGCTCCTGCTCCTGCTCGGTCCCCAAGGATTGGTTGTTAATGATGGTGGCTACTCCTGCTCCTGCTCCTGCTCCGCCTGTGACGACTCCTGTTGCGGTCATATTGTTTAATAATTTTGCAGCATAATCGTAAATTCCAATGAGCATTTGGTAGTCGCCTCTGGCTGCTGGTGCCTCCGCTGGTGCCTCTCCTGGTGCCTCTCCTGGTGCCTCCAACACTCGGCTGTCTGCAAGAGAAGTGTTTGCTAAATGTTTGTCCTGAGCCGCGGATTCCGGCCACCGGACACCGGCCACTGTCTGCTAATTGCTTTAATGAATCACTTTGCCAGGCCGAGTGCGTGTGTGTCCTGCGGGTGTGGGAGGAGCATGTGTGCCCAGGGGGCGGTCAGGATGCTGTGTGTGTGAAAGTTTGACCAACCACGATTGATGGCCAAGCGTGACCCTAATGAAGCCTCCGCGCCTGCCTAAGTGCAGGCCCTGCACTGGGCTTCAAATTCTGTTGGGGATTTCCCCACAAAACAGGATTTTTGCTGCGGAAAAATCTCTGTAACTCCCTTTAAAAAAACTTATTTACAATTCCCCTTAAACAAACATAAATTTCCAGAAGCTCTCATTTAAATTCAAATACTTTTCCGGCTTCTTGGTCCATTACCTACAAAAATCTCCTAATTACTGGCAATGGGGAACTTTTTTAATTAAATGTGCAACTCTCTTTGATTTATTTGTCGCCTGCCCCGGCCAAGTTTTTGCTTATTTTCCCAGTGGCAGTCGTGATTACGACACTTGAAATAATGTATGGCCCTTGCCCCAAGTTGGGAACGCTAATTGTTATCATTCCCCAGAGAGAAAGAAAGAGAAAAGTTAAAAAAAAATACATAAACTTCAGGGAAAGAAGATTTATGTTGGAAAACATGACTTTTTGGGGCCTCAAAATGATGTAAGCAAACTTGTGTGGGTCTCCCTCCCTCGGAAAACCCTAAAACCCGAGCTCTTGACCCCGCCAACCCAATCCCAATCCCCAGTTACAGTCCCTGTCCCCAAACCAATCCCAAATCCCAAATCCCCACACTTGTTGGCCACGCAAGAGCGCAAACATTGAGCCCCGGCCACTGGGCCATCAAGTGAGCAATCCAGAGGAGCTCCCAGGCTCCCAGGCTCCCAGGCTCCAATGGCACTTGAAACCGAAGCTTCGGAGGATAGCTTACCGCATGGGGATGGAGGATGGAGGCGGGGAGAAGGACACTTTGGCGACAACAGGCCATAAAAATATGTTAACTATTGCATGGAGGGGCTGTCGTGGACTAGCTTCATTACGGCAAATCGAATTGAATCGAAGTGAAGTACCATTCCGCTTCTATTTCCACATCCGCAGTCTCATCCCGGGCCTCATCCTCGTACCAGTCCTGCCATAACTCCCACTCCCAGCTGCGTGGCCACCAGGGAGCACAATTAAATGGGCTAGCACGATTCGTGCTCGGTGCAGAGGGAGAAACTAGGTGGGCTTTTGAGGAGCGAAAAAAGAAGCACTCCAGGGTTTCAATAAATTTATAAATACAGAGTTTATTTGTATAGAACTTTCCACTTCAAATGCTATACAAATAAACGCTGTATTTCTAAATTAATTTAAGCCTCTATTAGATTGTAAATATAATAAATTGCCTTTTGAACCTAAAACTAAACACTTGACTAGTTCTTATTTGCTTTTCTTTTATTTTGTGGGGTATATCAGCCATTTGCCAAGGCACGAGAGTGTTTTTGTTCAAAAATATTCAAATACTTGAGGTCTAAAGAATAATTATAAAAGATTTATTAATATATTATAACTTACTGCTGCTACAGAAATCACTAGCGTTGTGAAATCACTTAAAAAAGTTTCTAAAACTATGCTACAAAATATGTCATCTTCACTGAATTTAATGCCTCAAACATTTTGTTGCATAGTTTTAGGCACATTTTAAAGTGATTTCACAACTCTGTATTTTAAATTCTTTTAAAAAACATTAAAAAGTAACCAAAAAGTATGCAATCAAAATTTTAAGGTACCAAAATCCTTGTAAGTTAGTATTTTGTTGTATATTTTCAACAGATTTTCACTTGCTTGCAAATCCATATTGAATCCCTTATTTTATTTGTCCAATTTTCGTAAATTAATTGTTATTTTGGTTTGTGGAACATGTAGCTTTAAGTTAAAGGCACAAAGATTAATATTTTCATTTTTAATTGATTTATTTTGGGGTAACTTTGGCGACTCTGGACACTTTTAAAATATAAATACTCTGAAGTATGTCTGAACTCAAGTGTAGGCCTAAAATGTCACCATTAGTCTAGGTTTTTAAGGGAATTCAAGCTCTTATTGACACAAAAAACTAAGTATTTTGAAAGCAGTTTAAGGAGTACACAGTTTTCTAATCAAAATATTAAGGAATTAATCAGGAAACTCTCTCCTGATTCATGAAGCCTTTTTAAGACTCTCTTACTAATTTCAGGTATCTGAGTAACTTTCTTCTATTGGTAAATGTATAAATAAAACGAGTTTCGGAACAGACTTTCCCCATTAAATATTTTCCCCATATTTTCGCTCAGTGCACAGATCGCGGCACGGAATGGATTTGGAACTGGTTCTCCCACTGGTACTCCCACTGGTACTGGTATGAGTGCCCATGTAGTGTTGTGTGTGTGTGTGGACAGGAAGCACGTCCTTTGGCGCCCCGCATGGACGGACAGCGTGATGTGCCGATGATGCCCATTCAAATGTGAAGCGTCCTCGTCCTTTGGCACTCTTGTTTGTGTGAATAAAACAGCTCAACAGAGAGAGAGAGGGACAGCACACGAAAAGAAAGAGAAAAAAATACAAAATGCAGCCAGCACACGCACACACTCGCACACAAAAACCGTTAGAAAAGATCGCGCGAAACCGTTACATTCGCTTTACGTCGTTTCCTTACGTACTCGCGTCGAGGAGCCTTCCAATCAGAAATTTCTTCCGTTGCTTTCCGTTTTTCCCCGGCGACGGAGCCGTCGTTGTGACGCGAGCGTCGCTGGCATCGCGCTTTTATAGGCCGCCAGACCCACGGAAATTTCCCCTAAGAGAAAATGTCCCGGGCGCCCATGGAAAGCGGCGGGGAAATGGCGCTCTCTCTCTCTCGCGCCTGGAAGTTCAAACGGAATTCGTTATTTATTGTTGTGCGAGGCGGAAAACAAACAAGTGGGAAATGCCCATTGTTGTTCGAGTTTTCAGTTTTCCGGCCAAACTGCTGCCTAATGTATTCAGAATGTCCACTCGCCAAGCCACAAGCCACGAGGTCCCCCATTGTTTAGTTTCAAATAAGCTTGAAAATGTTAGTATTTTCAGGCATTATTTTAAGGGGAATTGTTGGGAATAAAAACACAAAAAAATAAGTAACACAAATAATAAGTTCTCTGCAATATCCTTTGTATTTTTTTACTAACTAAATTTAACTTAAAACCAGTTTCTTCTCAAGTTAGCCATTTTAAAAAGGCATTTTATTTATTTACACTATTTATTTGTTTGTCTTATATTTATGGCCCAAGTCACAATTATTAATTTAAGAAGTTGTTATTAATCTCTTGTTTAAGCTAACATTTCACTATAACAATTGAATTTTCTCAAATCCAACATTTAAAGTTCCTATAATTTCGTTTATTTATATTACACGTATAAAGTTTTCCTTTTAACGCCATTATTATTAGCATTTATTTGATAGTTGATAAATTACTTCAGGGAGTAGGAAGAACCTCTTAAAGGTTAATATATTTTATATAATGTATAGTTAATAATTTATTTAAGGGAGTAGGACGAACCTCTTAAAGTCCGATAATGTTTTAAAAATTCCTACAAGCTCCAATCATTTAATTGATTCATTGTTTAAAGTTTTCCTTCAACGCCATTATTATTAGCTTATATATTTAGTTCATAATTTATTTCAGGGAGTAGGAAGAACCTCTTAAGGGTTAATATATTTTATATAATGTATAGTTCATAATTTATTTAAGGGAGTAGGACGAACCTCTTAAAGTCCGATAATGTTTTAAAAATTCCTACAAGTTTCAATAATTTAATTTATTCATTGTTTAAAGTTTTCCTTCAACGCCATTATTATTAGCTTATATATTTAGTTCATAATTTATTTCAGGGAGTAGGAAGAACCTCTTTAAGGTCACGAATTCGGGATTATTTTAGCGCAAAAGTCTGTGCTCCAGCTGTCGTCCATGAGGGTCAAGTTTTGGGGGCTATTTTCGGCCGATTTCAGTTCACACTCTGCGCCGGAAGCCCCGCGGAATATATTCGCCGGCGATGCAAACCAAATTGCCATAAAAATACGTGCCACTCAATGGCTTTACACCCGCCTGATCGAAACGAAACGAATCGAATCGCTCCGACTAAACAAATACGGGCGGAGTGCCAGGAAGAGCGGCGGCGGAGACTAAATTCAATTCCATTATGCAGCCGTGTGGCCTGTGCCGGTGACTGATGTGTGGTGTGTGTGTGGGGGCCTCGTCCACCGTCTCCACCGTCTCCACCTTGTGTCTCTATCGGTGGCTCTTTGTGGGTCTGACGCGATTAAAACATTGGATTTAATGAGCCCGAAATGCTTAGAGCTCTTAGAAGAGGCAGAGATAAAAGATACACTGTCCCGATTAGAGGGATTTCTGAAATAAGAAAGGCAAAAATAATAGAAAGGAAGTACATAACAATTTTAAACTGAGAGATAGATTTTAAATTAATTAATTAATTAAACACAAACGACTTAAGCTTTATTTCTCTTATATTGCTTGCAAAATGAAACCTTTTAAAGCAGTCTATAAAAGAACTTCAATATTAGCCTATATAAGTTCAATATCTGGGGCTTAATAAAGCAGTAGGAAATGGATATTCTTTCTCCCAAAGCAGCTGCTCTTGCATTTATGACATTTTCCTTGCATCCGATGGCTATCTCTGAGAGGCAACGTTGCGTATGAGTGATACCATTGAAGCTGGCTCTCAATTTAAATAGTTTTTAGGCAAAAAGCAAGTCCTGGAGGGGTTTAGAATTAGGAGAAGCCATCCATACAACCAATTTCTATGCTGAATGCAATCAATTATAGATATGAAGAGCCAGAGACTGGGGCCCAGGCTAATCAATGACGAGACACACACAGCTGTGGCCGCCGCTGCTGCTGCGTAATTTTACAAATTTAATTGCATTTGTTTATGGTCCAGCAAGAGCCTCTGCCTTCGACAAAAACAAACAATTGCGCATTTTGCATTCACATTCACATTCAGCAGCAACAGCAGCAGATTTGGGCAATTTATTTGCTCTACGATTAGACCTGCGACTAAAAGCACTGACCAAACCGAGTGCCAGTGACAGAATCGTTTTGGGAGCTGCCTCTATTTTCATATTTTCAGGCGAGCGGAGCAGCAGTCAGTATTTAAATTACCCGCATGGGGGGCCCAGGTTGTCTGGCCAGTGTTCAGACCCCCAACCAACCCAACAACCAATTCAATTTCCATAATCCTGGTGCAGCTTTTTGGAGAGTTCAGGTGGTGGTGTCAGGAGGGACCAGGACCCGTGCTCGGACCAGCTAATGATTATTGGATTGTCAGGCCAGGCTTTGTGGCCAAGCTGGCCATTGATTAGGACGTTGGAGAGCTGGAACTGCAGTTTTTTGTGAATAATATGCAGTGAAAGATTCGCCTCGGGCTTATTTTATTTTAAAGGACATCACATACATTATAATTAAAATATTTTAAAAAATATGAAAGTCATGAAAGCATTAAGTATAAAGTTAATCTCTTTTAAATCCGTTTATCCCTAATATTTGTTTTGTTTTTTACAAATGAAAGCTAATGGTATTAATAACTAAGCGAAACAGCCTTAATTTCAGTTTCTATTGGGTTAATAAATCTTCATTTTGACTTAAGACATTTTAAAAATTATATTTTTTGACATATTTAAAGATGTAGCCCCTAAATCATGAGAAATTTGCCAAACTATGTTTCCTGTTCTCTTTTTGCAATATTTTAATTTTGAATAATTAAGATTTTAATGGCGAATCGTAAAACGTATACGACTTCTGGCAATCAGTCAAATTTTGGCCATAAAATGCTCTCAAGAATTCACCATTCCGCCTGCGAGTCTTAGAAGAGTCTTAGACTCTTCCGCGATTTTCCGGCGACTCTTCAGCGACTCCTCCGCGACTCTTTCGCGACTGCTTCGCGATTTGCCGGCGACTCTTCCGCGATTCGGCGAATTGCCGGCTTCTACTTATTTTCGATAGATGGCGCTGAACAAAGAAAACAAACTTAAATTCTCCATAGAGGGCGCATCGAAAAGGTTGACAACTGTGCTACTGGCGCTGCTTGCACTGCTTTCGGTTTATCCAAGTTATCAACCTTTTACTTCCACTGCTTGCCAAGAAATCGAATATAATAATCGAATAGTCGATTGGTCGATAAGTACTCGATAGTTGTGACGTCATTTCTGCGAATAGGACCGTTTCTCGATTAACCAGAAATACCACGACTTTCTTACGATTATTCGGTATTTTTGCGAAAATTCCCTTTTATATTTCCAGTGTTTCGAAAGGTAAACAAAGAATCTGATTGGCTGAGCAGGCCCAATGATGGCAGACATATGTTGCTTCTATAGAACTTGAACTATAAGATCCTGATGCTTCTATAGGATCGTTCGGATTGGGCTCTTCCTTGGACAGGAAGACCAGGACAAAATGATGACAGACATGTTTCTATGGCTTCTATAGGTTTCCAGCTGGCCGTGGAGCCGAGGAGCAGATGACATGCTTCTATGGGATCCTATGTTTTATAAGAAATTTAATATTTTTAGATAAATATATTTATCAACAACTAAATGTGGTCGTCTAGTAAGAATCTAAGGGGCGGTGATCCGCAGGGCGGTTGTGTGCTTTCTATTTAATATTTGTCAACTTTATAAATTTACAAAGAGAATTTAGATCAATTTGTTGTAGCGAAAGGGCTTGAGCTAGTTTATTTATTTAAATGACATATAATAACGTAACATTTAGACAATTTTTCTAAAAATGTATCATTAAAAAATATGTGTGTTTTCCATTTAACTTGAATTGTTAAATACAAAATATATTAAAAAATACAATTGAATACCTGGAGAATAAGTTGCAGAAGCTGTGTGCACAATTTCAAAACGATTGATCAAGTAGAATTTTAGTTATCATGTACACAGAGCAAAATAAGGCATCTGTTTGGGGAACAATTTACATACATATTAAAGTTTAAATATATAAAAAATCAAACGAACTCTTAAAGAGAGAGCATTTCTGTAAGAGTAAAAGGAAATAAATAATTAAATATTTAACAAACCGTTTCTTAAATGTTTTATTTCTAATTGTAGCTTTATACATCTTACTTACTTCATAAAATTATTAAAAATATTGAAGCTTTTAATATTAATTTAATTTATACAGAAATTTATCTGCATTTTTTTCAAGTTCAAGGTCATGCCTTATTTTCCAAGTTTAGAGAGAATATTTACAAAAAAGTAAGCATTATTTTATGCAAATCTATCGTATTCATTACTTCGTTACCAAACTGGCGACGATCGGTATCTACCATAGGTACTCAATGGAAATATTGACTTCTGATAGAACCCAGGCCCTGACCACTGTGCGGTGGGAACTGGCACTTGACGTGACCAGTCTCGGACCGGTGCCGATTAGCGATCACCCGATCGCCGCTTTGGCTGAAAATGGTGTTGCATTGAACCGCTTAACCCACACAACGCCCCTCGTTTCGTTGCCGGCCCCATTGTTTTCGGCCATTTTCCTGTTTTTTACTAGTCCCGTCTTAGCCAAATGCCAAATGCAGACGACAGTTTGAGAGTCACCTTTGGGCCAAGTTAGAACGACCGGACATGGCGGCGGCTAAGTTGAAACGGATTCGAAAGCCATTGTCAGAGTAGGCTCTGTCGAAAGGGTTTACAATAGTCAAATCGAATGAGAGAGAGAGACCTTTGAACAAAAGGGCAGTCACACATATATTTGTACAATATAGTCGTTTGTAATTAGTAAAATATTCAAAATGTATAGTGAACATAGTGAAAATATATATATATATAGTGAAAATGGCAGAAAAAAAAGAAAACAGACCCCTTTGGTTTATTCTTTAAAGACTTTAACAAAAAACCCAGTGTCAAAAATAAATTGCCGTCGACTATACAAATAATGGCAAGCAAGACCTGGCGGGGAAACTCGAGAATTCGGTTAGGTTATGTCGGGCAGGTGAAGGGGTATACACTGGAAGACAATATACTAGAGGAGTCGCCGAACACGCCTCCGAGGCGAAAACTCACAATGACAGACCCACCACAAGGAAGATCAGGAGGCCCAGGGACAGTTCAAACCCCGACACCTCAGCCCGACAGGAAGCTTACACAAGTGATTCAAAAGAATCAATCTCATTCAAATCGAATGAGAGAGAGACCTTTGAACAAAAGGGCAGTCACTCATATATTTATAGAATATAGTCGATTTTATTTAGTGAAATGTTCAAAATTTATAGTGAACACAGTGAAAATATATATATAGAGACGGAGCATATCGTTAAAAAGTTCTCCTACCCTGTTGGGGGTAAGATTATTATTAGTATTATATTTTTAATGTTAACAGTACATTTTTGTTAGCTTTTGAATAAAGAATATAAAGATTATATAGTGAAAAATGACAGAAAAGAGAAAACAGACCCCTTTGGGTTATTCTTCAAAGATTTGAACAAAAAACCAAGTGTCATAAATAAATCGCCGGCGACTATACAAATAATGGCAAGCGAGACCTACAGGGGAAACTAGAGAATTCGGTTAGGTTATGTCGGGCAGGTGAAGGGGTATACACTGGATAACAATATACTAGAGGAGTCGCCGAACACACCGAACACGCCTTCGAGGCGAAAACTGACAATGACAGACACACCACAAGGAAGATCAGGAAGCCCAAGCACAGGTTAAACCCCGACATCTCAGCCCGACAGGAAGCTTAAACAAGTCGTTCAAAAGAAGCCCATCCACCCTAAGGCCCAGGCAACCAAAAATCAAGAGGAAAAGTAGCTGACGTCCAAATTTCAGCAGTTAACTTTGTATGTATGCTACAGTTACTTTCATAGTCGCAAAACTAAGAAGATAATCTATAGGGGCTTTTATTATCACAATTCTCCGGATAGAACCCAGACAAATTGTGAACTTTTAACTTTGGCTTATTCTTTAAAGACTTTAACAAAAAACCCAGTGTCAAAAATAAATCGCCGTCGACTATACAAATAATGGCAAGCAAGACCTGGCAGGGAAACTCGAGAATTCGGTTAGGTTATGTCGGGCAGGTGAAGGGGTATACACTGGAAGACAATATACTAGAGGAGTCGCCGAACACACCGAACACGCCTTCGAGGCGAAAACTCACAATGACAGACCCACCACAAGGAAGAGCAGAAGGCCCAGGGACAGTTCAAACCCCGACACCTCAGCCCGACAGGAAGCTTACACAAGGGATTCAAAGAATCAATCTCATTCAAATCGAATGAGAGAGACCTTTGAACAAAAGGGCAGTCACACATATATTTGTACAATATAGTCGTTTGTAATTAGTAAAATATTCAAAATGTATAGTGAGCATAGGAAAATATATATATATATATAGTGAAAATGGCAGAAAAAAAAGGAAACAGACCCCTTTGGTTTATTCTTTAAAGACTTTAACAAAAAACCCAGTGTCAAAAATAAATCGCCGTCGACTATACAAATAATGGCAAGCAAGACCTGGCAGGGAAACTCGAGAATTCGGTTAGGTTATGTCGGGCAGGTGAAGGGGTATACACTGGAAGACAATATACTAGAGGAGTCGCCGAACACACCGAACACGCCTTCGAGGCGAAAACTCACAATGACAGACCCACCACAAGGAAGAGCAGAAGGCCCAGGGACAGTTCAAACCCCGACACCTCAGCCCGACAGGAAGCTTACACAAGGGATTCAAAAGAATCAATCTCATTCAAATCGAATGAGAGAGACCTTTGAACAAAAGGGCAGTCACACATATATTTGTACAATATAGTCGTTTGTACAAATAATGGCAAGCAAGACCTGGCAGGGAAACTCGAGAATTCGGTTAGGTTATGTCGGGCAGGTGAAGGGGTATACACTGGAAGACAATATACTAGAGGAGTCGCCGAACACACCGAACACGCCTTCGAGGCGAAAACTCACAATGACAGACCCACCACAAGGAAGAGCAGAAGGCCCAGGGACAGTGCAAACCCCGACACCTCAGCCCGACAGGAAGCTTACACAAGGGATTCAAAAGAATCAATCTCATTCAAATCGAATGAGAGAGACCTTTGAACAAAAGGGCAGTCACACATATATTTGTACAATATAGTCGTTTGTAATTAGTAAAATATTCAAAATGTATAGTGAACATAGTGAAAATATATATATATATATAGTGAAAATGGCAGAAAAAAAAGGAAACAGACCCCTTTGGTTTATTCTTTAAAGACTTTAACAAAAAACCCAGTGTCAAAAATAAATCGCCGTCGACTATACAAATAATGGCAAGCAAGACCTGGCAGGGAAACTCGAGAATTCGGTTAGGTTATGTCGGGCAGGTGAAGGGGTATACACTGGAAGACAATATACTAGAGGAGTCGCCGAATACGCCTCCGAGGCGAAAACTCACAATGACAGACCCACCACAAGGAAGATCAGGAAGCCCAAGCACAGGTTAAACCCCGACATCTCAGCCCGACAGGAAGCTTAAACAAGTCGTTCAAAAGAAGCCCATCCACCCTAAGGCCCAGGCAACCAAAAATCAAGAGGAAAAGTAGCTGACGTCCAAATTTCAGCAGTTAACTTTGTATGTATGCTACAGTTACTTTCATAGTCGCAAAACTAAGAAGATAATCTATAGGGGCTTTTATTATCACAATTCTCCGGATAGAACCCAGACAAATTGTGAACTTTTAACTTTGGCTTATTCTTTAAAGACTTTAACAAAAAACCAGTGTCAAAAATAAATCGCCGTCGACTATACAAATAATGGCAAGCAAGACCTGGCAGGGAAACTCGAGAATTCGGTTAGGTTATGTCGGGCAGGTGAAGGGGTATACACTGGAAGACAATATACTAGAGGAGTCGCCGAACACACCGAACACGCCTTCGAGGCGAAAACTCACAATGACAGACCCACCACAAGGAAGAGCAGAAGGCCCAGGGACAGTTCAAACCCCGACACCTCAGCCCGACAGCAAGCTTACACAAGGGATTCAAAGAATCAATCTCATTCAAATCGAATGAGAGAGACCTTTGAACAAAAGGGCAGTCACACATATATTTGTACAATATAGTCGTTTGTACAAATAATGGCAAGCAAGACCTGGCAGGGAAACTCGAGAATTCGGTTAGGTTATGTCGGGCAGGTGAAGGGGTATTACACTGGAGGGGTATTACTAGAGGAGTCGCCGAACACACCGAACACGCCTTCGAGGCGAAAACTCACAATGACAGACCCACCACAAGGAAGAGCAGAAGGCCCAGGGACAGTGCAAACCCCGACACCTCAGCCCGACAGGAAGCTTACACAAGGGATTCAAAAGAATCAATCTCATTCAAATCGAATGAGAGAGACCTTTGAACAAAAGGGCAGTCACACATATATTTGTACAATATAGTCGTTTGTAATTAGTAAAATATTCAAAATGTATAGTGAACATAGTGAAAATATATATATATATATAGTGAAAATGGCAGAAAAAAAAGGAAACAGACCCCTTTGGTTTATTCTTTAAAGACTTTAACAAAAAACCCAGTGTCAAAAATAAATCGCCGTCGACTATACAAATAATGGCAAGCAAGACCTGGCAGGGAAACTCGAGAATTCGGTTAGGTTATGTCGGGCAGGTGAAGGGGTATACACTGGAAGACAATATACTAGAGGAGTCGCCGAATACGCCTCCGAGGCGAAAACTCACAATGACAGACCCACCACAAGGAAGATCAGGAAGCCCAAGCACAGGTTAAACCCCGACATCTCAGCCCGACAGGAAGCTTAAACAAGTCGTTCAAAAGAAGCCCATCCACCCTAAGGCCCAGGCAACCAAAAATCAAGAGGAAAAGTAGCTGACGTCCAAATTTCAGCAGTTAACTTTGTATGTATGCTACAGTTACTTTCATAGTCGCAAAACTAAGAAGATAATCTATAGGGGCTTTTATTATCACAATTCTCCGGATAGAACCCAGACAAATTGTGAACTTTTAACTTTGGCTTATTCTTTAAAGACTTTAACAAAAAACCCAGTGTCAAAAATAAATCGCCGTCGACTATACAAATAATGGCAAGCAAGACCTGGCAGGGAAACTCGAGAATTCGGTTAGGTTATGTCGGGCAGGTGAAGGGGTATACACTGGAAGACAATATACTAGAGGAGTCGCCGAACACACCGAACACGCCTTCGAGGCGAAAACTCACAATGACAGACCCACCACAAGGAAGAGCAGAAGGCCCAGGGACAGTTCAAACCCCGACACCTCAGCCCGACAGGAAGCTTACACAAGGGATTCAAAAGAATCAATCTCATTCAAATCGAATGAGAGAGACCTTTGAACAAAAGGGCAGTCACACATATATTTGTACAATATAGTCGTTTGTACAAATAATGGCAAGCAAGACCTGGCAGGGAAACTCGAGAATTCGGTTAGGTTATGTCGGGCAGGTGAAGGGGTATTACACTGGAAGACAATATACTAGAGGAGTCGCCGAACACACCGAACACGCCTTCGAGGCGAAAACTCACAATGACAGACCCACCACAAGGAAGAGCAGAAGGCCCAGGGACAGTGCAAACCCCGACACCTCAGCCCGACAGGAAGCTTACACAAGGGATTCAAAAGAATCAATCTCATTCAAATCGAATGAGAGAGACCTTTGAACAAAAGGGCAGTCACACATATATTTGTACAATATAGTCGTTTGTAATTAGTAAAATATTCAAAATGTATAGTGAACATAGTGAAAATATATATATATATATAGTGAAAATGGCAGAAAAAAAAGGAAACAGACCCCTTTGGTTTATTCTTTAAAGACTTTAACAAAAAACCCAGTGTCAAAAATAAATCGCCGTCGACTATACAAATAATGGCAAGCAAGACCTGGCAGGGAAACTCGAGAATTCGGTTAGGTTATGTCGGGCAGGTGAAGGGGTATACACTGGAAGACAATATACTAGAGGAGTCGCCGAATACGCCTCCGAGGCGAAAACTCACAATGACAGACCCACCACAAGGAAGATCAGGAAGCCCAAGCACAGGTTAAACCCCGACATCTCAGCCCGACAGGAAGCTTAAACAAGTCGTTCAAAAGAAGCCCATCCACCCTAAGGCCCAGGCAACCAAAAATCAAGAGGAAAAGTAGCTGACGTCCAAATTTCAGCAGTTAACTTTGTATGTATGCTACAGTTACTTTCATAGTCGCAAAACTAAGAAGATAATCTATAGGGGCTTTTATTATCACAATTCTCCGGATAGAACCCAGACAAATTGTGAACTTTTAACTTTGGCTTATTCTTTAAAGACTTTAACAAAAAACCCAGTGTCAAAAATAAATCGCCGTCGACTATACAAATAATGGCAAGCAAGACCTGGCAGGGAAACTCGAGAATTCGGTTAGGTTATGTCGGGCAGGTGAAGGGGTATACACTGGAAGACAATATACTAGAGGAGTCGCCGAACACACCGAACACGCCTTCGAGGCGAAAACTCACAATGACAGACCCACCACAAGGAAGAGCAGAAGGCCCAGGGACAGTTCAAACCCCGACACCTCAGCCCGACAGGAAGCTTACACAAGGGATTCAAAAGAATCAATCTCATTCAAATCGAATGAGAGAGACCTTTGAACAAAAGGGCAGTCACACATATATTTGTACAATATAGTCGTTTGTACAAATAATGGCAAGCAAGACCTGGCAGGGAAACTCGAGAATTCGGTTAGGTTATGTCGGGCAGGTGAAGGGGTATTACACTGGAAGACAATATACTAGAGGAGTCGCCGAACACACCGAACACGCCTTCGAGGCGAAAACTCACAATGACAGACCCACCACAAGGAAGAGCAGAAGGCCCAGGGACAGTGCAAACCCCGACACCTCAGCCCGACAGGAAGCTTACACAAGGGATTCAAAAGAATCAATCTCATTCAAATCGAATGAGAGAGACCTTTGAACAAAAGGGCAGTCACACATATATTTGTACAATATAGTCGTTTGTAATTAGTAAAATATTCAAAATGTATAGTGAACATAGTGAAAATATATATATATATATAGTGAAAATGGCAGAAAAAAAAGGAAACAGACCCCTTTGGTTTATTCTTTAAAGACTTTAACAAAAAACCCAGTGTCAAAAATAAATCGCCGTCGACTATACAAATAATGGCAAGCAAGACCTGGCAGGGAAACTCGAGAATTCGGTTAGGTTATGTCGGGCAGGTGAAGGGGTATACACTGGAAGACAATATACTAGAGGAGTCGCCGAATACGCCTCCGAGGCGAAAACTCACAATGACAGACCCACCACAAGGAAGATCAGGAAGCCCAAGCACAGGTTAAACCCCGACATCTCAGCCCGACAGGAAGCTTAAACAAGTCGTTCAAAAGAAGCCCGTCCACCCTAAGGCCCAGGCAAACAAAAATCAAGAGGAAAAGTAGCTGACGTCCAAATTTCAGCAGTTAACTTTGTATGTATGCTACAGTTACTTTCATAGTCGCAAAACTAAGAAGATAATCTATAGGGGCTTTTATTATCACAATTCTCCGGATAGAACCCAGACAAATTGTGAACTTTTAACTTTGGCTTATTCTTTAAAGACTACAAATAAGCCAAGCGTACAAAATAAATCGCCTTCTACTATACGGATAATGGCAAGTAAGACCTGGCGTGGAAACTCGAGAATTCGTTTAGGTTATGTCGGGCAGGTGAAGGGGTATCCACTGGAAGACAACATACTAGAGGAGCCGCCAAACACACCGAATACGCCTTCGAGGCGAGAACTCACAATGACAGAGCCACCACAAGGAAGATCAGGAGGCCCAAGGACACTGCAAACCCCGACACCTCAGCCCGACAGGAAGCTTAAACAAGTGATTCAGAATCAAAATAATGGAAATATTTACGTGTAAGCAGAATGCGGAGCCCTCGATTTGGCAAGGCTTCTCGCCGATCAAAAACATTTAGAACTAGCAGCGTGACGCCTTAGCTTAAACTAAAAAAATAAAATATTTCCAAACTTTTCCACCAAGCAAACTTAAAAATAAAATAAGGGCAGAATTTGTAAAAGCCGTATATATATATTATATTGTATATATTGTATAATACATATATATACATATTAACTATTATTATCAATTTGTGCCGGCCAAAGTGGCCAACGTCCCCTGGAGTGCGCTTTGGAGGTGGATTTGAATGCCTCTGCACCGCAGCCAACCGGCTCAGGCGGCAAAGCCACCAAGTAATATATAATATTATAAATTAATATTTTTAAAAACATAAAATAAAATGACGGTGACCGTCATCACCGTCAATTCTAAGTGGAGGGACAACGATCGCGCTGGCATTGTGCCGGCCAAAGTGGCCAACGTCCCCTGGAGTGCGCCATGGAGGTGGATTTGAATGCCTCTGCACCGCCGCCAACTGCACCGCTGCCAATAAGCCAAAAATAAAATGACGGTGACCACCGCGCCTAAGCCGCGGATGTGATATCCGTGTCGCTGGTTCGGACTTACAAAAAAAAAAAAAAAGAACAGTCGGGGACCGTCCTCTCTCCACCGCTGGCGGAGGCCGACTAGCAGTCGCTGAGCATCGAAGCAGTCCTTTTATAGTGGGCAAGCACGACCGATTACAGATCTATCGATTCTAGCTATCGGTATTTTTTAAGGTTCGGTATATCTGCAGTGTATCGCAATTAATTGGTGCGATTAATACCGTCTACATACGCAACATATGTTTTTAAATATTAATTGTAAATAATAAAAATAATCAACAGCTGTGATTCCGTAAGCGAAATATATCAATTGCATATATTTCGTGAGCAACATGTAGGGGAAGGGTGAAAGGGGAAGTCGCTGCTCGGTTGGAGCGCTTCGACAGCCGTGAGGATATGTGGAATTGATAAAAGCCGTGAAGCCAAGGCGCATTATATGAGATTTAACTCATAAAAGACAGTATTATTTTTTATTTGCAATAAACATGACTTCGCGAACACACAAAAAACGGAAGTGGTCCCTGGCTGAATGTGAAGAAGAAAAATTGCGTTTTATAAAGGAGAAGAAATCTAAGTTTTCGAAGACGGAGACATCCTCCTCCCTGTCACAGGAGGTGCAAGCCAAAAGTAAAGCCGGAGAGGAGCCACGGACAACGGACAGGCGCACACCGAAATCCGGAGGAATCATGCGTTATCGGCTATATATTCAGGGGACACTCACTGCTGGCTGATGACTGCCTCCGGTACTGGGATTCCAGCTGCAAGCCCTGCTGAATAATGCATTGCGAAGGGGGATGGCGAGGAGGAGGTGCTCCACCGATTTGGACAGTTGATTAGGCAGACAGAAAACTTTGGTGCCACCGGAGCGGGTAGAAAAAAAGGTGAACCAATACAGGCTCCAGTCGATACTCTTTGATCTTTATTAGTCAATATTTTTTAGAGTGCTTGATGCAGGAAACTTAACTAACGTGTTTATTTAAGTTTATATTTATGCCTTTATAATGTTCCCGGCTTTATTTTACTTCATTATTATACGTTTATATTTATCCAAATGTTATGATCATCATACTTTATTACGAGGCTTCGAAGGATTCTAAAGCTCCTGGTTTGTTTTCCTCCAGGTGGCTTCCAACTGGCCGAGGAGCAGGCGAACTGTGGACCGGTGGCCAAGCGAGGCTCTTTCCGACAGGAAGACTCGAGAAGGACACAAGGAAGGAGGACGAATTTATGGAGTTGGCTTCCAACTGCCAGATTTGTCCGTTGATTATTATTATCTATTTTCATAAAAAATGTAAATTTTATAATAATTATTTTAAATTTGACTGATTGCGGCTAAGAAAGTATGCGTTTTAGACTTAATTAGTGAAAAAATAGCAGAATATTTCATGTCAATCATTTTAATTAAATATAATTTAAGAATAAACTCGATTTTATACCATCTAATATATTCCGTGTTTATCATCAGACTTTACTCACATTTTCAGAAAACTTCCAGACAAACCTATTTATTTAACGTCTCCGGGCGCCACCCATTGGATGAATTCCCCCCAAACTGAAGTAATTTATTGTTATTTTGTGAAATATTTTTCTTAAATAAAAATTAAGGGGTTATAAATGAATCCCGGCCTACTTTCGACCCATTAAAGCCTTGATGCATGCCAAAGCCAAATGAAAAGAGAGCCAGAGGAAAAAGCCATCGTTTTTTAGTTTAAACAATTATTAAATGTATTTTTGATGTATTTTCTTGTTCGCTTGGTTGGTTGTTGGTGTGTTTCGGTTGTCGCTTGTTGCTTGGTAGCTTGGTAGCTTGGTTGGTTGCTTTCGCTTGATTGATTGATTGATCTAATGGTAAATACACTGTCGCACTGGTCGCAGTTACTAGGCAAAATGGAGTAACTAACGTAACACGGAACCAACTGCTAACTGACTGCTAACCCGATCTCGGGTTAGTTCTGTAACTGTAACTGCCATATTAGCCATATCTTAGCCACTATATAAAAGATTGCATGTACATCTAGAGCGTAATTAAACGTTAATGGGAGGAAGGTTAACATAACCTCGCTCGGACATTAGCATTACATTTACAGGAGAACTAGGCCTAAATTAGATACAATTATTTATATATTTGTAAATATATTTATATATATCCGCATCTGGCCTGCTGGCCCAAGGATCTACTTTTGCGATCATAAATGGGGGAAACCTTTACAACTTTTTCTCAAACGGGAGCTCTTGCCAGCCATGGAAACAGCCTTGTGGCCAGCAAGCAGGTGATGCGGTTCTGCTTTAAACTTAGGTAGGTAAACTTAGGTAGAAATTGCATGGTCAGGGTCAGGGTCAGGGTTCATGGGGAACTGCCGCCGAGCAGTGATTGCAGTGAGCTAAACGAGTGACAAGGGACTGGGAAGGAGGAGGAGGAGGAGGCGGAGGACCAGGATATATAACTTTACGACCTAGAAGCGCTGCGGCAGTATCTCGTTCTTGATGCCCCGCAGCGCGTGCTTCTTCTTGCGGTGCGTGGACAGGTTGCACGACTGCTTGAAGGAGGCGCTGCACAGCTCACAGTTGAAGCGCCGCTCCTTGCTGTGCACCACGCGATGCAGCTCCATCCGCGACTTGTACTTGAACTTCAGGCCGCACGTCTCGTAGTCGCAGACGTACCAGCGCTCGCCGTCATCTGAGGACACCGCACTGCCGGCACTCGCCGTCGTGCTGTTCGAGTCTTTGGGCAGCTCCTGGCTGGCGGCCAGCATGGCGGCGGCCATCGCCGTTGACGGCGACACCCCCAGGCTGAGATTAGTGAGTCCCGCTCCGGCCTGTTGCTGCTGCTGTTGCAGCACCGCCGTCACATTCGGCGGCGTGCTGACCGTGTTGGAGGTGCTGGTGCTGGCGCTGACACTCACGAAGCCAGGCGTGGGCGGCGGCGGCGGCACCACTGGGGCCGGCACTAGCTGCGGCAGATGGTAGATGGTGCCCGCTGCCGCCGCCGCCGCCGCGGCCTGCATCTCGGGCGGCAGACTGAGGCTGGCGGGTTCGATCTTGATGTCAATGCCGCTGCTGCTGCGCGTGCTGCTCTCGCCACCACCAACGGCTGCTGCAGCGGCCGCGGCCGCCACGGCATTGGCATGCAGCTCGGCCAGCTCCTTGGCCACGTCCCGCTGCTGCTGCTGCTGTTGCTGCTGGAGCTGTTGCTGGTGCGCCTGCTGCTGTTGCTGTTGATGTTGCTGCTGTTGCTGTTGGGCTTGGTGTTGCTGCTGAACCTGCTGCTGCACTTGAACCTGCTGTTGTTGCTGCTGCTGCTGTTGCTGTTGCGCCTCGTGCAGCTCCACCTCGCGCTGCTCCTCCTCGGAGTACTTGGTCGAACAGTGGTACAAGGCCAGTGGCACTGTGACCGCCGTCACACCGCCCGCCCCCTGGGAACCGCTGCCGCCTGGCGTGGCCGCTCCCGCCGCCGCCGCCGCTGCTGCCGCCTCCACATCCGTAAGGCAGTAGCTCGACGTTCTGCTGTGCTCCTGCTGCATAGATAAGCGTAGATAAGATTAGTATGGGGCATTCGGGCACGCGCCAGTGCCAGTGCTTACCTTGGCAACGCCGTGCAGGAAGTTGTGCTCGTCCTGGATGTGCTTCCAGAACTGGTCCTGCGTTTGGAGCTCCTCCTGGCACGTGTGGCACACGATCCAGAAGCTGTCGCCCGACAGACAGAACTCTCCCAGCTTCGTGTAGATCTTGTTGTTCTTGCTGAGGATGCGCGGAAAGCCCATTGCGTCGTTGTTGCGTTTGTTTATGTTTTATTTTATGTTTATGGCCCTGGTAGCGAGCCCTGCTGCTGCATCCCCGTCGCCGGTTAACCGCAAAATACCATGCGGAATTCGGCACGGTGATGGCATTTAACCCGCTTCGCGCTGCGGTCACTCTAATTTTGTGGGTGCACAATGTGACCAGCCAGCGGTATAAGCTGGCAATGACGTTTTGAATTGTCAATTTCTAACGGTTTTCGTGGAATATTTCAGGGAAAGTAACGATCAACAATTTATGACATATTAGTGTTTAATTTATTTATGTTTTTACTAAATGAAAAATAAATTAAGTAAATTAGATAAATTAGATTTTGTATAACTATATTTAAGCCTAAATTAAATAAATTAAAATAATTCAGATTAGAATATTGTCAAGTTTTAAGTATATTTCATGCCGATATGCAACATAATCATAAACTGGATGAATAGCCCTTGCACTATTTTCACAAATAAAATGGTAAATAAAGAAAATGCAAATTTTGTTATAAACAAAACTTGTTGTGAGAAATTCAGATAAAAAGAAGTTTTGCAATGTATTTCACATTATTCGCATGTTTTCGCATTTCCCATTTTCTTTTTATGGAAAATTATTATACACTGCATTCGGAAATCCCTGTGGCTGCGCCTCTGGAAAACCCGTTACTTCCTGCGCCTGGAGAAATTCGTTTGGGGAAATTGAACAAATCTGTGGCTAAGCTGGTATTTCAACTATTTTCACCACAAAAAAATAATGTAAAGCCAATTTGTGCAAACAATTTTTATCCAGGAGCCGTAATTTCTTTTGTTTGCTTCATTAACGAGTTAATAAAGACAGCGGTGCCGAAATGATTGATGGGGTTCGGCGGGCAAATATAATTGAATTGTGCCTATACAAGAGGGCTTAGCCCCATTCTTTGAAAGCGCGGCTCCAGCTCAGCTAGCGTGTGAAGTAGCTGATTTCGGTGCAAACCTCGTTTCACATGACTAGGCAAAAAAAATCAGCAAACAAGAAAATCGAAAAGGTGCTAGATTTGTGTTATTATTTGTCGACTTCTTATAATTGTCTCGGCACTGAAAGGTAGAAAAAAAACTCTGTTATGCACTCAGAGGCGTAGCCACAACCGGTTTATACGGGGGACATATAGGAAATTCTAGAGCATATTTTCACATAAGTGTAAAAAGTACAACAATAAGTAAACAACCCTTGCGACCCTCTTCGCTAAGCCCCTGTGCTACCTGTTAGGTGCCTACACACACACACAGACACGAACTTACAGACACCCATTCAGGTGAAGTGGAGAAAAGCAAGAGCAGAGACACCAACCTCGCGCAGGTGAGACAGAGTCAGTTGCGAAGACAACGACAGTGAGCGACAGAGATGGTGGCTCTGGAGGAATAAAGAGTGGCTCGAACGGGATGAGAGATCTGGGTGTGAGTGTGTATATGTGTAAACACCATTGTTGTTACTTTTTATGCGCCGGGTTCCAGCCAGTTTATTGCCCCCCTGCTCTTTGCTTCGCTTCTTCGTCTTCTCCTTCGGCTGCTGCTGCCACTGCTGGCATTTTCATTTTCACAACCTGAACCGAACCGAACCTCCAACTCAAAGTCAATTCAACTCGCGCAATTCAACTCAACTCAACAGCAACTGCCCAAAGAGGCAAAGAGAAAAGAAAAGACGCCGCGCAGGCGCAGTCGCAGTTGCCGCTTCAGTCGCTCGGGGATTACACCTGGCGTTGCCGTTAAGTTGCGTCGCGTTGCGTCTTTGCTCTTTTCGCTCTTGTTACCGTATTTTTTTCGCTACGCCTTTGTTGTTATTGTGCTGTTTTGTTATTACTTTTCGTGCTTTTCGGGAGGCTTAAAAAGTGAAACCACCCACCAAAACAACAACAACACCAAGAATAACGGGCTGAAAGAACAGAGGCCACCACACAGGTGACCCACAGGTAAGATTGAGAATCAGCGAGATGCTGCCCAAAATAAATATGTATCTATGTAAGCTGCAGTTCCAGCTTCCAGAAACTGGAACTGTATTCCAGTACATATTGTAGGGGAAAATGTGGAGAAAACTCAAATTAAAACACATTTTGTTGGTTCTTTAATATGTAAATTGTGATATTTATTACACTTTTCACAACTTTAAACGATTTCGGCACTAAAAACTTGAACTTTACCAAAAGAACATGAGGCTCAGATTAGTTTTCAAGAGATTCTTAATGTGTACACAAGATTTCCCCTAAATTTTATAGATTTACATTCTTTTTTCCAATTTGTAATTAATTCGTTGTTAAAGAATCTACAAAAAAGAAAGTTTGAACTAATAAAAACCAAGGAGTGTTGCCTATAATAATAAGTAACATTAAATGAAAACGTTCTTAATGTTCGGTTATATCTTAACTTTCACTCTAAATGTAATTATTTAATCGATAAATAAGAGGAGAAATTTAAGGTCCGGTTAAGGCCTAACGTTCCTTTTAAATGTAATAATTTAATCGATAAAGCAGGTATTAAGTCAAGCTTTAACCGAATATTAATAGATAATATGTATAAAGATAAAATTAAAATTTTTTAAGATATTTATAAAGTTCTTTCGAGATTAAAAAATATTTCTTAACCCACAGTTAGTTGACAGCCCCAAGATGCGTCAGCTCTGCGGCAGCGTTTACACCTGGAACTGTGCCGGCGAACTCTACGCCATCGAGTGCTCCCTGTGCGAGGAGCGGCCCCTATGCGCCCTCTCCGAGTTCCCGGAGCACATGGACGTGTGGCACTCCGACTGGCAGGATCCGGAGGCAGTAACCTCCTCCTCCTCGGATGGAGCCAACGAGGCCGGGGTGGCAGCCATGCCCGAGGACGAGCTCATGCAGGAGGTGCTGGCCGAGCAGCGGACCAGTGGCGAGGATAATGAACTGAAGCAGCTGCTGGTGTGGCAACTGAATGCCATCGAGGAGGAGCTGCTGCCAGGCGCGGTGGAGGTGGAGGAAGCCGGCGGAGAATTGGTTGCGGAAGTTGTGGAGGAAATGATCGAGGAACCGCAGGAGGGAGTGGGAGTGATGGAGGTCGAGGTAGCCGCAGGAAAGCCTAGGGAAGCAGCAGAAGAAACGGGAGAATCGATAGTGTCTTCATCGGTGACCATTCCCCTGCCAGCTGCAAGCCTCCAGGTGAGTTCCTTGGGCCAATATCCGTCACCCTTCACCCTACCTTACCCTTGCCCAGCAGGACGCCTCGCCCGTTCCCGAGGGCCAGCGCCTGACCACCCAGCACATCCATCGCCTGATCGATCTGTACCGCTCGGAGCCGCGCCTCTGGAACCAGTCGCATCCCCAGTTCCACAACATGGGACTGTGCCGCCAGTCCTGGGCCCGCATCACCGAAGCGTGGAGCGCCTACTGCGGACGCAGCTTCAACGTGACGGACGTCCGGATCCGCGTGTCCACGCTGTGCCAGCGCTTCCTCAAGCAGCGGGAGCGCCTGGAGGCCGATGGCGAGCTGGACGATGCGGCCAAGTTCGTGCACTTCGACCAGCTGAGCTTCCTCTGCGAGCAGCAGTCGCTGCTCAAGCGCCAGCGTCACTATGCCCACGAGAACCGGCGCCTGCTGGAGCTGTACGAGCACTATCCGATCCTCTGGCACAATGCCCACAAGCGACTCCGGTGCGCGGAGACGGTACGCCTGCGTCACGAGGCCCACCTCGGCCTACAGCTGGCGTTGCGCCTCTCGGGGATTAGCCTGTCGCCGGTGGTGATCCAGCGACGGCTGCAGTCGCTGCGCAAGCGGTATCGCCTGGAGAAGATCAGCTACCTGCACAGCGTGGTCGAGGGCAAGCAGGCGGAGTTCGTCTCGGGCTTCGAACACTACGCCGAGATGGAGTTCCTGCACAAGCACATCGATCCCTATGTGTGCGCCGTCTGCGGCAAGATCTTTGAGAACCTGGCGGGTCACCAGTCGCATGTCCAGAGCAGCTGTGAGGTGCGGAGGAGGGTGAGCGAGGCGGTGGAGGGGCAGCAGCAGGGCGGGAAGGAGGATAAGAAGGTGGAGGAAAAGCTAGAAGAGGACTTGAGTAAGGAGAAGGTCGATGCTAAAGAGGTTGCCCCATCCCAGGAGATAAAGGAAGCGGAGGAACCCCTCGTTAAGGATCAGTTAGTGAAGCAACCCGAAGCTCCGGAGGATCCCCAACTGCCCAGCCTGGCCGAGGCCTGCGCTGCTGCCCAGCTGGAAGATCCCTGCGAGCTGGAACTGAATCCCAGCGAGGATCCCACTCTCATCGAGGGCGAGCCCCCGGGCGGCAGTCCGCGCCTGCGCCTGAGCCTCCAGCATACCCGGGACCTCATCGAGCTGTACCGCAGCCACGTCTGCCTGTGGGACCCGAATCACCTGGACTTTCACGCCCGCAAGCAGCGTCGCCTAGCCTGGCAGGCCATCACCAAGGAGCTGAACGCCAAGGCGGGCCAGAGGCTCAGCTGGCAGATGCTGCACCGCAAGATCACGGACTACACCAAGTACTATCGCAAGGAGAAGCAAAGGCGAATGGAGGAGGAGCAGCCTCTAGAGGAGCAGCAGGAACAGCAGGACAAGAGCAGCAAGTGGTGCCTCTACCAGCAGTTCGCCTTCCTCGACGACGTCCTGCCCGTGAGCAGCGAGATGCAGAAGAGCCTGAACCAGCGGGAGAGCAACCTGAAGATCATATCGGTTTACCAGAGCTATCCGCAGCTCTGGTGCACCGATCATCCGGACTACACGAAGCGTCGCCAGCGCCAGCGGCAGCTGGAGTCCCTGTGCACCCGCCTGCAGGAGGAGAGCAACCTGCAGGTCACCGTGGAACGGCTGAAGAGTCGCCTCATCGAGTTCCGGTGCCAGTATCGCCACTGCAAGGAGGCCCGCATGGAGGCTCTGAAGAAATCGGAGCCCTGGACGCCCAGCTACGAGTACTACGAGCCCTTGCGCTTCCTCGAGCTCCATGTGGCCCCCTTCCAGTGTCCCCGCTGCCCGGCCTCGTTCAAGCGCCGCTCGGACTTCCTGCAGCACGAACGGAATGTCCATGCGGAGGTGGAGAAGTCCCTGGACGGCGAGTACCGCTACGTGAGGCGGCGCAAGGGCAAGCGCTCCAAGGAGGAGCAGGAGTCGCATCAGCAGGCCCTCGACCTGGCCAATGTGTGTCACATTTGTGGCCTCAAGTTCTCCCTGCGCACCAGCCTCTTGGCCCATCTGCGACGTCACCTAGGCCAGCGCAGCCACGCCTGCAGCGAGTGCCCCAAGAAGTTCTTCAGCTCGACGGCCCTGCGCGTCCACCAGCGGAGTCACACCAAGGAGCTGCCCTACGTGTGCGAGCACTGTGCCCGCGGCTTCGTCAATGCCAGCAAGCTGAACCAGCACGTCAAGCGGCACCGGAACCAGCGCGACTTCCCCTGCAATCGCTGCGACAAGGCCTTCTACACGGCCCACGAGCGGGATCGCCATCTGCGGGCCCACCTCAACATCCGGGACAAGGTGTGTCCCTACTGCGCGCGGGCCTTCGTCGTGGGCAGCGCCTACTACGCCCACCTCAATCTCCATCGCAGCGAGAAGCGGTACGCCTGCACGGGCTGCGGCAAGAGGTTCGCCCAGTACGCGGGTCTCTACAAGCACAAGAGGAGGTGTCTGCCAGCCGAGGTTATGGAGGAGTGAGGCGGGGTTCCTCCTTCTTCCTTTTCTTTCCTTTTTATACCCGGTAAACATAGGGTACAAGGATATTATAAGTTAGTGCCAACCGAGAATGTATGTAACAGGCAGAAGGAGAAATCTCCGAGCCTATAAAGTATATATATTCTTGATCAGCATCACCAGCAGAGCCGATCTAGCCATGTCCGTCTGTCCGTCCGTGTGAAACAACAGATCTCAGAGACTATAAGAGCTAGAGTTACCAAATTTGGTGACAACATTGGAATCCTTTGCACGCAGGTCAAGTTTGTTTTTAAGTTTGGCCACGCCCACTTCCGCCCGCGAAAATCAGTAAAAACGTTATATAAGCTATAGTCGTAAATTTTGGCTTAAAGTAAATAGATACTGTAAATAAGTAGGCATTCGCGGACGTTTTCTAAAAATTTGAGTAAAATCGGAAGGTAAACATGGAAGTGATTAAAGAATAAAGTTTGTGTGTATGCTTCTTATTCTTCTTGAAGCTACGTGCACTATCAACATCTCTCTCTCTCAAAAGTTAAGTACTCAAACAAAATGCGAGGTCAATAGTCACCGTCTCGCTCTATCGCACTGCTTAGGAATACTTTTCTGGTGTCTGAGCACATAGCTTTTGAGAGGGAGTGTCAGTGCGTGTTGCTTAACATGTCCCTAGCAACATTTGTCTTTTTTTTTGGTGTTGCGCAACATGTATCTAGCAACATTTGTTCTCATTTGTCAACTTTTTCTGTTTTCCATGTTCATGTGAAATTTTTTCACTCACAAGGCTTTGGGTAACGGGTATCTCACAGTCGGGAACACTCGACTGTAGCTTCCCTCTTGTTTTAATAAGTAATCCCCCTTTATTAATAGTTCAAGTTATGTTCACAAGGTTTATTGATGTATATTTGCTTGTTTTTATCTAGTTAAGCTTTGGACTTTCATTAAGTTTAATTAATATCTTGTTATTATTATCATTAAGAAAGATATTTGCAATACACAAACACACGCACGATATTTACAATAAATATTTGTTGAAAAAACAAAAGTCACAATGATCAATGAAAGAGATCTCGGAAAGAGAAAAAGCTCTCTCTTTGTTCTCTCTCTCTGCCTACGAGCTTTTTATATCCTTATTCCATATGCACATGCGTACCGTGCTTACTTGCTAGAGCTGTAAAAACATCGATAGTGCTCTCACTCGATATTTTCGATAGTGATAGCTCAAACCATCGATACTATCGATATTATCGACAAAATATAATGGGCTTAAAACAATTTTACTTTGCTTAAACAAACCAATTTAAATGGCATAATTTATAAAAGATTTTATGTATTAAACAAAAAAACAATTAAATCAACAACATTACTGTCTATATAGAATTTATATATAGATAATTTTTGATATTAATAATTAAAAATTAATTTAAAATGTTTCGGTCCCATTTTAAGAATATAAGAATTTATGATTATATTTATATTTATATTATATTTATTGGCAAAAACTTGTAAATTTATACGAATTCACTGATTTGCTGTATGTATCGATGGTAGAAAAAAACAATCGATGGTGACCCGGAGCACAGCATCATCGATAATATCGATAGTATCGTCGATAGTTGTACAGCTCTAGCGGTTGTGTAAAATAAAAAGAACTAATTCGGCAAATCTGGCTGGTGTATTGATGAAGTTTGTACAAATAATTTATATAAATTCCACAATATTAATTGTTTAAGAGTAAATAAATAATGAAATGCCTTGGTTTGGCTGCCTGAAACCTATTTACAAGTCGCTAGCCGGGCTAAAACCCTTGGAAACTTTCAAAATTATTAAAATAAATAGGTTATAATTAATTATCAGGCCAAGTTTCCTTCGATCCTTGCTTGAAATCCCTCCAGAGAGCGCCTGAAATGTCTGCAATCCAAGAATCAGGCATACTTACACCCTTTCCGAACCTCCAACAGCCACTGGTCTCTCTTGCCTCCGTATATTTTGTTTGTATAGTTCTAAATGCATTGTAAAAAAAAATAAAAGTGGAAATCGTGATCCTCAGTTGGATTTGGCGAAGCGCTTCAGCTGACGCAGGCGGTAAATATCGTGCGTGGGCGGCACGGCGGTTTGCAACTCATCGTCGCTGTCATCGCCGCCGGGCAGGAGGCGGCGCCGGCGCGGCGGTACGGCCGTCACACTGTGCTGTACGCCCGTGTACGTGCTGGTGTCCACGATCCAGTGCACGGACTTGGCCAGGTCGAAGATCTTCAGCGACAGGTCATTGTCGCCGTTTGGCAGGGGGGCAGCTGTTAAGGAGCAGAGAGTTTAGTTTAGAATTAAATTCCAACTCACAGAGTATAGCTTAGACACACAGTCGGGCAGATTGAGGCGCATAAAGATGTCGAAGAGCAGCTCCACGCTGACAAAGGGTCCGCGGAAGGAGTTGGGCGGCGGCAGGATGCCACACAGCGCAGCCAGCGCAGGCGGCTGGGGGAAGACACCGCCGGCCAGGGGATGGGCCCCGGGATGAGCACAGGGACGCGGCTTGAAGGGAATCATTTGGGAGAAGTCCGGACGCGGCAGCGGTGGCGCAGCCTCGCTATCCGTCTCGGCATCGCCGTTGTTCTCCCTATGAATCCCGCCGCCCACCTTGTTCAGGATGATGCCCACGTTCTGCAGATTATTTAGAGAGAAATTAAGATTTAAAACTGGTAATAATAAAGCAGGACAAACCTCCGCATAGCCTATGGACTTGAGCTCCGTGCTGGTGCAGGGATAGAGGTCCAGGAACTTGTAGCGGTCCACCAGCTGGGCGGTCTCCTTGCCCTCGTACTCCTTGAGCTGTAATTTATCTTTAATTAGTTTCCTTAAAGTAAAGAGTAATCTTTCCTTTGCTTACGTTCTCAAAGATGGCACTGCGTCGGCGCTCCACCTTAACGATACTGGACAGATCGCCAATGTTGGACTCGAACTCGAGGAAGCGGTTCCACACCTCCACGCTCTTGTGCGGCGACAAACCGCCGGAGCTGAGCACGCGCTCGAACAGCACTCTCGTGTTGTTGTCCTCGTTCAGATGCGACAGATAGTCAATGTAGCACATCACGTACTCGGGGCTGCCGCCGAAGCGCTTGAGGCCCAGCTCGAAGATGCGAAAGGCAATCTCCTTGTCCTTGGAACAGTAGTACTCCATCAAAGCGGCGGCCACAAAGATGTGGTAGCGAGAGCGCACATCCTCGCGCGCCTTCTTGAAGATGCCGCGCGCAGACTTGATGCCCTCGGCACGGCGGGCGAACTTCATGTACTGAACGTAAACCTAAAGGGTATTCCAAATATAATTTTAAGAGTAAAGTAAGATTCCCGGTACCTAAACGTTTGTGCTTTACACTAAAAGGCAATTCAAAATTGTACATACATTATCATACTCTACTTCGATACTTCTTAAAATAAATCGCCTCTCGAATTAGCTCCCGACCTAAACATACTTAAATATGAATGATACATTTTATAAGGACGCATAAGAACCCGCTTGATCGTCGTCAAAAAAAGAATTAAGTTATTTTTTGTCATTTCTTCTCTACTCTTTTGTCATTTCTTCTACAGGTGGCGACATTATGTATATCGCGCGTCCAAGGCTCGAATGCGCCACCTGTCGGCTACAGCTTGCAACAGCAGTGCCTTAGGGGGGGTGTTAAAATTCCAACCTTATTGCTAATATCTCCCATGTTTACCATCGGATTTTACTCAAACTTTCAGAAAACGACCGCGAATGTCTACTTATTTATTATATCTATTTACTTTAAGTCAAAAATGAGGATTATAGCTTATATACCGTTTTGTATGATTTTCGGGGGCGGAAGAGGGCGTGGTTAAATTTAAATACAAACTTGATATGCGTGCAACAGATTCCAGTGTTGTCACAAAATTTGGTAACTCTAGCTCTTATAGTCTCTGAGATCTGTTGTTTCACACGGACGGACGGACGAACAGACGGACATGGCTAAATCGACTCGGCTGATGATGCTGATCAAGAATATATATACTTTATAGGGTCGGAGACTTCTCCTTTTGCCTGTTACATACATTCTCGGTTGGCACTAACTTATAATACCCTTGTACCCTATATAATTATAAGAAAAATAATTATTACGAAATTACAATATAAAATTACAATTTAAAAGTGAGCTAACCGAATCTCTCTATGGATGAGCTCTTAGTTCTTGAAAGAGCTTAAGAACGAAGGGAATAGAGGCACTTACCAGCGTGGGATCAATATCCGGCAGCTGGAGCAGCTTGTTGTACATGGAGTGCACCTTCTCATACTTGAGGCGACCCTCCTCGAAGTCCGCGTAGGCAAAGTACAGCAGGGCATTGCGGTTGAGCACGCCGTTGATGGAGCGCTCCAGGATGTTGGCGCATTCGTCGGCAAAGATCTTGGCCGCCTGCACATCCTGAAAGGTAGGGTTTCGGAAATTATTAAATAGTATTTAAAAACACTTTTGTCCTAGCAAAAAAGGCAAGAGTAAAACGCGTGCGGCCTGGGCCTAGGGCAATGGGGCAAGCAGAGGCTCCTCCCCGGCTGCTGCTACTGCGTGCCCCCTTACCCCAGCGGCGACACTTCTCAGCGAAGAAGAGACTCGGATTTGATTTCGTTTTTGATCTTGATCTTTGGCAGGCAAAGCCCAAGATCCACTCTATTATCTGCTTGAAGGGAAACACGATCTCGTAGAGAGGAACACGCACGCCTTTCTCGGTGAGGACACGGGCACTGGTGTCCAGGAACTGGGAGGCCTGGTGCCACACCGCCGGATGGTGGGTGAGCACCAGCAGGCACTGCTCCGTGGCGAACATGACGCGGCGCGTCACCAGGGCCGTATCCTCGGTGCGCAATGGGTTGGACTTCTCGTAGGTGATGAAGCGCTTCCACAGCTCCACCTGCTTAACCTCCTCGCGGGTGAGGGTGGGCGGCACCGCTGGCAAGTTGCGATTCAGGCCCTTCGTGTGGTACTCCAGCTCCTTGGCCACGCGACGGGCGTTCATGTAGTCCCTGCAGAGGCAGAGGGGTTAGCTTGGTCAGAGATTGTGGGATCTAGGACTCACTTGGACCGCTCCAGACTCATCTTTTCGGATATGATGGGATTGATGTTCTGCTCGAAGGCGATGTAGTCCTTCCACAGCTGCTCGATGCCCACAATGGGCGTGACGACGGCCTTTTGGTAAACGCGTCGCACGGCGGTGATCTTTTGGTTCTCCGCATAGTTGCCAACGGCCTCCACGCCGCGCAGGAAGTAGATGTAGTCCTGCCAAATGCTGAACGAGTGCAGGTCCATGCCGATCTTTTCCAGAGCAAAGTCATAGGCCTGGGCCATCTTCTCCCTGCGAGGAGGAAGGGGAAATGTAAATTTTGAAGCGGCGCCGGCGGTGGCAGCTCCTCCACTCACTTGTGCGTGCTCAGTCCCGACTTGGTGTCCTTGACGTAGGTGAGGTAGAGCTTCCACAGATCGATGTTGAGGATCTTGACGAGGCAGCGCTGGAAGAGCTTCTCCACGCGCTCATAGTACCTGCTGCGCATCTCCATCTCGATGTAGAGCTTCCAGTAGCGGGCCGTGGTGGGAAAGACATTCACCAGCGACTCGTACAGGCTGCGCACCTCGTGGATGGGACGTGTCGTGGCCTCGCGGAGCATCACCGACCACGACTCGATGTCGTAGGGCCGCAGCTCCACAACCTGTTGGGCCCGCACCAAGCGCTCCATGCCCCATTCCTAGGCGGCAAGGTTTTAGGGGGTATCAGTGATATAGAGATATATCCTAGTTTAACGAGCTGAACTTACTATGTCGATTTTGATTAAATCCCGTGCCGACGTCATTTTCTTTTGTTTTTGCCGGCGTTTTCCAGCCGCCCCTTTTTTGCTGCTGCTCGACGCCCCGCGCTACGGCCTTGCTGTGCCTCTGCTTGTGGAGGCCGCGGCTGAACTGATGGTCGACTCTGTCGGTTTGGGGGGCACGATGTGGGCCGCTTAAATAATTTATAAATAATTATTTTACAATGCGGCTTCAATTTGCCTTGGTGTGAAAGCAGCGTGACAGCTACAAAAAACCAGGAGAAAGCATTTCCTTTTTAGTATTTTACCCTGCATTGGCTAGGGCTGCACAAAAATACCAGATAATCGTTGGCACTAGTAGATTTTTCAAAATCCCCTGGCATATTTGAACGGTCGTGCAGGCGGCCACACCGAACATAACGACAGCCAAGAATCAAACGAAAACAATCAAACGCATTTAACCAAGCCGAGAAATAGAACGGAAGAAAATTCAAAATAAGACTTGGCTAGCCGAGCGGGACGCCGAGTAGCAAGTGCAGGACAGGTGCTTTTAGCGGTTAATTAACACGGCCACCAAACGAAAGTGAAAGACAAGTGCGAAGTGGAGTTGCTCGCTCCACCACTCACACACACACACTCTCAGGCAGGTGAACTCCAAAAGAGAGCTACACAAACACAGAAACCGGAGCTGGAGCGACGACGACGACCAGCTGTTGTAGCCACATAGCGGTACATTTCGCCGTTCTTGCGGGGTAAGCAATCAATACGCTTTATTTTGTATCTCTCTCATTGGCCCTGCTTGGCATTAATTATTCAATGGCAAATGCAGCAAGTTTTGCTTCCTGTTGCCGCCTCTGCTGGGGCGATGTGCTATGAAGGGGGGACGGGGGAGCCTCTTTATCAAGCTGCTTTGTTGTTGATCTGCTGACGGTTTATTGACCGACAAGACGAGTGAAAAAGCGTACGTGCGCCACTCTCCCACTCTCTCTCTATGTGTGTATGTGTGTGATAAGGCGCACTGTAAGTGTGTCACACAGACAGACGCCTCTTGCTGTTGGCTTTTGTGTGTCAAAGTGGAGCAGAAACCTTTTTGCCTGATTGTGTGTGCGTGTGTGTATCCCTTTCGCACCCACACATGCTGGCATTCGTTTCTAATTGTGCATGGTTTAAAACTCGTATTTAAGTGCCTTTCCGCTCTCTCTCTCCGCTCTCCCTCTCTCCGTCGCTCTCGCCTCGTCCTCTTTGCTCTGTTGCTTTGGCATTGCCTACATTCAAGCGCAGCGCGGCGCTCACCTGTATTTCGCCTTCTTCGCCGCCTTTCGCTGGCGCCTCTCTCCCTGTCTCCTCCTGCCTTCCTTCCTTTTTCCTTTCTTCCTTCTCCGCAAATAAACACACGCCAATTATTTGTATCGCGAACTTTCCCACACACTCGCAGGCACGCATGGCGGATTAGTCGGTGGTAAAACTTGGGGAAAATTAACCCATTTTCGCGGACAGACACTTAAAACTTAATTGACACCGCCAATTGCAAGAGGCCTTGTTAAAATAACTATTATTATCGTTGGTACCTGCCCAATAATTAGTTGCATTTTGTAACGGCATAACGGTTAACCCACTTTCCGCAAAAGAAAGAGGGAAGGTTTTGACCTTATTCGCATTTTTTTTTTGCAATAATTTATTTAGGGTGATTTTGAATTTATTTTTGCTGGGCATCTAAAAATATGCTATCAAATATTTCCCTTTAAAAAGCGAATATCCTTCCGGTCCTCGCTTAAAAAATAGAATTGCCTACTTTTAGACAGCTTTTGCGATATCTGGATATTATTGAGAAATATTTCAATATTTTTTTTTTATCGGTGTCGTTTTAAAATCCTTTAAATTCGTTGTTCAAAAGTATGAAATTTTATATTTTTAGCACTAAAAATTACGGGGATTTTTGTATTTCTTTAACTTGTAACTTATAACGAGTCAGAAAATTTCTCTGGTTACCCTCTACCGGCATACGCACAATTTTTACCTACTACCAGTGCTGACAAAGTTAATGGCAAAGTTAAAACTTCATCTAGCCTTTTTTTGCGTTAAATGCCAATTTTTCTAGTCATACTATTTTATTTGCAATATAAAATAAATATTTTGTTCTCATATCTAGCTCTATGTTCAATTTCTTACATACACAAATTCAATTTAAACATATCAATGTATTGCCTGGGCACCACTGACTTATAACCACAAGTTCGACTATTATTAGAAAATATATTTTACTCCCTTGGCCAAGGCTCTATTTTCATAAATTCGTGCATTTTTCTATGGCTTCCGGAAATGTTAGGCACTCTTTTGTGGCTTCAGTTGAGGGATTAAAGTGATTTGATTCAGACAAAAGACCCTGCTTCCATTTTGAATTATGTTTAAAGAAAACGGAATTCATACTACAAATAAAAATATTAATTTTAATGCGAGAAATACATTTTCCCTTGCAAAATTGGGAAAGTAAGCCCCTTGTGGTATCTCTCCTGTTGTGGGTTAAGGATTTCTTCGTTGGTCCGTCATTTATTCCAATAAAATGAGCAGCGTCGGCGGCGGTGGCGGCGGTCCTCTCTGTTGATTCAGCTGTTGATTGATTGATTGATGGCAAATCGCCGCAAACAAGCGTCCCAAACAAATACATGCACACACATCGGTAGGCCCGGGTTTTACAGACGCATTAATTTCACTCAAATCGGTTTTCCCTTCCCTTTTCCCTTTCTCCATCTCTTTCGCCCCGTTTATCAGCCTTCTTCTATTGCGGATTGCATGATGGCGTGTAATCAAAAATTGAAATTAATCATTCAATCGTTCAGTCTGTCAGTCCTTCAGTAGTCTTTTGGCTGCATTATCGATGCGATGGCTTCGACTTGGAACACTTTAATAGAGCCTCTGACCCAAATTGAATTCGAATCCAGATCCCCAAGTTCTTGGAACTTTCTATTTCTATTTTCTATTGGTATTTCTATTTTTATATCCATTTCTGCGATTGTAATTACCTGATATAAATGTTTGCGTTAAAAAAAGGTAATAATAATAATGGATTTACACGAGTTAGAGTCAGAAATTTAGCTAGATTTGATATTCCTATCCTGAATTAGTTTTTGATTATTTTAGGTACTTCTTTTACTTATTTTAAAAAGAGCAATAGGCTTTTCGTTAATTTTATAGAAGCAATACTTAGAATAGAACTGTGTAAGGTCTAGAATATTTCCTAAGCTGCTTTTATATTATCTATATTTTGAAGCATTTTTTAAAAAACATTATTAAAATCATATAGTACTTATAATAAAATCTAGGGAGCAGCTGAAATAATACAGCTACAGATATATAGCTCCTCACCCATTTATAATTGTTTACTGCCTTAATAAAACCCAAAAGCCATTTACAATAGATTCTCCCTGGAATCGTATAACTCTGCCATTATATAGTACTGATATCCCCCTGATATTTGCCCCGATTTGCAAGGGTATATCTTTATATCTGTGTATTTGCTCATGTGTCAATTTCTGTTGTATATTTTTTGCCCATATTTGAAAGAGATAAAAATAATATAGCAAAAAAGGAACGGAGCTCTATCAATATGTAGGAACATCTATCAAAAATGTAATTACGGGGCGTGGTCGCTCGATGGCGGGGTGTCGACGTCCATAAACCTAGCTAGCTATATAGACCCTAAAGTGAAGGGAGAGAGTCACCAGACCTATCCCACAATTCTTCGGCATTGTTTGCCCCGCTGTGTGTCGTATTTTATCGTTGTTTATCGTGAGTCGAAATATGCAAATTGGACCGAATTGGACGGACCGAAAGTGGGAAGGTAGGGGTGCACAAAAGATGTACCAGTTACAATGGTTAACGACATGAATACTACTAATTTTTCTATTGAGAGAGCGGAGAGCCCACCCACACTAAGTGGGTGTAGTCTAAGCGGCTTTGATTGGTTGGGTGTGGGTGTGGTGGGTGTGGGTGTGGGACCTGGCATTGGTAGGATGAGGCAGTCGGGGGATCCTTTCAATTCACGCCATTAGACGCTATTGTGTACCTGGTATTTTGCAAAATAAATTGCATTCAATTGCATATAATAATGAATTGCATTTTTTGAGCTGTTCTTCTTTTCATTGCATACTTTTGGGCTGTGGAATAAAGGCTTTGAAATCTCCAGAAGTCTAGAAAATTGCATTCAATTGATATAATAAAGAATTGCATTTTTTGAACTGTTCTCCGGTACCTTACACTTTACATTGCATACTCTTGGGCTGTGGAATAAAGGCTTTGAAAACTCTAGAAATAAAAAGGTTTCTTTTCTGAGGGGCCAGGGTATTACCCACTTCGAATCGCATTAGAGCAAGCCCCCTTTTTTCGCCCACTCTATTGCAATGTCGAACAAACGCGACAACAAATCGCGGCCTGACGTGATAACAAATAACCGCAAACCGTTCGTTGTTGCCAACAGAATTTGTATTGTTCGGTTGTTCAATAAATGTACATAATTTGAAGCACCCATCGGTGGTGGGGCCCCATAACCATCCTCATCCCAATGACAATAACAATGGGCACACGCCGCTGCGGAGGAGCTGAGGAGCTGAGGAGGCGCTGAGGAGCCATCAATGTCAAGCCGTGGTGTAGTTCGCTTTGTTGCCTCCGACGGGCAAGTTGGCCAGGAGCGGATTAACCCGTCCTTTGTCTGTCTGTCAAGTCCCCCAGCAGGCATGTGCTCATCATCATCCCACGCTGGCGGATGTGGCCTGATCGTCGAGGGCATTCCGCTGGGCTCTGGCGGCCAGTTTACGCCCCGGCTGACCATGAAACGGGTATACGACACCAAGTGCTTTCGTCCGGAACGCTATCGCCACGAGGTGGCCAATCACTACAGGGACTACAAGCTGCAGCAGCATCTGCAGCAGCACCAGCATCCGTTTGGCCAGCGTCACCGGGGCCACCGGCGACGGCGGAGGCATCGCCAGTTCCTTGGAGGAGGAGCCGAGGCGGAGGCGACATCTCGAGTGTCCGCCTCATTAGCGTCGCAATATGCGCAGTTCCGCGACGTGTGGCCAACCCATCAGCACTACTTTCCCAGGTAGTTAGTGTCGCAGCTGGACAGGCAGTGAGTCCAGGGCAGGGCAGGGGTGGCTCATCCTTGACAGTTGCTGCCATAAATATGGGTTGGGTTCGTGGACGTGGACGTAAACGTGGATGTGAAATTTCCGCCGCATCCCGACAGGCGGCAGCAGCTCGAGTCTCGAGTTACCGAGTCTGACGTCAGTGCTATATAATTTCACTTTGCTGCAATAAATCCAGGTGCTCTGAATGTCAACCCCTCAGGGCGGGGGAATGGCATCCTTTAGTGGACAAGGACTTCAACACTCTCACTCTCGCTCTCTCTGTCAACTTAATCGAAATCAATTATTTGTGACTTTTTCAATGAACTCTGCAGGAAAGTTGTCCAAGTTTCGTTTAACTGACACTGAGACTGGCGAACTTTAGCATTTTTAGTTAATAAAATATGCTCGCTGCTGCTCTCTAATAGTTTTCCTGTGTTTCCTTCCATCAAAACCCCTTTAAAATTCCGCATTTTCTGTGTCTAACGTTAGTCGGAATATTAAAATGTAATCGCTACTTGAGGTGAGGTACTTGAAAATGCAGTCAATTTTAATGATATACTCCACAAATAACTAGCTTTGAATAACAATAGCTACCGTTGACTAACTAACTAGTTATCAAATAAATTAATCAATGCAAATAACAACGAGCTAACAAGAGCAAAATATTAAAACAAAAACGATAAACAAATCGTAATTATTAACCTGAGGCTGGAAATGCTCTCATTAACGGAACACTGTGAATGCAAAATAATGAGATTATTCAGTTTTTATCTAAACAGAATAGAGATCATTAACGACCTATATCAGGAGAACTTTAATTCGGATGTTGTTGAATTTCTAATTACGTTAACTAGCTAAAGAATATGGATTCATCTTTAACCTGAGGTTAGGAAAATTCTTATTTTTTGAAGAGTAATATGTAATACAAAATGGTGAGGTATGCACTGAGATAGAATAACTTTTTAGTACTATTCTACATTTTCAAAGCTTTATTTAAATAGTATAAAGATTGTTAACCCCAGGTTAAAGCTAGGGTTAAAAAAATGACCTTTCTTTGAAGAACTTCTAGTAAAGTTAAGTCATCCTTTAAATAATCTTTCTTTAAACAATATAAATATAAACTAACACATATCGAAAGAAAAAAGTATTTATACTTAACCTGATGTTAGGAAACGAATCATTATTCGAAGAATAATTCAAAATGAGAAGTGATGATATTGACATTGAAATAGCCCGATTCTTAAAGACGATTCTACAATAATATAATAGTATATTTTATATTATTGCAGAATCGTCATTTTTATAACTTTACCTAAACAAAATAACCCCAGGTTAAAGTTATCAAAATGTGCAAATCCCCTCAAAGCTTTAAGCTAAATTAATTATTACTCTAGAAAATCAAATCTATCAACTATCCAGTAAGAATATAAATAAGAACTAACTAACAAAAAATGAAAAAATAATATAAATTGGTAACCTGAGGTTAAGAAATGTTCCTTTATTCGTGTCTGTCTGAAAAGGAATGGAGAGATCGTTAAACTGGGTCTCGGAAACCGCCCATTAACCTCGAGATAGTGAACTGACAAATTCATCAGCTTGTTTTGTTGTGTGCCCAAAAAATTAAAGGCGCTATCTACGGTTAAAATATATATAGAGCAGCAGGCAGCAGGCAGCGAGCGGCGAGCAAACAAGCGGCGAAAAAGGTGACTGCGACTGGCGGAGCGAACGCCTGGTTTTCCCTTGAGGAGCAGAGCGGAGCGCAGCTTGGTTGGCTTTTTAATTATATTACGCCCGGTACGGATACGGGCTACGGGTTACGGGTCACGGGTTACGGACTAGGGACACCGGGTTACGGACTACGAGCTGGTGCCTCCTCCTCCTCCTATCCAGCGCTGTTTGCTCGCTTGTTTGTCGTACGTGTTTGCATTCGCCATTGTAATTAATGTTTTGTTTGGTCGTCGCCCATTTCTATTTTCTGCCTATGATGTTCTCCTTTGCCCGCCCTGCCTCCCGACTAATTGCCGCCTCCACTAATTACAGATCCAACGATACCAGCGCCAGCACCAGCGACATCCGCGGCCGGCGCACTGTCTGCTCAGGTGGGCCGCCCGACGAGACCTACAACGACGCAGTGCGTCGCATAAGGAGCGCCCACAGCTGCGAGCAGCTGCGCCAGCTAGTCCAGCGCCAGCTAGTGAGGCACCGGCTGCCGTGGAGGAGCAGCAGCAGCGGCAGCGGCAGCTTGGGCAACGATGGAGGAAGCCAAAGCAGCGACCGCTTCGATTATAAGCTAAATATTCATAAGCGCAGCGCGGAAAGCCCACAACAGCGGCACGAGCCAAGAGGGACCAAGCAGGGCGAGGTGCCAGTGCAGCAAAGGGTGGACTTGTACGCTTACCTGCAGCTGGCCAGCGGCTATTACGAGCGGGGGTTGCAGGCCGACCTCAAGTACCTGCAATCGATTGGCCAGCAGCAGCAGCAGCAGCAGCAGCGGCAGCGTCGTCATCGTAATGCAATAAAGCCGGGGCCGCCGGGCCAGTACTTGGAGCGCAGCGAGAGTCCGGTTCAGAGGCTGACCGGGCGACTGGTCACGCTGCTCAAGAGTTTGCGCCAAGGAGGCGAGCCAAGGAGGGCAGCTCATCCCGAAATCAGGGTGAACATAAGGTCAGTGAAGCAGGAGCAGCCAGAGAAGGAACAGGACACGGACGAGGAGGAGGAGCAGGAGGAGCAGCAACAGCACGGTAGCATGTGCGATGACTATGCCCCAGGTTTCACCACAACAGCAGCAGCAGCAGCAGCAAGCCCCTCATCGAGAGCCAGCCTAGCCAGCATAACCGCCTCAACCGCTGACCAGCGACGCCTCTACGAGATCATCGACAACCTGAGCCACCTGAGCATTGCTGGCGACTCAGCAGGAGGCGGAGGAGGAGGACAGCTGACACTGCCACAGATCACGCTCACCGACTGCTCGAGCGCCCAGCAGGTGGCCCTGTATGGCAACAGCATCGTCACCCTGCAGATGATGCCCAGCGACCTGAGAGCCACGTAGGAGCAATCGAAATTGAAATTGAATCGAATAGAATCGCATTGAGTCGTTTTGAATCGAATTAAATCGAACAAAACGCGATAGCGCCGCGCCGAGCCCCGAACCGAACTCAGAACTCAGAACTCAGACGGGAGCCGATCTGAAAGGCGTGCGCACGTCAGCGGAAATCGTTTTTATAAAGAGAGGAGAATACGTAGATATATCCGAAAACCAAACACTAAATAAATAGGAGACATAGCGAATTAGCGAAGCCAGCGCTCTCGAACAATGGTTGTAGTTGTTGCCGCTGCCGACGTCGTTGAAAACAGCAGCAGCAGCAGCGGAAGCGGGAGCGGTAGCCGGACCGTAACCGTGAACGTGAACGGGATCGGGAGCAGCGACAGCGACAGCGCCAGCGGTACACAAGCAGAAGCAACGGTTGCCAATAACAATCATACTGATAAGCAGGAGGAGGAGGAGGAGAACACAACGACTGGGCAGCAGCAAGAGGAGGAAAAGGAGGAGGCATCGGAGGAGCAGCAGGCAGACAACAATAATAGCAGCAGCAGCAGGATCACCATTAGCGGGGACAATAATAACAGCATGACGGACACGGCCAAGGGCAATGGCAATGGCAACGGCAGCGATGCCGTGAAAGCTTCAGCCACAACAACGACCAGCGGAGGATCGGGAGTGGCTGTGCCCACCAAGAGTGCCGTCAGCCAGCGGAACGTGGACATCAAGATCGAGAAGACCAGCAACATGGAGGCGGCCACACAGCAGCTAACCAAGAAGGTCCTCAAGCTGGATTTGGGCGGCAAGAACCTGGACGAATACTCGCTCAAGTCGCCCAAGTCGCCCATAGCTGGTGAGTAATCTTAGTCGGGGAAAAGGGGTTATAGGGAAGAGAATATGGGGAGCTACAGGACAACCTATTCAGGGAGATATTTAAGCCCTTTTTGTGAAGGTTCTCTTTAGTTTCAGTCTCAGAATCCCTAAAGTTCCTAAGGAAAAATATCTAGAGTTTTAAAACTAGTCGAAAAGCTTACTTTGCAACAATTTTCTGGTAAAATCTCTTTAATTTCGATCCTGAAAATCTCAGAACCATTCTTAAGCTAAATATCTACAGATTTTGAACTAATTTGTAAAAAAATTTAACCTAAATACCTCAGAATCCCCAGAGTTCTCAAGCTAAATCTCTGGAGATTTTAAAACTAGACTGAAAGCTTACTTTTTAACTAATTTCTGGTTAGTTACCTTAAATTTCATTCCTAAATATTTCAGAATTTCAAGAGTTCTTGAGCTAATTTTTTGAGATTTTAAAACCAATCAGAAAAAGCTTTTTAAACTCATTTTCTTGTAAATTCTTTTTAATTTTGATCCTAAATACCTCAGAGTTCCTTAACTAACTCTCCAAAAAAAGGTATTTTCTTTTATTTTATCTTTAAATTTATAACCTAAATATCTCCGAATCCCCAGAGTTCTTAAGCTAAATCTCTGGAGATTTTTAAACTAAACTGAAAACTTTTTTAAACAAATTTCTAGTCATTTTCTTTAATTTTCTTTCTAATTTTTAAACCTAAATATCTCAGAGCCTCTGGAGTTCTCCTTCCTTGTCTAAATACCATGTAGTTCGAATATAACAATTGGTTTATTTTTAAATATCTTCAATATAAAATACAGAAGCCTTTAATAATTTAAAGTCTCTCTCTCTCGAAATTCGTTTTGATTTTCGAATCGCGCAAATTGAATTGAAAAATGGCACCCAAGTCTGTGTGTGAAACAAGTATCATTGTATCATTGAACTCGTATCATTGAGAAGGCGCCTCAATTGGCTGGCTGGCAAATTCCATTACGGCTTTCATCAGACTTAATTAGTTTGGCCTGAAAAATACAAATACAGAAAAAAAGCACAATTGGCGGCGGCTTCAATTTCAGCACGTTTCCAATTTCCTCACCGAGTAGAAAAAACTAGATTCGAGCGGAGAATGACAGAAAATATTAGTGATTCGTTCTTCTAGGAAATATCTTCAATTCCGAGGAATTCTTTAAGGAAAGAACTCCCCTGGGAGACTTCAAATAGCATTTTCTGTATGATTACTTCATACTTTTTCCTATGAAGCTGATTAAAGGGTTTTTCTTGGGGAATTTCCTTAGGGATTCAACTGAAATAATATTAAATATAAATTCCCTACAAGGAATTGTTTATTTCATATCAGAAATCAAGGGAAAAGTGAGTGAGATTAAGAGTAATTACTCATCAAGCTGAGAAAACATTTAAGTTCCTTCGAAATCAAGTAATAAACCTCCAAAATAAACTCCACATGGGATTATCTCCCTACAAGTTCCCCGAATTCTCTCGCTGGGCACTTATCAGGCGGAGAGACAACGTTCGATCGCTCTTGGCCTCTTTTGTTTGCTCATATTTCCATAGAGACTTCTGTGCACATTCGTTTAGTGCTTGCGCCAGCAATCTTTTGACCTTGCGCTTCTTATCGCCACCTTATTTATTATTATTATTAAAATATTATTCATTTCGATGGCGCGGGGCTCTGTGTTTACTGTTTACTGTTTACTGTTTACGCTCGGTCTCTGTTTTTTATTGGGGCTTTGATTTATTCGCAGCACGTTTGCCGCATCAAACATCGCTGACGTCGTCGGTGGACGTGGAGGACCGGAAGACATTACGAGAGGCCTTATACCAGGGTATATTCCACCGACACCGCCGCACCATCTTTGCCGTGGGCAGCTTCCTGCGGATGCTGCGCAGCCGCAACTCGCAGTACAACACGATACGCAGCTCGTCGGAGGGCGAGGATATCGATGAGGTTAGATAAGACCCAAGTATCTCCCACCCAATGTATGATCCCACGCCCATTCCGCACATCTCCACCAGCAGAAGCAGCTAGAGCAGAAGTTGGAGCAGGAGCATAAGCAGCTGGAGAAGCTGGAGGAGCTGGAGCCTCAGCCTCTTGATCATGAACCCAGCCAGCCTCTGACCCTGCCACACGAACAAGAAGTAGCCACCACATCGTCGTCATCCGGACAGCAGCGACAATCGGAATCGTTTTAGAAGGCCTGGCTGCTAGCGTTGAATTTGAATTTAAATTTGGAGACATGTATTTATTAGCGCCATCCCCCATCCGCGTATTATTAACTGCTATTTTACGATTACCATAATACTTACACACACGCATCGTGCAACCATGAGACTAGCCACCTGTTGTGTTAGCATTTAGAGAGCCATATTAGTTCCGTAATAGCAAGTAGAACTTACGATCGCGACCAAGATCATTCCCCGGGAATCTGTATCTGTACATTCCTCAGCTGCTTCATCTCGAAGCAGCTCGCCTTATCTTCTTAACTGCAAGCCACAACTAAAACTTAATACCTAACTAACTAACTTACTTACTTACCTTTACCTTTACCTTTATCTTTACTACAAACTTAACTTTGTATTTGAACTCAGCACTCTTCTTTCTGGGCGCACAAACCCCTCTGTCTGTCGGTCTGTTTTTTAATGATTTAGGTTATAGAACAATCAATTTTTTTAGAATTAAAGTGATTATAGATTTATAGGCTTTTTAAACTTTAAATATTTTATATATTCATACAGTTTTTTTTTTACTGAGCAACTTAAATGCTTTTCAAACGTAATTTTTTTTTATATTCATAAAGTTTTTTTTTTTTTTTTTTTTTTTATTGAGAAGAAAAAGTTGGGTCTTTTTTTAGAAGTAAATTGATTATATTTAGACTTAAATGCTTTTCAAACGTTACATTTTTTGTATATTCATAAAGTTTAAGTTTTTTTTTTTTTTTTTTTGTTTTATTGAGAAGAAAAAGTTGGGTCTTTTTTTTAGAAGTAAATTTATTATATATAGACTTAAATGCTTTTCAAACGTTACATTTCTTTTATATTCATAAAGTTTAAGTTTTTTTTTTTTTTTTATTAGAAAGAAAAAAAGGATCTATAATCTATAGCCTGCTGTTACTTTTGCTAGAAACTTATACTATAGTGCTATATAGTTTCCTTAAAGTTAAGAGCTTAAAACCGAGGTAAATCATCAATAATGTAAGAGCTTAGCGTCATTCCATTCGTTAATTGCATTTAACCCCAAATCGGAGCGGTGCTGGGTATCAAGATAGTCGCATTCCAGATCGACTATGGATCTATATTATTTTTGTCAACTGATTAGTCAGTTTAATTAATTTTTTCATATATGTAATATGTCATTGGCATTCGTTTTTCATTGCAAAGGGAACAAAACTTATAAAGGCAGCGAACGAGAGTCTGGAGGAGGAGGAGTAGAAATGTGTTTTTTAAACGATGAACAAGTTGATATATATTGCGCCTAGACCTAATATATACATACCTATATATGTAGCAGCTATATACGATATATATATACAAATGTACGCGTGTACACACGATTGTTGTTGTCCCCCCTATATACTATTATATAAAATGTTATCTGTAATTAACTTTGATTTGCAGTCCCAATCGTTCAGATTTCATGTAGATCCTAGAACTAAACGGATAGTTTAGATGTTTAAGGCGACATTTTGTACAGACACACCGAGAACAATATGTATTTGCTAAACTAAAAACTAAAAACCAAACTGTTTCAAGCGTAGCCAACTCTGCATACCACACCATCCCCCACTAAACCCCGACTTGATTTTGATTTTTGGAAACAATAAAAACCCAATGAAATGCTACAAGTAAGCGCAAGCCTTTGTTTAATCTCTCTTTCTGGAAATCCTTTCAGTTCCTCAAGCGGCGTGGCTCGAAGCTCCTGCGATTTCCGCACCTCTTCGATCGTTGATTGTTCCAGTGAAAAATTAGCTAAACTTAATAAAAGTCCAGTAAGTTAGCCAAATCTGGGCCACAAGTTGGTAAAGTTGAAGGCTCCGGCAGGTGGTGCCCACATCTGTGGCATGGGTATGGTCAAGGGCGGTGGCATTCTTCCGCCCAGGCTGGATATGAACTCCTGGCGAAGATATATATATTTAAATTGGGTTGAGGGGAGGTTCCTTCTTATAAAGGTTGACTAGAAAAACGTAGAAACTAAGCGAGATTATTTTGTCATTTGTTTTTAAGAAAGCTTAACCCGATCTATGTTTAATTTTTAATTATGAGAAACATCTTTAAAATACATTATTTATAGTAATATACGTATTATAGTGCAAGAAACTATAAAAAATAATGATAGATACATATATTTACAAAAAATTAGAGCAGAGATGGACACCAAATGTCAAGCTAGGAGCCGCCCTAAAGTCAAGAGAAAGTAAAGCAAAACATTAACTGAAGCCAGTAGAGCTGTAAAAACATCGATAGTGCTCTCACTCGATATTTTCGATGGGGATAGTCCAAACCATCGATAATATCGATACTATCGACAAAATAAAATGGGCTTAACACAATTTTACTTTGCTTAAACAAACCAATTTAAATGGCATAATTTATGAACGATTTTATGTATTAAACAAAAAACAATTAAATTCAATCACATTACTGTCTATATTGAATTTATATATAGATAGTTTTTGATATTAATGAATAAATATTAATTTAAAATGTTTCGGTCCCATCTTAAGAATATAAGAATTTATGATTATATTTATTTTTATATTATATTTATTGGCAAAAACTTGTACATTTTATACGAATTCACTGATTTGCTGCTAACGCGATGTATCGATGGTAGAAAAAAAACAGTCGATTGGGACCCGGAGCACAGCATTATCGATAATATCGATAGTTTTACAGCTCTAGAAATCAGTATCCTTTTTTGTGACCCCCAAAGCACGATGTTGGTCCCTGACAACGTTATCTTGTGTAGGTTTGGTTTTTGTAACTCTTACAGCGCGAAAAATACTCGAAATAAAAATAAATTCTAAATAAAAGAACTTAAAGCCTGGCTTACTCACCTGAGGCGGCGGCGCGGCCACCACATAGGTGCCCTCATCGACGGCCTTTTGGATCTGGGCCCTCAGGGCGGCCACCTCCCTCAGGTTCTGCTGGGTGACCTGCACCTTGGGGGCTGCCTTTGAGCTGGGCAAACTCGGTCCCATCAGCCAGGTGGGTGTAATCACCTGGCGGCGCCACTTGAGCACCTGAGGTGCGCCACAGACCAGAGCCACGAGGCAGAAGCTTAAGAGCGACCAGTGCATGGTGCTGTGCGGTAAATGAATGCCTGAACTCCAGAGCTAGAGCACCCAGTTCAAGATTGACAGAGTCAGCAGTCTGCCGATGACCTCAGTTCAGGTTTTGAGAATTTATTATTATTTGTTATATTACTTTTATGTTGGCAGTGAACACGCAAAACTGTGTTCTGTTAAGACTTTTTACATGTAACTTTTTTACGTGTAACTCGCCCAAGGTTCTCTCATTTAAAGTTAAGTTAAGTCTGCCGACGACGGTGAAAAAAAAGAAGAGAAAACGTACATCCAGGGATTCGCCTACTCCGCTGCGCCGGCAGCAGCGACACCGGGCACATCCTGGGGCTCCTCCTTGATATGCACGTCGTCGTCCTCCTGGTCCTCCTTGCTGTTCTCGTGCAGCAGGACGTACTCGCGCGAGCTGAAGCCAAACTTGATCACGTCCTTCTCCATCAGCTCGTAGTACTTGCGGCCGTCGATCTTCTTGTTGTTGAGAAACGTCCCATTGGCCGACTCCAGATCGATGAGGTACAGGCGCACGCGTTTGCCGCTGCTCCCGTCGTCGCGCTCGAACGGCACCAGACGGTACTGGAGGGCGGCGTGCTGCTTGGAGCAGCTGGGATGATCGACGGCCAGGTCAACCACCTTGCGGTCACGTCCGACCAGGAAGCAGCTCTGCCGATGAATGTGCAGCGTCGGCAGCGCCGTTTCGCCCTTGAACGGATACAGGCGCCAGCGTCGCTTGGGCTTGCGGGCCTCTGGGGGTTCCGAGTATTTCACCACCACACCGTTCACCTTGTTCGTGTCCTCGGTGAGGGCACCGCTCAGTCCGAAATTGGGCTTCTCCTTCTCCAGCGGCTCCTCGTCCTCCTTGGGAGCCTTCTCGTCGCCCTGCTTGCCCCACTCGTAGTGCTCGTCATCGTTCCGATTGCGATTGTCGCGACGCTGGTTGCGGTCACGTCCGCCACCGCCACCGCCGCCGGCGCCGGCGCCGCGATGAGATCGATCGCGGGGACTCCGACTGCGGCTGCGACTGCGGGAGAGGGGAGAGAGAAGAGGAAACATGAGTCTGGCTACGAGCTAAGGTTTCACTTCGCAGTAGAGGCAATGTTATTGTTTAAATATACCCACCGAGCTGGCCTCCTGTCCGGCGAACGTCGCTGGCGATCCCGCTGCTGCTGCTCCCCCCTATCCCTGCTCCTCTGCCTCTGTTGTCGCTGCGCTGGCGAACGCTGCCTGCGCTCCTTGCTGCGCTCCCTGCTGCGCTCGCGTCCACTGCGATCGCGGCGCATGTGATTGTCCCGCTCGCGGTCTCGGTCCCGATCCCGCTCCCGCTCCCGCTCCCGATCTTTGTTGCGATCCCTGTCACGGTCACGCTCCCTATCCCTGTCCCGATCCTGGCGCTGCCGCGTGTTGTTGCGATGAGAGCCGCCCCTCTCGGGTGAGTCCCACTTGGAGCGTGGCTCCTGAACCTCCCCGGATGGCTTGGAGCGCTTCTCCTGCGGCGCCTCCTGGTGCGGCGAAGACGCCTTCTTCCTGTCGCTGGGCTGCTTCTGCTTCTGCTTGCTGTCACCCGCCGAAGAGGAGTGGCTGTGCTTGCTCTTGCGGCTGCCGTCGGAGCTGCTGCTGCTCTTGGAAGTCGATGAACTGGTACTCTCGCGGGTGGCGGCGGTCTTGCTTGGTCGCTGCTTGTCCCGCTTCGATGGCTTCGTCTCGTCCTCGTCGCCGCTGCCAATACCGGGCACTGGTGGCTCTTGGCCGCGCTCCCGGCTGCGTCGCCGGCCCATTATCGGATGGGGAATTGTGTCAAAACATAGGCGGCGTGGGCAACGCGATGAAACGGGGGAAAACACCGGGAAAATAGCCACAAAAATGGAAAGTGGAAACAGTGGGACGCAGGCGCTGGAGTGACCGTTGCTCGTGGCCAAGAAAATGCTAAGCAGCCAGGGATATAGATTTTCGCGGCTCTGGTCACACTTCAACAGTGGTATGCCGGTATTTTGGAATTATTTCTTATTTTTCGGATTTAAATAAAGCTTTAAGACTGCTTGAATGGAAAGAACAGAATGTTTTAGCATAAATTGATTTGACTTCCTTTTAAAAATCATAATACCCTCTGCAAGGAAATAAAATGGGTTTTTTTTAGGGCTGCATAACAAGCATAAAAATATACCGTTCAAATACCGTCATGAACTAACGGTATATTTTAAAATTAATAATTATTTCTAAAATTAAAGGGGATATATGTTATTGTATGAGTTTACACTGTAGCAGTAATCTTTTAAATTGTAGTAATACAGATAAACTGTAATTGATTTAAGTTCATTGGTAAAAATACTTAACTAAATTAAAGGTCTAGAGAATCAGATTTTTCAGATTTAAATACTGTTGGTACTATACTACACCTTAAAAATAACAAAATGATTTATATATTATTGTAATCTTTGTTTTTTATTTTCTAGATTGCATTTAATATTTTTTTCTTCGAGCACCGAACTAGTGTTCGCGTTAGTCCTTGAACATTTGCCCAGCGCTCAACTGGCCCTGCCTGGTCACACTGTTCTCACCTCAACTGAGCGCTGAAAAGGCAGACCGAATTAACCGTGCGAAAATCGAGCGAAACAATTCACCTGCCAATTCTGCTGGCCAATGCCATGCCATGTCCTTAATTGCCAAATAAACCGGACAGCCATGCTGTTGTGCGTCCTGCAGCAGCAGCAGCAGCAGCGGCGTTCGTAAGCAGAATCGTCGTTGCAGTCGTCGTCGTCGTCGCCGTCGGCGTCTGCGTCGGCATCGCAGTCGCAGTCGCAGCCGAACCCAAAACAAAGTGAGCAACGAGAAAGGACACTGAAAATCCGGGATATTGGCGAATCCTGGGACAGCCACAGGATGACACCCTTTGACGACTTTGTTTATCTGATCAACCACGTGCTGCTGGGCGAGGAGCCGGTAAGTGAAACGCACACCCACACCTCCTCCTGTCCCTCCTCGCCACAATTACGCATTGATTTTTGGACCCGTGCAGACCATCGAGGACTTCATACTGCTGGTGGGCACGCTGGTGGCGTTCATAGCCTTCATTCTCTGGTGCTGCTTTCCCATCCAGCCCAAGGTAGGTCCTCCAGTCCGCAACCTAACCCGGAATAACCCAACTATTTGCCTTGCCAGGAGCCCGGGCCGCATCGCCAGTTCACTTGCAAGATCATCCAGAATCCCATCAAGGCCTTCGATGCCTCCACCAGCACGGATGATGCGCCCCCCAACGCTGGTGGAGCAGCTGGAGCCGGCACCAGCTCTGGTTCGGGGAACTTGCAGTACAACGGCAGCAGCGGAAGCGGCGGAAGTGCCAGCGGCAGCTACAGCAAGAACGGCACCGTGGCCATGCACAACTATTACGTTAAGAACGGGCATCACTGCTGCACCTAAGAGGCAGCACTCCGCGGGCCCCCGTCGCCTCTGTCCCTCCGGCCCAAGGCCGGGCGATGACAGACGGGGATGGGGCCCAGCTTAGTGCTTATGCCGCCTGAGTTACGTTACCATTTTTCCAGAGCGCACAGCCATCCATATGCGCATCGGCATATCGATCGGGTCTCGTGCCAATTGGTTCGACAGGTTGTTGGGGAGCAGCTGAAAGCTGCCACTTTGCATTCGCAGGCACATTTGAATTGTAATTGCTCAGACTGATTTGTTTAGAAGGAACAGGACGATGGAGGACGAGGAGAGGCACGAGCAGGGTCAAGGCCGCACACACATAAACACACACACACACACAGCCCCCGGCAAGTTTCTAAAACTTCCTCGATATCTACATACATACTATATATTGTGTATTATATATATCTGCATAAAATGTGTGTGGACATGCCAAGAACAAGAGCAAATTAGGCTGACTCTTGAGTATTTATTTCCGTGTGAACCCATCCAAGAAAGGGGAAGAAAACCTGAGAGGAAAACTCCAAGACATTTGCCAACAGCGAGTTGTGCAAGCAAAAAAATTAAGCCCTTAAAATACGCTCAGCAGCCGGGTTGAGGAGACTAAGGACTCTCTCCCCCTATACATATATACATATATAAATATATATATCTTTAAGATGATAAATTATGTACACACACACACCACAATTAATTAGCTTTTAGATGTTTTTTGCCCTCGAATCGCTTTTGATTTCCATGTACTTACGTGTCTGTATTCGCATTCATATTGATGTGTCTGTGTGGTGTCAGTACGTGTGTTAACCGCAGAATATTTGATCTCATTTAATGACCTATATTTATTTTTGTGATTTGTGATTGTAACTCCAAGATATTCCACGCTCCACGGGGAGCAGAAGGACAAGGAAGGGCTTGTAAATCCCTCTCTGCAAAGCAAACGAAAAACGAAATCGAAACAAAACCTAACGACAAACAAAACCGACTAAAAAAAGTGTATTTCTTGTATATGGCAGGGTTGGGCAGCAGAAAAGGGGACCGGAGCCGCCTAAATCATAAGCTAGAGGGAATATGTAAGCGAAAGAATGGATAAAGCTTTGTATTTCTTCGGAAAAATAACTCTCAGAGCCTCTAGTACTCTTGAAAACCTAACGAAAAGAGCTCCTGGAGCTTCAAGAGCTACTAAATGCCCATCCAGGCTTTATTTATTGTATATATTGAAGGGAAACCCTTTGATAATGCTTAGAGCGCTGTATTTCTTCAGAGAAACAACTCTCAGAGCCTCATCCAGTCAGAAGAACCAAATGAAAAGACCTCCGGGAGCTTAAATAGCTACTAAGTGTCCATCCATGCTTTATATTGTATAATTATGCTCGCGAAAAGAAGGGAAAACCCCTGATAATTCTTAGCGTACTGTATTTCTCCAGGATTTTAACCCCTAAAGCCTAAAAAACCCTAGAAAGAGAGCTTCGGGAGCTTAAAAAACCACTAAGTGCCAATCCAGGCTTTATTTATTGTTGTATATTGAAGGGAAAATCTTAGATTTTTCTTAGCGTGTGGTATTTCTCCAGAGAAACAACTCGCAGAGCATTATTCACTCACAAAAACCACAGAGAAGAGAGCTCCGGGAGCTCAAAGGCCCACTACGTGCCCATCCATGCTTTATACTGTATATTTTAGCAAGCGTAACGAAGGAAAACCCCCTGATAGTCCTTAGCGTACTATATTTCTCCAGAAAATTAACCCTTTAAGCCTTGAAAAACCTTGAAAAAACATATATTGTATGTATTATTCCGATATTCCCCAAGAATCCCATCCACCCAATCATGCTTATCAGCATGACACTCGAGGAGGCGACCGAGCGACCACTTGAGCTATTCGATAATTGAAGCGAAATGAAAGGCAGTCAGGCTTCGTTAACATTTGTCTTAGAATGTATTTATAAATTAATAACAATGGTAGTATCAAGGGTATATGTATTAGATAACGTTAACAAGTAGTTCCTACGGCACACAATCGGAGAGCGCGAGAATATCAACGGAAGTTCGGATGCATGTGTGTCGTGGCAGGAAGATGGATGAATATCGTGGGGCACTCCGCTTAACTGCTAGTATCTCGTTTTGGGCTTTGGCAACGGTTCAAACATTTTGTGGATCGTCCTAAACGCTAAGGGATATACACAGGATTGTCTATATATATATTTACAACGCGAAATAAATAGAAATCGCCGCTGGAAGCTTCGTCGTTTAATCCTAAAAGACAGTCTTAGGCAATAATCAAAGGCAAAAAAAAAAAAACAGGAGGGAGCAACCTCCTTCCCTTCATTGTAACTAAACTCTCACTCGATCGAGGCTATGCTATGTAGCTCTAGCAATTGGGTTAATCTCTCCTGGTGCCAGCACCAAAAGCTTTGGTCTCTCTCCGGGGAGGCATCACCACTAGCTGGTGCTGCAGTCCCTGGGAAAGAAGACGTTCATCTCGATGAGGATCTGCAGGACGATGAACACGCCGTAGACGGTGAAGAGGGCCACGCCCACCTTCTTGGTCAGACGGTAGCCACTGCAGCTGAGGATGATGAAGAGGGCCACCGTCGAGATGATCAGGATGAGGATGTTGTACTCAATGCCCTGGGTGCCCACCTGCTGGGGCTCGCCACTGCCGTAGTGGATGCAGTTCTTGATGAACCACGGCACGCCCAGCGACAGCAGGATGGCCAGGGAGTTGGCCCCCAAGGAATTGGACACTCCAATGCCATTTTCACCTGGAAAATGAAAGAGGAAATTAATTCTCCATATTAATTTAGGTAATTTAAAGCTAAAAAACTCACCATTTCTCAGCGAAATGAGACTGGAGACGGCCTCCGGCATCGTAGAGCCGGCGGCCAGGAAGGTGAGACCCATCACAATGGTGGGCACATGGATGGCCACCCCAAAGGCCGTGAGCATCCAGACAATCAGGTAGGCATTGCCGCCGATGCACAGGATGCACATGATGAAGGACAGCGGGTACAGGCGGCGGTGCTTCATGGGGTGCGGAATCAGCAGGGACAACGTGAACTTGATGGGAAAGACAAAGATCCACCAGAACTGCATCAGGCAGGAGGCGCCGCGGGGATAAACGTAAATGCTCTGGGGCAGGTCATCCTCCTCCTCGTCCTCGCCATTCCCTAGAGAGTTTGGGAATATTTATTCAATATTATTTAAGGACTTTTATTAAGAACAAAGAGAACTTACAGTGCTTGGAGTGAGTGAGGTTGGCCGTGGAGGACATGGAGGAGGTGTTCTCGGGCAGATTCACCACAAACAGGCCGTCGCCGGACAGGGGATCCTTCTTCAAGGGCAACTGGGCCTTGGCACTGTTCTCTGGCGGCTCGGTGAGGTCTGGAAATTAAATTGGAAGACAGGATTAAGTCAGGAATAAGGAAGTCCTTGAAGTAAACCTTACCGTAGCGCGTGGAGAAGCAGCAGTTCATGCGATCCTCGATGAACACCCGGATGGCGGGCATGAACTTGTTGTTGTTGAACGTGATGAGGTAGTAGAGCACCAGGAAGCCCATCATGATGGCCGATTCCGTGAAGCTGATGCTGCCGCCCCAGGCCAGGACCAGCAGGATGATGGTATTGAAGATGTAGATGAAGCAGTCGCGGGCTATGGGCCACCAGTCCAGCTGCACGGGCTAAAGATGGATTAAATTGGAGGATTAATCATCGATTTACTCACTACTTAAGGCTTTATCTATCACTATTTTTGGCTATCTTTAATATTTAATTATAATTCTGACTAATTAAAATGGAATTTATCTTACCTTTTCGATGGCGAGGGCAGCCAATCCCGCCACACCCAGAGTATTGAACATAAGAGAGCCAATAATCGTGCCCAGACCCATGTCCGAGTCCAGGATCAGGGTGCTGATCGTGTTCGTAAAGAACTCGGGCATCGAGGTGGCCGTGGCCATAAAGGTGGCCGCCGCCACGTCCTTGGACAGATGCAGATCCTCGCAGATGCACTCCACCGTCGGCAGGAAGTAATCGTTGCAGATGATGGCCAGCAGGATGAAGAAGTAAACCGCTGCGAAGACGTGCAGCACCACCCATCCTTGCCGGAGTTGATCCACTGCAAAGGGGAAATAAATATAAATATATTAAGATCGAAGCAATATCAATCAGCAGAGCCATAAGGCCATCATAAAGCACCCCCATTCCGCTTCAATGTCAACGCTGCGTATGTGTGATATACTCGAAGAACCATTATTACTTTGTCCCTAGAAACACCATCCAACCACCCACCCACTCATGCTGGACAGATCCCATCTAGCACACATGGCAACCGTCCGCGGATTAGATACGGATACGGCCATCGATCCCCAGTAGTCATTCCCTAATTTTAGGCCCCAACAAAAGACCTGAGACACCGTAAACATGCGGCGGAATCTTATCGCGGCTCTTATTAAAAAAATCTAGACCCGTTTCCCCGGGAGATATCTCCGCCATCTGGTGGGCCGTGTAAGTGCTCTCTGTAGTGCCCCGCGGCGATAAGAAAGCGATTCCCGAGTGTTCCGCCCTACGCGCGGAGACACTGTCTCGTGTCCGCGTGTCCATAGCTCTGGATCTCCTCCAGGTACTCCGGCTACACTCTGTGGCACTACATATGATGACTCTATAAACAGACTATGCGGCCCGCCTGATTTATTGGCCATTGAATTGCCGCGTTGATAGTGCCCAGATAGTGCGGCCCGGCGAGTGCTGAAGCAGGAAAGGCATTGGGCCAAGACAAACCGGACAAGCGGATAGCGGACACTGGATAGCCATGGCCAGCATGGCGGACAACGGACACGGACAGTGCTCAGGGACAAGTTCAATTTTATTTATTTACTTTATGCTACTTTGATATCAAGAGGGAATGGGCAAGGGAGAACGCTCAAGGGATAATGGAAACTGGGAAGGGACAACGGACAAGGGACAACGGACAAGGAGCATCAGACAACGGATAACTGACAACAGAGTACAGACATCGGACAATAGATAACAGACAACGAAAACTGGTAAAGGACAACGGACAGCAAACAACCAAAAGACAACGGACAAGGGACAACGGATAAGGATTAACGGACAAGGAGCATCAGACAACGGCTAACGAACAACGAACAGAAAACAAGCAACGAACAAGGGACAATAGATAAAAGCAAAATATACTGGTAAAGGATAACGGACAACAAACAACGGACAAGGTACAACGGACAAGGGACAACGGATAACGAACAACGGACAACAGAAAACAGGCAACGAGCAACGGACAATAGATAAAAGCAAAGGATACTAGTGAAGGACAACGGACAACAAACAACTGACAACGGACAAAGGACAACGGAAACCTGCAACGGACAACGGACAACGGACAACGGAGAACTGACAACAGAAAAGAAACATGAGACAACGGATAACGGACAACAAACAACGACAAGGGACAACGTAAGACGTTAAAAGACAACGGAAAAGGGACAACGTAAGGTGTTAAAAGCCAACGGACAAGAGACAATCGATAACAGACAAAACAAACTGGTAAATAACAATGGACAACAGAAGCTCCAAGTTCATCTGTCCGGAACCTGCCCACCGCAAACATCGTTACAGGTCCGATCTAGGTCACCTCTGGCTTACGGTTATCGGCTCCGTTCCGATATCAATGGACAATGGACAGCAAACACAGAGATGGTGGCTCACGGACAAGTTCAAGTTCAGACGCTCCAGCTGGATTATCGGCTATCGAGGAATTCCGATTAGAAGCCGGAACTGAAAGCAAACTTACCCGTAAACAGGTCGGCGAACTCGTCCATCGGAGAGCCCTCATTTTCGCCCGGACACGTGGCCCGCGGCAGAATGTCCAGGAGCAGCTGCTCGTCGAAGTAGCGCAGGGAGGCCACCAGAAAGCTGCTATCGTTGCCGGGTGCTGCAAATACACAGAGAGAGAGGGAGGAGGAGCAAAATGAATCGATTTGTCATCATTCGGGGTCTAGGAGATGCATATCTCAACCCTGACTCCCTTCCAGGTTAATGGTAAATGGTTAATGGAGAATTCGCGGCGGCGATAAGATTAAGTCGGAACTGGAATGACAATATATCGCGCCACTCAGACTGACAGCCCTGCAATTATCGCAATCAAAATCACCAATCACCTCTGTAGGGGTATATTGGGTTCTACGAAGGGTTTAGAGGTGGGAAAATTATATAGAAGTTGAGTCTGGAAGGATCTCCAATAGAGCCTCTATTTTAATTGGTAATATATAATTTATGTAAATAAAACAAAAAATAAAAAGCGTATTTGATCTTGACGTTGGAATATATAAAGAGAATGACAAACTTTCTCTTCCCTGAACTTTCTCCTGGTAGAACTTTCCATCTGCACTCAAAGTTGGAACATAAATAACTCATTAAACTTGTTATTTTATACTTTAACTGAAATTGTAGAATTAAGAAGACTATAAACTATATAGTTTCAGGGGCCGAAAGGGGGTGTTGCCGTTGTGCCAAGTCAGTGATTATTCAGTGATTTCTGTCCGACATCTTTTATGGCCCATGGCAGGGGCCTTTTGTGTTAGTCAGAGAGCCAGAGACTATTATGATTTCATTATAATTTCTGCAGTTCGCACGAAAAACGCTCGAAGAAAAACAAAAACATTCCATTCATATTCGTGGTCAGATAACCAATTATATAGCCCTAAGTGTCGGTGCAATTAAGTACGCTTCGGGGGTTGGATTCCCACCGCGATTGCCAATATTTTACAACATTGTTATTTAGCCATCTGCTCGCTATTTGTTATTATTATTATTGTTTCGGTTTGGCAACAATTGCATTGGCAGCGCGGCCCCAAAATAACTGCCGACAGTCATGGACACTCTCTGCTCCGCTGATGATGATGATTTGTTGATGTTTGGTCTGGGCTTTGTGTCTTAATGGCTTTACGATCTCCTAGGAAGGGGTTTCTTTGCTCGATTCTTGCCTGCCATTATCTGGCCAGAAGGGCGAAGACTCAGTCTAGGTCTGGGACAGTTTGCCTTATCAGAAATTTATTTCTTTATGCCCCCCCACAAAGTGAATAATCATTGCTGGGGCTGCTCTTTTGGCGGAGTCTAGGGACTAGCCCAACCTCTTGACCCGATTCCATTGGCCATTGTTCTCGCGGCGAATTGCGTGTTAGCTCTGATTTTTCACTGATTTTTTTTGCTTTCTGTTTTATGTTTGAAAAGAAGATACACACAGCTGCAACATCGATGCCACATTGCGATTGCAGCGGCGACAAGAGCAATAATTGAATAATTAGCAGCCATCTCCAGTTGAAAAAGTGGAAACATGGCAAACAATCGTGCAAATTACAGAGAGAGAAAAAAAAAAGAGTCAGTTTGGAGACATACTCCCTCGATAAAAAATGCAAACAGAAATCACATCCACAATGGGCTTTCTACGTGGGCCACCTTCGCCTTTGCATGTCTCGTGTCGCCGCGTCTCGAGAAAACTCTTGGCCAACTAAACGAATCTAACTTGGCCAACTGACTGAATCTCACACACATCTGGCTTCGGTTGGCATTGCATCTGGAATGCATTTTCGTGGCAGAACGTGTCTACGAGTAAGTGACGGCCCAAAACCCGAACCGAACACTAAAACCGAACCATAAACACGCCGAGCCGAGTTTAGCAGACAAACAAGTTTATTGAACTTGTTGGCCAGCGCGAGAGGCCCAAGCACTCGAAACAATTTCTTAGTAAGTTTTAATTACTAAGAATTTTATAAAAATGTCCCAGAGAGAAAAAGATTACAGAATTCTATATGGAACGGAGAAGCGTAGGATTCAGGTGTCTGAATGTCTCGCTTACCACTTGCGGAATTGGGAATGCATGACTAAGGACAACCATGTTACACATAGAATTTCACACAGAATGCGTTCACCAACTAGGTAATTTTTTATTTATTCCTATTCCTACTACAAAGTTCTGACTTTGCTTTAAAATTGTATACAATTTCCTTGAGAGGAAAAAAGCACAGAATTGTATATGGAACAGAGCAGCGAGGATTCAGGTGCCTGAATCTCTCGCTTACCACATGTTGAATTGGTAATGCATTCCTAAGGACATCCCTGTTTCATATAGAATTCCACACAGAATTCTTCAATCACATGAACCAAAGTCCAACTAGGATTTGATTTACTTTGCTTTGCTTCTCCCCTCAAATCGGATTAGTTTATACCTTTGAGCCCCTTGAAAATCTTGAATTAAATTTACAGTCATGACTCTCGCTGGGCTTGGGATCCTCCTCCTGCTGGCGCCCTTAAAACTAACACTCGGTGCTGGGAACAGAGGCAACTGCAGCTTCCTGGGAAATAGCACTTTCAAGTTAGTCTGCAATGGCGAGACAATCGAAGATCATTTTAATTTGTATCGCGACAATCGAGCGCCCAAAAACACGCCCTTCAGTGTGTGGGAGAGCGAGGGCCCGGATGACAGCGACGATCTAATTATCCTGGTCTCCTTCCACGACAACTATCTGCACAACTTCCAAACGTTGAGGATTGAGAACTACGCCCATTCAGACGCCCAGCACACCTTCGAGGTGAAGTCGAACAGCTATTTCAAAAAAATTAGCTACACCCCGTCCCTCCTGTACTGCTTTCCCATCGGCCTGCGGTATCCGATGGAGCTGCGTAGCCACTGCCTGGGCATTGGCCGGAGCACGGAGGTCGCCAAGAAGCCGGTCCTCTTCTACGCCATGGAGGACTTTAGGCCCCACAAGAAGCTTACCGGAGGTGACAGTACAGTCGTTCCTTTCGGAGCTCTTATGATTGTCTTGTCTTCGTTGCTGGTCCTCGTTCCATAGTCTTGTTTTGTCAGAGAAAATCGAATATTTATTTGTAAGCCAAAATCATAAGCAGAAATTAGCGATAAATTGTCTTATTATTTGTATTCTTTCTTTTTTTATGGCAGGTAAAGTCTTATATCGACAAAAATATCGTACTCATATCAAAAGAATATCTGTAAATTTAAAACATCGATAAATATCGCATTTACAGTTGAGAAATCAATATTTATTTATTTTACGTCTTTTTACATTTTTAATGTTTATCTTTGGTTTCTTTTATCAAGCAGAATATTGACTTATCGCACATATGTATATAGCAGCGTTAAAATATCGATTTATATATCGATATATCGAAATTTTCTTTTTTCCCTAAAAGCCGTTAACCAAAGGGCTTTATTATAATAATTATTAGCTTAAAAATTAAAAAAATTAAATTAATTGGCCTTAGAGAAGAATATTCTTCTCTTTAGGAACAATATTCTCGATTTTTTTTTGTTTTTCTCATTTAATTTCTCGGTATTTTTCCGAGTGCAGCTCTACGCTTATGCGATATAGTGGAAAACCCAACCAGCACGACACGACAACGACGGCGAGAGATCGCTTCAAAGTCGAGTTCGATTCCAGAGAGTCGTCCGGGCTTGGATAGGGACGGAAATCGCGGAAATTTATGCCGTGGTTAGGAGCCCGCCGCCCGCCTCGTTCAGGGCTAAATCGGCGATTACGGGAAGTCCCAGACCTCGGGTACTCCACCGATCCCATCGATCCAATCGATCGAATCGATCGAATCGAATCGATCCATTGTGCAACTCTACGTTGCCAAGGCTCCCTGCTTGGTAATCGATAATCGTCGCGTTTTTCTTTGTTCCAATTACCGCCAGCGAGGGCCAACCGAAGAGTATCGAAATAAAATGCAAATTCGAATCAAAGTCGCCCAGCGAATCGAAGCGAAGGAAAGAGCTTCCAGCTGGCGCGAAAAGTGCTGGCTAATTGTTTGGTAAATACGATTTATTCGGTTGGTTCGCTGCCAGTTGGTAATGATTATGGTAATGGTTATGCGCCCCATCACTGGCCAACAAAGGTTTTAATTTAATTATGGAGCTTAAATAAAATAATTGCACTCCCTTGAATTGTAACACATAAACTAATTAATTATTTGACAAAGAAACAAATTAAATAAATAAAAATGGCATGCTAAAGCACATGCCCAAGTACGCCAATGGCCATGACATGAAAAAGGGAGTGATAAGGGCAGGCATAAGGGAAATGGGGTTCCCAAAATTATGTAAAGAGAATATTAAAAGATCATAAAAATCGTATTAAGCAACCCTCGCCTACTTCGTGACGATAATTTTGAGGAAGCTGCATCAGCCCCCAATTACTGTCGTCGAACAGGGTAGAAAAAATATCTTAAAAAAGCCCCTAAATAACTCAGCAATTGGCTATTACTCCAATCTAAAAAAACTTTACTGCTCTACTGGTTGTATTCTGTAATTATAATTGGAAACTCTTATTTATGATTTAGTGTTTCAGTCTAGTTTTGCCTCTGGAAAGTGGAGGGCCAAGGGCCTTGCCTATGCAACCCATGTTGTCTGGTGTTTGTGTCTCACGTTGACGGACGACGAGCTTGTTTACCTGTTTGCGCCGGCAAAACAAAACAAAACTAAAGAAATGGAAACGTAAACGAAAACAAAACAAACCAGAGGCAGAGACAGAGCCGAAGCCAAAGCCAAAGCCGTTCCGAACACCACTCAGCAAATAACTTGAAAAAAAATGTGTATAAACAAAGATAGTAGTGCTTGGTGGGAAAACGCATGTAATTACCGATCTTTGGATCTTTGGATGTTTGCATTATCATCATCATCGTCGTCATATCGAAAGCGAAAAGTCCCCCTGATGGCACAGTGCCCCCAAAAAAGCAAGCAATGTAAGATTCTTCCCTTTCATCGTTCCAGCGAAAATCAGAGAATCGGAATTACCGGGCGGCACTCGGCGAGCATATTAATGTGGGCAGAACATCGTATTTATAGATCCGACCCGGGATGGAGATGGGAATTTGGGTTCCCAAGAATCCAGGGAATCACCTGGCTATCGTTTACCGATCGATTACCCTGACCATCCATCCTACCGATCTCCAGATCTCCATTATGTAAGCCGATTATGGCGCTGATGATGCTGCTGGAGGTAAAGATCATGATTTGGCAAAAATTTTGCCAGCAAAAATAATCCATAATTGGAGGAGAGACTCCTAAAAAACCGATTACCAGAACGATTCTGACTTGGATTATTTTCGTGGAATATTATTTTAAGATAATATTATCAGCAGGAGATGACATTGAAAGTTGCTCAAAATATTTCAGAGAACTATGGGGAATTTAACCAAAATGTTGGCTTGAAATTCTTATAAAGAAAAGAGTTTGAAATATAAATAAATAATAGTTCTTGGCATATCATTTACTGAAAAAATAAACAATATTTAAACCAGTTTTTAGTTATAAAAATTAATAAAGAAATAACTAACTTACAGCTTGAAATTTGGGCAATAAGAATAAGGAAGGGTGATAACCAAGTTATTTAATTCAGATCTTAATCTATACTTTAATTTAAAGCCAGAACCCACAAATTGAACTCGTTATGTGCCATTTTATATCTTCAAGAAGCTATTCAATTGGTTATTTCCCAAGAAATCTCTCTGCGGCAATCGCTTAAGATATTGACAATTGGAAAATTCCCGATTCCGATTCTGATTCTGATTATTCGCGTGAATAAGCTGGCTCGATAGGTGAGTGTGTTAACGATTGTGTTCCCTTGGTCGTATCGTATCGTATCGGGCTAGGAGCCATAATGGGTAATCAATGCGAAATCTGAGAGAGTCCGAAAGGAAATCGACTTGCGGCGGCGATAATGAGTGGCACGGGGCACCTGGAGTACAATTTAAATGGCATTAGATAGTGCCCAGCCGCGATTTATGTGTTATATATTAATAGCATATATTCCCGAATCTAAATCCCATTTGCTGTATGAGTTGCCATAAAGCCATCATGTTCCGACACTCGCCGGCATAAATCACGGGCAGAGGGCGATAAGGCGAAAGTGGGTGCAAAGCCACAGCCCGTTGGTCCTCCAAATCCCGATTTGCGATCCCCGGAAACCGCAGGAAATAAGTGCTACTTGATTGATTGATCGATCCCATTCATCCATCCATCCATCCAACGGATAAGTGCGCCCCAGTTGAACTCAAATGTGAACTGAAACCTAAATAGTTGCCATTTTGGGCGACAGGAAGTCTAGATAAGCGAGCGGACTAGTGGCTGGTGATTAGAATAGGCACTAGAATAGGGCCTAATGGGTTTTGGGCCAGGAGAGTGAGTGAGACTAGCAAATATTTGGCACACTTATCCCCATTTCTCCCGGCAAGGTAAACATTTTAAGGGTTTTGTAGGTTTTAAAAATATACAGACAGTATTTACAGATATTTGAGCAGCTGAAGCTTTGATTTTTCCATATATTTTAGGAATATAGGCATTATTAAATTAAATATCAAATACAAATTTACCTTTTAACAAGGAAATGAAAGCTTTAATCAATGTTGAAACCATATAGCAATTAAAGGTGAACAATTTAATAGAGAAATGATACTTTAAATGCTAAATAAAGGTATAAAAAAGGTGGAAGTAAAGAAGTCCATTACAAATTGAGTAAACTTTTCTTTTGTGTGCTTTAGTTCAAAGGTTTATCCATAATTCTTAGGGGCATTCTGTTTTCTGCACAATTTTAGGTTTATTATTACAAAATAATAAATTAAAATCAAAAATCTTAAGAACTTAATAATTTTTGCAAATTTTCTTAGCATTTCCTTATTTCTTACAATAATTTCCTAATTTTTCTCCTAGCTTTTAATATTTAAGAAAGGTTTTCTGTATTATTTCGAACTCACCATCGGCCTGAGTATCCGTTATGAGGCTGCCACATAATACCACGAATAGGCCCAATAAGAGGGCGCCAGTTCTACACATTATGCGATTTTCTAGTGCAACTTGAACAACAACCCAAAACAATCGGCAAGGGAACGGCAAAAAACAAACAAAATAAACAACTTCAGATAATACACGTGCTTTCGGGGGGAACACACTCTAAACGCGGCTGCCTTGTAATTTATTTTTATATTTTCCTGACAGTGATTATCTTTTTCTTGAATTTAATTTCCTGATTCTTATTTCTTTTTTATTTACTAATGCCTAATTTGTTCTTTTCGGTCACACGCGGCGTATGCGCAATGCCAGGTTTCGTATTTCGGTTGGCGGTATTTTTAGGCGGTATTTCGGTATTTCGAGTTAACGGACTTTCGAGCGTTCGAGTGTTCGAATTTTCGAATTTACCGAATTCTCGAGTTTCGGACTTCCGTTCTCGTTTGGTTTTTTTCGACGCCAGCAACCCGCTTGGCTAGAATTGTATCGCACAACTAATTAAGTGCGACCAACTCGCGCCCGTCTTAATAATAATAAAAAGGCAGCGACGCCGACGCCGGCCGCGGCAGCGACAGCGACGCCAGCCGAGGCAGCGACAGCGACAGCGCAGTCCGGGCGGCAGCGACGTATTTTTCGTATTGACGGTTTTATAAAGATATCTCTCTAGTAAGTCTCTAGTCAGTTCACTCTTCACGTTGTCGTGTTTTAATGGCGCGTTTTTAGAGCCTCCTCCTTCTGCTCCTCCTCCTTATTCTTTTCCCTTATCTCATCTCTTTCCCCGCTCTCTCTCTTTCTTTTCTACTCTTTCTTCTGGTTTCCCTCTTTGTCGGAAGGAAAATCGGAAGGGAGACCCCCGGACATCTGGAGTGCAGTTCATTGAGAATAATGTGGAATACCTGGGGATTGCCCCGGCGCGGGGAATACCCTGGAGTTATGCTGCCCGAGTCGGTGGGTTTTTGGAGGTGAAAAATCAGAAAAAAGATCGGGATTGTGTTGAATAAATAAATATATATAATATATATGTGAATAAAAAAATAATCAAGAAATGTGTAATAATAAATAATAAAAATAATTAGAGCTATAATTAACTTTAAAGTTCCCCTGCAACACCATGTGCTCTGCTCACCATGTTTATCAACACTTTCTTGTGTATTCCGCCATTTTAAATTTAGGTTTTCATATATATTTTTATATATATAGAATAGAGCATAATGAGCTCAATAGTTATGGTTAAGCCATATCCATCTGTCTTTTAACTTCAATCTTAGAACCTAAGGTTCCTTGGATACCTTATAAATTATTCCTTATATATATTGGTAATCTTAACTACCAGGTATCCCTTGGTCGTAACAATTATGCTTAGCCCAATACATAAAGCTGGAAGTGTGTGTTCTCTGGCGGAGTCATTAATATACCAGTTACCGTTCTGATAAGGGCGGCGAAATAACAATTGGCCCGACATTTTATCAATCTATTGCCAGTAGTCACTAACCGAGTTGATCGCACAACGATACAGTGCGGAACCTAACTCTAAGGGCAGCTGAAAAAACTATGAGCTACAAATTAGGAGACATGAAGTGCGGCTCTTTAAAATAAGCATTTACAAGTAAATAAATTGATTTATATTACCTTTAAAAACAATAATAAATAATAGAAGCAAACTTTATGGGAAAGCTTGAAATAGAAATTGTTTATATTTGTTTATTTATTTGTACATGTACCTTTGTAGTTTATGATAGTTTTTCGGACACTATTCCCACTTAAATCATTTAAAGGCAATTGCAAACAAAATTAAATCTCTGCCTTGACGGAGCGTGCTCGCCTCACTAATTGATGGCAGATAAATGAGCGAATTTATGAGGATTTTACGAGGCCCAGCACGGTAACGGCTATTAAAAATGTTAAGCAGGGGATTCTCCGATAGCTAAAGTTTGTTTACTCTGAAACGAGAGCTTAGCCAGGGAAATACGGTTACGAATTATGTCCATTATATATATGTATCATAATCTAAATTGGTGTTATCCTGAGTGCGAATGCACTGCTTGTGATGGAATCAGAGAGGAAAGTTCCCACACTTTTGGCTGTTATGTTATCGTGTCCTCCTCCAAAAAGGGTGATAAAGGAGTATTTCAATAAAAGAATTAATTAGTCAAATACCCTAATTATTCTAATATTTTGAGACTTTTGCTGGATCTAGAGATATTTTCCAAAGTGATGTGAGTTTTCTTAGTTTAAAAAATTCTCCCATTCATCATTAATTGTAAGTGTAACCCTTAATATTAGTTTCTTACTGAAATATTACGTATACGCCCCGTCTCTACTTTGTTTTCAATTAGAGCTTTAATGAACGGAACGATAGTATATACAACCCACTGGAAGTAATGAATAAATCAGTCGTGAACACATGTATGAATTATTTGAAGTACAAGTTCTTCTTCCAGCCCTATTACGTATACGCCGGGTGCGAAGCAATAAAAATAAAAGATCCCTGGCAATGACTGGGCTGGGAAAGTGTGCCAAATCCCCCCGTTTGATATATTAGTTTTTCATTCATTGCGATCTCTGGAAATGGGAAGTACGCAAGGGTTATGACGTCGTTATTATTTCGACCACAAAGGATTGTAAATAATAATTAAAAATTTATATGTATTTACCAAGAGAGAAAGGTATTTTCGTGCCATTATCGTTCGCCGATTAGCGGCCAATCAAATCAGCACGCTTCTGAATTTGATTTCGATTCCGATTTCGATTTCGAGCCCCCTTTCCGGGCCTGTTTGTTATTTTTTTTCGGGGGTTTCGCTGGTGGTCATGACGTTGATTCCCCACCGACGACGTCACGGGCCTAGCAGCTGTCCCAGAGAGAGAGATTATATATATAGATATATAGTGTAGTGTGTTTGGGGGTATCAGTACATGGGTATATCAATAACCCGGCGATAAGTCAGCGCGCCAGCAGCTGCTGGCCTCCATTGCACCTGACTTTTGATTTCTGTTTTGCGATATTCGACAATTTAATGCTGACAGACAGGTTGACTTTTTGATTTGATGCGACTTCATTTGGGGATTACGCACAGGGCGCCATTCAGGGAACTATTTATAGTGTTTTCTTTCTGATCAGAATTAGAGGTATTTTCCATTGATTTATGTGAATATTTGACTATTAAATGTACTTTTATAAAAATAATATAAAATAATGATATAATATATATATGTATATATGATATAAAATATTTATATCTTAATAAAATAATCGAAATCTGATATATTTGCTAATAATTAAAAATGTATTTGACTTTATTGAATATAAATAAATTCTATTCTAATCATTTTTCCACCTAAGGTAATTAAATATTACATTTAATGGCGTATACTAAAAAGTAGCAGCTTTTTAAGTCATTTAATTTACTTTTACAAATAGTACATAGTTCGTTATCATAATTAAATATTTGTTTTATTTTTACATGGTGTTTATTCCCTCTATAAATATAGCCTCTTGTATTTAGTTTGGCCAATTAAGTTATCAGTCAAGTTTACTTACTCAACGATAGGTTATTTTGTTTTGTTTTTTCGTTTGAATGAAAAATAAATAATAATATCCAGAATGACAGCTTGATTGTACAGTAATGGTAATATAAGTAAATATAAGCCCTGTTTAAGTTTCTCTTAGTTTTTCACGATTTTTGATAGCAGGTGTTGCTTATTTAGACAGGTTCTTAGTCCTTAGATTGTTTTAAAAAATAAAATAAAACTTTTAATTAAACAACAACCTCGAAAAATAACAAATAATAATCGTATGATTTGCAGATAAAGCCTATAAATAAATAAAAGCCATAAAATGGTGGGTGCTGTGTGAAATCAATCGATTTTCGGCCGGCCACTCGATTTAATAATAATATTGCCGGCTATATACCAGTAATTAATACAAGGGGCAATCTAACCCTAATGCAAAGATTAAGACGATTTTCAGAACAACTACTGATACCAGTTCACATTAATAAATAAATTAAAAACCAAGTTACACTGGTCAGTGCCTAGATACTACATATATTAACTATTAACTTTTTTTGTTGGATGACATCAGCCCAAATCTGGTCCGATTTTGATGTGTATTTCACTTTTCCTTTCCCCAAAAAATTGCGGCGTACGAGGAGCAAATGGGGGCCTCAAGTGCCTGCCGCGATTATCAATCCAGTGCCGGACATCGTAAGTGAGAGTTTGATCAAGATTAGCGGCCACTCCAGTGTCCAGTGGCGACTTAGTCTCGAGCACCCAGCCCAGTCCCAGTCCCAGTCCCAGTCCCGATCCCGCCCCCATCCCTATCCCGAACCCGATCCCAATCCCGGATAGTGGCCGCTCCGCTGGCCAATTTAGCTGGACATTAGGTCCCCGGGAAGCCAATCTAATCGCCGACCGAAAATGTCCGGTTAAGCTTTGGACGTACGTACGACCATTTCGATAGGGACAAAGATCATCGCACAATAACTATCATCTAGAGTCGGCTAAAGTGGTTTTTAAAAGGTTTATAAAATTATATTAATCTAGAAGAAATGTTATATGTCTTTATTTTAAGCGATTACTGGGCCTTTTTGGGGATTTAAATATATATTGTGCTTGTAGGACTTTTTAAATCGTTTATAATGTTTTTAAGGCTCGAACTAGTGGGAAATTATAGAGTGAGAGTTGATTTTTAAACTTTATTCATATAAATCTTTTTATTTAAAGACTTTTTGTATAAATCACTACAGATTTAATCCAATATTTCGGAGAACTAAAAATATATAGCTCAGTTTCTAAAAAAGTGACTCTGAGTGTATAGCAATTTTCTATATTCTCTATATTTTCTATACTATTATCAAATTACCTCTTAGTTACATTAGATATCTTATATCTATAAAGAATAACCCCTCTAAATCTAAAATTTAAATAAATAAATTGTATTTAAAGAACTATGACCTCTAGCCAGGGACTCCCATCATGTAAGGAGAGACAGTCGCCATATTGTGAGTCCCATGGCGGCGACGGCGGCTCCTCCTCTATCTCTATCTCCTTTATAAATATCTCCAGAGGTATTTGGCCACAAGTGGCCGCAGAAATTAAAAAACAAAAAAAATACAGACCCTTATCGCTAATATAAATTATACGGGGCCCCAAATGCACAGGTGAATTACCAATGACAGCCTGAAATTGAAGTATCTCTGGCTCCGCTTGATGTCATAACATGGCTAATTGACGTCACCATCTGGCGATTGCCGTTGGCCGATGATCAGGGGGAATAGATAAAGATATGGCCGAAGAAGAAGAAGTGGCCTCCAGCCAAATCAATTAGCTCTTTGGCTTTCTTTACGTCTTTACGTCTTTCTTCATCGATCACAACTTGGTATCGTAGACGGGGACAGTTCCGATCCAAAAGGATCAGATGATCTGTGGTAGCAAAGGTCATCGCAGTGCGATCCCGATAAGGTCTCAAGAGGCTTACAACTCAAAAAAGCTTGGACATTTCCGAGTGGAAATGTTTGGAGGCCTTGGAATCATATCTCCAGGAGAGGTAAGTATGTCCGAAGTAACTAAATTTGACTTAATGCCTCGGATCCTGATTAATAATATTATTTTTAGGGCTTATAAATTATAAACAGAATTCCCAAGAAATGAAAACAAGATTTTATCAAGATTTTCATTCAAGATACAGTCTGAAAAACTTTCCATTTGTAATGACTCAACATCGGACTTGTTTTCATTTGTTTAGAGCACAACCAAAGGCATTTCCGCAAGTTTTTCTCCAGAAATAAATATTTAAAGTTGTAAACAAAAGTATTCAATAAATAATTAGTCCATAAATGGACTGGAATTCGCACTTGCCATGAATCCAGATGAGAGATATGGCTGGAAAATAATTTGTTGCTCGCGCTTAAGTAATAAATAAATCATTTTATCAGGACTTGCCAGAGATCTATACTTCTTAAAAAATTTCCACTTGCTTGTGAATATTGGCTATAAACTATACTTTAATTTATATTTCTTTTTGTTTTTACGGGAGACTAGAATTATTCGAAAGCTGACCTATCCATGTAAGACTCGTAGCCCTCCGCCTCGATATCGCAGATTTCGAGCTTGGTGAGAAGCATCTCCAGGGTGCAGGAGATGGTCAGGAACAGGGTATAGCTGATCAGGCTCAGCCAGCCAACGATCTTGCCCAGGACGAAGCGACAGCCCAGAAGGGTGATGTACAGGACAAAGGCGGTGACCACCAGCATGGCGGTGGTGATGGTGAGGGCCGAGGAGTCGATGTGGATGGGGCCCTTGATCAGGGCCTTAATCAGCCAGGGCAGTCCCAGGCAGATCATGATGTCGAAGGTGTTGGAGCCGATGGCATTGCAAATGGCCATGGAGCCGTAGCCTAAATATATTATATTAGGAATTAAATATATAAAATTCCCATTCCACACTCACCCTTCCTGGAAACGATGTAGGAGGAGACCACCTCCGGGACACTGGTGCCGGCGGCAAGGACGGTCAGGCCCATGATCGAGTCCGGAATGCCCAGATTGTGGCCGCAGATGGTGAGGAACCAGGTAACAATATACGAGATCATGCTTATCCATATGATGGACATTATCAGGGAGAGCGGATACACTGTCCGGACACTGGGTATGGTGAGGGCGAGCATCACCTCGGCCGGATACTTGAAGATCCACCACGCCCACATGCAGCAACTGGATCCCTTCGCTGGCACTCCGCAGATGTGTTCCCGGAAGGTTTTCAGCTCCTCATCCGCAGATTCGCGTTGCATCGGATCTTCCAGCAACTGGTCGTCATCCCCAACTTGCTCTAAGGAGAAGAGATATTTTCTGTACAATTTTACGAAGTTTTGCCATAGATATATAATGGTATGTAGTTGGGAATAAATTAAATGATGGAACAGAAGAATATTATGGGTTCTAGTTCTAGTTCTAGTTCCAAAAAAATTAAATTCCATATCGATGGTTAATAATATCGATATGTTATAAAAATCCCTGATAAATAACTTCAGTTTTCGAGAAATCGATTATTTATATAGGAAAGAAAAATATCTTATATCTTAAATAAATTAAATTTCATAAATAATCGTTAATAATATCGATTTACTATTGAAATTCCTGATAAATACCTTAAGTTTTCGATAACTCAATTATTTAAATACATAGAAAAGGAAAGGAAAATATCGTATAACTTTCAAATCAATTTAATTAAATTATTGTTAATAATATCGATTTGTTATCGAAATCCTTTAGTTTCGATAACTCAATTATTCATATAGAAAAGGAAAATATCTTATATCTATTAAGAAATTAAATTTCATAATTAATCGTTAATAATATCGAATTGTTATCGAAATTCCTGATAAGGAACTTTAGTTTTCGATAACTTAATAATTTTTATAGGAAAGGAAAATATCTTATTACTTAAAAGTCAATTCGAAACCTTAAATAAACAAGTTCATTTATCGATACATAAATGCGATATCCATCGATATTTAGATTAAAAACAAAGCGATAACTATCGATATCGATACAAAACACTCATCACTCACTTCGAAAACACTTCTTAATTTTCTTATCGAAAAGCAGTTGCGTGAAATAGATCACGTACAGGCTGAGCAGAGTCAACGCCTCGTACCACATGATCAGGTGGTCCCACATGACACTCGCCAGGGCCAGAATGGCCACAAGGTACCAGAACGTATCCCGCGTCACCGGCCACCAGTCCAGCTTGACCTGTCAGGGATATGCCGATTAGGTATATATTCAAATATATATCCAATCTATTGAGTATGCACCGATTTTGTTAGAATGCCGCAAACGGCGGCTATCGCCAGAACATTGAAGACCGAGGATCCCACGATTGTGCCCACACCGATGTCGCCCTGCGTAATAAAGGTGCCCACAAAGTTGATGAACAGTTCCGGCGCCGAGGTGGCAGACGCCAAAAAGGTGGCTCCGGCCACATCATACGACATTTTGAGACCTAATCGGGGGAGTTATTAAAGACAATTTACTGCGAGCGAAGCATCCTTACTATAACACAGTCGCTCCATGGCCGGCAACAGGTAGTCGTCACAGACCACCGCCAGGATGACGAATATATAAATGCTTGCCAACAAGGACACTACGGGGGCCCACCAGCTCTTCCTGCGCATCATGTTGGGGAACTCCAAAATGGCGGGAAGGCTGCAGTTAAGTTCGCTCTCATCGAAGCCACGAAGCTCGTTGCGATCTGGGAAGGAGGTCGCTCTTAGGGTCTTTAAATACTAAATTTTAGCAAAGTTCTAACTTTCAAATTATAGCTTCTAAAATTGACTTTGAACCTGGTTTAACCACTCACCATATTGAAAGTAATGGAAGGCATAAGAATCCTCGCCAAAGAACATGGCTTTCCAGAAGACACGATTTAAAAATTAAAGATACACTTAAGAAACAATTTTAATAAAAAGAAAACCGAACAATTTTTCAAGAAAGGAGTGTTCTGTCAAGGCCTAGCATGATTGACTACTTTTTATACATTAATAAGCTTGAAAAGTATATAAATGTAATATATAAAAACCTTGGGGAATATATATTAATTTTCCTCAAAAAAAATCCACTCAATAAAAGTCATCGACTCTATTTTTTTTTCTTTGTTAAATCTCATTTATTAATCATATAAATACATTATTGAATTTGTTTTGTTTGGTTTGGTTTTGGTTTGGTTTTGGGTTTTCTCCCCTTCGCTCTCCATTTACTCCGCTTTTATCTCTTCATTTTTTCTCCACATCAACTATTTGCATTTGTCTTTTTGGTTCTCGTTGCGTAGCAACCGAAGGTCGTGAAAGAGTCTACTTTAATAATAATAATAATAATAAAAAAAAAGTATTATTACAATAACAGCATAACGTATAACGTAACTCAACTATCAAGGTAGATAGAATAGAACAGAAAATACATATTAATTAATTAAACGACTGCACTCGGGCGTGGAACCAGCTCATTTTTGTCTGTTTTTTTTTTGTTTTTTTGTTTGTTGACTGGCGGCCTCCCTTCGCGCCATTCATCCATCCTACATCGTACATCGTACATCGTACATCCATCATACGTCATGCTTCGTCGTCCTTCCATCCTCTCCTCTCCGCTCTGCTCCTCCCTGGATTCGGATCACAATCGCATCTCTCCAGCCAGCTCATGATCGACCGCAGGTGGGCAGATTGACCCGGAAGAACACATTGAGTTCGATGAGGGAGGCGAAGACCATGAAGACCAGGTACATCACCAGACAGGCGGTGCCCACCTTCTTGTCCAGCTTGAACTTGTTCGTGGAGAAGGTCAGGTAGAGCAGAAACAGCGTCGACAGCAGGGTGATCGCCGAGTACTCCAGCCCGGCCGAGTTGATGGCCACGTAGTTCTGGCCCGGCTGTATGGGGAAGAAGACGGCCTTGATGAGCCAGGGAACGCCCAGGCACAGCAGGATGTCGAAGGTGTTCGACCCAATCGAATTGCAGATACCCATCGATCCGTGACCTGTCAATGCAACGCAAGAAGATGTATCCTTAGAGGCTTCCGCTTTATGGAGTCTTAGGTAAACACTCACCGCGCTTCGCCACAATCACGCTGGATACCGCCTCGGGAACACTAGTTCCAGCCGCCAGGAATGTAATACCCATCACGGAGTCGGGTATCTTCAGTGTGTCACCTAATGGGAGAGAGCAGAAAATCGGTAGAGACATATTTTAGTTGAACTCTTTCATAACTCGCAGTTTCAACAATGATTTTCCTTTATTGGTGAAAATTGTTGAATTTTGTTGGTGTAATTTCTCATCAAAATAAATTAAACAATATTTTCACCAACAATTTCATGATGTCTGTTCCATTGTTAGAGTATTAGCCTTTATAGGAAACAATTGTTGAATTTTGTTGGTGTAATTAGATTTAAATATAAATTCAACAATATTTTTAACAATTATTTTATTATACGTGGTACTATATGGGATAATATTATTTATTGCTGAACAAATTAAATTAAATTTTGTTGGTGAAATTTGTTTTTAATATAAATTCAACAATATTTTCAACAATGATTTTATGAAACGTGGTACCATATGTTATTATATCCCTTATTGGTGAAGATATCTGAATTTTGTGTAATTTGTATTTAATAGAAATTCAACAATATTGTCACCAACGATTCAAAATGTTGCAATTAATTGATCTTAAATCAAGGATAGAAATTTATATTTTTAATGAATAAAGTTAGGCATAGAAGCCTTTGTTGGTGAAAATTGTTGAATTGTTGTAGCTGGTTAATATTATAATATGGTGATGATTCAAATTATTAATCAAGAACTAAAATACAAAAATATTTAAGAAATTGTTGAACGTGTTGTTGAAAATATTTAACAATTCCAAGGAGAGCAACTGAAGGTTATAACGAAACTGTATTACAACTCACCAATTATGGTTATCATCCACGCCACCACATAGGACAGCGATCCGATCCAGACAATGCACATGATGAAGGTCAGCGGGAAGATCTTGTTGTTCTTGGCCTTCTTGCAGTCGGGAATGGCGATGCGGAAGAGCAGGTGGATCGGCCAGATAATGAGCCAGGTGAACTGGGCGAAGCAGCTCTTGTCCTTCGGGTAGGTGAGCAGGGAGTAGCCCTCCTCCTCGCGATCCTCGACAGCCGCCGGCTGGGCCTCTGCCTCGGCCCCATCTAGGGGTGCCATTTGGGCAATGATGGCTCCTCCGCCACCGCCACCGCCAGCACCACCACCGGTACCGCCTCCTCCTCCTCCTCCGCCGCCATCGGCACTGCGCGTGGTGGTGGTCATCGTGGTAGTCGTAGTTGTGGTAATCGAGGTGGTAGTAGTGCCACCGGCGGTGCCAGCGGCCTTGGCCTGGTCATTGTTGAGTCCTCCGTTCAGCTGGATGCTGGCCATGTTCTGGCAAATGCGATTCTCCACGAGCTCTGCGTTTGTTAATATTGTTTTGGAAGTTACTTTATTAATTATCATAATTTATATTTAGCAATCAGTGGTGTGAGGTGTAGTGTGGGGGTCTAGGGTGCTGTGTGTGGTGTGTACCTGGTTCCTTCTCATTGCTGTTCTTTGTGTGTATGCTGCAGTTGGAGGACCGGCTGCGCGAACGCGCCTGCTTCACGCCACCTGTGTATGATTGTGAGAGTATTTTTGTATATTTTTGTATTCTTGTATCTGTATCTGATTTTCTGGGTATATCTTTTAGGTATAATCCTACCTTTGGCGCACTTCTGGAACGACTTGTCGAAATACATGACCGCCAGGTAGACGGCGTACAGGGAGACCAGAATCAAGGCCTCATACCACTCGACGCGCTCGTCATGCATCACACAGATGAGGATGGCGACCGTGACCCCGTAGGCAATGCTGTCCCGCGTCAGTGGCCACCAGTCCAGGGGTATAGTCTGTTCGGGATTCGGTAGTTTAGGAAAGATTTCGGGGGTTGGGACTGGGAGAGATAGACTTGCCATGCCAGCTCCGATGCCGCAGCAGGCGGCCACAGCCAGGATATTAAAGACCGCCGAGCCCACAATGGTGCCCACACCGATGTCGCCCTCCGTGATGAAGGTGCCTATCACGTTGACGAACAGCTCCGGGGCGGAGGTGGCCGCGGCCATGAACGTGGCCCCCGCCACATCGTTGGACATGTTGAGTGCTGGCGAAGGGGGATAAGGGGGATAAGCCCATCGAAGGACTAGGACTAGGAAGGACTAGGACTAAGACTCACCTGCACATATTTTCTCAACTGCTGGCACAAAGTACTCATCACACACTACGGCTAAGGCTACGAATAAATATAAACTGGCTATAACATGAAGTACAACAGCACCGGACTGTCTTTGCGCCTCCGAGAACAGGTCTCTGGGGAAGTCATCGATGGCGGGCTGTGTGCAATTTATATCTGCAATAGGGATAGTGATTTAAGCTCATTTAAATTTTAATTTAGTTTAATTTAATGTATTAATTTATATTATTGAGTTGGTAATTTCCGTTGCCTACTTAATGGGTTCTTTAGTTAGCTAATTCCTTCATAATCTTTGTTTTTATTAAGGAAACTTTCCTATAAAATCTTTTAGTACTCTCCAAAATTTAGAAATGACCCCCGACATGTTTCGTGTCAATTATGTCTTCATAACCGATTGCATCAATTGATTACAGCAATTATCTTGTAGACATCAATTGCAGCAATTTGTTTCCAAAAGAGTTCGACCGCAATCCTACAATCAATTATCTTAATTTTGATGGATCGAGTTATGAATTTTTATGGGATTATTTTATGACATTTCAGCGGTCTTTAAAGACATCAGGATTTACAATAATTTTCATTATTTTTAATACTTTAGTATTTGTTTGTTTGTTTAAGTATTTTATTTGTGTTAAAATTATTATAATCATTATATTTTGATAGCTATAAATATTTATTATTCCAAATCAATGTTTAAATCTGACCTTTATCCTATGGGAATTAAAAGTCAAACTTGGTTAAGTTATTTAAATATGGGAACAATTTTAGTCCAAGTACTAAGGGTATTTTTAAGGCCTCTTTTATAATGTATTTTTCATATTATATTATAGATTGCTATATTATTTATAATCTTTATGAAACTTTATGGAACTTATCCTATGAAAACTAAAAGTCAAACTTGGCTAAGTTATTTAAATATTTAAAATATTTAAATCCCCTATTCTGAGGGTATTTTTAAGGCCTCTTTAATAATGTATTATTCATATTACATTAAAAATTGTTCTATTATTTATAATCCGTATTATTTATGGATTAAAAATCACTTGTTTTGCGCACATTTCATACTGCTAATGCTGCTGCTGCCGCTGCCGCTGCTGCAGATCACCTAACAAATAACAAAAAAAAAAAAAATCGAAACAAATCGATCGATTCCCGAATTTTCCGCCGAGGGCCGCGCTTTTCTTTTCTTTTTGTGGCGGAGTCAAGCGTCGGTAATGAACTGAACCAGCAGCGCTGCAAGAACGACCACAAGACTGGCGATCGGTGCCCAGAGCCCCAAGCCAAGGAATCGAATCCGAAACTCAAAACAGAAGCCGAAATAGAAACTGCACGACATACAGACACAGATGCAGATGCCCAGATACAGATACAGCCACGGCTGGCACTTACAGCTGACAAAGACACAGATACAGATGCAGATACAGATACAGATGAGAACCGAAGTGGAAAGAACAGAAGCTCCGCTTCGGCTTTTCTTAGAGCGACGATCTGTCGCCACTTGGCGGGCTCTCGATCATCGATCAAAAATGTAGTGGCGGCGGCCAACCAGCGACGCGGCGATCGCCAGCGGAAGCGATAAATACGCCTTTGATGTCATCAAATTCAATTGCAAAAAAAAAAAAATAGAAAATAAAAATAAACAACAAAAAAAGAGGAATAAAAACAACAACAGAAAACTGAAGCTGAAGCTGAAACTAAAACTGAAACCCGAGCCGAAATTGAAATAGAAACCGATCCCGAAAGCGAAAACTATGCCAATGCACTGGGGAAAAAAATCTAGAGCAAGTTCTGGAAGCAAAACAAATGGGGGAAATTTGCATTTTAATTAGGTCTTAACCTAATTTTCAAATTTAATAATTAAACCTAGAGAAATAAAATAGATAAAAATAATTTCAAGCTTTGAAATAATATATTCAAATATTAAAATGAATTAAAGTTCAATTTAAATCTTTAGTTGTATATAAATATTTTTTTTTTGCTGTGCAAAGCCACCTGAGTCGAGACCCCGTGCCGAGAACAAGAAGCACTATCGACTTGGAGCCGCAAATTGGAACAATAAATGCTGAGCTGACCAAACACAACGGCTAAAGCCAGCCAACAATAGCTGGCAGCCACCCATAATAACAATCGATTGGGCGGCATAAGTTGATAGAGACATAGACCGGCACAGATACAGATGCAGATACAGCTACAGAAACAGATACAGATACAGATATATAGATACAGTTGCAGAGCCTGACCGTAGGTCGAGATATATTCAATAATTAGACGACAGTAATCAGTCAGGCATATGAAACGCCATTGTACGTCTGACCCAATCAAACGAATTGTGTGTGTTGTCCGCCGCTTTTGTCAATCGAATCATCAATCCTCATCATGATCATCGATTAACGCAGCGGATTAGTGATCGATAATTACATGGATGGGTTAAGGGGCTTCTCCAAAGTTTCTTTTCTGTGATGATTATATTTTAAATAGTGTCAAGCTGTATTTGGTAAAGAATCATCACTAAATAAATTTAATAGGACAATCGAAAAGTTATCGATAACCAAAATGTTTGGTTAAACTATGCTTATTTATAAATTTCCCAAAAATTATGAAATAAATTAAATTAATTAAGATGGTCTATTCCTTGAAATAATTAAAAAACCATTTATCGATACTCAAATTTAAGCGATATTACAATCCTATCGATACATACAGTATTTTTATCGATAAAGAAAGTCTTTTCTTCAAGGAAATTTGATAAACTAAGGGGAGTTTAAAGAGAAACCATAACATCTATCGATTCTAAGACTCTGAAGATTATTAATCAATTTATATATGGAAGCTGGATATTTCGTTAAATTTCGATAAACAAAATATCACGCCTTAATGCTGCCCAATTAAAAGAGACCATCGGATGGATGGAGTTGGAGGCCGGGAGATATTTACTCAGGGATGATGAAGATGCAAATGCAGAGGCGAAGATTGAGAGATACACAAAGTCGGAGTCGCGGAGTCTGGGGTCAATTGAACCAAACGCGTTTTGTAACCGTCGGCCCGCATAATGCAATGATGCTTCATAAATAATAATAAACATTTACAGCGCTCCATAGTTAACTGATGATGATATTAATGCGGGGTGTGGAGTGTCCGCTGGGCAGTGGAGTGGGTAGTGTGGAAAGTGGGGTGTGGAGGAGGCGGAGCTGTTAATGATAATCAATTTAGCTTGGATAACAATCAGCAAAAACATTCAATCACTGTAAATTAAGTTAACTTTAATTGAATGAGCGACGCATAAACAGTAGAAATTTTTTTTTGGGTAATTGAACTTTGACGATTATTTTTCAGAGGGAAAATTATACTATTATAATTTTATAAGTATAATTAGGATGGAAGAAACTGGAATTTATATTTTAATACAAAAACAGGAAAGATAAATCCTCAGATATGATAAAAATATATTCTAAAATAACCTTAATAAATGATTCATAAGATCTCGGAAATTCCCCCCACAGTCTTCTATTTCACAAAATTAATATACTAAGTATATCATTCTAAGAAATTTTGCTTAGCTGATGATGATCGAGCAAATAATTTAATTGCTATGCTTGCAGCCTCTCAAAACAGAGTTAACAGGCTAAAAAAAACCCAAACTTGAACCCTCAGCCCACCAATTTTCGGCCAGTCACAGAAGGTAAAGTCCCCGTTAATTTGCGCAATGTGAAAAGCCCAGAGTTTTCCCGGAAAGATGGCTGGAAAACTTAACAGAACGCTGTTAAGTAGCATGCGACTGCATATTACGTATCCGCCTCGTTGTCACAATTGTTTTATAGTACGACTTGGAGCACATCGCCACGCCGCCCACACAGATATGTATATATATTCATATATCTGTATATGTGTATATATATATATAGCCAGCGCTATGTAAGTTCATTTCGGTTTTCTCAGTACATAAAGTAAGGAAAATCAGTGCGACAATGCGTTTTAATCCGACTTTTGTGATCCGTTTAAAGAAACATTCGGAACGAGCAGAGAGCTCAGCTCAGCTCAGCAGATCGGATCAGAACTGTGTGTGTATATATCCCATTTTTAGTTAGTTAGTCTTACTTGGGGATGTCTCTGTGGCTCGGTATCTTCTGGATACGGGTTCACCCGCACCTGCACCCAAGCCAACCAATAAATTTCTCTTCTTTCTTTTCTTTTCTGTCTTTTTTTTTGAGCTGCACTATACATGTATATATATATATATATATATATATATATATATTTGTACACATGTATAAAAGGTCAAAGATTTAATTTGTTTATTTTCGTTTCATTTGGCTTAATTATTTTTTGTTTTGACAGCTCGGCCGCTGTGCTCTGTGCTCGGCATTTTCTTTTTGACTTTACGCTCCATTGGTGGCTCACAAAGAGGTATTCGATTACGATTCATTACGCCCCCTTTGCCCCTTTATTCGATTACACACATTCGCATTTGAAAATTACTAAAAAAAAAAACAAGAAGCTTTTTTCTCTGATTTATGCTGCCTGATTTATAGTTTAATTTCGTTAATAATATAATGTTAGGGGTTCTTCTTAGCTGATACAAGTACTTCTTATACGTTTAATATATATTTTATTTTAAAAATGGTAGAAAAAGATGTCTAACTAACTAATAGGCGAATTGAAAATTGATTTTTTAAATTATTAACTATTTAACTTTGGAATTAATGTGCTTTAATTCATTTACTAAACAAAACAGGCTTTTAAAAGAAGAAGGAAGTAGTTTTCTTTTAAATTTCTAAAAATATTATTAAGCTAATATACAAAAAAAATATATTATACAATTTCTAACATTTTAATATCCCTTAATTTCCTTTTGGTTTAATATATCTCAACATTGCGCATACGCCACGTTGAACGTATATTCTTGTTAATGATTCAACTATTGTTTAATTATTAAAATCTTAAAAATACACCAGAAAAAAATATAAAATAATGCGGAAAAAAAGAGAGCAATAGGAAAACGAGAAACCAGCAGCTAGCAGGGCACTGTGCATAGTAAATGTCATTAAGATTCACTTAATGAGCCAATTTAGACAATTGATCCATATGCCTTAGTTTACGCGCACACTCACACACACCCCGCACACACACACAACACACTCGCGGGGGCATAAAGAGATCTGTGTATAAATATAGAGATGTCTGTACAAAAAGCTGTGTGGATGTGTGAAAGCGTGCAGAAAAAAAGTCACCAGCAACAACAATAATCATAATATAGTCTTTAACTATGTATGACGTCACACACACACACCGCTCACACACGCACACACAGTAGGTTCAGCAGCAGCAGCAGCAGCACACACACTTAATTGCAATGCATTAAAATTATTCCATTATTCCTTCTCGGGCTCTTAATTGATTTATTAAATTTGTTTCTTCTGGCGCCGCCACACAAAACATTAAAAACAACAGAAAAAAAAGCAAGATAATCGTAATAATAGTGTGCATAATTATGGTTTTCTTAGTTCTTTTTTTCGTTTGTTAATTTTTTTTATTGAAGAGGACACTTTTGTGAGCTTATCTCGACGCTGCTCTTTGTAGTTATTAATTAGTCGAGGAGGAGGAGGACACACTTGCGGGGCTGCTGGTAATTAACTCGAGCTTGTCTCGATCTTAGCTTATGGGGGGCGGGGAGGCTTAGTTTAGTTTAGCTAGTTTGGATAATTTAGTTAGTTATGTACCCGTAGTGCTGCTAAGACCCCAATAGTCTTCCATTGCTGCACGGTGTTCGGTGTTGTAGTGGTGATGGACACTCGTAAACTGCGATGCGCCGTTGTATGAAGCGCAATCTCAAATCTCAAATTCCCCACTTCAATGGTGTTGATTTTCTCTTTTCTTCCTCTTCGCCTTGTGCCTTTTCTTTTCGCGTTTCTCCAGCTTCCCTTTTCTTGGCGTTACGTTTCGTTTAGTTTCTCTTCTTTCCTTTCCTTTCCTTTCCTTCCCGTTTCTTTTCCCTTCTTTTCTTTTCTTCTCGGTGTGCCTCTTTTTTCCTTTCTTTTTCTGGATGATGCCTCTTTTCAGCTCGGCTTAACTCACACAGTTATCTCAATTTGCGCTAAAGATCCACAAAGGCACGTAATCCAAGTGGTCGTGTCGGTGCCATCGGCGGCAGGTGGCGGGCACGGGGGCGGATGAGGGTTTTAGGGGGCGGGTGGCGGGGGGCGGTGAATCTGGCGAGGAAGGCAATTGAAGCCCCCACTCACACACACACCCGCTGACGGACACGGATACGGACGGACACTGGTTACTGGACACTGTTCACACCTCGGGCAGATGCTTCTGCATGGCGTTCTCTTCAATAATCTGGCTTTAATCTGTTAAGAGGCGATAACGATAACAAACAAGGGTCGATTATTTTGATAGTTTCCTCTCAAAAGCAGCAATCACCAAGAAAATAAGTAAATACTGAAAATCAGCCTTCCTTTACTATCTTATTTATCATTACTTTAAGTTGATGATCACATTTAATTCAATAAGAGTGTTATCGACTTATCTCCTATACAAAAATCGCTTATAGGCCATCTCTAGCCTAGGCACCAGGAAGAAGCTCTGTATCTCACTCAGAGTTGCTTTCCTTTTTATTACATTAAGCTAACCAATTAAATGTCATCAGATTTTCCATTCACTTGCCGGCAATTTAAAAAAGAAAGAATTCTACAAAAAGAGAGAAAAAAAGATACCGAGTGCAAATTGAACGCGAACAAGGCTCGATGTTCGATGCAACGAATGCAACATGTTTGGTTTGAAATCGTCGCCCTCGGCTTACTTTTCCTGGTCATCGCTGCTTCGAATTTAACCTCACAAAAAGAAAAGTAAAGGAAAGAAAAGCAATGGAATGGAGTGGAATGAAACGGAAGGAGCTCATAGCTCCCTCTCCAAAGGATGATCTTTTACCAGCTAAAGTTGTTTCAAAAGCACATGATATCGACACTCTGTGATCGATCTTTGTTTTTTTGGGGTATCTTTTATTCCGGGAAACCTTGCTCCTTGCTTGGACACTCTCACTTGATGGCTGATTGCACAACAACAAAAACACTAGGACAGAGAGATCCCGTTAGACCGCCGCTGTCTTTCTTTCCGTCTCGTTCCGTTCCGTTTCGTTCGCGGCACTCGCGTGTTCCGTTTGAATACTCGCTGGCATAAATCTCGATCTTTCGTTATCGTTATCGCTTCCGTTCTCGTTCCTTGATGGCGGCTGTCAAAATGCCACTTATGCCGCCTTTTTTCTTTTCTTTTTCCTTTTCCGCTCTCTCTCTCTCTCTTTCACTGTCTCTCTTTCGCTTTTCTGAGTTGATTTTTTGGATTGGATTGGATTGGATTTGGTGGCTTGTGTTGTTGTGTGTATATTGTCTTGATGCCGCCGACGTTGACGTTAAACTGATTCTGAATCGGTGTTTGGAGCGCTTTAGTCCAAGCCGAGCTCTCACTGTTCTTTTTTTCCTTTTTTTTTACTTTTTTATTCGCCGAGCTTGATTTGGTTCCAGATCGGTGTGTGTATACGTGTATACACGCTATGTGCAACTATGTATTATAGTTAAACTGATTGTAGGCTAATACCAGCGTCTATTCAAAGGCAGATGTGCGCGAGTGTGTGTGCGCAGCTTGGTTGTGCGGGTGTGTGTTGCTTGTGGGCTGCATTGTTCGCCAGTGTTTTATTTTCGCTTTTTTTCTTTCATTTTTTGTGTATTTGCAGTTTGTGCTTTTCTTTTTAATTCATTATTATTATTTCTGGGTTTTTTTTTTTGCTTTCTTTGTTAGTTTTAGTTTATTTTCGGGCACCAAAGGTCAAGTCATGGTAGAGCGATCAACTAATTAGAGTTAAGCGCAGACTCGTGCCATCGCTTCGGTACGGGCTTGGCACCTGACCCACTCCCTGTCCCGAGATGCGATCCTACACGGTTAGAAAATCATGCTAAGCAGGTTTAAGTCATACCTTTTTACAGATATTTCCTTAAATATGATGGTGATTTAATTTTTCTTAAGTACAAAAGACTAATTATAGAAATCTACCCCTATACCAAGTTTCAATTTAACCGGATAAGTATTACGAACAGGAGAGCATTTTTAGTTGCCCCCTTCAAGATTCACTTTATACATCAGCCGTAAAGTAGGCAATACTTTTTATTGAAAATAATAATTAAATGAAAATTATGAGGTAATCTTTAACTATTTGATAAATTTTAAAGGAAAAACAAAGATAAACCCAACTTAACTAAAGTTATAGTGGGATCATATATTTGTTCGCTGTGTAAGCAAATAAACCTCTGTCTAACCAAAATAGAGATTGCTCATCGCCATATCCCGCTTATCTCGCAAGACTTGTCGGATATTCCCGTCACCAGGCCCAACACGAGAAGGGTTCTCCAAACAATTTATATATTTGTTTAAGCATATTCCCAGTTTACGTGACATGATCTCTGTTTGCCCGTCTCGGCCAAATGTATCCCCGAAAAAGATAGAGAGATATGAATGGAAGGCAGCCGGCGACGGCAAGTAGGTGGGGTGATTACGGGAGGATTACGGGACAGAGGGCGGCATTATCATCTAACTAAACAGCCACTAATTGGACAAGAGCGATTTTAATTAAGCGTCCATCTATTAAAATAGACAGTAGATGAGACGATTACCAAAGCACTACGACTATATAGAAAGATGTGGACACACTGGGACAGTGCCAAACGAAAATGTAAGCAAGTTGAGGGGGTTTTTAACCTTTTAGCTTCCTTACTTTTCAAGTATTAATAATAATTAGCACTTACTTTTCGAGACCATTTGTATACCCTTGCAGAGGGTATTATAATTAAACGATGATATTTGCAACGCAGTGAAGGAGGCATCTCCCACCTCATAAAGTATAAATATTCTTGATCAGCATCACCAGCCGAGTAGATTTAGCCATGTCCGTCTGTCTGTCCGTTGCTACGCAAACTAGAGTCTCAGTTTTAGAGCTATGTAAATGAAACTTTGCAGATAGTCTTCTTTCTATGGCAGTTACTATATATGACGGAACGGCTGGAATCGGACCACTATATCTTATAGCTGCCATTGAAATAATCGGAAAATTATTAGAAAAAAATTATAACTTCCCTGTTTTCCAACGTATTTTCATAAATTTCGAGATATAGCTGGTTTTCACAATTATAGAATTACGGGCTTAATTTCATTAAGATCGGACAACTATATAATATAACTGCCATAGAAACGTTCGGATGATTTATATGAAAATGTAAAGTTATACATGTAAAATGTAAAATGTGTAGATAAATGTTATAAAAATGTACAAAGTTCGATATTTTTCAATTTTTCCAAAATGGATCGTTTTCAATGATGCAATTGCAGACTGCAAGGGTGTACAATCATCGGCTTGCCGAAGTTAGCTTCCTTTCTTGTTAAATATTTAATTTAGCTGAAATTCTAGCAAAATAAAACTTCTTGGTGGACACATTTCATCATCAGACTCGAATTCAGCCCAGATATACTTGCTTTACAGCATTGTACTGTACATGGCTTACTTTTTAGGAGGCATACAACATTTCCTTACAGTTACGAACCCCACAGTACGCACATATGCTTATACAGATAGATTTTAAATTGAACACGCGTAGCGCAGTCACGACCAAATGGCAAATGGCGATCGCGAGTGAATATAATTGGGCGTGCGTTCCATAAATCGTCGTCGGTGGCTGGGCTTTTGTCGCCGCCTTTCGAGCGATGGGCAAAGCACAAGCACGCCCAGTAAAGCACAAGCAAAAGGCGGTTGTGGAGTGTTTTGGTCTAGGTCCTTGGGCAGGACTGGTTTGTATTTTGTATATAAGGTATCAACAGAATTGTTTTTAGGGCTTCTTCTCATTCATATTTTTCTCATTTCGTTACTTTGATAACTTTAACAATTAAAACTAGGAATTTCTCTCCTTCTCGCTCCGGCTATGTACACGGAAATCACAAAAAACACAAGCTAGTTGGTCGTTTGACCGGCTGGTTAGGGTAGGGGATGTGGTGGGAACTAGGAATACGGAAAGGAAGGCAAACAAGGATACACAGGTGAAGACAAAAGAGGGGAAAAGAAAAGAACAAACGTTGCACGAGGCGCTGTGAAGGGAAAAGTATCGGTAATAGTGCAGTGGGGATCCGGGAATCAGTGGGGCATGCCTACGCCCTGCTGGAAGCCGAGCGTCTCCTGCTGCTTCTTCACCTCGTCATGCATCTCGATGGCCAGCTTCTTGTACTTCTCCGCCTCCTTTTCGTTCTTCTCGATCCCATCGCCGCGGGCGTACATCTGGCTGAGATTGGCGCAGGCGTACATGTTGCGCAGCTCGCACGCCTTTCGGGCGAACTGGAACGCCTTCTTCATGTCCTTGAGCACCACATAGTCGGAGTCCTTGAGCGGTGTCTTGGAGGCGGCGGACGGAGGAGCTGAGCCACTGCCGGTGGCGATGCTGCCGGCGGACGCAGCCGCCCCGGCACCACCAGCAGCCGGGTCCAGCTTCTTTTGGACGCCGGCAATGTGCATGCCAGAGAGGTAGAAGCAGGCGGTGGCGTTGTTCATGTCGCAGCTCTTGTTCAGGAACTCCAGACCCTGTAAGGCATTAAATTACATTATATAAACAAAAGTATTTTTAAGGTCAAATCAAAGATCAAAAAGATCTACAGTTTCTCTTTTATTATCCTGTTTTAGGGAAGTATCTCCACCCACCTTTGGCACATCCCTGTCAATCTCCTTGGGCATCGAGCTGGAGAAGAGCAGCAGGCCGGAGTGGAGGCAGGCGTCCGGATCGTTGAGATGGCAGCCCTTCTCGTAGTACTGATACGCCACACGGGGCTCGCCCTTGCTGCCGCTCTTGCCCTTGCCGAGGAAGCTGTAGTTGCCGTACTTGTAGCAGGACTTTGCGTAACCGTAGTCGTCGCACGTCGACTTGTACACCTTGGAGGCCTTCTCGAAGTCCTTCTTGATGCCCTCCAGATAGTCGCCCAGCAGATGGCAGGCTGTAATAACGATCCGGATGCGGATCATGCGATTATAACATTAGTATTAGCATGCTAATTCCCTCGCAAAAAACTCAAAAAACGTAGGTTATAATCCCCGGCCGCCTACCTTCCGGCTTCTTCTCCGAGTAGCAGCCGAAGCGGTACTCCACGCCCAGCTTGTCCACGTACTCCTTCACGTCCGACTCCTTCTTCAGGTCGTAGGCCATGGTCTGGTGGGTTTTAATAGATAATAACCGACAAAAAAAGAGTTATTATGCGTCCTGTTTTGTTCACAACACACACCGATTGCTCCAGTGTGACCGTTTGCCGGCCGGTTCGGGCTGTTGGTATTAATCGCACACAGCTGCTCAACGGATGAAATATACAAAAATATACTGTTGTTTGTTGATGAGAAGTTTTAAAAAATTATTTGAAATCAAGCGAATTTAAGGTATTTAACTGTATTTAAAATTACATCTATTTGAATAAGTTTAAATAATGGATAAATATACACTATATATGAATAATATACCTTACAAAAACTATCATTTTACCCTAGAATTTTAAGTAAGTAAACTTAATATTTGTATATTTCATTTTCAATCTCGACCTTCTCGTATGGGCTTTGTATACTTGCACTGTTAACGATATTAAATGAAAATTACAATTGCAGCTTCAAGTTAATTAAAGAATAAGCTACAAAAGTGAATTTTGATAATCTTCGCGACTTACGTGTCCTGCCCCAAAATTAAATTTAAATTTTCCATAAAATTGTTCAAATTACAATTGCAGTGTGACCGGAGCTGAAGTTCTAACTCGACTTGGTATTGAACCCGACGTAAGCCACAGCCACACTGGTGGTGGAGGTGTGAAAGAAACCGAGATTTGCATTTTCCTCTTGTTTTTTTTTCGTTTTTCCGTGTCCCCGCTAAGAACCAATGCTCATCCGGCCAGGACACCAAGGATTCGGCAACCCACAATGAGTGCGCGCAGGTCGAGGAGCGGACCGACGCTCAATTTCAAGGCGGTGCTGCTGGGCGAAGGTGCGGGCCATGCCATCAAATGCGCACTCCGATCGATCAGCGGAAATATAATCCATTTAATTGCAGGTTGCGTGGGCAAGACGTCACTGGTGCTGCGCTACATGGAGGATCGCTTCAATGCCCAGCACTTGAGCACGCTGCAGGCCTCCTTTGTCACCCGCAAGGTCTCCCTGGAGGACGGACGGCGGGCGCAGCTAAACATCTGGGATACGGCCGGCCAGGAGCGCTTCCATGCGCTGGGACCTATCTATTATCGCGGCAGCGACGGCGCCCTGCTCGTCTACGACATCACCGACCACGACTCGTTCCAGAAGGTCAAGTCGTGGGTGCGCGAGCTGCGCCAGATGCGAGGCACGGAGATTGCCCTGATCATTGTGGGCAACAAGACTGATTTGGAGGAGCACCGCGACGTGGAGCATGCGGAGGCGCTGCAGTATGCCCGCACGGTGGGCGCCCAATATGTGGAGACGTCGGCCAAGGAGAACGAGGGTGTGGCGGAGCTCTTCGACCTCCTCACTCGCCTCATGCTCGAGCAACGGAGCCAGCGGGAGCCGGACGCGAGCCCGTTGCGTCTGCAGAATGCCAATGCCGGCGCTGGCGCCGATACGGATGCGGTGAGCATCTCGGAGGAGTCGGAGTCGCCGGGGCAGGGAGACAACGCCGGCCAGCGATCCTGCTGCGGCATCTAGCCGTCCCATTGTGATATATAGTAATCATAACTATGTACTAGTAGACCTGTAGCCGATGTTCATCTTGTGTATATATATCTACTTATAGCGCGTGTGTTTCTGTTATCAAATAACCCTAACCCTAACCGTAACCTTATCCTTAATCGTAACTGTAGTCGTGGCAGATCCCCCGTTGTATTGTGTTTTTTGATCCTCATTATTTGTATTCGTAACCCCTTCCAAAAATTGCTCCGATATTGTTTTTCGTTCTTCTCGGCACCTAAAACTATGTATGTTTTTTGTTTGTAGTTTGTATGCGAAATTTAGAGTTTGCCATTTCGGACATTCGATTTATTCTCAGCTCTTTGTGTGCGCCAAGCAATAAATTATCATGTACTAGCACTTATCTTGTTTTTCGAGCGTTTCAATAAGCCCGATAAGCGCTCGAGCACCGAGAGTGTCTGCAGCGGCTGGCGGCTGAAGGGCGGGGCTTATTCAAGCTGAATCAGCCTGTTTTGGGCCATGAGCTGATAGTAGAACATAAAGCTGGAAAAGGGCACCGGTTTATGAAGAGAAATTGTGCATAAAACCTTTCGGGTTAAATAAATAAAATAAAAAATTACTTTTTTGTAGATTAAAACTCTATAAGAAAGTGTTTATGATTTTATTTATTATTTTCTTTGTTAAATGTTATTTACATTATCTAATTGTCCTATTAACAATGTATTGTTATCCACAATGTAACTAAATATGTCAAAAATGTAACATTCCCTTAAGAAAACATCTTAAAAAAGTGTTTCTAAATTTATTTGAAATGCTTCAATATTATACATAACTATTATACTTAATACTGTGTTTTATTTTATTATTTTTAACAAGGAACTCAAACGGTTTTCTTTATTTTATGTATAAAAATAGCTTTTTAAATTAGAGAAAACAGAAAACCGACGGACAAACTGACGGACGGACAGACAGCCATATTAATACCTTACAGATTTCCTTTGGTTTTTGCTTTTGTTAAATGTTAATTAAATTATTCAATTATCCTATTAACAATGTATTATTATCAATAATGTATTTAAATATACTAAAAAAGGAACATTCCCTTATGAATAAAACTTAAAAAAAAAAAGATTTTTATATTTATTTGAACATTTTCAATATTATAAATAAATATAGTTTATACTGTTTGATTTTATTATATTTACCAAGGAACTTCAAATGTTTACTTTACTTTTCTATGAAAATTGCTTTAAAACTGCTAAAAAACTGAAAACTGACTGACGAACAGACATGTCTAGTCGTGTTGATCAACTACAGGGAAAATGACTTCATATATTAATAAATTCTGCGGCGCAGAGTATTACAAAAAAGGTAATGCCACTGATTACCCAAATCCCAACCTTAAAATTCCATAAAAAAAGAGCAAACAAGCAAATAATTCTCTGCAAATTGCACTTTTGCAGTTTGAATCCGATTAAACCTGGACTTCGAGTGGAAGTGGGAGTGCGAGTGGGAGGTCGGGCCAACACTTTATTTGCTTTCGCGATTGGGGGAATAATTGAAAGCTAATTACACACCGATGCGATGGCTAATGATGGTTGTTCGGTCCGTTGGTCCTTCGGCAACTTGGTCCTTTGGCAGCTTGGTCCTTTGGTTTTGTTCCACAAGTGGGCCAATGGGTAAATATAAACATATTAGTCCTGTGGGGGGGCACCGGGCGGCTGAAATCGCTGTAATTTGAGTGTTCGCTCGACAGTTCATGACAACGGGCCATTAATTTTGGATTCCGGGACATCGGACCTCGGGCATTTGGGGCCTCTGCAATTCTCCGGGGGGGGATGGGCGGTACTGCATTAAGGTAATGACCAGAGAGATTGCTCTGTGCGGTCTGTTAGGTCTTTCCACTGCAATTACACTTCTGCGGTCACGGCGGACACCTGCACCGGTTTCCATAGGTGGTTTCCCCTCCCCCCCAAAACCCTTGAATTTTCGCATTTTGCCCCTCAGGTGCTGAGTCAGAGAAGTCGAAAGGGTCTAGGACACTTATTTGGTTCTCAGACGTCGCCGAAGAATGAAGTCATTGCTGCGATTGCTAAGGACCTTCTTCGTCTACGGATTTGTGGCGCTCTTCACGGTGCTGACGCGGATCCTCAAGCGCTGCCTGGATCTCAGTCACTCGCTGGCCATGTGAGGAGGAGTGGAAGAAGTAAGAGGAGGAGGAGGAGCAGGAGGAGGAGGAGGAGGAGGAGGAGTAGGAGCAGGAGCAGTAGGAGGAGTGTGAGTCGCTAATCTGGCCCAATGTTTACCCATCGAGCTAGGAGTGTGAGTTTCGTGAGTTTGCCGGACTTATCGGCCGGACAATCAATATTGCCCGGTCTTATCGCCCTGGCACCTTTCCCCTTAATGGAACCTGGCACTATGACTACAGTGGAACCTGGCCAGCACAGACCACATAAACCTCACAAAGCCAGCAATTCCCCAAAACTCTCTCTAAATTTGTATTCGAAACCTAAAAAAGAAAAAGAACGATTTCAAATGGAAGACTATGGCCGTGTTTATTGTAATTATTTTATTAGCTGCAGGGAGTCCACCCTGGCCAGGCCACACTGTGGCTGCCGGAGTGCTCGGTGCTCGTTATCTGGATACCGTAAGCACATGTCGATGGCTCTTCGATCGGCTCGGTTCGTCGGCGGGTGGCGCGGCCCGCTGCTGCTGCTCCTCCTGCTCCTGCTCACCGGCAGCCTGCTGATCCTGCACCGTGTGGTCCAGTCGCCGCTTCTCAACCAGTACGAGATCCTGCACGACCACCTGGACCGAACCCGAACCCAAAAGGAGGCTTCGCGTACGCGTAGCATCCTGCTGTGGAACGACTTCTTCGGGGATCCGCGCTGGAAGCTCTCCTGGGACACCCTCGGGCCGCAGGAGCTGCGCGAGGAGCTGCACTGCCCGGTGTTCCAATGTGAGCTGACCAACCAGCACGACTTCCTTCCCGCCGTGGAGCTCTACGATGCCGTCGTCTTCCATGCCGCAGAGATGTACCCGCTGCTGGAGCCAGTCCCCGCGAAGCGGAGTCCCCACCAGGCCTATGTATTTGCCCTGATGGAGCCACCGGGGGAGACGAAGCATCGGCTGGACGACGAGCAGGGTTTCTACAACCTCACCATGACCTATCGCCTGGACTCGGACGTGGTGTGGCCCTATGGCCAGATTCTGGACATTGAAACGGGTGCCGTGGTGGCGCCCAGTGTCAGCCCGAGTTGGAGGCAGCCGCCGGCGGTGGCCTACAATGACTCGGAGGTCTATAATCTCTGGGCGGGCAAGACCAAGATGGCCGCCTGGTTCGTCTCCCACTGCAAGACGCTGTCCAAGCGGGAAGCCCTGGCCGAGCGGCTGCAGGTGTACTTCCAGGTGGACATCTACGGAAAGTGCGGCAAGCTGAGGTGAGTTTGGAGTGTTTTCTTTAGGAAATTTAAATAGGAATTTAATTTAAGGAATTTGTATTTTAAATTTAAAAATTAAAACTGTTATTTAATAATTTTGAAGCTATTTAAATCATTATTATTGGTTTTTAAAGTTGTTAGTTCTTCAGTTTCTTCGAGAACAACTTTGGTTGTGGAATTACCAAAGTTCTTATGAATCACAAATTCTTATCGAATAGAAAACGCAATGGAACTGTTAAAACAAAAACACAACAAGCATAAAAACAAATATTAATAGATAAGTGTAGTTAGAGGTAAGCTATATTTAAACTCCAAATAAAATCAAAGAAAAAGTATAGTTTTAGAGTTGAAAATTCCCAGAATAGAGCAGTTAGTTTAATATTACTCCAAGGTTTAAAATATCTATTAAATAAATAAAATGTTGGCTACATTTCCGGCTTAGTTTATGTTTACTTTTACCAGAATATAATGAATCCTTTTTAATATTTATTTTCTGATTAATTTTTTACCTAAAATAACCATAAACTATGTCACTTATCAATATAAATAAATATAAAATGAATAATAAATTAAATAATAAATAATAAATAAAATAAATAAATATAGGAAACAAAAAATAATCTCTAAAACTCCATTTTAGCTGCGCTCGCGGCGATCCCTACTGCGATGAGATGCTGGACACGGACTACCTGTTCTACCTGGCCTTCGAGAACTCGCTGTGCGACGACTACGTGACCGAGAAGCTATTCGATGCCCTCCGGCGGAACATAGTGCCCGTGGTCTTTGGCGGTGCGGACTACGCCCGCATCCTGCCGCCGCACTCCTACATCGATGCGAATCGCTTCGAGACGCTGTCGGATCTGGCCCTCCACATGAACTTCGTGGGCGGCGATGCCGCCGAGTATGCCAGCTACTTCTGGTGGCGGCGTCATTACCGTCTGGGCAGCACCTCGCCCTTTTGCAAGCTCTGCGCCCGTCTCCATGAGCCGGGTTTCAGGCACAAGTCGCAGTCCTACAGCGACATCCAGGCCTGGTGGTTCAACAGTTGTCGCCTGGAGAGTCGCCTCAAATTGTGAGCTCAACCGGGAGGCACGACATCGAGCGGGACGGAGATATATATGGAGGCGAAAGAGAGCGAGACGGTGCCTAGACCTCTACCCATATCTAGGGCCTATGACTGGGTTTTTTGGCCTAAACAAACATTGGCAGACATGTCAAGTCGTTAACCACTCTCCCCGGTACTTAATATTTGGTATTTAATATTCGGTGTTTGTAATAAGCGCCCAGATAAGATATATTATATATGAATAGGGGCTCTATACGATTCGATAGCGCTAATGGGGACACTCGTGACTCACCCTCCAGCCGCCCACCGATTTTAATAGCGATCACTATCGGCAAAGAGGCGAAAATATACACATTCTTTTGGTATCTCTCTCTCTCTTTATAGATTTAGGTTGAATTTGACTGGAAACTCGGTTACGGGTCTAACACCTATAGTTTATAGTATCTTTTTTCTCATTTTTTCACTATAAACTGAAGAAATTGCAATTGATGGGACAATCTTAACTCTAGGTTGTAAAACTTGGCCTTTACTGAGGTTGACACGCTAATTTAATTAGAAAACTATTTGTAGCTAAGAGATATCATATTTAAGTCTCTGTTTAGTCGACAGAAATTTATTGTTTCATTTATTTTTAAAATGCTTAACTATGCTTATATTTTATAATAACATTTATCAAGTGCCTTTGGGAGGATGTGGTTGGATTTCCGAAATATATTTTTAATAAAAATTATTTTTTTATTTAAAATTCAGTGATAATAATTGATTTACACAATAAAACTTGGGTAAACAAATTTAATTTGCTTTAATTAATTTAGGAATTCCTTTAAAAATCATCAATCAAAATTCAGGCAGGGAAATTTATTGACAAATTCACCAATGAGAGTATTTCGTTTATACGTTCACCAATGGTAATTCACCAATAAATTTAATTCACCAATAAATTCACCAATAAATTTACAAATGGTAATTCACCAATAAATTCACCAATGGTAAATGATGAATTACTGATGAATTAATAAATTTAAAGAAATTCATGAATAAGAGTTTATGTATTATGTGCCATTTGTATTAATATTTTTTAATAACTCCCACCAAGCCTTTCCATAAGTAAGATTTCCAGACATCATTGGTGAATAATTCATTAATGATTGATGGGCTGTCGAGATAAATTAAATTTATCGCTGGAGCTTTCAGGGTTGTGTGCGGAATAACGGTATTGACCAGGGTTGCAAGCGGCGCAGGCGCTGCACCGAACGACGGAGAAATGTCAAGTGTCAAACGGTGTGACGTAGATTGCGGTGCTCTCTCCCTCGTCCACTTTCGCTCTCTTTCTCTCTGGGCCTCTCTCTGACGCTTGCTTCCTTCCTCACTGCCTCTTCCAGTGAAAGCTTTTGGAAGCTTCCGGAGCATGGAGCATCCCGCAGGAGAAACAGGATAGCACTAATCAGCTGTGGGAGGCCAATCCGTCAATGCTCCATGCAGCGGCGAGCTTTCCAGCGCAGCTTTGCCGCCGAGCTTTTTCAGGATATACCGTTGCACACGTACGTACGATTATACCGTTGTCTCTGCCTCTGCCCGCGTCGCTGCTGGCGAAAAGCACTTCCCATGGACTTCATGACATTTTATTCATTCTGTGCTAGATTTCCCGATAGTTCAAATCAGAGGTAAAGCCCCGAAACAAACGAAAGAAAAAGAGTTCCTTACCCACGAAACGAAACGAAAAAGAAAAGCCAGGCGCTGCGAAACGAGAAAATCCATGTGCGGAAAATCCGCTAAGCAAATAGTTACCGTTAAACGTTGATTCTGCTCTCACTCTCGGTTTTTCTGGTTTTCTGCGGAATTGCATAAAATATTCATCCGAAGCAAGTGCCGAGTGTTACGGGTTCCTTTTTTTTCCTTCCCAAGACGAGTTTCGAGTCTCATTTGTTGAGATAAAAGTGCGAGAGAGTGAGACGTAAGTTGCATAAGTCGGAAAAAAAGAACGTACTCGGTTGCCAATTTTTTTTTACAAGTGAAACAAGAAACAGTAATAACAAAAACAAGAAAAGAGGCCCTGAAGAATACAAGAATTTTGCGAAAACTCGTGTCCTCTGTATCCATACATACATCTTTTTACATATATATTTCCCTTTTTTATATACATACGTATGTAAACGCGAGTGTGTGTGTGTGTGTTTGTGTGTGCGTGGGTGCTTTCTCGCTCGCACGTTGGCGCCGTCTCGCTTCCGCTTCCCTGAGAAGTGCGTCTCTCTGAATCATCGATTTTTCCCAAAACAGCAACAACACAAAGTTCGCTTGGGAGGAAGGGGCGAAGAAAGAGGAGAAGTGGAGGAGGTTGAAAGAGGAAGAAGAAGAAGCAAGGTACTACTGCCCCCCATTTGGTGGAGGCGGAGAGGGAGAGGGAGGAGCGGAGGATTCAGATTCCGATTCGTCCTTCTCGCTCATTCGCTCTCTTGGCTCTCTTCTTGGCTCTGCCTCTCTCTCCCTTTGGAACGTACGAGATGGAATCATCTGTCGAGCACATTTACCGTTGCCTCTGCCAATTCCGCCTGCTTCCCCCCGTTCTTCGTCCCTGAAGAATCCACGAGAATGTGCTGTCAAAGCGGAAATCGAAACCCTAGAAGAAAACCCCATCGAACACACTTTCAATATCAAGATCAAGAAAAATACATTTGTCTTGGCCAAAAGCCCAGTTATTAGCTTTCTTTGGCAGAAAGTCTATTGTATATTATGGCTAAGCTGTTGGAAATGAAATCAAGAAAAGGACTCAAGGATTATACCTGCTATCAGCTATATTTTTCGATGTCAGAATATAAATATTCTCACATTCAAGTGGCCTTGATTTAAAGTCGTATACATCTTAATAATAACTGCTTTCAAGGTTGATATACAACTTAAAATTCCCTTCTCATAATAACGGAAATAATATCCAAGGTCTTGAATAGTATTATACGATTTTAAATATATTTATTTTAAATTTAAAATATTAAATACAAATATTAAACATATTTCAAAACGCTTAAAGACGCATTCTCCTAGTTAAAAGGCCACCAGAAATGTGTGTTGCCTACTTTTTCGGGCAGCGAAACTTTTCCGACTTTTCCGCCTAGCGCGTGTGCGTGTGTGTGTGAGCTTTGACTGACTCAACTGTTGTTGTTGCGTTTCCCATTTCCCGTTTCCCGATTTCCCTTTTCCAACTGGCGTGGTGGAAAAGCTTTCTTGCTGCGAATTTGGCAAAACTCTCATGTGTAGGTACACATCTTTGAGAACGCAAGAGAGCGAGAGCGAGAGCGCGGCATAGCGAGAGCGGGCTTTCCCACGCTATACCCACGCACACACACTCGCACAGCGGAATTTTCGCAAGATTCAAGATTTTTCTTTAGAATTTAAGTAGAATCTGCCGGAATAACAACCGAGAAGGCGGCGGTGAGTGGGCTGCCGAAAAGGTAGCCTAGTTGTAGAAAAGTCGCTTACTTACACTCGTTACTTGCTCATAGTTCACTCGTTACTCACCCGATACTCAGTCATTGCTCACTCGTTACTCGTTACTCGTTACCCAGTTACTTAGTTACTCGATACCGGCTTACATAATCCCCCTTGTCTGCTCCTCCACCCGCAGTTTCATTTAAAACTAGAAAAAAAGCTATAAAATATACTCGTATCCTGCGTAGACTCCAAACTCTCCAATCTCCAAACTCCTGCCCAAGAAACCAAAAAAATACCAAATCTCCGGAAGTGACCGTGTGTCGACCTACCCTATTTGCAGACCGATCTCGATGTCTCCGCAATTAGATAATGCTTAAGCTACCAAAGGGCCTAAAAAAGAAAAAGAAGAAGTCGAAAAAGGACCAGGAGCTCTTCACCGAGGAGGAGCTCGAGCAGTACAAGCGCGACCTCAAGGCGAAGCAGGAGGCGGCGGCCAACAAATCGGACGCCGGCGAATCCGACGGTGCCGCATCAGACGCAGAGGCCAGTAGTCACCACGACCATCACCAGCATCACCAGCAGCACCAGCACCAGCAGCAGCATCAGCCAGTAGCCTCCAGTTCGCAGCAGCACGAGGAGGACCCCCATCATCCCCATCACCCACATCATCCACACCATCAGCAGGGAGCCTCTGGGGCTGCCACAAGCGCCGCTGGCGCCACCGGTGGCGACGAGGAATGGGCCAAGTTTAAGGCACTAACCTCCGGCGTTGATAGCATCCTACACAAGACCCAGGACGAGCTCGATCGGATCAAGAAGGAGTCCTTCTACCAGCGCCTGCCCTCGGCCGCCGAAAAGAAGAAGCAGGAGGAGGAGGAGGCCGCCCGCCGCGACCAGGAGCGTCTCGAGCGCGAACGCCAGCGCTTGGCCCAGATCGAGGCGCAGCGCGACAAGCTAGCCGAGGCCGTGGTCCAGCTCTCCGAGTCCGAGGACGAGCAGCAAGACGACGAGGCCGATGACATCTTTGCCACCGACTACATCGAGGCGATCACCAGCGGTGAACTTCAATTAGCCGTCGTACCCGACTCCCCCGTCTTTGCCCAGGACGACGGACCGGATCCCTTCGATACCGCCTACGCGGAGAAGGTCATCGTTGGAGCGGATCGCTCCAAGGGCAACAAGAAGCTAGTGAGTCTCGGGGCAGCCGTTGAGGTCCTTTCCGGCCGCGTCGATCGCGACCACGCCGTCGCCCTAGCGAACCCCAAGCGGAAGCTCCGCAAGGGCATCCAGAATCTCCTGCTCAGCGAGAGCGTTGAGCTAGCCGATCCCGATTCGGATCTCCTGGCCGGTGTCGAGCCCCAGCAGCACAATCTGCTCGACGATCTCGACGAGGAACTGCCCGAATCCTCGGCGCCCATCGATCTCAGTGTCTCGCTGCACTTGCATCTGATCAAGCCGAAGCCCGAGTCCGAGGAGGACGACGAAGACAAGGACAACGCGGAGGCGGAGGCCGCTCTCCATCCGGATCTATCCGAGTTCGATGCCCTCAAGGACGAGGAGGACGACGAGTTTGCCGAACTAGCCGCCGAGTCGCTGACCAAGAAGGAGGAGGTGACCATTGTCAGCCAAGTGCTCCTGCCAGCCGCGGAGCTACCAACCGAAGCCTTTGCCGAGGCCAGCTGGGCCGAATTCGAGGCGGAACCGGAGCAGGAAGCAGGTGGGTACCAGATCCTCTAGAAATGTTCAAAAGAAACTCCTTTGTTTTTACCTACTAACTTACCCTTTCCTTCCCCACTTACTCGCCTTTGCTCCAGGTAAGCCCAAGCGCCCGCCGCCACCCGTTCGCCCGGCCACCGGACCCCACATCGTTCCCGGCGCCATCTACGTGTCCGACGACGAGGAGGAGAACCCCGACGACGATCCCTTCAACACCAACTACGCGGAGCAGGTGATCAAGAAGACCACCGTCCTCGAGGAGGACGACGACTTTGATCCGCGAGCCGAGGAGCCGGCCACATCCTTGGGCGTTCCGGCGCGCGATCTCCTCGCCGGCAGTGCCACCGATCTCAGCCAGGTGGTGCCCGCACCCTTGGCGCCAACCCTGAGCGTCGACCAGGAGCCGGAGGACTTTGATCCCTTCGACACCTCGGCGGTGTCTGCCTTGGTGCAGCCCAAGGCCACGGAGCTGCGCTTCCTGGAGCGCGAGCTGCTCAACGAATCCCGAACCGAGGCAGCCGGAGCCACGTTGAAGCATTCGCTGAGTGACCCGGACTTTGATCCACGAGCGGAGGATCAGGAACAGGATAAGGAGATACCACAGGTACAGCCTTTGCCACAGCCTGACACAGTCGACACCTTCGACGCCGCCCGCCGCAAGTCCTCGCTGAGCCTGAACATCCAGGCCAAGAGTGTGGGCTTCCTGGTACCAGCACCGGATCTCCTGGGCGCTGGCAACGAGGTGGGGGCCAACAAGAAGCCCCTGACGCCCTACTACGCGCCCACGGGCAGGCCCATTGCGGAGCGGGAGCGCGAGTCCGAGGACGTAGATCCCTTCGACACCTCGTACGTGCCGGAGGCGAAGCTCAGCGACATCGAGCTGAAGCACATCGAGAAGGATCTGATAGCTGACCAACAGAAGGAGCAGAGCCTGCGGCACAGCCTCTCCGACCCGGACTTCAATCCGCGAGCACCGCCCACGCCGGTGCCCGCCGAGGTACTGCTCGCCGTCGAGGAGAACATCAACATCAAGGTCCTGACCCCGGCGCAGGAGCGCAAGAAGCTAACGAACCGAGGAGCGGGCGAAGGAGGAGACTCCGACGAGGACATCGATCCGTTTGACACCTCGATAGCCGCCAATCTACGGCCCGGGGAGACGGAGCTGAAGCTGCTCGAGAACGAGCTGCTGCCGGAGACGCAGCGCCAGGCGGTGACCGACGTCCTAGACGTCCAGAGCGACGCCCAGGAGCTGGGATTGGGCGACAAGGTGCTCACGCCCTCGACCCACTCCCGGCCGCAGCTGCCGGCCCAGGACATAGATCCCTTTGACACCTCCATTGCGGAGAATCTAGCGCCCGGCGAGACGGAGATCAAGCTGCTCGAGAGCGAGCTGATCGAGCGTTAAACTTACAGGGAACACCAAGGACAAGACTCAAGACCCAAGCGAATCCCAGCCAGACATCATGGCCAATCCCTTTCTCATGGACGACGACCTGGATGGCGGCGACATGGCCGCCAATCCCTTCCTCATGCAATCAGAGCCCGACTCCGGCACGGATAATCCCTTCGGCGCCAATGCCAATGCCACTACGGGCGCCTCGAATCCCTTCGCCTTTGGCGGCGACGATCTCGACCAGGAGCCGGAGCCGGAGGCCGAGGCAGAGGCGGCGCCCCTCAACGATCTCGATCCGGCGATGAGCTTTTTTGGCACTACCATCGAGGCGGAGGACGATGCCCTCAGCCTCAAGTCGGCGGCCGAGGACTCCGAGGCCCATCCCCAGCCACACCCGCCACCACCGCCGCGTCCGCAGGCGCCGCCGCAGAGCACCCAGGATCTGATCAGCACGGTCTCCAGCCAGCTGGACGAGACCAGCTCGGAGCTGCTGGGCCGGATACCGGCCACCCGGTCGCCCAGTCCCGTCTCCATGCGGGACCTCCACTCGCCGAGTCCCACGCCCGACTCCGGCCTGGCCGATCTCCTCGACGTCTCCGTGGACAGCGGCTCCAGTGCCCAGGGCCAGGTGGAGGCGGACCTCATGGGTGGTGCGGGTGGCAACGGAGCTGGCATGGTGGTGACGCCCCTGGACAATCCCTTTGCGGTGCCCACGGCGCTGCCCAATATCCAGGCAGCCACACCCATGCCGGCCTCGCCGGTGAAGCAACCGCCACGTCCGCCGCCGCCGCGTCCTGCACCGCCGCGTCCCTCGCCGCCGGGTCAGGTGGTGGCTCCGGCACCACAGCGCCCGCCGCCACCACATCCGGTGGCGGCTCCGGCTCCGGCTCCAGCGCCCGCTCCCGCTCCCGCTACGGCTGCCGAGGCGGATGACCTGCTGGACATGTTCGGCACCACGACCAGCAAGCCGGCCAAGCCGCCGCCGCCCAAGTCCAAGGAGGACATCCTCAGTCTCTTCGAGCAGCCGGCAGCCCCGCCGGCGCCCAAGCCCGACCTCCTGCACGACGACCTGCCCGAGGTCAAGATGGGCGAGGATCAGGGTCAGGAGGAGGCAACCGCTTCCGCTGAAGACGACGAGAATCCGGACGGAACCAGGTCCCAGGACGAGCCGATATTCACGTCGCTGCTGACCCGGCCGGATGAGAGCACCCACGACATCTCGTCGCAGCCGCAGGCGGCCACCGTGGCGGAGCGGCAGGCGAATCACATGACCGCGCCGCCGGAGACAGCCAGCCGCCAAAGGGCGCCCACGCCGGACATTGAGATCACCACGGTGGAGGATCTGCCGCGCTCCGATGACGAGGAGGAGCCGGAGGTCAAGAAGGAGCCGGAACCGGAAGCAGAGCCCGAGCCCGAGCAGGAGCCGGTGAAGGAGATTATCGCTGAACCCGAACCTGAAGCCGAACCGGAAGCCGAAGCTGAAACCGAACTGGTGGACGAACCTCAGCCGGAGCCCGAGCAAATGGACACTGGCCTGGACTTCCCACTAGGCGGCACCAGTGGCCTGGCCAGTGGCCAGCTGTCCGCCAATCCCTTTGCCAGTCCCGAGGAGGAGGAGGAGCCCGCCTTTGCTCCCGTCCCGGCTGCCGTTGGGAATATATTCTCGGTGGATCCGGAGCCTGAACCAGAGCCAGCGGTGCCCCAAGTGGAGCCACCTCCAGTGGTGGCCAGCTATGCGAGCAACATCTTTGCCGTCGACCAGCCGGACGAGTTCGATGCCTTCTCGGCCAAGTTTGATTCGGTGAAGAAGGATAACATCAGCATCCTGGACGGATTCGGGGGATCGGGAGCCATAACGCCCACGGGCGGGGATGGTAAGTTGATCCAGGGAGGGTTTTATGGGGGAAAATCTTTGATTTGAGATCTGGTTTCTATATATTTTTAAAGAAAGATATAGAAAACAGTTTAAGAAGTAAGGAAAGTCAAGAAAATGTGTAAAATTAAGTATCAGTTGATGACAAAACCCCGTTTTTGTTGATGTACATCAATGAAAAGTTGATGAATCATCCATGAAATGTTGATGAATTTATATTAATTTTCCTTATTAATTTATTACTTATTAATTGATGAATCATGAATGAAACGTTGATGAATCATCGGTAACAAGCATCAAGTGATGAACCATCGGTGAAAAGTTAATGAATTATTGATAAAATGTCAATGCTTTTGTGACCTAAAATGTTGATGGCAAATCTAAGTTTTTGTTGATGAATCATCAATGAAAAGTATAAGAATTTATATTAATTTTCCTTATTACTAGATGAATCATAGATGAAAAGTTGATGAATTATCGGTGAAAGATTGATAAATTATCGATGAAAAGTTAATAAATCATCGATGAAAAGAAGATGAATTATTAATGAAAGGTCGATTTATTTTTGGCCTAAAATGTTGATGACAAAATTCAGTTTTTGTTTATGAATTTTCAATGAAAAGTTGAAGAATTTATATTAATGTTCCTTATTAATTGTTGAATCATCAATGAAAAGTTGACGAATCATCGAAGAAACGTTTATGAATTATCGATGAAGTCTCAATGAATTTTAGGCCAAAAATGTTGATGACAAAACCTGGTTTTTGTATCTGAATCATCAATGAAAAGTTTAAGAATTTATATTAATTTTCCTTATTAATTGATAAATCATTAATGAAAAGTTGATGAATCATCGATGTAAAGTTTATGAATTATCGGTGAAAAGTTGATAAATCATCGATGAAACGTTTATAAATTATCGATTAGGTCTCAATTCTTTTTGGCCTAAAATGTTGCTAACAAACCAAGTTTTTGTCGCTGAATCATCGATGAAACGTTGATGAATCATTCGTGAAAAGTTAATGAATTTATATTATTTTTCAATATTAATTTATTAAATTATTTATTAATTAATTCCAGCTTGGGGCGACAGCGCCTTTGGCTCGGCCACGATCTCGGCCAATGCCTTCGGCGAAGCCGCCACCTCGGCGGACGATGGCTTTGGCAACGAGGACGACGACTTCTATGCCATGCAGGCGCCCGCCCGCGCCGATTCCGTGGAGTCCGTGGACAAGGAGTTCAGTGTGGTCATCCGGCCCAAGGTAGAGGGATCGGGTGGAGTGGCACCGCAGCTGGCACCACCGCCAGTGCCGCCGGCAAGGACCACGGTCCCCTCGGCATCAACATCCACATCGCCGCCGGCGGCGGCCACGGTAAATCCCTTTGAGGATGTCAGCGGTTTCCCAGCACCCGGGGTCCCACCGGAGGGATCGATAACCGGCTCGGGCACTGGCATCAAGCGCACCGACTCCCAGGACACGCCACAGACGCCGCTCTACGACGAGGATGTGTCCCAGCCGCTGGAGGAGTTCCCCCGCCTGCACTACGTCGGCCCCGGCTGGGAGATGCAGCTGCGTCAGCCGAACAAGAAGAAGATCACCGGCCAGCGGTTCTGGAAGAAGATCTTCGTCCGCCTGGTGGTGCAGAACGATGTGCCGGTGGTGCAGCTGCTCAACCAGCCTGGGGACAAGCAGCCCTTCCAGGAGCTGCCCCTGCAGCCGTCGTACTCGGTGTCGGAGATCGGGGCGCAGCAGTACGATCAGTTCGGGAAGATCTTCACGATGAAGCTGCAGTACATCTTCTACAAGGAGCGGCCGGGCGTGCGGCCCGGCCAGGTCACCAAGGCCGAGAGGATCACCAACAAGCTGACGAAGTTCGCACAATACGCCATCGCCGGCGACTACGAGGGCGTCAAGGAGTTCGGCAGCGATCTCAAGAAGCTCGGCCTGCCCGTGGAGCATGCGCCGCAGTCGTCGCAGCTCTTCAAGATTGGGTCGATGACCTACGAGGACATGAAGCAGTTCTCCGTGTGCATCGAGGAGGCGCTCTTCAAGCTGCCGGCGTTGAGAGAGCGCGCCCTCACCTACAAGATGGAGGAGGTCCAGGTGACGGCCGTGGATGAGATCACCGTGGAGCAGGATAGCGAGGGTAAGATCCTCAAGCAGATCGCCCGGGTGCGACTCTTCTTCCTGGCCTTCCTCACCGGCATGCCGACCATCGAACTGGGCGTCAACGATATGTGGCGGCAGGGCAAGGAGGTGGTCGGCAGGCATGACATCATCCCGGTGGCCACCGAGGAGTGGATCCGGCTGGAGGCGGTCGAGTTCCACAGCGTGGTGAACCAGCAGGAGTACGAGCGAACGCGCACCATCAAGTGAGTGATCTGATCCCTTTGGGAGTTCCTTTTCCTAACTCCAATCTCCCCTAGATTCCAACCGCCCGATGCCAACTACATTGAACTGCTGCGCTTCCGCGTGCGTCCGCCCAAGAATCGCGAACTTCCGCTCCAGCTGAAGGCCACCTGGTGCGTCACCGGCAACAAGGTGGAGCTGCGCGCCGACATCCTGGTGCCGGGCTTCACCTCCCGCAAGCTGGGCCAGATACCTTGCGAGGATGTCTGCGTGCGCTTTCCCATTCCCGAGTGCTGGATCTACCTGTTCCGCGTGGAGAAGCACTTCAGGTGAGTAGCTCTGGGAGGATCTTCCAGTCTTTGGAGGTACTTAATCCTCTCCCTTCTCTCTCTCTGGGGGTTCCTCGAGCAGATATGGTTCGGTGAAGTCGGCACATCGGCGAACGGGCAAGATCAAGGGCATCGAGCGCATCCTGGGCGCCGTGGACACGCTGCAGGAGTCGTTGATCGAGGTGACCTCCGGCCAGGCCAAGTACGAGCATCATCATCGTGCCATTGTCTGGCGATGTCCTCGTCTGCCCAAGGAGGGTCAGGGTGAGTCATTGTCCTCCCACGAAAGCCACCGAAGAGCACGCCGCGAGCCGAGCTGAGCTGAGCAGATCCCCGCTGGAAACTTGTGATCCCATCGCGCTTAAAGGCTGAAGACTAACCTTTGTGATCTTGTTCTCTCTTCCCTGCCAGGTGCCTACACCACTCACCAGCTGGTCTGCCGCATGGCCCTCACCTCGTACGACCAGATACCCAGCGAACTGGCGCCATACGCATTCGTGGAGTTCACCATGCCCGCCACGCAGGTCTCGCATACCACCGTGCGCTCCGTGAGTGTCCAGGACTCGGATGCCGACGAGCCGCCGGAGAAGTACGTCCGCTATTTGGCACGGCACGAGTACAAGTGAGTACATGTTGAAAATCTAACTGGGTTTCTCAGGGTTTAACCGGAAGTTAAAAGCTAACATGCTCTATAAGCTATGGTTAAAGTAAACTTGATTTTTGGTATATAAATTATTAAAGTTTACACATTATTCTTTTAAAGAGAGCCCATAGTGGCATAGTTTAGTCCTTACAAATCATATTTTAATCCTAATGTTAAAGTCCAGATTAACCTCAAATCTTAAATGGTTAATACAGTTGAACTTAAATATATGCGTATATAGATAAAGTTTAATTTAAAACTTGTTAATAAGTAAGAAAAAAGTATCTTAAAACTGAAAGTGTTAGTTAGATTTATAAATAAATTTAACAGGAGTTACATATTTAACATGAGGTTTAACCTGACCATTAGTTCCTTTAAAACGTGGATAGCTTTTGACCCTTTTTTTTAGCTTTCCAAAGCTTCTTGTACTTAAATTTTATTTAAACTAAGCCCCAGTTAACTCTAACCTCATATTAGCTAATCTAAACTTGGTGAAAACTCTGAGAAGTAATGTCAAATTAATAATATTGAGCCAGAAATTTGATATGGGAATGCCGTCCCGCAGTAAAGTTTCAAATCATCAATCTTAGTGTGACCATCACTTTAATCCATAAAAAACACCTTAAGCCTATCGTTAATCGGATCCAAGTAGGCCCTGGACAATCCGGTCACTCTAAAAAAGCTGTCTAAATGAATCATGTAAGGATAGGAAATCAGTCCCTGTTCAGGCGAGCTGCAGTCAAGAGCTCCCTAATTACTTATTTTGGACACTTATTTTATTTTTTTATTTGATTTATTCATTTAGTATTCTGACTTTCTGTTGAAGCCTGAGAAGTTCTTCATCGGGTTCCTCAAGAGTATTATTTATTTGCTTTTGTGTTCCGCCTGGGTTTCAATTCCATTCTGTCATACAGGTTTGAGTTATTTTTTGGTTTTCTATTAATATTAATTTCCACTCTTGGAAGTCCCAATCTTCCTCGGCCTCAACTTTTTGCCTCGTCTTCTGACTTTAATTTAATTTACTTTTTACTTTTGTTTTTTTTTTATTATATTTAATTTAAATAAATTAATTTCCACTCTTGGAATTGGATCATCATCCCAATCCTCATGGCTTTTTCGTTCTCGTTAATGGGCTGGCCTTAGTCTTTGGCCTCCGCTTATGACTTTCAGTTTATTTACTTTTTATTTTTTATTGTTATTATATTTAATTTAAATAAATTAATTTCCACTCTTGGATATTGGGTCATCATCCCAATCCTCATGGCTTTTTCGTTCTCGTTAATGGGCTGGCCTTAGTCTTTGGCCTCCGCTTACGACTTTCAGTTTATTTACTTTTGATTTTTTATTTTTATTATATTTAATTAAATCGGCCTAAGGTAATAAGCTCACGCGGTTGGAGACCACAGTCCTTCGTGTGTGCAAGACGATTCTTTTTTTATTAAGGAATATAGTCCTTGGTTTCTTTATTTAATTTTTAATTAATTACTTTAAAACGGATAAATCGAGCAGCCTATGTTATACACGTATGGGGTTCATTGAGGCTCCTGTTAATTGCTGGCCTACCTGCTTTTATTTATTTAATTTCTTTTTGGCATTATTTCTTTTTTTCCTTTGGAAAGAAAACCAGTTCTAGTGGCCTGCCCTTGACTGTGCGCATGCATGCCTTTATCATTATCGCCGCAGCGGAGTTGATAGGTCTTCGTCTTCGTAATATATTAATATATTAATATTGATACTAAATGTTTCCTTTCTCTGTCTTTTCAAGGGTTGGCATCGAGACCACGCACGGCGAGTCCACGAACGCGTACCTGGCGGCAACGCGTCCCATTCGCGAGGAGACGACGACCAGCTCGGCACCCAAGCCGGCGGCCTCTCCGGTACCGCCCAGCGACTCGGACACGGACTCCAACTAAGCTGGGGAGTCGGGATCGGGATAAGCCAAAACCAAAACCGAAACCGAATATGAAATCCCCGAATGCAAAGCGAATCGAATGGCAGGGCAACCCCAAGCGGCTTTCTGTAGATATTCCTCGTACATGGCTTACCCAAAAATCGTTCTTGTTATATACATATTATATATACGCATAGATATATCTGGCCCCTAATATATACCTACCTATACCTACCTATATATACATATATATATATATTTTCATGTGCGCCTCGCGGCCATTTTCCCTCTAGCTTGTGCAGCGTGTTCATCGCTTCGGGTTAGGTAAAGATTAGTTGACAATAATGTTAAGTGCAGCGGCTGAAGGAGAGATGAGAGATGGGAGATGAACGATAACAATGACGATAACTGATAGAACGATTAATCGATCGATCGGGATGGAGCGAGGCTGATGATGAACACTGTATGTAAAAAGCCAAACGACGAAGAACGAGGCATTGAGATGAAGCTGATGAATCACTGAAGGAGGAGCACCGACATGTTAGCTAGAGTGTGTCCCAAATATCCTCGGATCCTCTGATCCCCTGATCCTCTGATCCGCATAGCCGCCAAGGCCCTAATCACATCACCTAACACTAACTTAGCCTAAATCTAAAACCAACTAAACTGCGTTACTTGTAGCCATACGATCACACGTTAAAGTTAATCAATATCAGATATCAGACCAGAATCGTACGTAAACGTCAACCCATACATATGCATAGGGATAATGGTTATAATCACCACACACACACACACACACACACACAAAGGATACTAAAAACCAAACACTAAACGATATATACTCTATACGCCGATGTAATCTGATCTGAGGTAGGGATTAAGCCACAAGTGACAAGCAATTTCGTTCTCAACTACGATTAAGTGAGCAGAGTACCCTCCCCCCGAAAAAAAACATAAAGAACATAAAAAACATAAAGCTCAACTCTCTGGAGGGCACACACGCACACACACGCATAGAAACAAGGATGGAAACGAGCTGCCAGCTTCACTTAGGGTTAACCAACACTGGAACGCTGAAACCGACGCGTCGACGAGCTGCCAGCCCTAACCAACACTGGCGGGAGACGGAAGGGCACTACTTCATTTGCGAATTGCGACTATCCATGGCCATCAGATACACCTTAAGCTTTACGTATACCATTGATTTAACGGTAAATTTAGAAACTCCAATGGGGAGGCGGGAGCGGAAACGGAAGCGGAAACCGAAATGCATATTCAAATGTTATTGTTGTGAATCAAATTAAATTATATTCAAACTAAAAAAAATCTAAAAAGTAAAGAAAAAGCAAAAGCAAAACCATATAGGCAAATCATCTTTGTTGAAGCAAAAGAAAAAATAAAAAATAAATTAAAGCATACGAGAGCGATGGGCGATGGGATAATCCAAGAAGCTACAACTAAACGAAGAAGATATTCATAAACTATATGCCACACGTATTTGATTGATAACTAATTGATTGATTGATTGATTGAGTTTACTAGCAAGATTGCATAATAATAGATTTGTTAATTGAGTGTTAAATATGAATAAATATACATTCTACTCTCACCCCTAGCCTCTGTTCGATTTCCCCAGTCCCAAAACCTATCGATAACGATAGCCCCAACCGCTGCCATGCCACCACTAACTACTCACGATTGAAATTATAATAGAGAATATGTATATTGTACCCCTAAGAACCCCGAGAACCCCGAGAGAGCCCCCATTCATGTATTGTATGTTACATTATTTACCTACGTTTAATTCTACATATATTATATATCGTCTAAAACATATATGTATTCTATGTACAATAAAAACAAAACAAAAACAACAAGGAAAAGCAAACCCCGAAGCAAACACACTCTCACATGTTATATATATAAAGAAATATATATTAATTATACAACAATTGACGGCCCCCGCCGCTGCAATATATATCCCCGATCCGTGTCGGAAGGGTGTGGACTTATTGTGGCCGGGACTGGTCGTTAAACAAAAATATGCGGCGTACGCTAATGGTATTAACCGATCAACTAAATACAATATATTGAATTATTATGAACCGAAACAGAAACCGAAACAGAAACAAAAACAAAAGCATTACGATGGAATATTACCTAGTCAAAAATGAGAAAATAAATATTGAAACAACAAATATTAAGCAATGCAATTTGGTTTTTTAATTATTTGGATTTTTAATGGGATTTGGGTTGGTTCTAGGTGGGAGTTATCATGGAGGGTACAAGGTGTGCTCCCTGGAAATTATGTTGGACATAAATATCAGCGATTTGATGTGTTTCTTTGGAAAGAAATAAATATTAATTGAATTTATTTCCTTAAAGAATATAAGAGAAGAATTGGACTTTGGCAAGCTATAGTTGCCTTGGATACTTTTAAAAGTATCAAAATTAAGAGAAAGGATTTATTAAGTTTTTTACAGATTTTGTTAATCTTGTCAAGTGTCAAAGTATTTAAGGAATTAATATAAATTAATTCCATGATTTATTAAGCTTGACAAACCTTCTAAACTTTTTCTTCTTATAAACTAAATTAAAACTTTAACATTCAAAAGAAAAAGAAACCAAGAAACCCCGCTCCTTGCCGAATTCAATGGTGACCCCAAATGTTGGGGCTCGCCCTTGGCTTCATTTATCATCAACAGTTGTAGGATGTCTTTGTGCAACATTTTATTATTATTTCTTCATAATTTGAAACATCATGCCCAGACCTTGGTCTGCTCCACTGCAGATTTTTGGCTGCATGTTGGGGCCATTTATCATGGGGGAATCCCCGAGTCCCGGCATCACTGAATCCCGGAATCCTGGCTGCTGCAATCAGTGCATACACATGTGCCGGAGCCGGAGCCGGAGATTTGGCCATGAAGTCCTCATAAAATATTATGTTCAACTTTTGCCACTGCCACTCCTCAGCCAGTCCTTGGAAGCCTTTTGGGCATACGTGACGTGACTGGTTTTTGAGTGCTCCAAAAGTCAAATAAATCTGCCATTTCCGAGCTATGCTCTCTCTATATATATAATATATATATAAAATATATGTCTAGTGGAATTTACCATTTAATTTGGGCATACTTTCACCGATTTTGCGGCACCTGGCTGGGGCCTAATGAGTTTACTTCCGACTCGCTGGATGCCGACTCCTCGGACACGTGATGAAAATACGCTGTCAGCAAATTGATAGTTGTAGGCATGCACAGGGAGAAAATGCTATATTTTTAGAGGGATAAAAATGATTTGAGATGATTATTATATATTATTAATATATTTGAAAATATAAATATGAAAAAGTATATAAAAGTATTAACATACGGTTAAGATTTGCTTAATTAAGGAATCTTTAAAATTCTCCTTTAATAAATACATTTAAAAATATAGCACAGAATGTTTTTTATTTTATTATAATAAATAAATCTCTTTCAATATTTTAAAACATATATATGACTTTTCCCCATGTGCAGAAATAGGCACTTGGGCACTCGGTGGTCTCTGGTCTCTGGTCTCTGGCATTTGTCCTGCACGTCCCGGGTCCTTTGTTATATCTGCCAGATCTGGCATATATCTGGCGGCGAACACGTGTCTCCGCAAAAATATGAATCAATAAATGAGCTGAAATAAATGACACACACAAGCTGCGAAAGCCGAGCGAAATCAACTTGTTTACGAATATGAGACGACTCTGACATCTGGCCACTGAGAAAGGGCTGGAGGCGTGTTATTGAATAATATTGAAACGATTGACTGGCATCTGCCAAGGAAGCGCCAAATGAGATTCCCTGCCTCCCTGTCTCTCACTCCCTGTCAAAATCTTCCCTCTGGGCAACTGTCTTTACTTCACTTCCTCTTCCTTTCGATATATTTTGAGGGAGAGCAGGTCCTGGCAATTGTCTTAAGTGTTTGTTGGAAAAGAGGTTACAGTTTAAGGCGAAGCATTAATGTTTCCTCTATTAAATGTGCTTTACTTTTGAGTTTTAAGGGGGATAAGTGTGTACAATTCTTATAAATAATTTTTGAGAAAGATTTTCTAATATTTTTTTATATTTAAAGTGGCTTTTTTAAATGAAAAACATATAAATTAATGTTTCAATTTAATTTAAATATTATACAAATAAATTTATAAAATATAAAAATGTTTTTTTTTTACTTTTAAAGTACAGAAGTTGCAACATTTCTTATAAGTAATTTCTGAGAAAGGTTTCTTGCTATCTTCTATTTAAAGTCGCTTTTTATATAAAAAACAATTAAATCAATGTCTAAAATAATTTTTAAATAGTATAAGAATATATTTAAATAATATGAATATGCTTAATCTTTGAGCTTTTAAGGGGCATGTGTTTTAGGTAATTTCTAAGAACGAATAGCTAATATTTCCTGCAATAAAACTGCCTTTCTCGAAATAAAACAATTATCTGCTCAATGTTTAAATATGATTTAATTAAAATAATATATTTCATTTTATAATAATATAATTAAATAATATAAAACTATATTAAAATAATACATTAAGCATTTTATATTTACTTTTAAAAAAGCAGAAACTCCAACATTTCTTTTTGGTAATTTCAAAGCAAGAATCCCTTAATATTTCCTGCCCTAAAAAGTAGCTAAAACAATTACCTGCTCAATGTTTAAATATAATTAAATTAAAAGAATATATTTCAAACCCTTAAGCTGCTTAAAAAAGCTTAAAATTAAATTTAGAAAGCGCAGAACTCCTTTTTGGAGCCAAAACAAATCGCCGCCATTTACCGCATTTGTAATCGCATTTGGGCGGCCTCCTGGCTGCTGGCCAATTTGCCCGATGCGGAAGGAGCCGTCATAAAAACTGAAACTGAAACCGAGAACCTGGCCAAGAGAAGCAAAGGATATCCGCTTACCCAGTTGGCAGCCAGCGACTACAACTAATTACTGTCCTCTTGCCGAGCCAAAAGGCAGAAATAAAAATCTAAATAAATTTCGATACGCATTAAAATCGAATCAATCATGACGGGGCTGAAAGCATCCGGCCAGTTAACATCCTGCAGGAGCAGGACATTGTTGCAGCCAGCGATTTGTGCGGTTATTTTGGCCAGTTTATTGGCGGTCATAACACACACACTCGAACATACACATACACCTGGCTCGAGTTAAGGACTTTGGGCCATAAAAGCGAAGCATAAACCATCCGAAATGGCCGGCAGCAGGCGTGGGCAACCCTGCCAGCTGCTTACATAATTATGTGGATGCGGATTCCGGGAACTGGGAGATGGGAGATGGGAACCCCAAGGTTCTGGGGGTTCTGGGGGTTCTGGGGGGAACAGGGCCAAGACAAATTGGCATAATGAAAACAGCTGGCGACGCCTTCAAGGGTCAGGCCAAATGCAAATCGCAAATGTCGCGTGTTCCTGCACATTTCACTTGTCGCCTGCTGGTCCTTGGTCCTTCGAGCGGAGAGTATCAGAGATGCTGTGGGAAATCGTCTTCAAAGAATGGGTAATAAAGTAATTAAAAATAATAATAACTACAGGAAAGTGTATTAATTCCATATCATAAATATAAGCAAGAGTTTAAAAACAAAATAAAAATATTTCACATATTTGTAAACCTCTGAAAATATTACTTAAACTTAACATTAAAGCCTTTCCCACCGGAAATCATATTTTTTATTCAGTATCTCACTTATTTTATCAAATAAAATTTAATAATAAATAATAATAAATATTAAAAACTATTTTAAAGCAAGATACACCCAACACCGACGGCGCTCTCTCTTGCCTGTTGTATTCCTTATTTCTCATTTGAATTTCGCATAACCCGTTTTTCGTCTCTCCTCTCCGGGAACCGGACCACATATGGCCAGGACTGCATAAATTTCCGGCACACTTTCTGGTGGCCAGATTCGAGATTCCGGATTCGAGGGCGCCGCCGCCATCTTACCGGCAATGGCGATGGCGATGGCGATATCAAGCGAATTAGCATAGAAAACTGCAAATTTGAATTATGACCAGCGGCAGGAGCAGGAGCAGGAGCAGCAGGAAGACACAACAGCACAAGGAGGAGCATCAAGAGCAGCAGCAGCAGCAGCAGTGCCAAGGATCTCAGGAGCGGAGCCCAAAACCAGGAGCAGCTGTTCCAGTCGCCTCTGTTGAAGCGGCAAAATGTATGCGATGCGTAATCAAAGTAGCTGGAAAAAAAAAGGAAAAACACAAAGAACTACAAGATAGGTTTTTTCCGAACCGAAGAGACTCTCCAACTAGCTGAGAAATCTGGTAAAATGTGGCCATAAAAGCACACTAAGTAATATATAAATATATATATAAAAATATGTGGTTAATAACACATTAAAATATATGTATCTTTGAGATATATATATTTTTGTTGCTAGGTAAATATGACTTCACAAGCCTTAAATAAATTATTTTAAGCAGAAACACAGACCACAAAAAGCTCATTTCTTTTGGGACTTAAAAGATTTTCTATTAATTTTTATTTACTTAATTTTAAAAAATATTTCATAGCCAATAAACTGGCTTTGAGGAGTGTAAACTAGCCTCATAAAGGGGTGATTACCTTCGACACCTAGAGAACTAGAGTTTTGCAAACCTTCATCCCTCACCCGCCTGCCACCCGGACGACTGTTTGCATAATTCAGAGGGCTCACTGTAGAGGGAAAAGCGAGGGGGGGGATGCTCCATTTTCCCTCCGTTTGCCTTTTGCTTTTCGCTTTTCGCTTTTCCAATTTGCATGTGCATATGCACATATGCTGGCATTGAACTCTGACCACTGGCAGATCCACCTCCGCAGATCCACATCCTGTGTGCCTCTGCCTCTGCCTTTGCCTTGGCATCCCGGAGCATCCTGGAGCAAAGTGAAGCATTCCCGAAGCATCCTGGCGAGTCTAATGCGACTAATAGATCCTTGTTTGCCAAAAAGTTTGCGGCACACGGCACCCACTTGAGCTGAGTTCGGCTTGTTTGCTACTCCAAGCACCAAGCACCTCGCTCCAAGGACCTCCAGCTCCTCCGGCCCCTTCTCGGCAAATACGTAATCAGTGAAATTTTCATGCGCATTTTTCCTGCCTTTCGTCTCGTCTCGGCAAATAAACGGCGCTCTCCTCCAAATACTTGAAATACGTTGCTCAATTTCCATAAACACGTGAGCAAATAGCACGTGTGCCCATGGGACAGGACGTCGCAGGACCGGGTCTTACTGTAGGAATCAGAGGACTTCCAAAAAATAGGCAGAACACCAACAGAAAATATGAGATTTGTGGAAAAAAATGGATTTTGCCTGATTAATTTTATAGAATTTTTTATTTAAGAAAATAAGAAATAGCTCTATTAAAAGCAAAATGTATTTAAATATGAAACAATTTGTTTATATTTTTTTAAGCTAATTTTAGTTGACACTTAAATGCAAAGTTTGAATACAAAACAATTTTAATTGCATTTTCTTCCTTAAGAAGCTGAAATAAAATACTTCTTCGAATCAAAATATCCCTAAGAATATCTTTAAAAATCTAAAATTAACTCCAATTAAACTTCAATCTTTATTTTTTTTTTTTTGTGCATAAAAACCTGTCGTGATGAAGTTTCCCCTATGGCATTTGTTAACTATTGCCGACATTTGCTTGCGTAGGTGGCACATCACAAGAAGAGCCCCTCCAAGAAATCGCCGCCCCCTCTTACACTTTTTGTTTTCATCCTGCCAAGCCGCCGCCGCCTCTGTTTGAGTTTCGGTGCTGTAAAATGCGCCTCAAATTGATTTTTATTTATATTTCAAAGGGAAAACTTTTGTGCAGCTGTCGTCGTCGAGGAGCTTGTTGTTTTTCTTCGGCATTTTCTGTTTTTGTTTTTATGTTGTTGTTGGCTTGCAGCTGCGACAAACTTGCGAATACGAGCCGTCAATATTTCATTACGGACTGCTCTCCATATACAACATCGATTTAGTTATTCAAGGGGAAGTCGGAAATCGCGGATGAGGCATGGGGGGGGGCATGGGGAGCAAACAACTCGAGGCATCGACGTACTATATAGCCTTCACCGGCAGAGGGATAAATAATCCAATAAATAATCCAATCAGCTAACAAAATGTATTTATGATTATGCCAGCCAGAGTTTGTTTTGCCTTTTTTCTTCTTTTTCGGGAGGCGAGCGAGGGAGCGAGAGATTTCCCTTGGAAAAATAGTTTTTATCAAATCAGGATTTCGGTTGGTAGAGTTTTCTTTAGCTGGAAATTAAATAAATAAATTAATTAATTAAAAATATAAACTGGGGCGCATATATGCCATTGAGTGCATCCAAACACCTGTGGTTTTAATTCAATCGTAAGCCGATCATTTCCATCTGCGGTCTGGGGCGGATTATGCAAGCAGAAATCGTAACTTGATTCGGAAAACGTAAGTGCACGCAGAGAAATAGTGGGTGACAAGGTTTTAAATAAAAATTATTATAAAAAAACAAAATTTTATATTATTGTATTATTATATATTAATAAATACAGGTACAGTTAGCACAAATTAATTTAAAAAGGTGCCTGTAATCCTTCTGGCAAAGAAAACTTTCTGAAAAACGTGACGTGATGTAAAGAAGAGATAAGACCCGTGTTCAGTTAGTAAAAAAGTTGTTCAAAATCCTAAAAAAGCATCATGTGATGTGAAGAAATAATTAGAGTTGTATTCAGCAGAAAAGATCTTCTAGATCTTCTTATTAGAAAAATGATGTGATGGGAAAAATACGCTAGATTCGTATTTAGATAGCAAAAATCTGTTTAGGAACAGAAGACAATTTCTCAGAAAAAACGTAATGTGATGTGAAAAAAAAATATATTCGTTATCAGCTAGCAAACAAAAAAAACAAGAAATTAAAGTGACGGGAAGAAGAGATTAGATTCATGTTTATTTAATAAAAAAACAAATCAAAAACTTATTAAAAAAACATAATGTGATGCAAAGAATATATTAGATACGTTTTCAGTTAAGAAAATTCTGTACTGAAACCCTGAGATCTTTTCTCAAAGATACAGGATGTGATGGGAAAATTAAGGAAATTATTGAATATATTCTTATGAAGAAGTCGAATATTAAATCTAACTTTAAATAATTACTTTGAAATATTTTTCCAAGTGCAAAAATCCAAGCTGCTGCATACAAGTCTCTAGAAAAGTATCTCAGCTTTTGGAGATCCGCGATCTTCGATTTCATTCCTCCAGCAATCGTCGTCATGGAACGTTGGCAGAACCGCGTAGCCGTGGTGACTGGCGCCAGTTCGGGCATCGGAGCGGAGCTCGCCCGCCAGCTGGTATCCGCCGGGGTGGTGGTGGTGGCCCTGGCCCGCCGTCTCGATCGCCTGGAGGAGCTGCGCCGCGAACTGCCCGAGGACCGGCAGAAGCTCCTCCACATCCGGCAGTGCGATGTCACCGATATCCTGGCCGTGAACGCCGCCTTCGATGCGGTAAACCAGGAGCTGGGCGGCGTCGATATACTGGTGAACAATGCCGGCAAGCTGTCCGGCGGCCAGCTGCTGACCATGCCGCTGGACATCGTCCAGCAGGTGCTGCAGACGAACGTGATGGGCGTGGTCAACTGCACCCAGCGGGCCTTCGAGTCCATGCGGCAGCGCCAGGTCACCGGCCACGTGGTGCTCATCAACAGCATCGTGGGCCACTATCTGTTCAATCCGCTGCCCGGGAGCCAGCAGGAGCTCAACATGTATCCGGCCACCAAACACGCGGTGACCGCGCTCACGGAGCTATTCCGGCAGGAGATGAGGGACTTCAAGACCCAGGTCAAGGTCACGGTGGGTACTCCTATGGGCATAAGTATCTGGATATTTCCAGTAATAAATAAGGGGCTTTATGGCCCCGTATTTTCGATCGATTAGTGCACTTTTATGTCTGGGCCTTTATTTTTGTAAAGCTTTTATGGCCCAAGAGTCGTTAATTTTATACAAAAAATATGAATTAATAGTTGAATCTTCTATAATTTATTGCCCAGAGCATCAGTCCCGGCTTGGTGGACACGGAGCTGGTGCCGCAGGCCTACAAGTCGCTGCCCATGCTGAGGGCTGAGGATGTGGCCCATGCCATTATGTATGTCCTGGCCACGCCGCCCCACGTCCAGGTGCATGAGCTGACCATTAAGCCCATGGGTGAACCCTTCTAGGACACTGCATTCCTTTGCCTTGGTGACCCCTGAATATTTGAATTTATTCAGGTGGGCCTTTCTTACTGAATAATTAGTTAAGTACCGAGGGCACTGCTATAAATTGTGGGTATTTTTTATATGCATCAATATGTAGAGTTTATTAAATATTTTTTTTGATTAGCATAAATAAATATATTTTTGTACTACCCATGTAATAAATATATTTTAAAATTATTTTTTATTATGCTACCTAAAATATATATTCTTGGCAATTATTATCAGTAACAAGAGATAATTATTAAAATAAAATAAAGCAAAGACATCGAAAGCTCTGTAATAAATTAATAAAATTGTTATTTACTATTTATTTTTGTTTGTTAAATAATTTTTTTACAGACTTTTATAGCCACACAAGTAATAAAAAATATATTCTTGAAAATTACTAATGGCAATAAGAAAAACAAATAAAATAAAATAATTTAAAACTAAATAGTTTTAGTTTTTTAAATTAAATTACAATTTGTTTTTGTTTATTTTGTTGGCTATAAATTTGTTTTGGATATTTTAGTTGAAATAATAATATATTCCTTGGAAAACTAGTTTTAAAAAATAAAACCATGCTATTTAAAGCTCTGAAAAATATAATTATTTTTTTGCTTTTTAAAAATTAGCTAAGAATATTTTTCAAAGCCACAAAGATTCCCCAAAGTTTTTAATTGATTTCTTTTTAAGGTGTTTGTTTACTTAGTGTTCAAACTGATTTATTATGCGGAAGTTTTGTGAATTTGTTTATTATTTTTGCAATCCGTTAAACGCCAAACGTTAAACGTTAAAACCTTAAAATAGCTTCTTAATTGCCTCTATAAATGCGGCACATCGCGAATTGAATCATGGCTTCACCCGCCGCGGCGACTCAATTATTCATCTCACGTGTGAACGGCGCGCTTGGGTGGTTCGATTTTTTAATAATTAAAAAATAGCCAAAGTGCCTGGCCAAGTTTGGAGCTATTCGGGTTGTATAAAGGGCGCCGACCAGGCGCCATCTCAACTTAGTTGCGAGGAGGACACTGAGTCGGACAGTTGGATCTTTTTATATTAATTCTAAACCACTAAAAGTAAGTTAAAATTTAAATAAAGTATAAAATATACTAGTATATATTCCCTGCCTCAGATGGATCGCTGGCAGGATCGTGTGGCTGTGGTGACGGGTGCCAGTTCCGGCATTGGAGCCGCTGTTGCCCGTCAGCTCGTCAACGCCGGCGTGGTCGTCGTGGGTCTGGCCAGGCGCGTGGATCGCATGGAGGCCATCAAGGAGCAGCTGCCGGGAGAACTACAATCGCGGCTCCACTGCATCCACTGCGATGTGGGGGACTTGGACTCGATAACGGCGGCCTTTGATTGGATCGAGGAGCAGCTCGGCGGCTGTGACATCCTGGTGAACAATGCGGGCTGCCTGTTTCCCGGCCAGCTGTTGACCCTGGAGCTGGAGCATCTCCAGCAGGTGCTCAACGTCAATCTGATGGGCGTCCTGCACTGCACCCGGCGGGCCTTCCGCTCGATGAAGCAACGCGAGGTGGCCGGCCATGTGGTGCTCATCAATAGCCTTACGGGCGCCAATATAATCTATCCGCCGGGTGATGAGCTGCAGATCCTCAACATGTATCCGCTGACCAAGCACGGGATTACGGCCATGCTCGAGGTCCTGCGCCAGGAGTTGCGAGGCTTCAAGACCCAGATCAAGATCACGGTGGGTTCGAGAGTTATTATTTTTAAATTTAAATTTAAATCTTGAGGAAGTGATTTCCTTTTCTTCTGCATTATCCTTTTTCGCAGAGCATAAGTCCTGGGGTCACCGACACGGAGATCCTGCCCGCTGGCTACGATACGCTGCCGATGCTGAAGCCGGACGACATCGCCGCTGGGATTATGTACGCCCTGGCCACGCCGCCCCACGTCCAGGTCCATCAGCTGACCATCAAGCCGCTGGGCGAGCCCTTCTAAGGCAGCAGTCAGGAGCTAGCATCCTGCATCCTTTTCAGCAGCGAATATAGCGATGACTGAAATTGCGTTCTCTTTATTTGAAAATAACTTGCAACATTTTTCGGGGGCAGGGAGACGTGTCACTTGCGGCAAACAGTCAGGAATGCAAAAAATAAAAAGAAGAGAAAAAGAAACAAGAAAAGGGGGAAATATATACGAAAATAAGTTAACATTAGCATGACAAGCCGGGAGCAGCCAGGAGCAGCCAGGATGCTGATGACGGCTGAGGAGGTTGTGCTTGGGTGTGTGTGTGTGTGTGTGGGGGGGAAGGAACCGGAACAGGTGACGCGGCCACATCCGCATTCGCATCCGCCTCCGCGACTGCAGCAAGGACGCTCTCTGTCAATATTGAAAGCGTACGCGTTTGACATAAAATGTAATATAGTCGCATACACACACTCAGCGCACACCCAACACACGCACACACACACACACACATACAGAGAGGGGCTAAGTTGGAAAGGTCGCGGGGCTTAGGAGCTATGCAAAGCAGCTACCGCGTAAAATGCACGCAAAGAAATGCATAAATGCACTGCCTGAACTAGCACTTGGGAATTATAAGAAATTCGCTGAACTAGCACTTGGGAATTTAAAAAAAAGGTACAAAGCATGTGAAGCTTTAACTTAAAATGATTCATATGAACCTAGAGATTATTGAGGCTATCCTAAAATAATTGCAAATTAGACTGCCTGAACTGGCACTTGAGAATTATAGGAAAACAATGAATTAGAAGAAAAAGGGGGGAAAATGTATTATTTAAGCCAAGCATGTTTCTATATATAGAATGTGAAGCTTTGATTAAAAATGCTATACATGGATCTAGGGAATTATAGAGGCTTTGCTAAAATAATTGCAAATTTCACTCCCTGTACTAGCACTTGGGAATTATAGGAAAACACACTCTGCCAACACTAGAGAATTATAAGAACAAGTAGGAAATTAGTTATTTTTATTAGAAAAAAAAAAAAAAAATTTTGGAGCTTCGACCTCTGGCTATATACGTAGAAGATTTATTAACCTATTGGGATCTGCAACCAAGCTCTAGAACTGCCTCATAGGAAAAGGATGTATCAAAAATACAAATAAAGGAAATATGAAGTTTCACAATTACGGCTTTCTCGAAAGAAAGTTGTATTAAATTAAGAGCCAAAGGTAGTTTAGAAATTTAGGATAAATAACATAATATTTGCTTTAATAATAATAATAATACATTTAAAACCCTTCTCTTTTGCTTTTGCTCAGTGCACTTGCCGGTGAATTCGCATTTTGCATTTCATTTTGGAGGAGCAGCACATGGCACACATGGCGCATTCCATGACGCCGCCTCCACCTTGGGCTAAGCCGGAGTCAGACAACTTTTATGACTTGCTTGCAAACAGGAGCAGGAGCTGGGACAGGAGCAGGAGCTGGGACAGGAGCTGGAGCTGGGACAGGAGCTGGAGCTGGTACCAGTAACGGTAATGGTGATGCTTATGCTTATGCTTATGGTAACAGCAGCAACATCAGCGACGGCAGCAACAGCAGCAACATCGAACTTCGTTTCGCGTCACGCCAAGTTGTCAATGTTGCATATAAACACGGTGTTGTCAATGTTGCTGTTGCTGTTGCAGTAACTAATATTGTTGCAAGTACACATAAAGAAAAAAATAACCATTAAGAAAGGAATATTCTCGGAATTTCTACATTAAATATTCATAAATAAAAATACAAGCGCAAAACTCTTAAAGCAGCAGTAGGTTTGCTCATCAGTATGAGTTTCTAAATTATATTTATATTGTAAAAAGTAGTATTTTAATATTTTAGCTTGTTATTTTTATTATAATGAATTGATATGTATTCTACCTTTTAATTGTAATATTTTCCCAATTATTTTTGTCCATGTGGAAAACGTTTCGTGTTGCTGCAGTTGCTGCAATATTGCTGGCGGAAAGTTGGCGGGGCAGGTCTAGCGTTCGTTTGTTGGCTTGTCTGTTTCACTGGCACAGCGAGTCCTTTGAAAATGTCTGTCAGGGATATAGAGCTAATAATGTCGCGACTCCTTGCTGTCCCCGGTTTCGATTTTCTTTTGCGGTCGGGTTTTCCCCAGAAAAAACACGGAAATGCGACTGCCAGCTTAGCCACTTGAACCTGTCGAGTAAGAGGAGTTAAATCGAGTTAAATTTTAATACAAATATTTATTTGTAATAATATTTTACCTCATTTTTGGGGAATTTAAGCTCTTGAGCTTAACCTGGCCTTGACCTTCGATTTGGAGCGGAAATGCCAGCGAGCTCAAGCTCGGATTCGATCTGCGCTTGTGGCCACTTCCGTTCATGTTCCATTTCCGTTTCCTCCTCACGGTCACGCCTTAAAGTGTTTTCTTCGCCTCCGCTTTTGCTTCTGTTTTTTCACCCACATTTTTTGCCAGCTTTCTCCTTATATATATTTCTTGTTTCGTTTTTTTTTTTGTTTCCAGCGGAAGAAATTTATTTTGCACTCGACACTTGAACTTTTTCCTTTTCAAGCGCGCCCCTTGCTCTCGCTTTGGCAACCGCCCGAGGTCACAGGTCAACGAGGAGGGGGCAGTGGGTGTTGGGCGGTGGGCGGTGGCTGTTAGTGTTATGGCACTTATTAGTGGCCAGCTTCTAATTTGTTTTTAAATATGTAACCCCAGGCGCAGTCATTTAAGTGGCTAAACTTTCATTTTTTTCTTTTGCGGTCTTAAATAGGGAACTTAAAATGGGCCATTATTTTCCATTAAATCTACGCGATATTGTTGTGTTAAGTGTAATAATCATTAGCTTTTAATATAATATCAAGGAGAATAATTTAAATAATTATCTACTTAATTCTCTCCCGTTTCCCCCTCAATGACTTCCACATATCCGGCCACAACGTCACTGTCCAACCGCACCAGCTGGAAGTTCCTCTTCAGCACGGACACCTCGAAGTTGGTGTGGCCCTGCCTGGCCACCTGGAGCAAGGCGCGAATGGCCAGCTTGACGGCCCTGAAGCGGCTGCTCACCGCCTCCTCGCTGTACTCCGACTCGAGGTACTCCTGGGCCGTTCTTCCGGAGCGACCAATGGCGGTGGAGCAAAACTCGTAATAATTGCCAGACGGATCGGTTTGGAACAGGCGCGGAGTACGATCCGGATCGAAGCCAGCCATCAGGCAGGAGACGCCAAAGGGACGGCGATCAGGTTTCTGGGTATGCTTCAGCTGCAAGTTGGCGATATATCTGCGGAAATAAAATAAATCTCAAAGATACAGGAATACAAAAAATAAATAAACCAAACCCACTTGGTGATGTGCTTGATGGTCACCGGCTGTTCGGCGACGACATTGTGCTTCTGGCACTGGGTCCGAGCCCGATCGATCAGGACGCGGGCGTCGGGCGTCAGGCCGGCATAGGACATAATTAGGTTCTTGTCCACCGCGAAGATCCTGCGCCCAGAATCCTCCAGCTGCTGCGGCACGAAGCTCTTGTGCTCCAGGGCCAGCACCACACAGTTGCTTCCACGAACGCCGACGGCCGTGGATCCCTTGCGGACGCCGCTCTGGGCGTACTCCACCTGGAGCAGGCGGCCGCCAGACGAGAAGATGGTAACGGCTTCATTGCGACGTGGACGCATTTTGCAATTAATAAATTTACAAAAAAGAAATATTCAAGGAAAAAATTCAGAAGAAAATTTAATTCGTTACGACTGCTTATAGGTTTTTAGGGAAAGGTTTTGACGTTAGAAGCTTGAGTAGTGCGAACGTTGTTTAAAAATTAATCAGATTTTTTGGCTTTTTTTCATATAATACATGCGTTAGTACGCTTTTAGTTTTTCCATATACTGGTCTCACTATTGTCAAAGATGCAACACTTACACTACATCTGCATCTTTAAAACTGTAACTAATGACATAAGAGGGCTTAAAAATAAGAATACAAAGAAACAAATCTGTAGGAAGTTAAATATCTTATATTACTGTCATCTGCCTTATAGAAACATTCGATTTTTCGTAAAAATTTCCAAAATGCTGCCCAGTCTGAATAGCTTATTAGTGAAACTCCCTTAAAAAATAAGAAATAACAACAATATCAATAAAATGTAAGTATCTATATTTATTCTTGTGGTTCCATATAGAAAATGTTCGAAATTTTCGATTTTTCTCAAAAATTGCCAAGATGCGGCTTAGTCTGAACAACCTATTTGAGAAAACTGCCTAAAAAATAGAAAACTCCTTTAAAAATAAGAAAATAACCAGAATATCAATAAAATGTTGAAATATATTTGGTATTTACAATTTTTATCAAAAATTGGCAAGATGCGGCTTAGTCTGAACAGCCTATTAGAGAAAACTCCCTTAAAAATATAAAACTCCCTTAAAAATAAGGAAATGACAACAATATCAATAAAATGTAAAAAATATTGGACATTTTAGATTTGTCCTAAAAATTGCCAAAATGCGGTCCAGCCTGAACAGCTTATTAGTGGGAGCTCCCTGCAAATCTCAGCAAAACCTGGACTGGGCCTCCAATATTCCATTTAAATTCAAATTGGCCAGCCCCCAAAAGGGACCGAGACACACACAGAGACACACCGACACCATCCAGAGCCCATTCCCTGGCGAGGAGCCGAAATTTGATCAAATTTCGGCTGCATACTTCGGGGCGCCAGCTTGGAATTTGCATTAAAATGAGGTGAGGTGAAGGGAGAGGCCACATTACGCTAATCAGGACGTCGCGACGTCTCCTTAGCTCCCAACCTGACTACTTTTTTGTTTTACTTTTCTTATTTTTTTTTTTGTTAATTTGTTGACACTTTTGTGTTGTCTTTTGGCGGCCGCCTTGGGATCTTGATTGATTTGCTGCGACATTTTGGCCCCGACACACTTTCTTCGGTGGCTTTTCCTCTGGTTTTCCCCTGATTTTCCTCTAGCTAATTAACATAAGGCTGACAGTTTTTAATAAGTTGTGTTTCGGCCTCGGGGGCGTGTCCTCCGAAGGCAGCAGGTGCTGCAAATGCATTTGATTGGCCCCAAATTGTAGTAGTTGCCTTTTAATTAAAACTTCAATTCGACGACCCGCAAAATGCAGACCCAGCACGCCCCGCGTCCTCATGCTTATACCCAATTTCCCACGGCTTTTCCCCATGGGTATCCCCCTTCAGGCATTTTCCTTCCACGCAAAACTCTCAGCTGTGCGGTGACTCAATCACGCGGCTCACATCTCGCTGCGAAAATCTAATTAAACAGCTTCGTGGATGTCGCTGCCGCTCTCTCTCTCTCTCTGGGGAGCCGCCACGGGCGCTTCGACGGCTGTATCTGTATCTGTATCCCAAACTGTATCTGTCTCTGTGTATCTGTATCTACAATCGGTGCTAGTTTGGATGCCATTTAGGGGTAGCACCAAAGAAAAGATTTTAAACTTACTTGGTGGGAATATAGCTAAAATTTTGTAAAATATTTAATTTAATTTTGATTGTTTTCTATGTTTTTTTTGTATCTGTGCTAGTGAATCTGGGTAGCTGTAGGTGGCAGATGCAGAAATTAGACTAGCAAAGTCGCCCACCTGTTGAGCAGGCTAAATATTTGTTATTGCCTTTGTTTTCTCAACTGAGCCTTGCTTTTCTGATGTAAATAAATGATTTATTAATCATTAAATATTTTGTAAGCTAACTCATAATTTATGGAATTTATTTCCACTAAAAATTAATGTCAAATAAACTCTTCCTGTGGCTAGCTTCCCACCTGGAAGACTCTTATTGTCAAAGTTAATATTTGTAAATACCAAACACTTGCTTGAAATTATTTAGAAATATTTATAAAAATAAATAAACTTTTGTGTATCTTTTATTTTGGTTTTTGTTCAAGACAAAGCATCTCGGGTGCAGCTTTTCCGGACTCTTCGGGCCAATCTCAACTTGCATAATTTCCGCTGGGCTCTCTCGTCCCCACTTTTCCGCCCTTCCGCTCGCGTTGTCGCAGCGTCAACTAATTATAAAGTTGAGAGCGGAAACATTTACAAAACATTTAGCGAAAAATGCACATTTGCGAGAAAACGTGTGCGGACTCGGTAATAAGCAGCGAGTTTGTACCCGAAACTTGCTAACGAAATCAAAAGGCCAATCCCAGTTCGGTTGTCCCACATCCTTGTCCCTTGTCCCGCTCTGCCCGCCCACGACACGTAGAATGGCCAAGCCCAGCCGGGCATGCAAATGCCTCCGTCCGGCGACCGCCGACCGCAAACGAGCTCCGGCTCCGACTCTCATCCTTCTTCCTGGCCCCACACACACACACATCCCTCACTCAGTCATGTGAGTTGCCAGGAAGGGAAGGGAGTGTGGGTCCTTGGATCGAAAAGGGGAATACCCTGCCCTAAAATGGAGTTGGGCTGCCTAAATAAAACACAGAAGGTAGGAAGTAAAGGTCGTTCTTTCTTTATAAAATATTAATTAAAATATATAATGTGATTAAGGGGTTCTGCTAGCTGTAATACCCACTGAAAGGGCACAAGAAGTGCAGCAGAGTGGACAGGGAAGACGCAGTGCCAGATAATAAATGTCAAGCTGGGTGAGACGTGGCCATTGTGGCTTATGGGCTTGCGACTTTTTAAACTCCGTGCAATTCCTGAATACGTAATCGTAATCTCTGCATATGCGTGCAACGCACTCTTGCGGCATTTTGCATTTTGCAGTTTGCAGCTGAACTCTGTATTTTTTACTATTGTATTATTTTTAAGGCTGTTGCGAAAAGATAAAAGTAACTACTACTAAAAGCCAGGCAGCAAACAATGCAATTTTTCAATTTCAGTTTAGTTTTAGAACAATCGAGTATCCTATTCCAATGTATATTTATTTTCCAAAGGAAAATGGGAAACAATACCAATTGGAACATAATACTGGCACTTGGCACCCATTAAATCTGTCAGGAAGGAGCCTCCCAATGGCTACTAGTTGCTGTCACGCGGATTACCATTCCGGTGCCTGCTCGTCCTTACTGGATACTCATACGCCCGGTGAGCCAGGTAGCCAGCTAGCCAGGATTGTTATTAGACGACTATAAAATATATAAAACTCCTCTGGCTGGCTGGGGAGTGGAAAAAGTGCTGCTCAATCGGCCGGGACTGGCCATTCCCCATTCCCATTCCCATTCCCTGGGAATGCATTACGAAATCACCAGCCACCTCGCAGACCTCCATTTTGTGCTGGTTCAAGTAGTTGCGGCGACTAAATGTGAGCTCTAGAGATGGGTGTGGGCTTAAAAAGGGTTCGTGGTTATTCTATAAATAAATTCAATTGAATTAAATCAAATTGAGCAGGTTATTCAACGATAGAAAGTGATTTACAGCAAAGAAAAGGCTTTGAAAATCAAGTGTTATTTATTTATAAATTATAATAAATACAAATATAATGAAGAAAAAACATTAGTTATTTTATTTGAATAAATATTTTAATCCTTAAGTTTTTTTTAAATATTAAATTGTACTATTTCGTGGAAGAAACTCTTGTATTTCTGTGCTTAAGGTTTGGTTTAGATACTTTTTTAAGTGAATCCAAGACTTTCTTTAATAAAACTTTAATAAAACTTTGAGAGACTGATAAATATAAAACATAATTGGGAATATGTTTCAGAATATTTTAAATAGTATTTCTAGTTACGTATTAGTTTTTATATATTTTTTTCGATAGTTTTTAGCCCATCTCTGGTTCGCTTTCACTGCCATTGAAGCGTTCCTGAAAGCGCTGACAATTCAGAGACATTACATTCTTTTCTATGTACATGTTATGCAATAAATAGTCCCGTTTTATAATAATCTAATGGCAATTGTGGGCGACAGTTCTCGTTGTCGTTCGCCGGTTGCCTGCGTTCTTACCCCCTCTCTCTTCTCTCTTCTCCGTTTCCCATTTTCCCATTCCCCCCTAACCATTTTCCCAGGACTGCCTGTCGAACGTAAATGGCATGGAAAGTGTGGTAAGGGGCAGTGCATGGGAAAACCAGTTGCTTTTGTGGAAATTATTAATATTTGAAATAAATATTTACTATATTTAAGTGTGAAATTAATCAGAAAAATTAGTAAGAACTACAAATATTAAATGTAAGAATTATAGATAATAAATTTAAACTGCAAACATGGGTTCAATCATTAAATCTTCAGTTTACAGTTGCCATAAGATTCTAGTAAATTATTCTAAATAATAATTTCCTAATTTTTTGTTGCTGTGTAAAGGATACAAGTAGTGGGGGTGGAGGGGGGCCTTGGTGACTGGACCTGCCACGCCTCCCTGAACACCGACCGCCGCACTCTTGACATCAAAGAGAGCATCGCACTGCGACTATAATAAAAATGGCAACGAAATTATGCAATTAGTGGCGTAATATGAAGCACTTTACGGGCGCTGTGGGCGTTCTCGTTAATAAAGCTCTTGCTCTCGCTCTCCCCCCGCTTTTCCGCATTTCCATTCCGGAAAAGTTTTCCCCGCGCTGCCAAAAAAGTCAGAAGCAGCAGCAGCAGCAGCAGTCAAGTTGTGATGATAACGATAATGAAGTGGCAGCAGCACCAGCAGCAGCAGCCCAAATGACGAAGAAATTGGACCACAGATTTATAGATAATCCGCCGATGCTGAAAGCTTTATTGGCCATAAATGACTTTCGAATTTCGCTGCTCATTTAATTCCACAAATGGCATTGTTTTCCCTCTGATTTAATAACGTAAATCTGAGAGCCTTCCCCTCGAAAGTGTTACCCCGGGAGCATAATTGATTGTGCGGTTTTTGTGGCTATTATCAAGGTTCTCCACTCAAGATATTATAGCAAATAATAATAATATTTCAAGAAATGGCCAGCACTAAATGAATGGTCCTTGATTTTGGCTCTGGAATGGAATTTCCTTAATTATTTCCACGTCTAGACCTGCTCGAGTATTGTGAATAATTGCCAATGTTTGATGACATTTTCAGCGACCTCCGAAAGGGGGAAAAGTGGTAGGAAAATGGCTGGGAAAAAGGCAGTGCAGCGCAGCGAGCCAAGAAAATTCTGCAACAGGAGCAGGATGTAGACGCAATTTACGGTGCCTGCTCCTGCCTTTCTTGGCCATGTTCTGCCGCAGTCCTGGGAGTGTGTGTGTGCCTGTCCTGGGCGTTTGAGTGTGTCGTATATTCAGGTAGCGCGTAACCTTGGCGTCGCCGTTTCTCCTTTTAGTATTTTCTTTTTTCCTTTTGCTAATGCCGCCGCTGCTATGGGGGGCCTAGAGGGGGTGCAACAACCGCAACAGACCCCTCTCAGAAAAAATAAAAAAAACGCAGCACCCACAAGCCCTCCACACATGTTCGTGCAAATACTTGGGAGTCACAGGCCAGATAAGTGCACTGCCCAACAAAAATGTATGTACAAAGGATATGGTTATAAAAAAGATAAGTAAGGGATAGGGAGAAAATAATAGTACAAAAAGGCAGATAACTTATTTTTCCAATATTATTTTAAAGGTATTTAGGGGGCTTTACTTTACTGAAACCTTAGGTAGCCAACTTGCTTTCTTTCTTTAATGAAAAATAATATATTTAAGCTCCTTACTTGAATTAAAACATATATTTTACAAGGGAAAATGTAGAACATATTTTGTGAAATAAATAGATAATTTTTTAAGTGATAAAAGGGGCTTTACTTTACTAAAGACTTTATAATATAAAATATAAAATATAATATATTTAAGCTCTATACTTTAATTAAATCATATTTTTTACAAACGAAATGGCAAGACATATTTTGTGATATAAATAAATAAAGAAATATATTATTTGGAATTGCTGTGGATATGTACATATTAACAAATTAATCATTTAAATTGAGTTGAAAAAGCTTTAATATATTTTTTTTGAAATCAAATTAATTCCTCTTATTTCCATAATTTTTACATAGAAAATTCCGGCCTCCAAGTTTTTCTAGCGGTGTACAATTAATTCGCTGTTGGTGAAAAAATGTCATAACATGAAGAGTGATATTCCACGCTCCAATTACGAGCAGTCGTGCCAGAGCCTCGCCTCGGCCCCCCAAAAAAAGGAGGCAAAAAAAATGACAGCTGGAGGCAGGCGGCGAAAAGGACGAAACTGCCAGCCCAGCCACGCCCCCGCCCGTTGCCGTTGCCCTCCTGCATTTGCGCTTATGTAACCAATGTCATCGTTATTTTTAACTTAATTTACATGCTTAACTAAAGTTGTCAGAAAATTATGTTGACGCATGCAGCTTTCAATTATGTTGCATACACGAGAGGCCCCGTCAGCGTCGGTGTGTGTGCTGGTGTGATGGTGTGTGTGTGGTGTGTGTGCGGGCAACATGGCGTATGAATTTTGGCCCGACATGTGCACATCATATTATCATAATTGCGGCGAAACGTACGTGAATAAACCAAATGAATGACAGCCGATGCATGAATGAGTGCGCACGAGCACTGTGATTTGTATTCATTTGTTATTTCGCTTTTCGAACGGGTATTTCGAGCTGTGGATATGATTTTAGGGGAAGGGACTTCCTCTCAATTCGGTATCAATGCAAGGGTTAAAGAGCCGAGAGCCATGGGCCATAAGGGGGACCTAATTACAGGGCGTACACTGGAAATTCAAAGAAAGGCTACTTAAAACGAATTTTAAAAATTTGGGAAGTAAGGAAATGTGCAGGGAAGGTACTGAAAGTCCCGAAGGACTATAGAGCCCACTATTATAATTTATATATTATCCTAATAGCTGAAAAAAGGTTTTTGCCTCATTTATAAATTGTTTTTCCTTTGATTTCTGATAAACAAAATAAAGATAAATTGTAAAAAGTATTAATACCAATTAAATGAACTTGTTTCTCAAATAACTTAATTTCCTATATATTTCTCTGTTTATTTTAAATTTTTTATTTTATTTTCAATAGTAATTTCCATATTTATCAATAAATAAATCCCTTACATTTAAATATGTATAAAGACCTATCAATGCCAAAAGGATACCAGGGCTCTCTCTGCCTTTGCTTAATGGCTGCCATTTGAGTGCATTTTCAGTTAACAAATGCTTTGGCATTTAACCTTCGACCCCTGCCCAGCCGCTGAACCGAAAATACTTTCCGTTTCATTTGCACTCGACACACATTCATCTTAATGGTCGGGGCCAACGCCTTTTTTGTAAATTTGTTTGTTTTCGTATATTTTTTGGTCTCTGCAGTCTCCTGTCTGACCGTTGCCTTGTTGGAGGCAACGCAGCGCGACAATTAAATTTAATAGCAACGCAATTAACTCTTAATTTCTATTTTAGCCCAACGCTTTTTTTGCTGCTTTTTTTTGCAGCAACCTGCTGACCCATTGTCTTTGCCACTAAGCGGCAAATATTTTAGTTCTCTTTCAGCGGAGAGCCAAAAAAAATGGAAAAAAAAGTTCAGTTGAGAGTCCTGACTAGGACGTACTCAGCAATAAATAAATATTAATAGTAATCTGCACTAGAAAAAAATAGTTCAAAGTTTTCAGGGACTTATAAGGCTTTGAATAATATTAATTACATTTATTTGTTGCCTTGAAGGCAGTTTATAAATTTAACTAAAAACTTTAAAGGTTTTCTTAATAGGATTTTATTCACTGAAAACTAAAAAACTTCAACAAGTTCCAATAAAAATTGCAGCTACTCTCTGACATGAATATTTTCCCTGTTTTCTCTCTCTTAAAAGAAGCTGTCATAGTCCCTCGAGTCCTGTCCGTGTCCGTGTCCTGTAAGGGGTATCAAAAGCTAACACACACACATACACACACAGATAGAGCCAGCGACAGAGGTCATTTTATTAATTAACCAGCTGGCAAAGTCGGATCCCGGTCCGGGTGATACACTACCCGGAGTACCCTTTGCCATTGCCACCTCCATTTGCCATTCCCCAAAGGATATCCCCCTGGCGCTTGACTAAAATGTGCGGCAAATTGCGTGAATTATTCCTCTGTGAGAGGAGTGTGTGTGTGTTTGGGAAGGTGTTGGGCAAACAGGACGACCGACGACCGACAGGACCAAATTGAAATGAAATGAAATGCTTGGGATCTCGCGCTGGGCCGACGACCCTTTGAATTACTTCATTAAATTTGCATATTAGGTGCGGATTTGGTTACATTTACCGCACTTTTTCACCGCTCTCGCTGCGAAAATGTTTTCACAGCACACAAACACATATATATCTCTCCTTTTTTTCCCATCTCGGGTCCTCGTCCTCACACACACACACAGATTGAATGAGAATAATGGGAATCCGCTTAATGGGCAGCCAGCGTCGCCGGCTAATGGACGTCATAAAGCGACGTCGAAGCCGGGCAAGCTACCAGCTATGGCACTCAGGTGCCAGGATATATATATATATATTTGGAGTATATATAGTGGACATATTGAAAGAGTTTTGGGCGCAAAAAGTATGTTGATCTGTTTGCCGTAAAGTGGCAGAAAGCGGCTTACCTTTAACATCCGGTTTCTTTGTACTTTTTTATTACTTTCAATAGTTCAAAATGTTCAATAAATATATTACATCTAAAACTAAAATTCCCCTTTATTACCATATATTCCTAGCCTTCATTTAGCATCTGATTTAAGCCGAAGCTGGCTCAATTACAAGAGGGCTTACAGTGATTGCTTTTGCAGCCGCCGAGCCTGTTGCTCCTGACACTTGGCAATTTGGATTATCCCCTTTGCCATGGAGATCAGCAAACACTTGATAATGCCATCGTCCCCATCTCCAGCTCCTGCGGCTCCTGGCCTCACTTGATCCTCCGCTAATCCGCAATCTCTTTGGAGCCGTTGGGCACCTGTTAAGTTCATGAGCTCCTCGCGTCTCGCACCTCGGTCCTCCTCCAACGTCATTATCATGGCCATAATCATCCGCCAGCGTGAGGGGGGGAGAAAGTGGGAAAGCGAAGCAAAACCGATGGAAAACTCATGGAAAAGCAGCAAGTGCGGCGGCCTAGACGGCGAAAAATTCAGCGACTTCGCCCCCCCGATGCCATAAATTAGAAAGTGTCAGGTTAGTTACGTAAATTACCTGGCCCCATAAAAAGAGGAGCCCAAGGAGCCCAAGGGGGGCCCTAGGAGGCCAGGGAACCCAGGCATCCCAAGGACCAAGGACCCAAGAGCGAAGCGTACGAAGCGAGGCGTGGCCAACGCATTCACACAGGCACACAGGAAAATTATCTAAAAAGAAACAAGGAGCTAACTAAGGGTTAAATTTATTTTGCAAGCTAAAGGATTTATAAATGTTTGGTTTTTGAATATATTTAATTAAAATAGATATTTAAAATATGTATTTATTCGGAAATTATACTTCAAAGAGAGTTTTAATCATAAATTAATAAAAGAATAAAAAAAACCTTCTAGAAAATAAATGGCAAATGATAACCTTAATAATTATAAAATTATTTAAAAAGAAACAAGGAGCTAACTTAGGATTTAATTTATTTGCCAGCTAAAGGATTCAGAAATGTTTGGTTTTTAAATATATTTAATTAAAATAGATATTTCAAATATGTATTTATTTGAAAATTATACTTCAAAGAGAGTTTTAATCATAAATTAATAAAAGAATAAACAAAACCTTCTAGAAAATAAATGGCAAATGATAACCTTAAATAATTATTTATGTTTTGTATAGCATCCCATATTAATAAGCCCCCCTCTTTTCTTGCAGTGCATAAATAGCGACAACAGCAACAGCGACAACGACAACGAATTAATGTCTTTTTATTTGCGCCTGGCGCGCCGAAAGGGCAAAAAGATTTGTCAAGGATATTTACGGCATGGCGGCGGCGTCAGCGGCTGTGAGGCTTTCCCTTTTTCCCGCCCCTATTCTCGCCTCCTAGGGGGCGTGGCCGAGCGTCTAGCGCGCGCTTTGCATGCGGCAGCGGTGGGGGGGGAGAGGGAAAAATAAATAAAGATGCTGACCCAGAAATAAAAATGAGATTAAGTGTGATTAACACGCTGCCGAGCTTAGACGCAGACTCCGCCGGCCATCTTCCATATTTCCAATTTGCGGGTGTTTTTGTCTCGCTGCACAGTGAGACATAATTAAAAACAAGGAAATGAATTAATAGAAAATATTTTAAAAATATATTAAATGCTTAAAACAGGTCAAGATTGTGAATAAAAAAGGAAATAGGGAGCCATATGTACACAGAGAAAACCATGGTATGCTTAAATTGAGAAACCGCTTTCTCAAATATGTACTCCTCTCATTTTAAGTACTGATTTGATTAAAACTTTAAGTTTAAGTATTTTTTCACTTTTCCGTAGGAAAACACAAGATTAAACAGTATTTTAAATATCTTTAATATTTACTTTTACTTTTAAAATGACCTTAGTCCTAGGCAGAGCTTAATAAATAATTTTGATCTATTTAAAATTTATAAATTAATTTAATTTTAGAGTTATCATACGTGGGAATTTATTTGTACTTATTTTTTTTGATTGTTTTGCTTCAGTGTGATCTAGTTTTTTATACATCTTTTTTTTTTCTCCTGGCATTAGCCGCATTATGCATTATTTTCGCTTTCACAACTCGAAAAGGAAAGGCGAAGAGCGCGCGAAAAGGAAGGCCGGCAAGGACAAGATACTCGTAGAATAGAAAAAAAAACAAAAGACTCCTGATTCCCTCATAGCATCATCATCATCATCATCATCATCATCTTCATCTCTCTGCCGGCATATCCTGTATCCTTCGGTTGAATCCCACACCCAGAGATGGAAATGGGGAGGCTGTAATTTATTTAGTTACAACTTGATTTGCATAAAGCGAACATTTACTTTTTAATTAGGTGTAAAATTTATGCACTTCACTTTCATTTTTGTCCTCTCTGCGCCTTTGTATTAATTCCTTTCAGCTGACCCCCAAAGCCGAGGTCCTGACGGGCAGGGACAAAGTGCGAGTTAGTTCGAGAGTTTTAGTTTAGTTTTTGCTTTTTCCTTTCTTTTTTCATTGAGACAAGGATCTTGAACTCGAGTGGCGAATGTTACCGGCAATCGATGATGATGATGGTGCTTTCCTCACACTTTGTTCCAATTGATCTTTCACAGAGGAGTTCAAGAGTGTCCTAGACTTTGAGAATTAGCTAGAAAAATAGGAGCCCCAGAAAGTAGTCGGGGTAACTTTATTTACCACACTTTTTTCAGGTATTTCAAGTTAGTTTTGAGCATAAATGCCACGAAATGGCCATAAATGGCTAGCTCTCAGCGGGAATCGCTTAAGCGGTCTCCGTGTGTGTTTGTGAGGTTTCGATTTCTATTTCGATTTCGAATCCTATTCCGCGATTCCGGAGATGCCACATTGTAAGAGTACGGATTACCCGGTGTCTGGCCGTCCTCAGCCTCAGCACGTCCATCGGAACCAACGGAAAATCCCTGCTGCAGTTCCCAGTATCAATCCGAATCCCGTTTCCCGTTTCCCGAATCCCGAATCCCAGTCCCAGCCCACTTTTATATCGCAACCGTTGGCATGTGGAAATACTTTTGGGCGGGTAGTTAATCGGTGACTTACTCTTCCACCTGGCGAGGGATTCTCCTTTCCTCCTCTTTTCGGGTTGGGTTGGGTTGGGTTTCTTTCTCTTTTTTTTTGGGGCCGAGCTGGTTGAAGTAGTGTGAACGTGCCCGTGCCACAAGGCCCACTTAATGCAGCACACTGAGGTGCGATAAGGAATTTTCTCTAGATTTCGTTCACACGAGAGTGATGTCTGGGGATACAGGGGGCCACAAGGAGTCCAGAGATTAAAAAAAAAAATAATTTAGGGTTCCAAGAAAATTTGTAAATAATTTTTGAGGTTTAGTAAAGTATACAAGGAGTCCAGAGATCACAAAATTAAATCATTTCGGGTTCCAAGAAAATTTATAAATATTTTTTGTGGTTTAGTATAAGTTGATAAGTATTTTTTGGGCATTTTTCCATAACTAAAATATAAAAATATATACCAAAGCAAAAGCTTTGTTCCCTGTCATTATAAATCCTTATTATTTGTGATTTAATGTTATCGTTAACGATAAAAAAAGGGGTCCTGGAGCTGAAGCCTGAGCACCCTGTGTCCCCTTATTCGAATGCGTCTCGGTTTTTATTTTCGTTTCCTTTATTCAGTGGCAACTTTTGTAGCTGGGGCCTGCTGCTGCTGCTGCTGCCTTTTGTGTTGTTTGTGTGCGCATTTCAGTGCCAACAACTGTCAATCTTTCCGCCAGATGAAGCCTCCTCCCAGCTCACCTTATTTCCAGCTCTCCCTCAGCCCTTCCCATGCCAGCCTCCATCACTTATCCGCCATGTGGTCGTGTGTTTTGATACACATATTGTATCGTTTTGCGGCACAGAAGCCAGTTGAGTTCTCTACGTGAGCAGGTGAGGGGCTTCCTTTTTATTTGAAGGGGGGCCGGGTTCGGGAGGGGGGACCTGAGGTTGCCCCCAAAGGGGCTGCCGAAAGGGGGGAGCTCCTTCGTACGGGCATAAGTGCCTGTATAAAAGAAGTCGACATTTATTTGCGAGCATGTTGTAAATTGTAAATTACATTCCTAATCTTTGGAAGGCCGCTGATGCACACACATCCGTACAGTTTTCCTCGAATTTTCCTCTCCATTGTAGCCCGCTTTTCCCCCGCCAAACATTTTCCCAAATGACGCACAAATAGACAGCCGGCGAGGCGCAGGCACGCACTTTTGCTCATTTATGTTTTAAATTTCATTTCGAGACAATGGCAATGAGCGGCTGGGGCAGAGACGGAGGAAAAGTTGGGGAGGGGGGGGAAATCGTCGCTGGAAAATTCAAGGCAAGTCAAGATGAGTGGAGAGTGTAAAGTAAAGTATGGGGACACGGGAAAGTTACAATTTAGACGCCCAACTTCAGACGTCGTTGTGCTTAATGCTTTGGGGACTTTTGTCCTTGCCTTGATTTGCGTGCGAGTGTGTGTGCACACTGGGAGAAAATATATTAAATTATAATATAAATATAGCACAGTAATTATTTCAATATTTGTTTTCTTTATTTTAAGATTTGTTGAGGCTGTGAAGTTATATGAAAAATATTAAATATATTTATATATTAAATATAAAAATAAAAGGTATTTCGAATTCAGCTTAGAATGAGGGTTTAAAAAATTCTACTATTTATTTTATAAAGCATTTTGAGAATCGGAAGCTTAATAGATATATTCAAGAATCCAATAAGTGAGTAAAATTTAATAGAATTTAATTTTAAACTTCCTAGAATAATTTCAGATTTTAACCGATTCACTTTAATGTATAAATATTGTACCACACAAAATGTTATATACTTAATTATTTGCTTCAAAACCACCTTTATTTTCTCCCAGTGCCTGTGTGTGTTATTTGTGTGTGTGCACGGCTTTATGTGTGTGGGATGGATGTCGCTTAAAAATCTGCTACAGTGACAATGTCACGTTTTGTGTTAATTTAATTACAAGAAACCATTTGTAAATATTACGACGTGATTTGCAAAGGCACGCATGTTAACCAGAATTTTCCAGCACAACTCCCTGCCCCCCTGGCCACGCCCTCTCGGTGAGAGTTCCGTGAAAATGATATATAATTTTCAAGCATTTTCATTTGCATTTGCAATTCATACGCACACACACTCGCATGCCCGTGTCTTCGCGCAGTTTGTTTGCATACTTTTTGGGGAAGCGTACCGTACCGACCCCCCATTGCCGCCGGAAACCCCTCTGCTCACCAAACTAAATAAATAAATTCCCTCTTCCGCTGAGTCTGCGTCTGCTGTGCAGCGCAACATGTTGCCAAGGCGAATGCCGACTCAGGCAAATGTTGCCGCCGCTGAATATGTTGCTAAAGGTCAGGCCGAGGAGGTGAAGGTATGGCCTTTCTGTTATTTGCTTACTTAGCTAAGGAAATAAAATATAAAGTAAAAAAAAATATTAAAGCATTTCTCTGAAAATTGAGAAATATTAAAGATATTTTACTCAATTTTTAGTTTAGCTTGGAAGCAATAAAAAAATTAAATCAAGATGGGTCCCCTCTGCCTCTGGGTATACAAATCACTTCTTAAAAATTCAATATAAAATTTCGAAGCTAAGTTTCCCTTAAACTAATTCATAAAGAAATTGTTCTCCCTTAAATTAATTTGTAAACTAATGTTCCTCCCTTAAAATGATTTTTAAAGTAATTTTCCTTCCATATAATAATTTGTAAAGCAATATTCATTCCTTTAAATCATTTTTTAAATAATTTTTCTTCGTTAAATTACATTTTAACCTAATTTTCCTTCCTTAAATTAATATCCAAAGTAATTTTCCATCCTTAAATTATTTTATAAAGTAATTTTCTACCTTAAAATATTTTTTAAACAACTTTTTTGCCCTTAAAATAATTTTTAAAGTAATTTGTTTTCCTTTAAATAATATTGATAGTAATTGTCCTCCCTTCAAATAATTTGTAAACTAATTAGTTCACTTTCTTAAAATAATTTTAAAATTATTGTTCTCCACGAAGTTCGCATTAACCTTAATTAAATGAACTTTACGTGCATATTTCATAATCGAATGGCATTGTTTATGTTGATTGCCAAGACAACAGATGTCTGTCAATATTTGCACATTTGGACAGCTATTTTTGGCTGCCTGCTAATCACCGAGAATCCCCTGAGAATCCCCAGGAATCCCCCCTCACACACACACACCCCCTCACAGAACACCTGATAATTCCGCGGCAATTAACAGGCCGCGGAGTTCAATTGGCTATAAAACACAATTTGCATTGATAGGCGCCGCAGGCTTAGGCCGCGGACTTACGGAAGTCACACGTGATGAATCAGAGCGATATATGTGTAAGTAAGTAGTATATATATTGTCGCATATCCCCCGGGGATTAACTTGTGTGTTGTGCAATTACTCACTCAAGGAATCACCCCAGCCCAGCCCTGCCCAGCCTGCCTCCCCGGTGCACTTTGGCCCGCCGCGCCTATTACTTTTGCTAATGGCCTGCAATTGCAGGTGGGCGTACTCGCAGTCGATCCCGTACTCGCACTCGTATTCGTTTCGGAGAATAAGTACTCGTTCTGGCACTCGTTCTCCGTACTAAAATCCGGGGCTAAACACTTAAATTAAACAGCCGCCGGAGCTCTCGGGGCAATTCATTTCATTTCGCCTGCCTTCGAGTGCAGCAGCGTGACAGGTAGCCCTCAGCCCTCAGCCCTCACCTGTTTCCCATTTTCCGCCCCGATTTTCCCCAAATTGCGGTGCTGGATTAAAGGTTCTTGTGTGAAAAATAAGATGGGATTACCAGCCACGATTAGACATTTGCTCTTTGCGGGATATTCATCTCCAGGACGTTCTGGGGAGTTTTTCTGCTTCAACTTTTTTCTAAAGCCTTTTAAAATTTTGTAAGCTTAAACAAATATTAAGGTACTAATTTATTTACTTACAAACAGCTTAAAAGCCTTGGAAAAATATAAAAAATGTGCAGTATCTTCAGAGGCATTCATGTTAACAATTATTTCTTTTTGTATTTCTAAAATTATTTTTAAGTCTCATTTATATTTTTCTGTTACCTTTTTCAAGGGGTGATATCCTTTCCAATTCAGGCAAAGAGCGGATGTTTTTATACAGATTTCTTAGAAATTTAGATTTAAAAAAATTAAGTATTTTATCTCTTTAATTTTATTTTCTTTCAGCTTTTCACGTTGTCAACAAGGTATTTCTGGCTTTTAGTGTGAGTTAATTTGATTTAATTAATTTTCTGATTTTATTAAATATAATATAATATTCATAATCCAAGTATCCATTAACAAATGCAAATAAGTTGCTTGATTTATTTATATTGCCCATATAATATATTATAAAATTGGGTGTTCGCGGCATGGTTGGGGCAAATACATCTTTATCTTTAGATATTGATTTGTCTCTTTAAAGGCGAAAAGAATATATATATTTTTTGAGAAAGTGTTTTTGCAAGGCTACAAAATCGAATTGGGTTTTAATGGTAACACCTCATAGGAGTGTAATATCTTAAAAAAGAGAACTGGCTTTTATCCTGGGAAAACAATTCAAAGCAGGGGCTCGTTCACTACCTTAATGTCGCATTCGGTCATTGAGATGCCCACGTAGACGGACGACGACGGGGATGCAACGCTACCAGTGTGGCTCTCGCCATAAGGGTAGCTGGAATTGGAAATATCCTGCGGCTGCATCTCCTCCTTGTTGAGTTCCATTAATAGGCGGCTGGTCTCCAGGCGAAACTTGAGCTTGTTCATGTCGGACAGTGACTTCAGGTGCGGCACAAGGCTGATCAGAAAGCTGTGGTCCGAATCCTCTTTCATGGCGGCATCCGCCACTACGGCAGTTATCAACGTATCCTGATGGCCACTCGACGAGGAAGAGGTCTTTTGCCGACGACATCTCTTCGATGGTGGCGGTGGACTCGGGAGCGACGCGTGATTGGGGGGTAGGTTGAGCGGCGAGAGCAGTCTGGGTGAGAGCTCCGGGTCTGAATTGGGCAGCTTACTGGCCAGCGTCTGGGTTAACGAACCCCGATCGGAGCCCGAGGACTCCCGCTTGAAAATGTCCTCAATGATCTCAAAGTCCACGGAGTCCACATCCACATCGATGGCCAAGTCACCCAGCCCACTGAGCTCGAAGTCCTCACACTGCTCGGGTTCAGGCGGAAACGGGACCAGGCCCTCAGGATCGAAGATGTGGCGCAGGAACTCCAGCGACCGGAAGTACGGCCAGTTGGACATTCGGATGCGTTTCTGCTGGATCTTGCGCACCTCCGCGCGGTAGCTGTCCCGCAGGGCCTTGAACCGCTTCTTGCACGTCCTGACGTCCAGCTGCATAACATCCGCCACACAGGCCCACTGCGTTGCGAATTCGTCCTTGCGGCAGGCCATCGCCATGTTGGTGTCCCAGAGCGATCGCCGCTTGGCCACCTCGGCAATCAGTCGAAAGTTATCCGATCTCATGGTGGCTGCTGGGCTTACCTCAAAAAATCGTGGCGTGTAAACAAATGCACTTTCGGTAACCGCTCTTTTATTTCCTCACCTCCGTACCCGCAGGAATCAAGCTTGTAGTGTAAGTGGTTGACGGGCTGATTGCCGGAGGTTATTCTAAAGCGAAAACCAGTTATTCTTTGCCTGATTAGGGCGAATTTTAAAGAAAAATAGAAAAGCTCCGTAAATAGTGTTTCAGAGCCCGCTTCGTTTTGCGGAAAGGGGTTGCCAACACTGGCGGCTACATTTAGAGTGGCCATCAAACAAAATACCACACAGATAACTGAAATATGGTCATATTAATGGTCATGCATGTGTGCTTCTATAATATGTAGTTTAGAACTGTGTTGGCATGCTTAAAGATTTGCAAAAGTAACTGTTTAATCATGTTCTTGTTTTAAAATAATTTTATATGATATTAAAATGACCGTTTCTTGATATCGTCAAAAAGTCATAATATGCACAGTTCCCCTTAAACAGAATTTTTGTTAAATTTGGAACGTTTGGGAAAAGAACGTTTGTACCTCAAGTCAAGAGCTGCTAAAATATCTCAATTATATAAAAAAAAAAAATTAATACGTATTTAAAATGAGACTTTTACCTTTTTCGACTTACTTTTTACTCTTTCTAGATAGTCTAGGGAATATATATATATACTCGTAAGTATATATTCCCAGTGCAGGGAAGACCACGCCCTTTAAGACCTTGTCAAAGAATCGGCTTAAGTTCGGTTTTGGTTTTCCTACGAATCTGGGTCTGGGATTGATTTTCTTGGTTTTCGTAATCAAAAGTTTTGTTCCCACGGCGCGTTTACACTGATTTCCCAGCCAAACACACACACATTGCCGCACACACACACACACACATACACGAGAAAAGCTTAATTTGCTGCAGTTTGGCCGGGGGAAAATGCGAGGAAAAGCGCTGCGAGGAAGACGAGGAAGATGTCGCGTCGTCGTTGGGAGTATAATAAATTTTTGTGTGTTACCAACACTCTGACAAATTAATTAAAATGATTGGCCTGCTCCAGGAGGATGCTCCAGCTCCAGCTTCGGATCCCCACGTTCCACTCCCACTCGTCCCCCGTCACGTTTATGTAGATAAGGATGCGATGGACGCCGCCTCCTGGGGCCGGGATTCCCTCCCCATCCCCATCCCCATCCCCATACTTACCCCGAAAAAGGGGTGGCTGGCTCGGAATTCTCACATTGGCGACGTGTCGCTCGCAATTAGCAAAGTAAGCTTAATGTGGTTTCACTTGAATTACTTACGAGTGTTGCCAGGGGGCGGCCGAAGGGAGCTCGCCAGGATCCCTCCTCAGCCTCATCCTCATCCTCATCAGTTGCGACGTGCTGGCAAATGCAAGTTCATTTATTTTACTCAAATTTCAAACTGCAACCGATGCACTTGCCACTTGGCGCAATGGGCGTGGCAGCCATATGCTCATCGAGGACCAAACGCATCGATTCCTGTCCTGGAACTGGCTGTGAGAGAATGCTAGGGAAAATGCCAGGGAAACTCCTTTTCGAGAGGAGTCTCCATTTAAGGTTGATAAGGTTGTTACTCTGCCATCAAAGTTCCTGTTCCTTGGTAAGAAATCGGGGTTTTGTAAGCAATATAGCAGGCCAGGTACAAGGACCTCCAGAGGGCACCATCAGGGACAGTAGTAGGGCTTGCAGATCATGTCGTGGAGAAAAGAGCTTGTTTCTTGGTTACATTTTAAAGGAATGAGCTTTCACATTTAGTGTCTTTTGATCAACCTTTCCTCCAAGTAGAGAAAATGTAGAAGAAATTTAGTGAAAATTCAGAATTAATTCAGTATCAACTCAAAATCAATTTAGTATTAAATCAGTATAATTTCATTATCAATTCGGTATCAATTCAGTATCAATTCAGTATCAATTCAGAACCAATTCAGTATCAATTCCGATCGAATCCAGTACAATTTTGAATCGAATTCAGTACAAATTCAGTACAAATTCAGTAGAAAATCTGTAGAAATTCAGTATAAATGCAGTAAAATATTAGTAGAAATTCAGAGGAAATTCAATATCAATTCAGTATCAATTCAGCATTAATTCAGCATCAATTCAGTATCAATTCAGTATCAATTCAGTATAAATTCAGTATCAATTCAGTATCAATTCAGTATCGATTCAGTATTAATTCAGTATGAATTCAGTATCAATTCAGTATCAATTCAGTATCAATTCAGTATCAATTCAGTATCAATTCAGTATCGATTAAGTATCAATTCAGTATCAATTCAGTATCAATTCATTATCAATTCAGTATCAATTCAGTATTAATTCAATATAAACTCAATTTTAAATCCAGTATCAATTCAATTTTAAATCCAGTATCAATTTAGTAGAAACTCAGTAGAAATCCAATATAAAACTCTTTAGAAATTCAGGGAAAAATTCCAGGAAAATCCAGACTCAATTCAAAGATAATCAGTGCAGTTCTCACACGCCCCCTATCACTTTTCGATCAGAAGAAGCGTTAAAATTGTTAAAACCCAAATGACAAGTGCAAACAGAACTCGAGGGAAAGTTGAGAGAAGTTCAACTGCGATATGGATATATATTCCCTGCTCTCCATATATACATATATCCGTATATATATATATCGGTATGCAGACTCCTCGCTCGGAGCTCGGAGCTCGGAGCTCGCAAGTGGAAAGTGGAAAGTCCTCTTCATTAAGGCGTTGTCAAGCCGGCAAAATGTGGGCGTGGCCTGGCGGCAAAACCGAAGCAAATGAAACACGTAACGGGGGAAAAAGTTGTGTGTCCAAATTGCAAACGTGCAGACAGGCGAGGGACCGAGGCGGCAGGCGAGGAAAATGGGTGTGGAAAATGCTCTCCCCTCCACTTTCGGCGTTTAAGAAAAATGTCTGCCCTTGTCGTGTGTCATTGTTGCTCCTGCATGCATAATGGCAGCAAAGGAAGAAAAGAATGAAAAAAAAAACCCCAGAAAATAAAGGACGAGCGAAGAGGAGAGCCAAGTGCACTTGGGCGACAATTAGAAGAATTTTCACCATTTTATTCGTTGCATCAGCATGAGAGAGAGCTGAGGGAAAACGACACGACAAATGAATGTAATTGTGTGTGACACTTTCACTCACACACAGCATCTCAGCATCTCACACTCCCCGCACACACGCACACAACAAAAGCAAATAATTTATTATGGCTTAACGGTTTCGCTTAAATTGATATAAAGGTCAAGAGTGCGCAGGTGGGCTGCCAGCCATGGCCAGGAGTGATGTGCCCGTGTCTCTGGATTCTCCACTGAAATCTCCTCGTGAAACCAGCCATGAAACCGCCCGTCGGCTGATGAGCATAATGGCAGGCAGCGGGGTTTTTGGAAACGAGGCCACTTCGTTGCCCAACCTGAACCTCAGTGGCCTACCACGCACAGGCATTCATTTCGGATGTGGGGGCTGCACTGAGCAAAAGAAGGCAGTGATTTGGGGTTTTTTGTAACATTTTTCTAATACCAATTACGAAAGAAACATAAGTCAACTTGTTGCTGCCTTAAAATGTAGGGTTTGCTTATATAAATATTTTTGAAAGATTTTTCTCTTTGAAGTTTTGTAATTTTATTGAGTCTCCAAAGGCCTGAAAAAATCTTAAGCTTCTTGTAAATATACAGTAGAAAGCTAAGCTATAGTTTTATATACAAATATATAAAAAAAGTGGCCTTGTCCAAGTTTTATTTGAAGATAAAAACCATTCAGTACCCCTAAAAAATATCCTAGAACTACAACCAAAAAATCTTGAATTTCTTTAACAAATATAACATTTTTTTAAGTTTAAAAATAAACCCAAAAGTAGAAGACTTTCTCTCAGTGCTGTCAACGGGGGCGGAGGATGGTCACGTGCAGCAACATTTGCAACTGGCGCTAGTCAAAAGTTTGCTCGGCCAAATTAAGTGTTCAGCAGTTTGAGTGGCTTCTGGATTATGGGTCAAATCCTGGTCCTCATGCCCATCCTGAGGCACTTGCTCCACCACAGGAGCTACTTAAATTATGTTCTGGCTTTAAGCTCAGGTAAAACGCAAAAAAAAAAGTAGCAAGTTGCGGCAGGCAGGAATTATCTTCATTAGTTTCGGCCCTAAGCCGGAATGCGACTCATTACACAGACATACTCGTATTCGGCATAATCGCATCATAATCGGTAATAATAAGTGCGGTTTTCCATGTATTTCCATTTCGGTTCGTGGCCTCTGCTGAAAACCGCAGCAGAAAACCTCAAAATGTATGCAATTGCAAAGCATTCAATGATAATTACAAGCCCAGATCTCATTAATAACGATGTGTTGGCCCTGATTATGATTCGGTTTCGGACTGGGATTCCGATTCCCATACTGACTATATGGTTTTGCCAATATGTTTACAAAAGGCCATCATTAAGGGTTTGGCCAAAAGGGCAAACATCGAGTTGCAGCCACTTTTCGCAATTAGTTAATTGATTCTCACTTATATATATATGAAATTTTGAGGCATTTCTCGGGGGTTTTGGTGTACTATATGGCTGCCACTTACGTATGAGTATTTGTACCTTCGAGGGTCAGCGAAATTTTTATAGAGCTTCAGGAGGGAGGGGAGTGGAGAAGGATGCTGCAGGCATCGGCATCCGATTTGGGTTAATCTGAATGCGAATCTGAGGCGAGGTTGTAAAAGTCATTCAGTCAGGAAGCAATAAAATCGTTTTACGCCAATGCCATGAAAATGCTGAATTTGAATAAAGCTGCTGCTGCTGCTGCCTGACAGGCTCCATCATCATCATCTTCCTCGGAGGCGAAGGAGAAGGAGGTCCTGGTCAGGGCATCGATGATGCCGTCTTGGCTGCCCCACGTCTTCAGAATACAGAAGACAGCCATGGAGATGGTGAATTTCTGCTGATGCAGCGACCAAATGCGGCACAGCTGGCGACAGCCGAGAGAGTCCTTTCCGCAGGACCCCGCCTCAATTATGGGTGTGTGTGTGTGAGAGAAAAGGAGAAAAGCGCGCACTTACGCAAAACGAGCTCGGCTAATGCACAACGCATATTGAAGCCATTTCGCCCGCAATGGTTATCCCTTTCAGTGCAGTCTCCAAACACTAAGAGAAAAAAGGGGAAAGCTTATATAAAATCGTACAAAAATAATAAAATAATATTAAAGGAAACTTAATTAATAGGGAAAGGAATATATATATTTTCCTTAATAATTTCAAGGACTCAAAGGTGATATTTTCTGCTAGTGTGACGCCTTTGAGATGTAAGAAATCCTACGTCCAGCTGCCAGCGTCAACGTCTTCGAGCACACACACACACACTCACCACACACCCACATATATGCGTCTGGTTTCCTGCTCCGCATTTCCGGTCGGCATTTTGCCTCGTCCTGGCCCATCCTGCCATTGTTGTCAATTGCATTGCCATTGCAATGGGCATTACGAGGCCCTTCCTGCATAACGCAGCGCAACGTAACGTAACGTCTTCGTAGCATTGCATCCTTTGGCCCCCGTGGAATGTTTTGTCCTGGCCAAAATGCATTCATTAGTATATATCTCTATATATCTGTATATAGTATATTCCCAATTCCATAAACCAAATGCCAAAAGCGCCGTGCCAATCATCTTCGGATGCCAAACGTTTGACCCCGAACATCCTGGGGTCTCGTAATCTGAGCCCGGCCAACAGTGCGTATGCGTAATAAGTTGTGCTTTCAGTCGCTGCCAGTAATTGTACCTCTGCTGAGGCAAGGATATTCCTGGCAGATGTGAATGTGATTATCAAATATTTTCGGGTTTCCTTTGCTTTGACAAATCGCAGAGAGAGGCTAGAGAGGTCCTGGAAATAAAATATAAAATATAATTAGAAGTAATGCAAGCCCTGATGCGAAGTTTAATAACTAGAATTTATTACAAGCTTATCCCTTTCCAATTAATTGATTTATTTAGCTATGTATTGAAGCACTCTGCGAGGGAAATATTTATTTATTTCAAATCTGAAGATGCCCTGGTCATCTGCCATAAATATGATACATTTTAGCATTCATGCTGAGTTTATTTTAAGACATTTCCACTCTGTCTCACCCTCTCTGTGTTCTTTTGTGTGGCTTTTTATGGCCACAATTTACATGGCTCTCTGCTTTCATTTACAATATTTTCATATCCACACACACACAGAGACACACGCAGGACATGCGGCAGACGACAGACCGGAGTCCGGACTCAGGACTCCGGAGTCCCATGTAATTTGCCTTTTACTTCGTTTTGCAGTTTCCGTTTCCGGTTTTGCATTTCGTTGTTACCCAAAACTTTATTGAAATTGTTTCATTTCATTTATCGTTATACGTTTTCTGGCTTACCAACCGAAAATGCAGGGACAGGACATCGGACAACGGACATCCCTTATCGCATCATCCATCCCCCTGCTCGATCCTCGGCATTACTTTGGCCCTTGGTCCTCGACGCTCATATTTCTTATTAACTATCAGTTGGCACAAAAGCCTGGGAGAACCTTTTGATTAGTGCATTTCCATGCCAGGATACACCTGTCTTTTCCTCGATAATTGGTAAATAAATAAAAATATCCTTTTGGGAAATGGACTTGCTGCTGCTGAAAACTATTTATGTTACATTTGTATTAATATTTTATTTGTTATAATTTAAGGTTGCCATTCACCTTGAATTGAGCCTTAATTGAGGCTGCTTTCACTGGCATATTCTGTGAGATTTTGGCATAAATCCGATTAGTTTCTGCTGAAAGTTCCCAAAGATGTACAGACTTTTTATAAGCTCATTTCCCCCTTTTCCAAAAACCCAAGAGTTGTGAAAGCGAAAGGTTTGATTCGGAGTTTGAGGGCTGGCCCCCTTTGCCTGTTGATGATTATGGGCAGGCAATAATTCCATTGCCATTTCCTTTGAGAGAGCGTCCAAATGCAATAATTTACATGCAAATGCGTTTGGCAATAAATGTGCCAGCGGCAGTGAGACATTGGCCTCGCAAAAGGAGGCGTGTCCGGGCCAAAATCGAACTAAAAATACACACACAGAGCACACACACACTCAGGCGCTGAAAACTGGAAATGAGTTCGCGAAAAGGAAGTGGAAAATGCGGGTGATGGGGGGTCGGAGAAATATATATCGGTGGAAATCGGGGAAAAGCGGAGCATGAGAAAGGAGTTTGAGGCAAAGACGGGCGGCGGCCACATCTGTTTTGGCATTTCCCGAATGCGACGTTAAGTTAACGGCTTTCCAAAAACAGGGTGCCCTGAAATATAAAATATTTAATATTAAAGAATGTTTAAAAAATTAAAGACAGATCTCTTTTATTTCCTAAGAAATGTATAAATATTATTTCTTATAAATTGTATATTTTAATATCATTATTAAGAGGACTTGCCCTGTAAATGCAAATCAAGAAATGAAAAGATGGCCATTCGCCGGGAATTCGTTCGTTCTTCTTGGTTTTTTTTTTTTGTTTGGTCCTTTGGCTTGTCGCGCAAATCCTTTTGACATTTTATTTACAAAACGCATTTGTCTGCTGCGGAAATTGGCACAGAACACAATAATAAAGCCGCACAGGAGGAGATAACAAGCGATGGAAAGTGAAAAAGGATTTTCAAGGCTCAAGAGCAGGCAGCAGGGAGTCGTCCTAGCTAAAACCCGAGTTTCCACTTTGCAGGAATCGCTAATGAAGTGGCATCATAGATTGACAGCGAACATGGCCGAGGATAATGCCGAGTGCCAAGGCGATTGGCCTGCATAATGCCTCAAACAGGCAGCCATTCAATCATTAGGTAATAACCAAGACCAGGTCAAGTGCACAGGCAGAAAAAACTATGAGATTTTTCACTTAAATAAAGAATATATAAATTAAGAAAATAGTAGAGAAAAAAAGGTTAATTACGAGAGTATTTGAAGGGTGGAAAAGTGGGAAGAATAAATTCCAAAATTATTTATTAGGGATATTTTTTCTAGTGAGTCCTATAATTGAACCTAATCTCCTTTCGTCCTTCAAGAGGAGTTCATTGGTTCAATAGTTGGATGGGTGAGGACCAGGATTCCAGCTATTCAAACGGCATAAAGACCATGTACTTTCTTAATGATTAACTCTAATTAAAAGAGGTTTACTATGGCGTTTAATTAGATTTAAAATGCATATACCTAAAAGTAATATTCGAATTTATTTAAAGGAACAAATAATTTTAAAATATTTATATATTTAATATCCCCTAGAAAACCCATATAAAATAAAACCCAAAAATTTCCCAATTTGAAAACTGAAAGTGCAGTTCGGAGGATGCCCCGCGATGCGCGATACATCAGTGGGACAATTTGTCAGGCGGGCAGTCAGCCAGTTCATCCATCAATAAGGCAGTGAAAAAGCGGATAGAAGCCGGGAACAGTGTTAGTTTGTTTCGATCGCAACGAATTTGCGGCTCAATCAATAAGATGGCCAGTCAGCCGGCGCAGCGAATTTTCCACGAATTTTCCTGCGCCCTTAAAGCGACGGTTTAAGGTTCAAACTTTAAGTTGAAGCTAAAGTTAAAGTTATTGGCTGGGGCTTCGGCCGAAGAAGAAGTTTTCGCTGTATGCACATAGTTGTTTGGCTTGTAATGCGGTAAATCCAGGCTTCCTCCTGCCAGCCTGCGGCTTGCTCTCACCTCCGACTTGGCAAGTCGGCTTGGATTCAGCTCCAGATCCGGGTTCCCTTCTTATCCGACAGCTGCGATTGCCCGAGCTACCCAGTTCCCAGCTCCGAGCTCCGCCTTCGCGATGGCAAAGTATTAAAAAAGTTTTCAAATTTTCGTGAGGCCCGGCAAGTGCAGGTTGGCTCTTTATTGCGTTAAAAAAAATTTTCGCTTTCACAAAGCCCTATCTACGATTTCCTACACACACATCTCTATATACATGTATTTATATATACTTATATATACGTATTGAGAGTCGTGGGCGGCGCCACGCCCCTCGGCCGCTTTTTCCATGAGCTCTGTAATTGATTTATGTGCGCAAACGTGCGTTGAGCGTCTGCTTACAATTCACCGATGCGACGATGGCCCCGGGTCCCCGAATCACGTCCGAGCAATGGTCGCAACAAAAAGTCTATATCCAAGATACACAGGACTCGGTGTAGCGATTGCCAGATACCCTGTGGTTTTGAGCACAGAGTGTTCACTTTAGTGAATAAGTTCATTCACTTTGGTTAGTTGTTCACTTGGTTGTTCATTCAGGTGTTCATTTACGTGTTTATTTAGCTGTTCACTTTCAGGTGTTCATTTGGGTGTTAATTTAGGTATTCATATAGGTGTTCATTTAGGTGTTCACTCAGTTGTTCATTTAGTTGTTCATTAAGGTGTTAATTTAGGTGTTAATTTAAGTGTTCATTTAGGTGTTCACTTTGTTGTTCACTCAGTTGCTCACTTAGTTGTTCATTCTATTGTTCATTCAGTAGTTGACTCAGGCGTTCACTTCACTTAGTTGTTCGTCCAGGTGTTTATTCAGTTGTTCATTTCGGTGTTCACTTATTTGTTCATAAAGTTGTTTACTCAGTTCATTCATTCAGCTGTTCATTCTCTTGCATTCTCACTTAATAATTTTTTATTTTAATTTAAACTGCTTCACCTGCTTAAAAATATACACCCGAAATACCCTGCACCAAATAGAGGACTCCTGCGAAGGGGAAAAAATGAAAGCTGGCCGCATCTAGGACTTCGCCGCAGGACTACAAATGAGGACCCAAACCGGCGACGACGATTTAAAATGAGATCGAGAGTGGACCACGCTGCTGCATAATGGATGATTCGAGTGGACCGAATGTGTGCGCGCCACAAAGGCATGACAACAAAGAGATGCTTAAGTGTCTTAAATTTTAACAAGTCCTTGCAGATAATGAACCACGAGCTAACGAATTCAGCCTTTGATGGGGCCACGAAGTCCCACGAGTTACGCGAATTTATTTAATTTAATTTAAATTACCTGGAATTCAGGAAAGTGCCTACTTCCTTAGCCAACAATTTAATTTGGAGCCAGGAAAACAGTAACTTGAAAGTAATTAATGCAATTGAATTGGGGAGGAAATTGTGTGTAAGTAATTCTGGGAAATTAATAATTATCGTATTAATGTGCTAGGAATTTATGAACTCTCAGATTTACATTTTTAGCTATTTATTTGTTAAATTGTTTCTCTACCTAATATCCAATACAGTTTCCAATTTAATGTAATGCTGCTACAAGCTGTAAAGTATTCAAAATTAAATCAAAACGGAATCCCTGCGAATAACTAGGATCTGGGGACAATCATCTCGGGTATGCCCCTAAATTATGCAACTAATCCGCATGGAAAATACAGCGGCACCACAGCAACAACAGCAATGATGACGATGATGATGATGATGATGATGTCAATGGCAGCGGGTTTATTTATTTGTTTTCTTTGCCGCTTTTCCTCGCCGCTTATCTCACCTGGCAGTGCAATCAATTTGCATGGGAATCCTCTGACTTTACCCTCGATTTTCCCCCGTCGCGACTTTACCTTGCTGCGAGTTGGAAAAGACCAAACAACTTGCCGAGGCACTCGACAAGCGACTTGGCCGCCATCTGATGATGGTCCGGACTCTAGACTCCAGACTCCAGACTCTCCGGCTGAGTCCCATAAAACTGACCACCGGGGACGACGACGACGACGACGACGTGGCTCGAGATTGAGCACAAGATTGAGCTGAGCGGAGATAAAAATTTATGGAGTGGTCATTTATCACATGGCGGAACGTCGGCGGTTCCCTGGCATTCCGGATTTCGGTGGTTTTTTGGCTGCTTTTCGTTTTGGGTCGCAAAGTTTTGTTGGCCTTCACATTACGTGTTCCTTGTTTTAACAATTCCACTGGCCAGTCGCGTGCAGGGAGAGAAATAATTATAAGAAAAATAAATTATAATAAGTATAATAAAAATAAAAAATATTAAAAATAAATTTAATCAATCTACAGTGCTCCCTACAATTTCTATAAGTTTTATGAAGTTTAAGACCATGCCACTTGGCTTTATTTTTCCAAACCTTCTTCCTTCCCTTTAACCTTCATTTTTAGTTATTAAAAACCGTGAAAAACTTGCTGAATTTTCTAGCTGTGCATCCTTTGGTCCTTCGGTTCATTCGCTCAACTGTAAGGAGCTATAAAAACCCAACAGCAGCTGCAACAACTGTAATAATAACGGGCATGCTGTTGCTTTCGGTTTGTTGTTTGCTTGTTGTTTCATTTGTTGCTGTTGTTGTTCCTCATTTACCAGCGGAAAAATTTAAAAGTTGCATTTTTAATGGAGTTTCCTTGTCAAACATGACTTTGATTCCCTCGTTGGGCCGCCAACAGGAGCAGCAGCCGCAGCCGCAGCAGCAGCTCGCTCTGTCTGGATGATCATCCACTAATGTGATTTGTACTTGGATTCCCGCACACCCACACACACACCCAACCATACACACACACACACAGAGCCACAAACGCTGATGTATTCAAATGTTTCAGCATTTTTACACATCTCACACGTCGAAGTCCCCGCGGAATTCGAGTCAAATGGAATGCCAGAATGGGAATCCCCGCAAAATACCCACGCACATGCAGCCAAACACCCACACAGATCCACTGGGACCCACACACACTCGCACACACACAGTCGTTCTGGGCGTGAAAATCTGTGGCCAAGTGCCATCAAATGTTTTCGCAAAATGGCGAAAGGAAAACAGGTAATGGCGGCACTAAACTGTTTCAACTGCAGCAGCCAGAGAGGGCGGAATTTTCTTGGTTTCTGTGCGAGGATTTATTTCTGAAAAGAAAGATATTTAGCAAAAAAATAAATACTTAAAGGATGTAATTTACCACAGAAAAAATATATTAAGTGGTTCTCATTAAATTTTAACTGTATTTCCTATTTATAAATGAACTTACATTTTATTTGCTTTATTTCTGAGTGAAAATATAGTAAGTATTGTTCGTGTTTAATTGTATAATTTAACTTAATAACCTACCTTTCATTTGCGTGTTTATTTCTTGTGAAATCACAGTATTTCTTTTTAGTTGTAAATTTGTCTAATAAATGTATGGCAGTTCAAGCCGTTTATTTGTCCAACTTTCAACCAGCCAATGTTATTTGCTACATTTTGTATTCCTATTGACTTAATTAGCAAACTTTCTTGGTATAAAATAAGAGAAGAAAAGCGTATTTTCAGAGCCCGTAGAGCCTTCAATGCGACCTGGAAAGAGAACATGTGTCCAAGAGAGAGCCTTCAAAACGAAATTTATGACATAAATTTGTACACGAAACGTATGTTTTGTCATGTGGCCATTTATTGTCCGCGCCTTGCCTTTTTTCAAGTATTCTTTTTTTTTGCTCCAACAAAATTGGCTTTTTGTTATATTTTTTGTTTTGTGTTCGACCCGAAAAATATCATTTTTTTGCTGTTTGTTTGTTTTGCAGGTTTTGCAACTTTTGTGCATTTTTTGTTTGTGGCTGCCGCTGCCTCGGCTGCCGCTGCTGTGGAAAAACTAGAGAGGGAAAAATTGAGCTGTCATCAGGCATAAAAATATGTGTGTATAACAAACGGAATGACACTTGAAATGCTGTTTTTCCATTTTATTTTTCTCTTTTTTTTGAGGACATGGAGGTCCTGCAAAGGTGAGGTTACGTGGCGCAGCGGCACAGACAAAGTTCGAATCCCATAAAGCCGATTCTTTTGCAATGCTGAGCACCGGAATCCCTTTGACTGATCACCAGCCATGGAAAATACAGGATATAGTATATACATATATAGTCCAGAAATCGATATATTACGCAAGCAAAGGGGGATGTCCTTTATTCAACAGCTAAGACGAGACTTTATTTATTTTTTACGTAACTTTAATTACTTGATTTTTATTTATCTTGGAATTATTCATTAAATAAATATTCTTACAAGCTTTGAGTATTTATTTAATCAAGTTAATTATTAACCTACTTTAAACATTTTAATTCCATTTAAAGTGAGCTTTGAGCTAATTTAACATGCCTTAAGCTGTTGGTAATTAATATTTAATTGGTAATTTATGGAAAGCCAACGAGTAAGCAACATTTTGAAGTAATAGTCAGGGCACTCGAGTTAAGTCTTGGGCCAAATAACAAACAAGGACACCGAGCTGCTCCTTTTGGGCCACTTATCAAAACTGTTTAGACAAAGGCTATTTAAGACATTTCTATTATCTAATCCGAGAGAAAGGGAGAACTTGTAACTATTTATCAATATATGGGCGAGTCCTGAAATCCTTTCAAATCAAAAACTTGGCCAATTTTCGACTTGATTCCTGTCGACGCTGTCCGCTTGGTGCGAATATTTTGTTCGCTTCATTGATTTAATGGAAAAACTTTTGCGCTTCACTTTCTTACTTGTTTGTGTGTTGTTTATATATATATATATCTGTGGAGTACATGTGTGTGTGTGGCCACAAATCGGCGGCCATAAATCGAATCGAATCGTGGTTGGTCAGCGCCGTGGAAAAAATATGTCTGCCATACGTTTTCGGCATTGCTGTTTATAGTAATTTTCAATAGTTTTGCGGTGTTCATGTGAGAAATATGTTTTGGGTTTTCATCTTTTTTTTGCTGCTCAGTTTTTCTCTATTTTTTCCCTCCTGTTTTCCCATCTGTTTGGCTGCGGCATAACTTTCCATATTGGCGGTGCCTGTGTTGTTCAGATTCAGATACAGATTCAGGTCACTGCTGTTGGTTATGGCTTTGTTTCGGTTTCGAGTTCGAGTTTGGGGCTTTCTTTTTTGTAATGAAGACTTATGATGCGCTCAAGTGGAATATAATCTCTGAGCAGCCCGAAAAGTAGGCTACGAAAAATCGCCAAGGGAATTTATCGAAGGGGAAATGATGATTGACTTGTTGGAAATATACTGGGGGGTTTGAAAATATTAAATAAAATCTGTCATAGGTAAATAAAAATTGGGGAAAAAATATTAAAATATTTTATACCATAAACTACATACGTTTTTTACCAATTTAAATTAAATTTTAAACATAAATTGTCTCCTTTTACAGTTTGAAATCCTAAATAATTTCTAAAAGCTTTCGTTTTATGTTTTCTTTGTTTTTTTGGAACTTTAATTTTAATTTATTTTGAGTTAAAATTATGGCTACAAAATAGGTAAATAATAATTAGGAAAAAATAGTAAAATATTTAACGAATTTCAAAGTTTTTTCTTAATTTTAAATATATTTTACAGATAAATTCTCTTCCCTTTACAGCCTGAATCCCCTGCTAGCTTCTTAAAGCCTTCGTTTTATTTTTTTCCCCTGTTATTTCGGCACTTGGGAATTCCAATTGAAACTCTGTTATGTTTGTTCTATGTCTTCCTTGTTATTTTTTTTTTATTTCTCGGTGACAACATTTCGAAAGTGTTCCATTTTTTCTTGGCTCACTTGACACCCCATGTTAGCCAATTAACTTCGATGGGACCAACGCCATGGCCGTTTGATTATTTTCAATTAGTGCGACATATTTACCAGCAGAGAGAGAGACGTGTCAGGAGCATGTCCTGTCCGGCAATTAGGCCGAAGGATACGGGGAAGGAGAGCGGGAGCGAAACCGAGACAGATAGCTGGCGCAAGGAAATTTCGCCAATTAAAGTTTGTTTTAATTAAACAACTTACTTACTTTAGTCACTTTACTTACTGCGCATTGTTGCCGGTAAGCTGGCATCGAGAGGCGTTGGTTTAGAGGCCCCGAATTGGGCCAAGATGTGGACAGGACTGCGAGCATCCTGGCCTGCAATTGTACTGCAAATCCTGTTGCATATACTTGTACTCTAGGCCCGTCTGTGTGTGTGCAAGGGAGTTGGGTAGGTGGGTGTGTGTGCTCGGCGAGCCTAATTAAAATTCTGCATAGCATTTAATGCCGCTGATGAGAAAACGTGCTCAAGACAGCGGAAATTTCCATTTAATTAAAATTTGCAACACAAAAAACACGACAGGAGAGCGCAGTCCTGGCGCACTCCTGGCAGCCTCCTGGCACCAAGTGCATGTAAATAAATATAAAAAAAAATTATAAACATAAAAAAAGGCAGCCAAAGGCTGCAGGTCCTGGGCGCATGTGACCCACTCAAAAAGGGAGTAGCTGGCAAAAGTGGAGTTTGTTTGCAGTTCGATGAAAGTTAATCCTTTAAGGGAAAGATATATACTCAAAAGCAATATTTGTTTCTAGAGATTTTTGTTAGGGAGAGCGAGAATTTTAGGTCGAACCAAGGAGCATTTAATAATATTTAATTTAGGGCAAAAGTTGGTAGAAAAGTAACTGAAACCTATGAAAGCTTCACGTTGATAAGCAGAGATATTTATAAAATATATTTTTATTTTAGGAGTACAATTTATTATCTATTTAGTTTATTAAGAGAGAATTTTACGACGAACCTAGTAGCATTTAAAAATATTTAACTCAAGACTGAGGCTTGTAAAAAAGTAACTAAAAACTTGGCCAACAAAGCAAGAAAAAATAGAGGTGCACTTCCCGGAAACTGCGCCATTTTCTACAATCCGCAGCGAGTAAATACAGGTGGATATGGCTGGAAAAGGGTGGAAATTGGTGGCAAATTTTAGGTATTGTGCAAATACAATACCGTTGGCAAACATCCCGGGCGCTGCAATCAAATGAAAAACTAGAATGCTCCATTGTTTGAAAGTTTCTTGTCATTTTATTAATATTTTACTTGTTGTGTGTGTGTGTGGTGTGTGTTGCCTTGACATACAATATACTCGGGGTTTTTTTTCGGGTTTTTTAATTTATTACATTTATTGTAGTTTTGTATTTTTGTATTTTCGTATTTTTGTATTCTTTGCATTTTGTATTTGCTGTATGCTTGTTTGTTTAATTTTTACCTCTGTTTCTTGCCTTTTATGCCCTACAATTGAACTAGAATCGAAGAGAAGAGAGAGCATTTCTTTTACATTTTCTTTGTATTTTCTTGTTAATTTTGCAGAGCATAAAGGAAGCTTTTGTTTCATTTGATTCTTCGCCCTTCTCCCCTTCTCTTCTCGTAATTTTATTTGTTTTCCTTTGTTTTCAAGTTGCGTGTTGTCTTAAGTTCGATTTTTTGATTTTGATTTGCATTTTGCAGTTTGCTGGCCGTTGCTGTTGTTATTGTTTGCTCTTAAGTTTGCTTGCATACTATAGTCGCTATTGTTGTGTTTTGCATATAACAATATTAAAATATTTGCGGAGCCCAGAGCACACATACACACGGGCAGTAGGGCCTGCCAGTGTGTCTGATTTTGATTTGATTTTCACTTAACTCGCCTGCTTAATTTGCTAGAAATTCTTTAGCCACTCTATCGTTATTATAATTATTATTATTTATTATTATTTTTACTCATATTTCGCAGCTGCTTCTGGGTAATTCTCGCTTCACTGGCTAAAGTAAATCCTCCTCCCGACTAAAGCTTAAAATGTTTATGACTAAAAAAAAAAAATACAGTAAAATTAAGAAATGGGAAATGAGAATAATATATATATATGTATGTATATGAAACTCTTTGAGTTCTGCTAACAATTATGCTTACTTGGGGGAGCCGCCTGCACTTAGTTTACTTTAATTTAGTTTAATATTTAATTTAATTGTTAATTAGTTAGTTAATTTCCCGTTAATATGTTCGTACTAATTTTATTTGCAGTTTTACGCTAGTTTATCTTTGATTTTCCATCATTATCGATCTAGACAAAAAAAAGAGCAGACACCACATCCATTATTCATTCCATTCATTAAGTCTAGCCCACAAAAAAAAAAAAACATTTGGTGTGTGTTGCCATTACAGGTATATACCATTCATATATATATATATTTTGTATACTAAATATTCTTATGGATAGCCATCGAGCTTAGTTTGATTTAGATTTAGCTGCAGCATTATCGCCCGATTTACGATTATTACTCGCCGGGACTTCGCTTTGATTCCACATTATTTACATTGCAAAATGGAGCGACGATGCCTTCCGACTTCCGCTTCCGCTTCCCTTTTCCTTTTTCCCTTCCGATTCGTGTTCTACTTTCAATTGTCATAACTAAACGAACGTTGAACGCATCATCGTGATTATCACTAACCTAGATTTTTACTCTTTTTTCCTTATATCCTATCATTCCTCTTCCCATTTTGTAGGGGGATATTTGGTAGTTTTAAATGCATTTTTTGGGCACATTGAAAACATAAAAATGCTTTGGCTTTGGCTTTTTGTTCGGCTCTGATTGGTAAAAGTTTTTGGCTCCATTTGAAATATGAAATACGAGGGGGCTGGATGGATGGTTGAATTCACTTAATTCACTAAAACTCTCATAAATCACGCCATCCATTTAATTATTTAAAAGCACAAAACACACCAGCATTTGACAGATCCTCTTCAAAACTCATTTATTCCCGAGTGACTAAGCGATTTGATTTCGGGCGGGAAATATTTAATGAGGGCTTTTATTGGAAGTTTGCTAAACAATATTAAATTAGAGGAATTGAATGGGTTTTTATGGATTTCTTTTTTTTTAAGAATTCAGCAAGACATTTATTTGATGTGGGCTTTTTTATGAGAGAAGATTGCATTAATGCTTGGTACTTAATATTTAAAATCTTTAATATATAAAATTCATAAATTATAATATAAAAATATAATATATGTAATTTAAATAAATTAAATAAATGCCAAGTAAATATATTTGAATATATTTGAAATAAAAGAAACATTTATATAATGAAACTTCCGACTTATAAATAAACAATATATGAAGAGAACTTACAGATAAATCAAAAACTTTTGAGTTTGGAGAATCCCCAGCTATTTATCTTAAATTGTTGCATCTTCTGCCCAAAAATAAGTGTCTTGCTGCCTTTCAAAAATCTCCTTAAGTGAATTTCCAGTGTTGAGTGATATTTCAAATGGGAGCAGGACATACTCTTGGATTTTGCTCTTTTCCCTATTTTCTTCTCCCTTTTCCTTAATTATTTATTTACTCCCTTTCAGCCATTTTCCTCGACTTCCGCTTTATGCTTCTTCTGCTTCCTTTTCCTTTTCCCTTTCCGGCGACTAACACACGCTCAGGTGATTGGTGTTCAGAACGATGCCCGCCGCCATGTAACCGTTATTCTGCCGGTGGGCGGCGGCATGCGCGTGGGCATGGGCGTGGCCCGTGTGGTTGTGATGCTGCTCGTCCACCACGAGACCCACCAGAGGACTGCCCGCCTTGCCCAGGGGCACCACCACGGTGCCGCCGCCGCCGCCGCCGCCAAGGATGGGCACACCGCCGATGGGCGTGGTGGCCGTGGTGGTGTTGGTGGTGCCAGTGCCGGTGCCCGTGCCTGTGCTCAGGCTGGTCCCACTGATGTGCGCACTAATGCCGCTGGGCACACTGGACATGTGCGGCGAGCTGCCCGCATTGGAGTTGGAGGACGCAGCTGCTGCTGCTGCTGCTGCCTGGGCCGCCGCAGCCGCTGCTGCGGCCGCAGTGGCAGCATTGGCGGCCGTCCTGGTCAGCTCCTCGTTGGGAATGGAGAAGTGCCTGTAGGAGATGTACTCCGGCGGCAGGGCGGCCTGTCGCTTGGCATTCTCGATGCGCTGCTTCTTCAGCTTCACGTAGCTCAGCACCGAGATCATCACGATGAAGACGATTATGCCGAGGCAGCAGCCCACGATCAGGCCCAGGCGCCGGGTGAGAATCGAGTGGATGAAGCCGTTGCTGGACAGGCCGTTCTCGTCGGTCACCAGGCTGGGCGTGGAGTCCAGCGTCTGGACGTCCGTGCAGGCCGAGATGTGCGAGTTCTTGAGCACCTCCATGAGGGCGGCATTGTCCGTGGCAATCGTGTTGGCCATGTCCAGGTCCAGATCCTGATTCAGATTGAGATTGAGGTGCTGCTGCTGCTGCAGCTGCTGGTGGTGCTGGTACGGCGAGTAGGAGTCGGGCAGGGGCACTCCCGCGGACATCATCATCGAGGACAGCGAGGACTCTTCCTCGCGCAGCAGCGACTCGTTGGCGTGGAGCCGCTGGAGAGCATTGGCCAGCGGCTCCGAGAGCCAATTACCGCTCCCAATGACGCAGATGTGATAGCGGGTATTGGGACTCAGCCGGGTGAGCTTCGTGGAGCTGGCCGAGCCATTCAGGCGCTTCCCATGGATCTGTGGAATAAATTAAGCAAGCAGCCAGGTTATTGTCATCGTCATCGTCATCGCCATTGTCATTTCCCATTTTCCATTCTCATCAGGACACGCCGCCCATGTTCCTGTCGCTTTATTAAAAACTTTCCCTGCGGCCCTCGACTCCGCGTCCCTTCGCGGCTTATCGAGGGAGCATCCTGATGGCAGGAGCCCCTCCCCGGGCTACTTGTAATGAGCGGACAGTATCGATGAGTTAGTGGGTAATTGGCGGAACCACCTGGTCGAAAACAGAGCGGATACACAGCGCTACACAGGATGTGGCCTAAGCACATGGGGATAATCAGGAGTTATGACAGGATTAGGTGCAGGCTTAAGGGGAATTCCCTTAACAAAGCAACTCCAAAGGCAGGAAAAACACTGAATACATTATATAAAAAAGGATTTATAGATTATATACCTAAATAAATCTTTTAGCTTGCTTAGTTAAATATTTTCAAGGAAGCTTATAATTTTTGTATTTTGTTTTTCCCAAATTATAAAAGCAAAAACTATAATTTCAGCCACCACTGTGCCCTCTGTCTGCTGCCTAAATTAAGTTTCTAGTATGGGTTTCGGGGGAACACTTGGTCGCCGATCGAATGTGGCCCTGCCAGAGTCCTGCATCCTGTGGACTCACCACCCCGCATCACCTTGTGGCGCCTGTGGCGGCAGTTGGGCTCTTGATTAAGCGTTTATTAAAGCGAAATTCACGAGGATATCAGCCGGCAGGCAGCGGCTGTCAAATTACTTTTGAGTTTGTGCAGACTTGGGCAGGGTGGCCAGGAAATACAGGACACCCAGTACTAGCCAGTTAAGAGGAAATAAAATAAATTTAAAATAAAAACCTTGAATTTTTAGAGCCTTAATTTTTATATAATAATATAATTATTTATAGATAGAACTCACCTCATCCGTGGCTATGGGGAATCTCTCCTTATCTCGATCCCGTTCCCTCTCTCGCTCCCTCTCCCTTTCCCGCTCCTGCTCCTGCTCCCGATTCCGCTCCCTGTCCGGATCCTGGCGATCACGGTCCGTTGGTCCGTTGGTTCCGGGTCCGTTGTTGTTGTTGTTGCTGGCAGGTGCCAGGCCATCGCCGGTGGCATGGTAAACAATTTCGAAGCCAGTGAGCCCCAAATGGTCGCGACTCTGCCAGGACACGACCACCGAGTAGGGCTGGATGTCCTGTATGGCCATTTTGGGTATTAGCGGGGCGTCGCAGAACTGCTGCGGCTCCATCCGCCCGAACACCTTGCCCCGCAGCTCCGTGGGGTGTTCGCACCTCAGGTAATTAATGGCATCGCCACCCGAGAGCCCGCCGCCGAGTCCGCCCACTCCGCCGCTGCCGCCCGTCGCGGACAGTGACCATTTGCGATGATCCCGCAGCCATTCCCAGAGCTTCTGGGCATCGCAGCTGCAATGCAGTGGATTCTCTGAAACGAGAACGAGCACGGGCACGAGAGGCAATAAGCAATAAGCACCAAATTGGCCATAACACGAGGGCCACTCATGGACACTGAGCGGAAAAACGGGGCTAAACAAATAATAAAGTGTCGGAAAGGATGCACGGAATAAACGGAAAATCATTGCATGCTTTTGGGCATCGTTTCTAAATGATTTGAATTCGCTAAACATGGTTAGATATTTAAAAAAGGCTGAAATATCTTAGATAGCTGCCCAAAAGTCGACTGTGATTAATTCTAAATATTTAATAAAGGCTTGTTATGTATTTTCTACACCTTTGAGATAATATAGAGAGATTTCTCTTGCAAAACAAGAAAGAAAGCAATAATTAAATAAAGTCATAGTCGTTAATAAATATAAAATAAATTAAAAAATTAAATAAAATTCTGTATGCTATGAATAAATACAAAATCATTGCATGCTTTTGGGCATCATTTTTAAATTATTTGAATTCGTTAAACATGGTTAGATATTTAAAAAAGGCTGAAATATCTTAGATATCTGCTTAAAAGTAGACTGTGATTAATTCGAAATATTTAATAAAGGCTTGAACGTATTTTGTACAGATTTGAGATAAATTAGAGAGAATTACCTGCAAAAATAAGTAAGAAAGCAATAATAAAATAATTTCAAGTTCGTTAATAATTATTAAAAAAATGAGGAGAGTCACAAAAACTTCCGGGAACTTAAAATCAAATAAATTTCTGACTGTAAGGATGCTGTGAACAAATAAACAATCATTGCTTAATTGTAGGCATCGCTTAATATGATTTTAATATGCAAAAATAGGCAAGAAAGCTCATATCTTTTAGAAAACTGCCTAAAAGTAGACTATGTTTTAATTAAATAACCAATAAAGCCTTATGATAACTTTTCTGGTAATATAAAATAATTTAGAGAGATTTCTCTATCAAAATAAGATAGAAAGCAGTAATAAAATAATGACACGTTCGTGAATAAATATAAAATATAATCAGGAGAGCCACAAAAACTTCCGGGAACTTAAAATCAAATGAAATTGTGCTCGAAATTAAGTTGTGAATAAATAAAAAATCATTGCTTAATTCTGGGCAAGAAAGCTCAAATCTCTTAGAAAACTGCCTAAAAGGAGACTATGTTTTATTTTAAATATCCAATAAAGCCCTGAGATACCCTTTCTGCTTATATAAAATATTTAAGAGAGATTTCTGTGACAAAAAAAAAGAAAGAAAGCAACTGTAATATAATAATAAATCCTTAAAAATATTTAAGGATATATAAAAAATAATCAGGATTGCCACAGAAATTGCCGGGATTTTAAAATCGATTAAAATACTCTCCGAAAGTATGCTATATATAATAAACTGGGAACATAAAATAAATTAAATACCTTTTCAATAAATTTAAACAAATTAAAAAATATAAATTAAATAAATCAAAGATGACTCACCCTCCAGCTTCAGGGTCCTCAGATTAGTCTCCAGCGGCCTCAGCGGGTCCAGGGGCACCAGCTCGAAGTAGTTCTTGCGCAGATCGAGCACATGGAGCTTCCGCAGGAAGCGGAAGGCGTCGTTCGAGAGCACCGTCATCCGGTTGCCCATGAGCAGCAGCTCCACCAGCCCGTGCAAGTTGCGGAACGTCTTCTTGGAGATGCGGTCCAGCTGGTTGAAGCTCAGGTCCAGGGTCTGCATCTCCGCGAGATCGGAGCTGAACTCCTCGAGGTCCTTGAGCGTGTTGTGCGAGATATTGAGGATGCGCAGCAGCTTGAGGCCCTGCAGCCGCTCCTTGGGCAGCATCTCCAGCTCGTTGACGCTCAGGTCGAGGGTCAGGAGATTGGTGAGCGACTTGAAGGCCCCCGGCGAGATCCTGGTGATGCGGTTGTTCACCAGATGCAGGTGCTGCAGCGCCTGGAAGGCCTCAAAGTCCTTCGAGGTGAGTATGGAGAGGTTCGTCTGGCAGATGTACAGCTCCTTGAGATACGGATACCGCTCCTCCTTCACGGTATAGATGCGGTTGATGGGATTCCCGGTCAGATTCAGCCAAGACAGCCGCGGTATGGACACATCCGACAGCGCCGAGGAGGGGATCTGGAGGAAGCGATTGCTGGACAGGTCCACCCTCTGCAGGTTGATCGAGTGCCGGAGGAAGTTGGCGGGCAGGGAGAGCAGCAGGTTGCCACTGAGGTCCACGCTGTCCAGCTGGGTGAGATTGACGGCATTGAAGCCGCTCAGCGCCGTGATCTTGTTGTCCTTGAGGATCAGCTGGCGCAGATTCAGAGTGCCGCTCAGCTTGAAGAAGTCGATGGAGGCCAGCTGGTTCCGGGCCAGGTCCAGGCTCTCCAGCGTGCTCAGGTTGTACAGGGCGATGTGGGGGAACTCAACCAGCTGGTTCCGGCACAGCTTCAGCTCCTTGAAGACATTCAGGCCGCTGAAGATGTTGCGATTCATCTGCGTCAGCCGGTTCTCGCACAGATCCAGCCGCACCAGGTTGGTGTTCTTGGCGAACAGCAGGTCCGGGATCTGGCCCAGGCTGCAGTTGGCCATGGAGAGCTGCTGCAGCGACCTCAGCCGGTCGAACATCCCAGCCATGATGCCGCCGGCGGTGCCCCCCAGGCCCACGTGGCTGAAGTTGTTGTGGGAGAGCTGCAGGCGCCGCAGATTGGGTATGTCCAGCTTCTGGATGTCCGCCGGATTGAGCAGGTTCCGCTCCAGGTTCAGCTCGTTCAGGTTGGTCAGCGCCTTGAAGGTGTGCTGCTCCAGCTTCCGCAGCGAGCAGTTGGCCAGACTCAGCGTGTTCAGGGGCAGCTCGTCCAGGAAGACGTCCCGGGTGAGCTGGCCGAGGGGATTGTGCGAGAGATCCAGCGACTTGAGGCTCTTCAGCTTGGCGAAGGCGTAGCCCTCGATGGCCTCGATCTGGTTGCGGGCCAGGCTCAGCTCCTCGAGCCCCAGCAGCGGGGCAAAGTAATCCCGACGCAGCTGCCTTAGCTGATTGCCGCTCAGATCGAGGAACTGCAGGTGCAGCAGGCTGGCAAAGGTGTCCTTCTCGATGTCCCGGATCCGGTTGTCGCTCAGATAGAGCCTGCCCAGCTGCGGGGTGTCCGCGAAGAAGGATCGCTCCACGCGCACCAGCTGATTGTCGCGCAGCCACATGATCTCCACGCGTCCCTGGCGGCGGAAGGTGCGCGGATGCACCTTGTGCAGGTAGTTCGCCTCCAGCTGGACGGAGAGCAGCGACGAGTTGTCCTCGGGGAAGATGTCCTCCAGCACGGTCAGCTGGTTGTCCTGCAGATTGATGTGCTGCATGTTGTCCAGGGTGTGGAAGGCCTGTGGCTCAATGTCCTCGATGCTGTTCTTCTGGATGTGCAGCTCCTGCAGGGCCGGCAGCGGCTCAAACACGCCCTTCCTCACCCGCCGGATGCGATTGTTGTGCAGCCTCACCTCCCGCAAGTGCTCCAGCTTCCGGAACATCCCGATCTCCAAATCCTGGATCTCGTTGTTGTCCAGCGACAGCGAGGTGAGCTTGGTGCTCTTGTCGAACAGCGTCACCGGCAGCAGGGGAATGAAGTTGGAGCGCAGGTAGAGGTGATCCAGGTTCACCAGGGTGCTAAACACATTCGGATCAATGTGGCTGATGGCGTTCGCCTCCAGGTAGATCACGTCCACGTTCGTGGAGTTGGTGAACGCGTCCGCCGGCAGCTCCAGGATATTATTCTCGCTGAGGAATACCTCGCGCAGCTGCGGCAGATCGGAGAAGACGCCGCCAATCGCATGGATGTGATTGTGGCTCAGATCCACCGTCTGCAGCCGCTTGTTCCGCTCAAAGACCTTGGCGTCCAGCGTTATGATCCGGTTATGGGACATGTCCAGCGACATCAGCTCCCGCAGGCTCTTGAACGCCTCCGGCTGCACCAGCTCGATCTGGTTGGCATAGAAGGACAGCGTCTTCAGCTGCGGGAAGGCCCGGAAGCAATCGTCGCCGATCTCGGCAAACTGGTTCGAGCTCAGGTCCAGGAAGATCAGCGAGGGCAGCTGGAAGGAGCCCACGGCAGCGGCCGCCGCCGAGGCATTGTTCGTGGCCAGCTGGATGTCCCCGTAGAAGGTGGGTATCCGGTTGTTGGACAGCCGCAGGATCCGCAGATGGTCCAGCTTGCGCAGCGCCATCAGCGGGAACGTGCGCAGCCCGTTCTCCGACACGTCGATCTCCTGCAGGCACTCCTCCAGCCCGGCGAACGCGTGCTCCGACATCCCCTGCAGCCGGTTGCCCTTCAGGTTCAGCTTGGACAGCCGCAGCCCGTAGAAGCTGTAGTCCTCCACGCGCACGATCTCGTTGTAGTCAAAGTCCAGCGCCGTCAGCTTCTGCATGGAGCTCAGGGCACGCGAGGGCATCTGCAAAGGGGGTTTTTAAATCAAATTAAATTAAATTGGATTAAAAAATAAAGCAAATAGTTTTTATTTATGCCTAAAAACCCTTTTTTATATTTTTAAATATTATATTTTGATTATGTTGATTAAATTAAATTAAGTTTGCCATTATTTAGTGACTTGAACTACGAAAATAGGTTATATTTAAGGTTTAAATTTGTTTTCTATATTTTTAAATATTATATTTTAATGATTTTGGTTGAATTAAATTAAGTAAGCAAATATTAAGTGACTTAAGCTACTTTATTTGAGGGAAATAGGTTAAAAACCCTTTATTTATATTTTTAAATATTATGTTTGGATGGTTTTGAATGAATTAAAATTCAAATAAATTATATAAGCAATTATTTATTGATTTAATAGGAAAATAGGATATATTTACGCTTAAATTAGGTTCCTATACACCAAAACCTCTTAGTTTGATATTTAAATATTATTATTATTATTTAAATATTTTGTTGAGTAAAATTCAAGGCAGTAAAGACTTTCTCGGGTAAATTATCCCTCTTTATCTGTTGAGGGCTGGCAGTTACTTAATTGGTCACTCGAAATCCGAAATCGTTGCAATAACTGCCTCGCCGGCGCGACTTCTCCGCACATTACGTATACGCCGCGTGGCACGTGTGTTTACTTAACGCCTTTGTGGCGGTGCCGGGCGTGGCGTATGCGTAATGTTAGCATTACGCCCACCTGCCACTGCCCGCTAAATCCGTAATTAAAAGTGCCCATTGTGTGCGGCATTTAACAACAAAAAAAAAACAGATTGAGAGTCAGAGAAAGAAGGAGAAAACGAAGGTGGCACATCCTCGGTTTCATTTTGGGAGCCGCCACCGCATGTTTGCTCACCTGCTCTGACCGCTCCACCTGGCGCAAAACAATTAAATTGCCTTTGATGCCAATAAATTGAAAGCATCGCGGGTTTTACATGACGCCGCGAAGCGAGCTTGACGTTTTTCGCGGCGGCTCTCCCCTTGTCAGGGAATTTTGTCGCGTTTTTTCCACGGTGGCGCGTCCCAACAAATTGGATTTAGACCGAAACTACAAACAAAATGAGATTTTTCTAAACATTTCTTTCATTCGCACAAAGTCGGGAAATTAAAGCTCACTGGCCACATTATTCTTTAATAAAAACTATGTGACTTTAAATGATTTCGTGATTCCGTGAGCGGAATTGTGATTTATTTTGTTTGGTAACTAGTGTGACCAAGAAAAATAAAGAAAAGGGTAAAAATCGATCAAAGTCGGTCACACTGACTTGTCAGCTGTGTTTTGTAAACAAACTTTATAAACAATCTTTATAACGAGAAAAACAGTTAAAAACCTTAATAAATATCTCCCATATAAATATTATTTCATGTTTCTTAAGAACTTCTCAATTATTTATTTAAATTTCTGTTTATTTCTTGTGTATTTCTCAGGTATTACAATATTAATTCTCCACGTGGATTCTTGGACATCTCCTGGCTGGCGTCACCTCCTTGGACTTCGATAGAAGGGCTCCCAGCTGCCTGCTCCCTGCTTCCATCTCCTGCCTCCATCTCCTGCTTCCTGATCTCCTTCTGCCGCTGGAGATATGTGCCTCTAGGTTCCACGGGAGTTGGGGCGATGATACGGAGCATAGCGCGGCGAGGAGCCGGGGCGGGAGTGGCTGCGTGGCGGCGAGCGGGACGGGGTACGGGAACGGGAGTATGAGCGCGAGCGAGTGCGGAATCGCGACTTGAAGCGGGAACCCGAGCGCGAGCGGGAGTTCGAACGGGAACGAGAACGGGAGCGAGAGCGGAAGCGCGACTTGAAGCGCGATCCCGAGCCCGAGCCCGAGCGCGAACGGGATCGGGAACGGGAGAAGGAGTGGCCTGGCGAACGGGATCCGGAACGATCCGGATGGCGACGGCGATGGCGGACGGGCGAGTAGCGACGATACTGGCGCCACGGCGCCTTCAGCATGTCCTCCTGGAAGGCGCTGACCACGATGCGCTTGCCATCGATCTGGCCGCCGTTCATGTGCTTGATGGCAGTGGCGCAGTCCTGCGGATGGGTGTACTCCACGAAGGCGTAGCCGCGCCCCTGGCGGCCCTGGTAGCGGTCCGTGGGAAAGTCGACGGCGATGAGGGGGCCAAAGTGGCCGAAGATCTCGGTGATGTGCTCCTTGGTCACCTGAGGGCTCAAGTTCTTGATATGCAGCCGCACGATCCTCACGGGCGGACGACCGCGCAGGGCAGAGCACGATTCTCCTCCTCTTCCTCCTCCTCCGTTTCCGTTTCCGCCTCCTCCTCCGCCTGGATGTTCATTTTCGTTGCCGCCACGAAAGCGATGGTTGTTGCGATTGTTGTTGAAATTGTTGTTATGATTGTTGTGATTGTTGCTAAAGTACCGCTGATTGCGCTGGAAATTGTTATTGCGGTTATTTCGATTCATGTGCCAGGGGCGCCTGTATCTCTGGCCCGACTCCGATCCAGAGTCCTCCTCCCCTGGCGGGGGCGTCATCTCTCCATCGTCGGGTCGAGCACTGGCCGTGACATTGTAGGAATTGTTGGCATTGGAAGTCTGGTACTGGGAGCCGCAGGCGAGCTGCTCGTGGTTTCTGGTGTACGATCCATCAGCGTTGGTATTGTTGGGATTTCCACTGGTGTCATTGTTGCTGTTGAAATTATTATGGTTGGAATCGGCATTGATGTTGTCGTCTTTGGCTTGGAGTTTGGCATTATTGTCCTGGGCCTTGAATGGGGTGGCGTTGGAGTTGCCAGGAGCATTGTTGGTATTATTGGTGTCGCTGTTGGTGTATGGATTGGTGTGAGCAATAGTGTGAGAATCGTTGTTATTATTGGTGTGTACCTTGGTGTGTGCATTGTTGTTATTATTGGTGTGAGCCTTGGTGTGAGCATTGATGTTGTTATTGGTGTGAGCCTTGGTGTGAGCATTGCTGTTGTTATTGGTGTGAGCCTTGGTGTGTGCATTGTTGTTGTTATTGGTGTCAGCTTTGGTGTAATTATTGGTGTGAGCCTTGCTGTGAGCATTGTTGTGGTTGCTGGAACTATTATTGTGATTATTATTGTTCGAATTATTATTGTCTTGAGCATTGGTGTACTTGTTGTTGTTGTTGGCGTGAGCATGAGAGCTAGAGTGGGGTTCCCCTTTTAAATCCATTTTTGCATCCACCTTGGGCTCGGCCTTCACGATGACCTTCGCTGCTGGCTTCACATCCTGCTGGGTCTTGAACTTGCTGCTGTGGCCCTCACTGCTGCCGCTGACCTTCGACTGACCCGACTTGCTCGACTTCGGGGGATGGCTGACACTGGCAGCGGCCATGCCTTCGGATGCTTTGACAGTGCCACTGGAACCGGCAAACATGGGGTGTGGAGTGCCGAGACAGGCACTCTGGTTTGCACTAGGATGGACCGGTGTCATCTGAATGGGCGCCACCTGGGGCTGCTGGGCGCTGAACCTGCTCACCCGAACCTTGCGAGAATGGCGATGGGGCTGCTGCAGCTGCTGGCCAGCAAGGGGAGCTCCCAAGGGAGGGGGATCCGGCACTGTTGCTGCCACTGGGACAGTAGCCAGAATGGGCGCCGGCACCGGCTTGGGCATGGGTTCCGGTATCTGGATCACTCCCTCGGTATTGGGCAGAGCCGCCATCGAGGCCGCCGCAGCGGATGTGGACGGAGCTTGAGCTTGAGCAACCATGGCTGCCGTGGCCGCCACTGCGGCCGAGTTCGTCCCGCGGCGCTTCTTCCTCGAGCGCCTGGACTTGCCATGATCCGAGTGGTGGCGATGGGAGCCGCGGCGGTGTCGCGAGCGGCGCGGCTGATGGTGGCGCCGATGGCGACGATGGCGTCGATGGCGGTGACAGGTGCACCCGTATCTGGAGGAGCGCTCACGCCGCGACTGCCCCTTGGGAGGTGCCTCCAGCACCTCGCTGTCGGTGGTCGAGGAGTTGCTGGTCGAGGAGCTGGAGCGACTGGAGGAGTTGCTGGTGCTGCTGCTGTAGTAGCTGGAGAAGCTGGACTCGCTGCTGTACTCGTCGCTGCTCATCGACTCGTCGGAGCTGGAGGACTCGTCCCTGGGGTCCACGCGGCTCCTGCGATCCCGGCGCTCTCGCTTCCTCGGCGAACGCTCGCGGCGCGCCCGCTTGGGCAACGCAGGCTTGGCATCCGGGTCGTCCTCCTCCTTCACCTTGGCGCCTGGCATCTTGGGCATGTTGCTGGCTCTTTGCTTGGACTTATTCCCGTCAGTTAATTGAAATAATTACCGATTTCTTTTGCTTTTCAGGTTGAATTGATCCGCACACGTTGAGCTCCACTGCGAAAGGGATTTTTTCCGGGCGTGACGTGCAAAATTGTAAAGTGACAGCTGCCAGGGATGTGCGATAGGCAAATGCTACTACGATTGGCCTAGAGACTTGCTTCGAGTTCAGGGTAGTCACCTGACTTGTTTCAAGTTTAGGGTAGTCACCACGTTTGCATTTACTTATAGCATTATGACACTGTATTAAAAACTTCATTAATTGGCGCATTAATTAGAAGCTTGACAGCAACCATAGGGTTTTGCCAAAGTGCGAGCAAGACGACTATACGGCACTTTCAATGAGAGATTTAATACATTAATTGCTCATTAATTGAAAAACTTATCGGTTTATCAAAAAAATACCAGACACAAAAATGAGTTCGATAGAATATACCGTCTGTAATTCATTAAATTGTATCTAAAAAGTATATTAATGTCTCATTAGACAAAACGGTCTCACAGAATATATTGGTTTTTGCTGAAGGCTTGCCATAATTTTCAGCAACTATACTGCACAAAAGCAAGATAAATACACAAAATAAATAAGTTTTCGGTGACATGGGTTTTTCGCCGTGAAATTGTGTAATTATTATGAATTAACTAAATCTATTTACACGAGCGGTTGTAATAATCAGTGTAAGGGCTTTCATATTAATTTCTGCAGGAGTGTTTGCACGAGGACTTCAGAAATTGATAATTATGTACTGCGAATTCTGGACATTGTTATTGTTTACCTTTTAAATTAGTCTGACCGTAGTCGCAGTACGAAAAAAATCCGAACCAAAAAAGACATATAGTTGTCTCTTTCAAGGTTCTAATGAAGTAGCTAATTAATGAAAACTTGTGCCCTGTATCATAGCCGTATTATTAGAATTAAATTGGAAGCCCGAGAATTGTTTAAATTGTATGCTTCAATTATTCGAACTCACTTTGATCAATTTATTTCCAGCTTAAAGCCTTGTGCCCACTTTGTGCATAATTTATAAAAAAGATAGATTTAATTATCGATAAATAGGCGGCATAATAGGTTCATATTTAATGGCGATATATTGTTTATATTTTATACTAATCAATAATTAATTTCTGGCGCAATTAAGCACCGCCAGACCAAAGCCAGTGTTCGTTCGGCAACTAAAAGGATACAAGATTATGTGGCGGAATAATAAACGATATTATTATTTCGCATTCACAGTTTTCGGCGTCACATTTTGACAGTTGAGTAAAGTCGACGCGGCGCCAAGCAAATATTTTCTCGTAATTTCTTTGAAGGACCCACCGAGTGCAGGTCCTTTTAATTGCATTGATTGAACGGAATTTCCAGGAGAGTGGACCTGGGCGGGTGTGTGCAGAATGCAAAGGATTGAAAGGACACCTGACATGGACAAAGCGAATTACGGCCTTTTAATTAATGTACTGACATGGAAATTTATGGCAGTCGATTTTAATTTATTGAACCTTCGTTTCGATGCCGCTTGGCGCCTTGCAAGCGCGTCCAGGACACATCGAGGACACACCCAGGACTCTGACTCCGACTCCGACTCAACCAAAATTTATGGCCAGTGGCTGGCCAGCGAAAAAATGGTCTGCCATAAAATGATATTTATTTTTATTGTTGCCACATTATGAAATATTTATGGACATTTTGAATTCCAAAGACACTGAGCACAAAGTGCACAAAATATGAGAAAAAAAAAAATTAGAAAAATGTGGGCTCTCAGGAACTTAGTCCTTGGGCGCGGGTCGAACCAGCTTGGGGGCACAGCGTCCGCGGATGCCGCTGCCTCGGGGCAGCTTGCGGCACTGGGAGATGCAGGTCTGGCGGAGCAGCTCCCGGCCAGTGTCCTTGCGGAGACAGTTCTGCTCCTGGAGGCGACAGGTGGCCAGCCGCTGGCAGGTGTTGGTCGACGCTTGGCGGACACACACCTCGCGGGGATTCGTGATGTCCGGCAGGCCGCAGCGCCAGCAGCGCCTGGGCAGGACATTGCCGTCGTTGGCCTCGATGGCCACCACGGCGAGCGAGGCAATTAGCAGGACGAGGCTCAGCTTGGACATCTTCAAGTTGAATCGCGGTGAGTGATACCTGTTCCCGCAGCGAGCTCCCTATTTATAGGCCTGACATTGCTGGGAAAATCACGTGCATCCGCCATATGTTGCATTATTTTGAGTCCGCCTCTTGTCTGTTTGCTCATTGAATGGCTTAAAAAGCATGTTTCGGTATATAAGATTCCAGCTGTAGGCAAGTGGGTATTTTAATCTGATAAAAACATGTACTAAATGTGACATATACATATGTGGGATTTTTGGATTTTTGGGACTTTAAGGCACTTTTTAGGGAAATTGTGTTCTTAAACTTAAAAAAGGTTCTAGTTAAAAACATTTATTAAAGTTAAAAAATCCATCAAAGTGGAAACTTTAAATTTGAAATCAATTAAAAATGTGTCCAAAAGTAAGCTATGATTTCTAGTGGAGTTTAAATTAATTGCAAACGTTTTTAAAGCCTACTTTTGGGCACCATTTCAAGCGATTTTCTGGCTTCGATGATAATTCTTAGCTGGAAATTTTTCCATTTACAGGCCTTAAGATTTTTATATAAATCTTAAATAAAATTTTTATGAATTAACTGTATATTTAAAAATATATTTTACCATAATATTGAGGGGTTCTAGCTGAATAAATATTTTATTTAATTTTAATTTTATAAAAGTTCCCAAAAATGTAAATTTAATTGTGATTTTCGCAGCTATAACTCGTATGATTTTTCTCATAAATATTTTGTGGAATCCAGTACCGCTTAAAGCGCTCGTCACTTTGCTCTTTCCCTCCCCCCCTACTCTATCTTTCTCTCCCTGGTCTGTGTGCGTTTCCGGCTGGCCGCTTTTCGCCAGTTGCGCTCTCGCCTGCAAATTATTTTATTGAACGCAATTGTTTTTGGCTTTGGCTCGTTTGTTATTCGGCGGCGGCGGCAAATTACTTTTTATGGCTGGCGGCGCGGGCTCTCCCTGCCCCCCACCTGCCCCCACTTGCCACTGTTGAATGCCCGGGTATTCCGGGATTTCTGGATGCCGCTGGATGCCGTTGCGGCGGCTGTTTTTCCAAATTTAATGGCTTAGAAAGCCATTTGCATTTTTTTGGTTGCCCAACTTTGTTTAACATTATTTCGGGGCGCCGTATGTTGCCGCTGGATATTGTGCGCGGATATTGTGGAGTCGGAGTCTCGAATCCCGATCCTCGTCCCGCTCTCGATGGACTAATTAGCCCCGAAAAGTGCCGGCAAAAAAACAAACGCGCGTAATGCACTCTGTGCGGGTGCGAGCCCTGGCTAAGTACTTCCCCGATTTAGTGGGGCTCCCAACCGAGTGCCTCCCGAAAGAAGGCTACAGATTTTGGGGTTTTCGTCAGTTAATAAATATTTAGAAACTCTCTGGTATTTACTGATCCCTTAAAATACCTATTTAAACCAAAATTAAGTAAATTTTAATTAAGGTTTTTTTTCATTTAGTTATTTCTAGGTTTACTTAATTTATTTCCCCGTTTAGTTTATAGTTCTCCCCGGACAGCACTTACCTGCGTGAGCTTGCCGTTGACGATGCTCAAGGACTCCAAGCTGGAGCGGACATTGCGCAGACTGTTGTCCTTGAGGGCCTCCAGGTGCGAGTGGGAGAACTGCAGGTGCCGGATGTGGACGCCCGGCTGGAAGACGTCCTGCGAGAGCGACGTCACCGAGCGGTCAAAGTCGTAGATGGACAGCGAGTGGATCGGCGCCGAGATCCGTTCGAGGGTCGAGCGCAGGGATATCGCCGTGGTGCCAGGACACTCCAGGAAGAGGCCTGCAACGAAAGGGTTAATTAATCAGTGCCAATTTGTGCATTTCAATTAGCCCATTCGCAATGCTAATTATAAATCCGGCCACAGGCCAAATGTCCATTCTCAGTTCGTTCTGCAGTTCACGCCCACAATAAATACCAATCAATATTCAGGGCGAGGACATCTTACCTAGGACATGAGCAGGACTATGCCCAAAATAGCTAAACACTGAATAAGTGGTTTTCCCCTAATCAAAGGGGTATCTTATGCCAATAAATACGGCTTAGTTCAGGGAATTTGTATCCAATTAAAATGGAATTAATATCGCATGGTTGGCAATCTTAAAATAAGGCTAGTTGTTCCAATTAGGCAAAATAAAATATATATTGAACACTGAAAATAATTTAAAAAGTTTCTAGGTAAGGTAAACATTTATTAATTAATTTAAAGTGATATCAATATTTCTGTTTTAATTTCTTGGCTCCAGCTTAGAGTATAATTAATAATATTAATCACTGTGCAAGCTGTGAATTCTGAGCCAGAAATCCATATACAATAAAAACTAATAAAAAAAAAGAGTTTGAAGTTTATTTTTGTTGATTTATTTTTGCTCTATGTTGCCCTATTTTCGCTTTTGCTGTGTGTAAACAACTCCTGTCTCGTGTCCTTAAGTCCTTTAGTCCTTAAGTCCTTCTGATAATGTCAGTTATACTTTGACTTCACGCCAATCCGACGATGACGACGATATGCTTAAGTTTTAGATTTATTTAAGTGTGACCAGACTATTTTGTGTCCATAAATCTGAATAAAAAATACTATATTTTACATAAAGCAAGTTTACAGCTTACAATTCAATTTAGTTTTTGGGAATATTATTCATGTTTTTAGGTTTTAATGCCTTGATTTAATATTTAAATACTAACTTGTGACCAACTAATAAATCTATAATGTATCGTATCTTTATTGGTTGGGCTAAATAATATAAAAATACTAGGATATAATACTAAGTGTATCGATATATACATATATTTCCAACAGTATATCGATAATCTCATAAGTTGACATTTCCCAGAAATATTGATATTTAATCAACTCAAACTGTACCTTTTTTACAAATGAATAAGTGTTTATAAGAAAAGCTCCGTACTCAGACACACGAAAAGTGTTTCTAAGCAGTACGATAGAGCGAGAGGGTGAGTATTGACCTCTCGTTTTGGCTCAATGCTTAGGAACACTTTTCGCGTGTCTGAGTACGGAGCTAAAGTCTTTAACCCGAAGAAAATGTATAATTTAATTAATATATATCGATATTAGTGGCAAGTATTCGATAGCAACTGCAACACGATATACATCGAAATGCTAATAAATACAACACTGTATCGATAGAACTCAGTTCTTTCCGAGTTTTTCCTATTGTAAAGTGTTTTTCTCCTATTTCGGGATACTCTCATCCGCAGGAGCCTTGTTATTGGAGCCCCGCTCGCACGTAGTCCTAGCATCTCTCGGTGATGCGTTTAATTAGTTCGCTCAGCCGTTCGCTCGCACTTACCATCCTCGAACTTGTAGCAGGGACAGGCGGTGTTGTCGAAGCTGGGGCATTCGATGCCGGCCGCTCCTCCTCCTCCTCCTCCGCCTCCTGGAGCTACTCCGGCTGCTGCTGCTCCACCTCCTCCTGCTCCCCCTCCAGATACGCCGCCACTGCCCACCATCTCGGTGAAGAGAAGCTCACGTGCCGTGCCTTTGGCACTGGAGATCCTGGCTGAAGGTGTCATCATCGAGGCTGCGGTGCCCGTTGGCAGCAGGACGACGAGCAGCAGGACCAGGACGAAAACCAGGACATGCTGCTGCTGCTGCTGCTTCTGGTGTTTGTGTTTGTCCTTGCATTTGGATTCTGTTGGTTTGTTGGCTGCCAGGTTGGTCGCCTGTTCGTGCGCCGTCTCTTCATTTGTTTCCATTGCCGCTTGCTCTATTTGATGTCCTTGTTGCCGTCGCTGATTATGCTGCTCCTCTTGCTGTGTGTCCTGATGTTGCTCCTCCTGAAGTTTGTGCTGCTTCACTTGTAGATCCAACTGATTCCCGCTTCCCCGCTCAGCTGCTGCTAGCTGTTTTTGTGGCACGATTTTCGCCAGCTTTTCCTTTTCCTTCAGCTTTTCCTGTTCGCTGCTTGTTGTTGTTGACTTTGTGCATTTCGCTAATAAGTTTGCCAGCGCTCCTCCTGTCGCCTTTGAATCGCTGTCCTTGCACATTTTCCCCCGTCTCTGTCTCTGTCTATCTTCCGGTCTCAATCAGCGTGTCTTCAATGCCTGTTCCGGCTGCCATTTCTCTGGAAAAAAAGAAGAAATCGAGACACGTAATTAATTCCTAATGGCAAGCGATTGAAATAGAGGGTGGAATATATGGCAGAGACACACTGGAAATATTTAGTGTTATAAGCTTTTAAATAAGTAATTCCTTGAGCTTACTTAAAACTTAAAAAAGTAGTTAGTTAGTGATAGCATTTAAAAGTCCTAGAGCAAAAACCCTATTATAACCTAATTATACTGCAAATTAATGGCTCCCTGCTTATGTGGAGGACTTCCAGGACCAGGACTAACCCTTTTCACCAAGGTCTGGCCGCAGTTTCATTTGTCTTTCGAGGGTCCTTTGGAAGTAATCTCTTTTTTTTCGGTTGCTTTCTGCCACTTTATGCTGACAACATTAGACCATTTTTTTCCTGCCCCGCCATCGTTGGTAATATGAATTATTTTCCTGCATGCCTTTGCAGCGGTTTTTGCCGCTCTTGAATTTCGTTTCATTTTTATTTTCAATTTTAATGCTCGCCGGAAAGGAATTTGTGTCAAGTGCGTGAATTTTTGTGGGTATTTTTTCGTTGTCGCTGGTGGTTGTCATTCCTTGGTGCCTCCAAGTAGTGCCTAATTTAGTGCTTTTTCCCCGTCGTGGGCGGCGGTCACGTTGGCATGCTTTATTATTATTATTTTATTACTTAGTCGTTGTTCCTCGTTTTCTAATTAATGCGTTTTTTCCTCGGCTGCCTCGGCTGCTATTCAATTCCATTCGCCAGGCCATTAAACGCCATTAAAATTATGGCAGCTAATGCGCCGAATGACTTCTGCCTGCTTGCTGCCTGTCGTCTTAACCGGAAATTTCATTTTGGCAAAACAAAAAAAAAACAAAAAATAGAAGAGACAACACAAAATGGCAGCCACAGCGGCGAAATATTAATTATTCCGAATTTCCGGCTGTTGGTCAGTTGGTAAAATGACAGCGAGACAAGGGAAAATGGATTAGGGATGGCTGAGGAATGGGATTGAACCCGGAGTTGCCATTAAAGTGGGTCAGTAGTGGTAGTAAATATTCAAGAAATAGTAAAGTAATAGTAGGGATAACTCTTCAAATAGAGGGACTTAAAAATACAAAAGATAACTAAGTTGGTAAATAATATTATTATTTATTAGGATATTAAATTGAATTAAAAACCAGTTTATTTGCCCTCCTTTATACTTAATTTGTGTTATAATTCCCAAGTTGTTTTTCATAGAATAAAAGATTAGATGCTTCACAAATATCTGCTCGGAAATTATTATATATTGTTTATTAATTTATAAATACTAGGAACTCTCAAGGATTGCAAATCCTACTCTTGTTCAATATTCCTAATAATCGAGCCAACATTTTCATACAATTCCCAAGTGATTTTTCGCTAGAACCCAGAGAGCTCAGAGGCTCAGGCCTCAACCTACACCTGTGACACCTGTTCTTTTTCCTCACCATCAACCCTTGGGTCATCGATTCATTGTTTCCAGTTGCCTGTGGGCAATGAATGCCCCTTGGGGAATCGGAGGACGCTTTCTTGCTTTTTTTTTTCCATTTCATCCCCTTGGCCCCGCGGTGTTTTCAATTAGTAGCCATGACAACTGGGAGTTTTTACCGCCGCACTTTACTTTATTTTACTTAATTTTCCTTTCATTATTCGCAGCGAACTGTATGTTTCCATTACGCGCGTGCCATTTCCCAAGTTGAGTTGGGTTTTCCCCAAGTCTTCCACAGTAACAGTAGTAGTCGCTGCAGCGGTCAGCTGGTTAGCAAGTCACTCATTCCTCCACTCGGTCAGTCAGTCAGTGAGTCAGTGAGTCAGTCAGTCATTCAGTCAGTCATTCAACCAGGCTGTCAGTCAATCGAGCAGCAAAGCTGGACCCGCATTTGCGGATAATTAAAAGTTAATTGAGTAACAACAAAGGCTCGTAATGCAATTGCATTCGCAAATTGGCAAACGAAATTGAATTTATGGCTGAAATCAAATATGCAGTGGCAATTTATTTAACGCGGCCAAATCAATAAATCGCCATATTAATAAATTAATGCAAAATGTGGTCGGCATCAAGCAATTAAGTTTAAGTTCGAGCGAAGGCGAAGGCGGAGAGAGAGGAGCAGTCGCAGGAGTACCTCAAGGATTACAGGTTTGCCATTAAATCATACCATTACTTCAGTCTTAATATTATTAAGATAAGTACCTTAGTTTACTCTATTTATTTTACCAAGTAACTCATATATCAGTGTTGAGGGAAAACTACAAATTGAATGCCCTGATAGTGCAATTAACACTATCCTTTGTTAATCGATCTGAAATCGATTCGCATTCGCATTCGCCAGCGATCCCTTCCCCCAGGGAAGCATGATGAACTGCCACATAGTGCGGAGAACACACGGCTAGAAGGGAATGCTGAAAATTAATTGCAATTAAAAATCCAGCTCCCAAGGGCCAGCAGCAGCAGCAACAACAATATCACTTCGCGGGCTGATGACGAACAATGAGCTGATGACGGTGACATCGCCAATGAATCCAGCTGGAGGATGTGATGTGCAGGTCCAACTTGGAGCGTGGACCAAGGCCCCAGGAGAAACCTCAGCTCGGATGACATTAGCGTTGACAGCGCTTCCCGACAAAGAACACGCCGGCAATGGCAATGGCAATGGCAATGGCCATGGCCAACAGCAACAACTTTGTTTATGGCAGTAAGCGTCTCATCACTCACAAAAGTACACAGAAAACTAAATCGGAGATAAAGATAAGAAATATAACAAAGACCTCAAAGCAAAGCTGGTAACAGAAAAGAGATTAAAAGCAACAATAAATATATTCATAATATATCGAATCACATTGATTGCTTAAATAAAGTGTATCGAAATGATTGAAATCAACTGAGCTGAAGAAAAATATCGATTAACACCAAATATCATTTCTAATGCCAGTATACAATGTATCGAAATTATCGATTTAAACTGAGCTGACAATTTTGACTTGCCACTGAAGAAAAATATCGGTAATATATTGCTTAACATCAAATATCATTTTGAATGCTAAAATAAAATGTATCGAGATGCAAGATTCTACTTTCCACTACAACTTTAGAGTTCTCAGAAAGTCTTCTTAACATTCCTCTCATAATATGCAAAATTTATATCATAACACAATTTAATTATCGGAAAAATCGATATATATGTATGTACTTTTATAATCGTTCTGGTTTAGCTTTAAGTCCCATCTCATTTTTATCGGTGTGCAAAATCTGCACCTGTGTGTTTACCTTTGGCTGTGGGCAAGTTCGCTTCCTTCCTAACAGTATCAAAGCATATCACTAGCCCAGCATCCAACTAAGGTACACAGAGAACCAAATACTTATCAGCAAAACATGCTATTAAAATATGGCTTATTTTAATTAAAATTAAAAGTGCAACTAAGGAGAGCTCATATTATTTGTTTACACAAATATTTCAAAGGCGCCTTAAAATGTAAATAAATCATTCAAAAATATTACAATTTAATACTTAGTTAAACGAATATTCCTAGAAGTAACTCAGCAGGATTTACGCTAGAAGAAAACCCTTTTTTATCTCTGTATACAAGTATATACATATATATGTCCCTACCAAATGATGCCCTTCGTCACGGTGCTACTTAGACCCGACTGCTATTTCATTTTAATGACTCACGTGACTTTCACGTCTCTTTGGGGCCAGAGATACAGAGCAGCCAGAGCTCCGCCCTGAGAGAACATGGAGCTGGAGCTGGAGCAGAAGAGAAGTATAATCATAATAATAAAAGTTATACACCTAACATGCTATTACATAACAGAGAGAGAGAGAGAGTCAGGAGCAGGGCAGAGACCCGGACGAGATGGGCTGCCACTCACTCGACTCACTCGACTCGACTCGCACTTAATTTTGAGCAAAAACCCAACAGACTTCTTTGGTCGCCGCAGAATATGCATCTCTAATGCGATGGGTTAAGTCAGCAGGGAGCTGGCAGGAATGAGGGAATGATAATGGGAATGGGAATGGGAATGGGAATGGGCTAAGCAGGTGCTGCTGGAGCATTCAAAACATTCAGTTAATTAGCTCATCTGGGCAAATGGAGAAGCGATTATCGAACTGGGAATGGCAAATAATTTGATAGCCGAATGGAAAGTCCACAGATTACTCCAGCTTAAATCAAGTAAATAGAAATGTATGTTTCATGCTTTCCATGCCTAATTAATTTCCGTGCTTTAATTATTTAATTAATAATTTTAGTTAGATGCTGGCTTATCCTGATGGTTCTCTTATAAATTATTATCATTAACCTTTTTTTACTACCTAGAACTACAAGATTTGACTAGGATCTTAATCCTAGTAAGTAGAACTTGATCAAATCTTATCGAAACTGAAATATTTCTTATTTGAAATAGGTAATCATTCTGGTACTCTTACCATCGGCTGTCGGCTTGTGTTTTTTCAATGCCCACTGACAGGCCATTCATCAAACGGCCGACTTGTATTGCTCCCTGATTTTGGTTTCCCCTATTTCGATGTTTTTTTTTTTGGCAAAATGAAGGTCCTCTTCGGGGGGGTAATTGGTTGGCCCGGGAAAATGCTGGCCGGAAAATGCGGGGCGACGTCAAATGAAGTTCAAATGGGGAAATATCGTGTTGTTGAGGGGCGAAAATATCGGTGGTCGTGATTGACAGCTACGGAATTTTCGGGATGTGCCCAGGATTGTTGGATTTCTGGTGTTAAGACAAACAATCTGCCGGTTCTTGGGGTTTTTGAGCAAAAAAAAAAAAAAAACTGTCAAACTGACAGGGCGGCGTCACATCTCAGCATCGAAATCATTTTCAGATTCAAATTGAGATGCTGCCGGTTCCCTAAGTAGATTGTCGTGTTTCGGTGGTTATTTCGATTCCCATTTCGATTCCTATGCCAATTCCATATCTAATTCCCACAGCCACATTCGAGTTTAGCTAACTGCAGTTGGGTTTTCCACTTTTCCATTGAAAAGTGCCACAAAAACTGTTACCATTTCCCTCATCTGCTTCTTCAGCTTAAGACCATAATCAGTTGGCCGGCAACGAGCTCGTCTTAGTTTAGTTCAGACTCAGACTCAGTCTCAGTCCCAGTCTCAGCTTCAGTTCGGTTTAGATAGGTTTAGTTTGAAAATAGAATCAAGCGGAAAACGCCAAAGGCCCCATAAACATGGCGTTTTGTGAAAAGAGAAAACAATGTGGCCGGAATGGGAAAGTTCAGATGCTCTTCCTTGGCTTTAATTACATTTTAAAAAATTAAAACAAATAAGAGAGCGGGTGGGTCTGCACTTCTTTGATCGCTAATCGATGCAAAGGCCACTAGTTATCACTAGAACGCCTTAGGAATTCTAGGGGAAAGCAAGAATTATTTATTATAAGTTAAATAATAGAAGAGAGGATTAGTCAGCACTTAGATCCTAGGTTACTGAGGAACTGAACCGTTGGAAATTATAAGAAGTGAACAATAGTTAACATTGTAAATAATAAGAGGGAAAATTATTCATTACTTTTTTATCAGGTAACCTGTGCTGAGGCAACATTTAGCGCGCTTACAAATAGTTTTCAGCTAGAACCCCTTGGGAACTCTAACAGAAAACAAGAGTTAAGTGACCATATTTCTATTTGGTTATATTTTATATGATTGTGGAACTGTAATACCTTTCGGTTAGGGTATTTTGTAATGGCAATTACATGCACATACTAAATAGCCAACTGGAAATGGTCAACCGACGGGGAAAGGCAGGCGATGGGTGCGGTGGGGTTTGTTTGGTCTGCGGCGGTTTCAACTAGCTCCTTCGAAGCGGAAGCCCAGAAACACACACAGCACACACACACACACACACACACGGTGCACACACAACACCTTTTAAAGTGCGGGCCAGAAAAGGAAGGAAAACGGAGCGATAGAGAGGCGAGCTGCAAAAGCAGCAATTTAAAGGCGATTAGAATTGATTATAATTAGTTTAGACCAACAAACAGCGCCAGCAACAAGAGCAACAACTGCGGGGCTCGGCTCTGATCTCCCTGGCCTCTTCTGCCCCTAATGAAGTTATTTTTACTCATAAAGTGACATTTATACGACACAAATTATGATCATCGTTATTGTAGCAGAGAGACAGAGCCCGAGGCAGAAGGAAGCAAGTCCCTGGAATGCGAATAAAAACATGGAGGGGCACTTGAGGCGATGCTTTCGGTACTATTCCTGAAACTTTTAATTAGGCTAAGCATTCGGATTAAGGTCTTGGCAAATATTACTAAGCCTTAAAGCTTGATTTACTAAAGGATTTATTACCTAAATTATTGTAATCAAGAGATAATTATACCTACAGATTTTAGGTAATAAGAGGGAGGATTTAGAGGAGAACAAGATTTAAGTACTTCTTAGGTTTTTTAATGTTCCCGTAGTAAGTGTTTTTATATTTTGTATATTTGCATGGCTTATAGAATTTTATACAGCTTATAAAGAGGCTTCTTATAATTCCTATGCCAGCCAGTTCTTAATCCAGAATTACACAATCCGCCTTAATTGTGTTGCCCTGATGCAACTCCTTTTCCCCAATTATCCCTTGTAAGCCCTGGCCCACTTCAGGAGCACTCAAAAGACACACATCCAATGTATTTTGGGGAAAACTTTGAGTGATGGAAACGAGATGAGATGCGATGCGATGCGATGCGATGCGATGCGAGGAGAGAGCATTCCTGGACGAGATCCGATCAAGTGAGCCAAATGGTTAATAACACTGCTCCGGGCATCTTAAGTGGCGACTTATTAATGGGCTCCAGATGTGCGATGATGATGCTTCTCCTGCTCTTTTTCCCTGGTTTTCTCGTTTTCCGCTTCCAGGAAGGTCACCATCACCGCTCTTCGAGGTTTCCGATGACTCACCCAACGTTCGAGTGTCACGAATATCTCCAGCTTGGGATTTGGGATTTGGGTTTTCGGCTTGGATTTTTGTTTTGTTTTCTGAGCTCCGTGTTTTTAATTTTTTTTCGTTTCTTATCAGAGCCCGAACATTGCCCGACTGGCCGCCAAAGATATGTTCAGTTCACGATTTCCTAGTCTCGATTTTTTCCGTGTCTCTCCGTGTGTTGTTTTTTTTTCTTTTAGGGAAATATTTCACTGGCTGTCGTCGTCGCCGTCGCATTTTTCCAATACCGCCACCAAGAGGGACTCCCAAAAAAAAAAAAAAAAAAAAATGAGAGCATTGCCCGCTGGTGATAAACAAAACCAAAAATAAGAAATATGGCAGGGCAAAGTGCCCACAAAACTCCCAAAATTATCTTTCCGTATTCAGAACCTTGCAGGTCATGTTATGTATGACATTTGCTAATGAGGAACATTTTAAATGAAGAATAAGTCTGTAGAAAATAATATATAACATTTAAAATATAATATTGCGAAGGAAATTGGCAAAAGAAAATTAAAAAGAATTAATGCTAAAATGTATGGAATAAGAACTTAATGTGGAAAATGGAAAGGTTTTATTTTTAATTTATTTATAATTTAATTTATTTAAATACATTTAAAAAAATAATTTTTCTTGGCCCAGAAAGGCCAAGTGTCCTGCCTTTTTGTCCACCTGTTTGGCTTCCTTTAAGCCATTCTCAATATGATTTGCCTTCATTGAACTCTCGTCTAGTTGGTACCCCTGAGAAGTTCCCTAGAGACAGAGTCAGAGAAAGAGGCAAAGAAGAGAGAAACACAGAGAGATATGTAAATGGCTTTTGCTTTGGCAAACTTGCAAATTGCTGTCCACTTTTCATGTTGTCCTGTGCCATGTGATCCCTTTTTTCTGTGCCAAGCCATGTCTTCATTTTCCCTTTTTTCGCTGGCTTTTCCCTCTGCGTTGATGTTTTCCTTTTCTTGTATTTTTTTTTGTATTCTTTAGGCCCGAATCGAAAGCAAATGAATCCTAAAAATGTTGGCTGGATGGGCTTTTTCCTTTTTGCTCGGCTCTGGCCCCGCTTTTCCCGCTCTAAACTTGATTCATGTGTCGGCATCGATGTATTTTCCATTTCCACTTTTCCGGCTCCAATTTTTTTCCTTTTCTTTTCTCTTCGGTTTTTTTTTCGGGTCTCTTGGTATCTTCGGCATGCATATGCGGCTTAGTGCTGATATGTTTATCATTGTTATTATTTATGTTTCGATTTGAATGTCAATGTCGAATGTCGAATGTCGAACGGCAGCACCATCGGCATTTATTTCCAACTTGCCGTTGGCGGAGGGAAAATCCTGGGGAAAAATTGATTTAAGGCAGTGTTGTTTTCGGTTTCGGTTTATTCTGTCAGCGCACTTTGAACTTTGATGGCATTAAGTTGTCAATTTGCGTTTTGACTGCCAACTCAGGAAACTCCAAAAATAAAGCGAAACCAAACAGCTATTTAGATAAGGATTCTCAAAAAAATAAAAATAATTTATCCAAAAATTTGTAAGTAGAAGGATATTTGATTCACAAACTCTAATTCCTTTTTATTAAATTATCTGAAAGTATGGAATTTTTTCCTTAATTTTAAGTTGTTTATTTTTATTTATTTTTCTTATATTAAAAAGAAAAACATAGTTTAAAATAAATACAAATACAATAAATATAAAAATAAGCTTGATATTTCATTCCTTTTTATCTCCAGAAACTTTTTAAATTATATTACTTTTCAACCGTATCTTTAAATCTTAAATTCACATTTAGTAACTTCCTCCATTGCTCTGATTATTATTAAATTATTACAAAATTCGTTGGCTTAACTAGTTGAGTTTTCCTTTTTGATTTCAACTTGCAGCGCGCGCCAAACTTTTTGACAACTTTTCCTTATATTGTTTTTACTTTCCTTAATTAATGTTTTTTCCCACCAACAAAAAACACACACAGAAGAAACCAGAAACTTGTTCGGAAAGTGAAAACGAGAACATTAACGAAAAGTAAAAATAAAAGTGAAAATGAAAATGATTAGCATGATGAAGAGGCCCCTGAAAAAAACCAAAAATATATTTAAAAAAAAAATCGGTAAGGCAGTCGAAAAAAATGTAAAAAGAAATTAATTTCCATTGAAAATTCCAAATGCAACTCGAGGGCGAGGGGAAAAAGAAAGGACGGGGCCGGTGTCGGGTCTTCGCGGGAAGAAAAAGCAGAAGTAGAAGAAGATGCAGAAGGCAAACATTCGAAAGACAAAGAAATGTTTTAATTGATTTCACTTAAAGCACCAAAAAACAGCGGCAGCATCTGGAGAAGAAGGAAAAGTACCGAAAAAAAGCTGATGATTTTTTGTATTTGTTAAACTTTTTGGTTTTTTGGCTGTGTTTTTTTTATTTTTTGTTAAGGGAAAGGCCTGAAGACCAGACGCACGCACTTGACCATCGAAAAGTCAACAGAAAAGGAAAAAAAATAAGATGAAAAGAGATGGAGAGAAAAGGCTGATTCGAATCCGTACACTGACCGAAAAGAAGGTATTTAATCATTAACAATTCAATTATTAAATGTTTTAAATTATATTTTTGTGAAAAACAAATCTGTATATAAGTTTTCTAAAATTATTAATTGTCTAAATCGACTCGTCTGCAGACTCTGATCAAGAATATTTTATTAAATCGAAGAAAGTATACAGATTTCGTTATTAATTTATTTCTGAATATATTTATTGCATTTCTTGCAGTGCAGTTTGGGCCAAAGTGGGCCTAATTGGTCATTATGTTGGCCTAAACAGCAGCAGCAGCGGCGTCTTGGCTCAAGTGGCGGCTAATTAAAAGTAGCGTGAAGTGCGATACAATCCCCGATGATGATGATGTCGGTGGAAAATGAGGGAAAATTTACGGGGAAAAACAGGTCTCGTAATGGATTTACGGCTAAGGACATTCGTCCTGAGATTTCTATTCTTTTTTTAGCCGCCGTGCTTTATTTTTGACACTGGGACTGGACTTTCCCCAGGTTTTCTTCCCTGGTGGTCTGTGGCCTGCTCTCCCGACCTCCGACAAAATGGAAAATTGAAAATAGATTCTTCTCAATGAAAAATTACCAGGAAGCGTCGAAGAAGTGTCTATATAAATTGCCCAATTAGCTGCAGTGGGGAAAAAACAAAAACAAAAGACAAAAACGGTGATCATTAATCATCCTTTGCAGGCGGCGGTGGTGTGCAAAGAGAGGGAGAGTGCGAGAGTGCCGTTGTGGTGCTCTTTCTTTATCTTGGATACACGGAGAAAACCCAAAGCAAGGTACTTTTATAATATAAAATGTATATTAATTTTTTAAAATTATGCATAATCTATCTGGGTTTTATTTGAATAAAATACACAGAACATTTACTCTCAGTGTGGGAATAAATATATGATTATGTGTTATGTTTCATAAAAGTTCTTGTGAAATTTATGTCAATTTCTTTTTAATATTTTCTTAATCATCAACTAGAAATTTTCATAAGGAATGTTTTTTATAACTTTAAGAAACGTTTGATATATTTAATCGTATACTGAATTTAAAATAGAAATATATCCAAACAGAGGTCAAATTTTGTACTAATAATTATTAAAATGTTTAAAATGAAGTAAAGAAAGAAATTAGACGCCCAAATTAATTAAGTTTAAATTTCAACTTTTTTTATTCAAATATCAACAATTAATGATCGAAAATGTTTTCACTGCAGTTGCAGTTAAAGAGCATTAAACGCCAAGCTCCCTCTTTGGAAGAGAGACCAACGCACTCTTAGCCGGCTGCCTGGCTCTTTTGACCGATCGTGGCTGGTCTCTCTCTCTCGCCGCCCTCGCAATGTCTTGAAGCTGCCACTCAATTTTTAGAATTTGTGTCTCCATTATCGCTCTCCGCTCTCGGCTTTCTGACTGTCACCGCTCCATGTCGCTCAGCAGGTCGAACTGCGAGTCGGTGAGCACCAGCGCGAGAGTGCGAGAGCGCCGGAGAGCAAAGTCAGAGAGCGAGTCAAAGTACTGAAAGACTTTCCTAAATCTTACTTAATCTAAAAATTAAATTAAAAAAAACTTCAGCGAAGGCGGTCGTCGAGCGCGGAAGTTTTCGACTCGAAATAAAAATTCGATTTTTCCAGTGGCGTACAGCGACAGCAAGCACGGGTATTGGAATAGAGCAAATAATTACAGCAAATACGAAATACGAAACAGTAGCTGGAATATATATGGAAATTGTTTTATTTTATTTTTTGTGCGTGTAAATTTACTGTTTACTGTTACCAATTCCAAGGGCGTTACAAGCACAGAAAACAAACAAATTGGAGCTTCATTCTCCTCTCGTAATTCCCAAAAACAAAACTGTAAACGTGCTCTTCGCCGCCTCCTCCTCTTACATCTTCGCCAAAAGAAGCGAAAAAAAAATAATAAAATATAATAAATACAACAATAGCAAGCAAAAACAACAACAACTCTTCGTTTCTATTTCGGTTTTTCAATTTGCAACAAAAATAAATAAATACAATAATAAAGAGACATGTGCAATCGCAGCGAACGTGTTAAAATACAAAATAAATTAAAAAAACACCTAAAGCAAAGTAAATAATTAAATAGAGCTTAAATATTTTGTCATATGTTTAATTTTCTTCTTAAAAATACAAGACGTTTTTTCGTGTGCATTTCTCTATTATTTTTCTATTTTATTCTTATTCCGGTAGTGCTTCCTGCCTTTTGACCTGATTTTGGATAAAAACGGGAACTTATAATATTATTATCTGTGAAAAAAGTTAAATAAAGACTAAAATTAAACAAATTAAAATAATTTAGAATATATTGCAGACAAATATAAACTAGAGCTATCTATAAATGAATACCGTATTGTGAAACAGTTGTTTATGTTTGCTATTGTAGTTTGTTGTTACAGCAACAGGCGAGCGATAATTAATTATCTTAAACAATATGTGCGCTCCATATATCCATATATCCATATACTTGGTATATAAGTAGTACTGCTTTTTGTGATTATCCACTCGAAATATTAATACAATTTCTTCTTCAATTTTTCCAGTTTTTATCACAGTAAAACCAATCTGATTTGATAACTATACATATTTTTTTGTCGTGATTTTTGTTGTGTGTGCGTGCCAATTTCTTTGTGAATGGAATACCTATAAATCTACTATACGTGTATGTGTATATGCACCAGTGTGGAATACAGTTGAAGAAATAATGCAAATAAAAACACATAAAATATATAAAACAGTGAGTGTATAATGATGAAAGAAACAACGGCAATCATCGACGGGGCAACAAAAGGCAATAAAATAGCAGCGAAAAATGAAAGGCAACGAGGAACGTCAGGAAAACTTTAACAAAATTTAGACCCATATAAAACACACACCATTAACTTGGCCTAAACCAGAAATAAAACAGAGATAAAGATTCTGGAAACAAGAAAAAATACAACTAATAAAAGAAACTAAAAAATAAAACCAAACAAAGCGCAGAAAAAAACGAAACGAATTCCAAAACGAACAAATTTTCGGGTGTTTAATATTTATTTAAATGCTAATTTATTTTTACAATAATTTGGTATTAACCCACAAAACACAACAACAACAGCAGCAACAATCGGGGTGAAAGATAAAGCAACAAAAAACAAACGATAAAAAAACAACAAAACCATAAAAACAAAGCACGCGCATTGCTTTTTGTTTTTTTTTCGTCAGTGGATCTTCTTCTCCATTTTTTCGGGATATAAAACAGCAAAAGTAAGTGGATTATAATACTAAAGTGTATTTTATAATTTCATTCGATTTCTTTGCGAAACTTGTTTCCGATTTTTGGCTTTTGATTTTTAATGCAAATTCAATTGAATCGCCCGAGAAAAGGCAGCGATATTTTTTACGACTCTGGCGAATGCGGATTTTGTCCCGAAAATATCTACATATGTGCGATATATCTTGTATTTCTCGTATTTCCTTCCTTCCGTATTTTCCTTATCGACTCAGGACTTTTTCAGGATTTTCCGGGTTCACGCCCCGATGTGTTCCCTCTGACCTTCTGACTTTGTGTGGGAAAACTAGCGGATGTGGCGGGTCCTTTAATTATGTTTTTGGTATTTACAGTTTCGGGATCTTAGGTCTCATAATGGGACTTAGTTGGAAATGCCTTAGGGATCTTATCGCAATAGGAATCAAGTGCTATCTTTGATTTGCCAATTTTTTAATGAATTTAGACTTTAAATCACACATTTTATGTCCAAACGGGTTTTTTATTGGCAATAGAAAGTGGAAAAACACGTAGAATCAGTTGAGTAACTTAACATTGATTCTAAATAGCCTTCTGGCATTTTGTTTAATTTCATAACCCCATGAAAATGTGTTCTTTTTAAACCTTTCAATATAATTATAATTATTTAGGAAGCATAACATCTGTTCGTCAAAGTAACATCTTTCTGAAAAGAGTTTGACCTTCATTCGTTATCTTATCAGCTGACGAATTTCAAAACATTTTGCAAAACGCGGCAGAGATCACGATTAAAATTTATAGAGATGAGCGAATGGGAATGGTAATTAAATAATAATAATAATGATGTCACTACATATCAGTGCCAAAAGCTGGCAAAGTGATCTCTTCCGCTCACCAACACCATCCCAGACACATCAAATCCAATCAAAACTGAAAACTAAAAATGGAAAATGGAAAACGAAAACCCACAACCAAAACCAAAACCAAAACGAATTTTAAAGGCAATTTTCGGATCCCGCATGAAAGTGTAACCAAGTTAATTGTGTTTAAGCGACTGTCCAAAAAAATAGAGTTAAGTTTAGTGACATCCGAGGGTGACATTCGAGGCGAGAATTTCACACAGAAAAAAATATTAGGCTATACTAGTTGGGTTCTACCCTTTTGTATTGTAAAATTCAGCAAAAATGAAATATTTTCTTCAATTTATACCTATTATTCTTTATATTATTTACGCAAAGTAAAGTTATTCATATTTATTTTTTTTAATCTTTTTATGTTATTTCATATAATTTGTTCTTTTATTTCTTTCTGTGCAACTTCATGCAAAGTCATTATCAGCATTAGAAAGTGTTACTGGCTGGCAAATCACATTCCGGAGATGGGAATTGTGATGGTTACTCTATTAGAGTTTATGGCAGATGATCTGTGAGAAATATGTGAGAGGCCCCCCAATTCCATTACCATTCCCACAGCGAACGTGGAACGAAGAAAAAATTGAGAATCTATCACGAATTTATTATTATTTTCGAGGCCCTTTGAGTCACTTGCGCATGGCATGGCCCATGGCTATAGTAAAATTGATTCAGCTGCATCGGGGCAAACTATGGGCAAACATCATCCGGGGGAATCCGCAGGCAGTACGTGCCTGGGACCCAAAAACCAAAGACCGAAACTCTAAGACCGGAGACCGTAGACCGGAGACCGAAAAAGCAAATACCAAAACCGATATCCGACCTCTCTGAATGTTTGCTCTGGAATTTTCCATTTCCCATTATTCACATAATGCCACAGATCACGAATAGTTTAGCTCCCGAGAAGTTGTGAAAATAAATTGGGAAAAGATATAGAAACCAGGAAGTGCAGGGCAACATCGAATTATTAGTACAAATATGCTATGGATATAATAAGTAATTCCTTGGAATTAAATCATTAATACTTCTTATTGCATTATTTCTTTTATTATTTACATTCACGGCTTTCATTCATTCATTTATTCACCTGTTTGAGCACGTTTTGGGCTGCCTTTGTGGCTAATAAGGTGGCATTCGTGGGCTCTAACCTCCACCTGCCTCTCTCTGGCACGGCTCCTCCCAAACTCTCGGCATATACCCCCCCCAGCATTTTCCACCTTCGGGCTCTCATGTGCAGCGTAGCGTTTCCCGCCATCTCTTGATCCCCCATGCTGTCCCGCATGGTTATTTAACCATGAAGGAATGGCTCCGAGCGGGGGAGGGGTTAATCTGGGGGCTTCAGAGTGAGGGAGGGAGAGCCGAGGGTTAAGGTGAAGGTAGGCAGGAGGATGACGTCGCTGAGTCATCATCGAAAAAGTCAAAAGCGTAGCACGCACCGCACTCGCTGCCTGCCTCGCTCGCCTAAAATCAGCGAAGCGTCAAAGTGTCGACGAACAGGTGCCTCCGTTAAAAATGGGGGGCTTTATAGGGGTTAAGAGGCAAGAGGGGGACGGGGGGGTTAACGGCGAGTGAAGAGGACCCCCGCTTGGGGGAGCCATTCTGATTGTTACGCTTTTGTGGTTTCTGCCGATGCACAGAGCGAAAAGTACTTGGGAAACTTAATTTAGTCACTTTAAAAAAATATGATTATTAAGGGAACATTTATCAGCCAGGGAAAAATTTATTCTGTAAGGTTATAGGGTCTGTATTATTGTTGGAAATGTTTTTTTGTTACCAAAATGTAAAGCAGGGTAAGCTGGGAGCCCCCTGATATTTTCCCAGTGCTGCTTCTGTTGCTTTCATTGCTGGCGGCCAGCGGAAGCAGTAAACAGTTTGGAGATCGCCGTTTGGGGGCAGCTTCTAGGTCTAAACCGTCTAATCGCTGCCGCTCCATCGGAACTCCATCGTAGAAACTGTTCCTACAGGCTGGCTGGCAAGTGCACTGCCCCCGTGAGCCATCCATGTGTTGCTGCTGGTGCTGCCACTGCCACTGCCACTGCTCTGGCTGTTATTACAATGCGATTTTTTATTGTTCTTGTCCGTAGACACCGCTCGTAATTTCCATTACACGGCACCGGCCGTTTGTCTTTCTTTATGACGACGCTGGGCGATGCCTCCTTCTTCCGCTTCGCGGACCCACAGTGGCGGTCAATAAATGAAATATAAATTCAAGAATATAGCTCAGAAAAGAGTTGAATAAAAACTCGGATGCCTAAGTTAAATATTCTTAAATAAATATTATTAAATTAATTTCAGCAGTAGCGAGCCTTCAACTCCAGGAATATGAATTAATTGAGCTCCAATGTATATTTATTAACAAACACCTCTCCATTAAATAAATAAATCTCCTAATATTTTATTTTAACTTAGGATGCAATGTATATTTTTCCCCTTATTTTGCTTTGCAAGTACTGCATAGATTTTAAATATAAATCAGACCGTTTTTTAGTGCTATTTTTTTGACCGCAGCTGCCTCCGTCGACGCGTCGACGTTTCAGTTGAATGCGTCGCGCTGCTACTTCCGCTTACAATTCTTTTTTATTACACTTTATTACACATTTTATATTCCGTTTTCATTTCTATTTCTACTCCGTTTTTCCGTCTCCTCTGCCTCTGTTTTTTTGGATTTGGTTTTGGCTCAAATGATTTAATTATTCGCCATGTGTATGGGGAACAACCGCAGATTTCATAAACTAAAAGAAGGCCAAAGGTGGCAATTGCATAAAAATGGACAGAAAATTAAACGTTGTCAACCGCAAATGTGACAAGCACTTAATTTTCCTGTTTCGGTGAAAATGAGCGCCAAATGGGTGTGCAGGGGGGTTAAGGGGTTAAAAAGGGCGGACAGCCCGGAAAGTAGGACTTTTTCCCAAACTTGATGTTCAGGCGACAAAATACTAATTGCAAACAGTTTGGATACGAGTTAACAACTATTTAAATTAATAAATAAGGTGTACGCATAATGGGAATGATTTAAATATATAAAATATTTATTAGAAGCCCTTGAATAATTGTTCAATAGTTCGTTTACCAAGTTATTCATAGGATGAGCAGCGTTTTCTTTACTTCCATAGATAAGAAATGTATTTATATTTATTTTAACTCTATAAGAAATCTTAATACGTCTGTCTGGCTGGTTTTTGTTTAATAATTATATACACACGATCCCATATGAATCAGGCTGTCTCACTTAATGCAATTGCATCATAAGGTTTTTGTTTGCTTATCTTGGGGGGGAAAAAATAAAGAAGAAAGGCCTTCTTCTTGTGGCATTTATTTATTTATTTATCACTTGTGTGACTTTAAGTATTATGCATTTTGTGGATGTCATGATTCATTCGTTTTTCCACCGAGACTCGAGACTTTTCCCTCGTACCCCGCCAGCTTTTCCCGCGTTCTACATGCAACACAGCCCTGACAATTTTGTGTGTAGTTTTTTGTTGCACCTGCAACTGGATGCGATGCCTGTTTCTGCGTTCTGCTGTTTTCCCTTGGTTTTCGCCCCCGAATTTCCCCACCATTTTCCCTGCCCACCCCGCCGGGTTTCGGGTTTTATGTTTGAGCATGGCAAGTGTGAAAGCATATGTTTTGACAATGCTATCGTTGTGTCCCAGGCCCAAAAGCCTAACATTCGGCGTACCTCAGGCCCCCGGCTTCTTTTTTTCCTTTTTTTTGGCAGCGGATGTTGAATGTTGCACGTTGCAGGTGGCAGGGGCGTACTAGCCGGAAAAAGGAAAAAAAAGGGGAGCGCGGGCGTGAAAAGGAGGCGGTTTTTCTGGGTGCTAAGGGAAATGCATAGCATTTTGGCGCGGCGCGTAAAATTAAAACGCGTGTTTTGCCGGCGCGCCTCTACACAGGGAGTATTTTTTATTTGAATTTAAACAGATTTTGGAGTAAAATGTTTAGTTTAACGGAAATTTAACGGAATTATTTACTGATTTAAAGGTAGAATTAACCACACAAGATGGTAATTTTTATGTGATATTTTGGGTATTATTTGCAAGCAACTTTTCCCTTTAACTCTAAAATTAAATTTGTCGATTGCTAAATTTCATTATCTATTTTTCCCAAGTGTATGTTGCTGATACTGCCTGTTGTAGATGTTGCTGCCTTTTCTGCTGCTGCAATTTCTATTGCTATTGTTGCTACTGGCAATGCTGCTGCTGCTGCAAGTGCTGTTCGTCCGTTACAGCTGTTTGCGGTGGCCAGGCGATTTTTTCGGTTTGACAATTCTCGTTTGGCTTTTTGGCATTTTTATCCCACACACACACACATATTTCCCGTTTTTTGTTTGCATATTTTTTTCTGCATGTTTTTTGGCAGTTTTTGCTGTGTTATTTCTTGTTTATGCGATGTTGTAACGGTGGCCGCCGCCGCTGTTGCAGTTGTTTATTATGCAGTATGTTTCCTTTTTGCCGCTTTATGACACAGTAACAACAAACACCATAACAATATAAGCCAATGAGCTGATTACCAACAATTTAATGGGTATTTTAATAGTTTTAAATGGCCAACAAAAAATAGGAGAGGAAAATATAAATGTGTAGCTCCATGTAGGGTTTGGAATTTTAAGGATATTTGAGCTTTAATCTTTAAATCCGTAGTTTTTTCCTTTCACAGAAAATGCAAATTTCACCGGAGCTCCATAAAATATTATTTTTCAAGATTTTTATGTCTCAAATTAATTGTAAAATATCATGTAACTTTATTAATTGCGAAATATCCCAAAACAAATGGGGGAAATGTGGCAGTTCAAGGAAATCAAGTGGAAATTTCTATAGAACTTTCTTTCTGAAAGCGAGACGCAGCCTTTGTGCTGATGCTGCTGCTGCTATAAAGCATAAAGTGTAGTATCGCATGATCAATTACTTGGCCACATGACCGACTGACAGACAACCAGAGCCACTGAACAATGGAACACGAAACACGAAGCACTTGCAACAGCAACTGCCACTGCAACTGCAACTGCGCATTGTGCTGCCGCTGCTGCTGCAATCATGTGAGAAATGTATTAAAATTGTTGCGACAGCGAAATGCAAGCAAGCAAATTGCCGGCAACACCCCCAGCTGGAATCCCCTTGGAAATAGCCGCGGCGGTGATGATGCCTCAATGCCAGAGAATGCGGCGCGGGGTCAAAGTTTGCTGCAGCTGCAACAGTTGTTGCTGGCTTGCTCGTGTCGCTGTTGCTGCGTCTTGTTTGCTGTGTGTGGCATCTTCTGGAGCGGATTCCCATGAACCGAATGGCGCCCTCTTCCCAGCTGCAGAAGAAGGGGAGCCGGGCAGGGGAGTCGTGTGACCACGAACGCTGACATGCTGACGCTGATGCAGAAGGACCACTGAGAACAAGTATGGTTTTAGCAGCGAAAAAATTAACAAAATATTGCCAGAAATAGTTTAAATAAATATAGAAAGGAATGAAAGCTCTAAAAGCTAATTTTAACTATTAATTTTAAATTTAAATTATTTTAAGCTACGGTATTTAATTTATTTTTTCGATCAGTGCAGCTGCCGCAGTTGTTAACTTTTGCGCTGTCAATGATTTTGTGGTCCGGAGCAATTGAATTGATGCTGCTGACTAAACAAGGCGCGAGGCAAACTCAAACTCAAACTCAAACTCAAGCCCAGACCCAGTCCCAAACCCGAACTCACGGGTGGCCAGTGGGCAACAAGCCCGGCCAACAAGCAGAGCCATATAGCCACTGGCCAGTGGATCACGACCAGACCCTTCACGAACGTGAGATGGCAGATAAATCAGTGCTGCAATAGATGCCCTATTGTTACACTTGAAAAAAATGCATTCGAAATGGCAAAACTACAGGGGGAAATTAAAAATGAGTTCAATCATTGAAATTAAAAATATATATATATAAGTAACAGCTATAAACAGCACTAAGTGATAATGCAGCACAGGCTTAATTTTTACAAAAATTCCAAAGTTGGTATTCGTCAAGAATATTGCCTGTTAGCAAAAGCTTACAAAATGGGCTATCTGCCTTACTTTTAGGGACCATAAATATCATAAAAATTCAATTTTTTTGCTAAAAGTTAGGCCACTTTTTTTCTGCAACTGCAAGACCCTCAAAATCTCTGGGCTAATGAGCGAGAGCGAGAGGCAGAGTCGTTGCGTTCCAGCTGCAACATGTTGCTGGCGGATACACGGCGGCAGCAGCAGCAGCAGCAACTTCAGCGGCAGCAACAACATTGATAAGCTCAGACATAGAAAGTTTATTGACTTTAAGGAACCAAACGGAGAGCAAATAAAAAATATAAAAAATAGAGGCGATCGAAAACAAAACGAAGAGACGATGGACTTTGTCTAATCGAAATTGAAACGCAAATCAGTTTAAGGAGACTTGCAAATAAAGAAAATCAGGAGAAAAGGTATCGAAAAATTAGAGAGAACTTTGACCTTACCAGGCTAGGAACCTTCTTTTTTATTTTTGCTTATTAAAAAACATTTTTTTTAGAAGACCCCTTCCCTTTAAATCCGAATCAGAGTTCCCAGAGATAGTTGCAGCGATTATATGTTTTTTTTCATATATATATAAAAACAGATTGCATTGCCATAAAGCCATATAGACTATAGCTTCCATATGTCATGGCTGATAATGATAATAATAATAATGCACAGCCCCTGCCAGCCCCCTTTTTTTCGGGCAGAGTTCCCTCCATCGCCTTGTGTTTTTTCGGCTGTCCCTGACATCGGAGCTGGTTTATTCTATAGGCTATAGGCTATAGATACGGCGACCGATGACAGTGACGATGATGACAGCCAGCCAGATGATGATGGAGATGTTGATGAAGCTGCCTTCCCTGTCATTGTCAAGCCAAATTAATTGAGCTTTAATCGTGTCTTGGTCGCCGTTCTTGTCAGGGTGTTTTGCAATCAACAGAGTTCAAGCAATGCTGGAAACCTTTTTTTTAATATTTTAATACTGTGTAATAATTCTTTAAAGTTCATATTTATATAAATTAAATTGTTAGCAAGTTCTGCTAATTTTTGCGCAAATTAATACGTGAATAGGCACCCGTAGATCATCAATAACTTAGCCAGACTTCGGGGATTCGCTTCGCCTGGTCCCCTATCATAAAAAACCCCCCCAAATCACATGGCTTTTAGTATCTGAATGCAAATTCGCTTGCCGTCATCTTAATTTTAGCCACACTTCCCCTTTTCCCCCGACACTCGGGAATTTTTGTGGTCGCTGAAGTTTTCATTGTTCATAAATTTTAACGGACTTATAATGATAATCATTTATATGTCTTCGTCGCCAACTCGTCGTCGCTCGTTCGCTGTTATTGCAGTTGTTTTATTGTCAGAAGAGGCAGATGAAGAAGCACAAGACAAGTAACAAAAATTTGCGTTTAATTTAAGCTGCTAAAAAACAAAACAAACCAAAAAAAGAGGTTCACATAAAAATTAATAACAAGCAGCGCGAGTCAGTCTGTCGATTGCAACAGGCGCTAATTTGATTTCTTTGCGGCGCCACGGCAGCTTGCAATATTGCAGCAATTGTTGTTGTCCGTCTTCTGTCGTTTCTGTCTCCGTTTTTTGTTTCTTATTTTTTTTACAGCTTACTGGTGTTACTTGTTGTTGTTGCTTTTGCGCCGTCTGGAAGTTACATTTTGACATTTAAACTTGTTTTTGGCACTTGGCGGCATTTCTCACTCGTCTTTTTTATTTCTTTTTATTATCTGCCTTGATTTGCTCTTCTCGCTTTCTGGCTATATCTGGCTTTCTTGATTTCTGGACAAGTTTTCACTCCAAGTCGGGGCCCTAACCCTGCCACGCCCCCCTTAGTGGCGTAGCCGTAGTAGCCGCCCCTGAGTTCCATTAGCAAAACACGAACTTGAATGTCTAGTCTATAGGCGACATAGAAAATTTCGTGCCTCAATGCAAATTTTCTGGTAGTCGCTTATATAAGTAATTTGTTTATTTATACAGTTGAAAAAAAAAAATGGGACATGGATAATAGATAATAAAAATAATAATAGGGAAGGAAATCTCTAAAGTTTTGGAGCCGCGCATCTTTGGGTTATACAATTTATTCTACTCGGGAGGCTCGAGAGGAAAATGTTCCTTGAAAATCGAAATGTCAAAGTTGTTTGATTTTCAAATCAGCAGCAAAGCAGAAGCACCAGTGTCAGCGGCGGCAGCAAAGCATGCTATCAGATACATCTGATGTGTCTGGGATTGAAATAGACACATGGCATTGCGTGAGGGTTAAAGCCCCAACAAAGCGCGGGGGGACGAGGTCTGATTGGGGTTCGTTCGCTCATCGAGGCGTAGAATTAAACTGTCAAATTCAACAAATAACTGGATTTGTAACACTGAAATGGAAGGAATAGGAATAGAACACGGAAAAGCGGATGCAGAAAAAACAAAGCACAGAAAAGAGAGAACAGAACACGATGGAAGTTTAGGGGGGAAATGCCCCAGGGTGTGCTCTAATGCCGCCGAGATGTCTAAATCAATTAAGTAGAATTTAAGATAGATCCAGCAGTGTCTGCTTTAATTCGAAATGCATCTTCATAGCCATAATTAAGTATAAATATCTATTTATCTTTCTTTCAAGCATTTAAAAACCCTTTTAATTGCGATTTTGAATGTGAATCAGGCCTGAAATCGATTGTGGAACTTTTAATTAAGCTTTGCATTCTTCGGAGAGCTTTTAGATTTATTTTCTGATTTATTTTTTTTTAATATATCAATGATTGTAGCATTTATTTTCGTAGTCATATATTTTATAATGAACATCTTTATGATTAATTTCCAGGAAAGAAAAGAATCTCTTATAAACCTGCCAAAAATAAATTCCCCGAATTATTTCTCGAAACTTTCCCAAGGCAAGAACTAAAGTGAATGGAATGAAATGAATCGCTTATCGTTTGTCCGGATGTTGTGAACATTTTCGAAACAAAAACACGAAGAATAAACTAATACTAGAAGCCATGGAATTTATAGTCAAGGTCGCGATTTGTTTAGTGCGCCATTTGCCAAGCGGATTGGAATGGGCGATACTCCCGAATTTCCTCTTGACAACTGGCCCCAGCCCATTGCTTTTCTTGGTTTATTTACATTTTATTTATCAGAGGCTTTAATTCTGTTTTTTTTTCTTTCCAGAATTTACCCAGAAGAACCACCCAACAAGCCACCCAAAGTCCAACCGAAAGGAAAGAGGATTGTGCATCCTGTGTATTGAAGATTGTCGGCGAGATTGGAAAGGATTTTTTTTTGCCACTGCATTTTGTGGCCGATTTTCTCCGCCTCTTCATATATATATTTATCATTTGGCTTTATGTGGCCTGATTTGGGGTGAGTACCTTTAAATGTATATATTTGTATATATTAACAGGGTGCAGCCAGATATAGGCAGTTCAGTTATTTTTTCCACAAGACTCCTTTTGTTTTGGGTCAGTTCATAGATATGGGGCTCGAAGTACTCTCAGAAAGGCGGGAGTTGTATGGGTTTATATGGGTTACAAGCACTTTGATTGTTTTAAATAAATTAAATAGTATTTATTTAATTTATTTAAAACAAAGTGAAGGTATTTTTAACAATATTTATATTCTAAATGAATTTATTTTTTATGTAAATTGAAAAAATCTTAAGAATATTTGTTTTTAAAATTCCCTAACACATTTTTTAAACCTTGGTTTCTATATTTTGACATTTTCGAAGCCTATGAGAGAGTGTATTCAACAGCTGGCTAATTTTTCATCGATTTTTCCCGTGCATATTTCGCAGCTGATAAATTTCGTGCCATAAATCGCGAAAGGGAACAATTTCGCGGGGGCGTTGACAAGTTTTTACACCCAGCTGCCACCCACTCTTCCGCTCGTTTTCGCTTTGGAGTTCGATTCGGCCTTTTTCTCATTTTCGCACTTTTCCTTCTCGCTTTTCTCGTTTTCCCCGCTGTTTTAGTTGATTAAACACAACTGTTTACGCTTGCTTATTGCCAGCCGCCGTTGCCGTTCCGTCGCTGCTGAAAGTGCATTTTTATGGCACATTTTGTTGTAAAACACGGCATGGCGGCTATATTGGTATTAATGGGATTGTTTTTTATTTCGGAGGTTTTTTTCGGGGGAGAAGGGGAGGGGGCAGAGTGAAAGAAGAGCACTTCCGACCCGATTAAGAGTCGATAACTGAATGGTTAACATTTGCCCTCGATTTATTTCAACAATATTCTTTGTTTGCTGTATTTTCAAATTTGGATCATTAAGAAATTTGAGACTTTTGTAAATCAAACAATATTTCTATGCCTGTATTTATTTATTTAAAATACAATTACTATTTGTTTATTATATAAAGAAAAACATTATGAAAGCATTAGAACATTTTTATAGATTATATAGATCTCTTGAAGAATTTAAAAGAATTTTGTAATGAACTATGAATATAAATAATAAATAATGAGCAATCGCTGGAAATTTTCCATCTGATTAATATGTAAATGGAATTCGACTTGGAACTTCCAGTAATTAAAGCAAAAAGAAGGGTATTGCTCTTTTCAACTGAATGTAATTCGCTGTTTATATTATTATTCTCTTATTTTTTCTCTGGTGATGCCCAGTGCTTCTTTATCACAATGCCCATAAATTATGGGAGCTCCGAAAAAGTTGGGGATGTGCATAAATATTGCACTGTTACCGCACATTGAATAAAAGTTACAAAATCCAAATTAATGAACTCGTTCCTCGATTTGGCAAGCCTCGGCCGTTCGTCCCTCCGTCCGTGCTGGTTCAATAACATTTCAATTGCGTTGACATAATTTTAATTAAAATAAAATCGAAAACAAGTGGCAGCCAGGCAGAGGCAGAGGTAGCACAGGCAACGCACAATGAATTTAAAGAGCTGCTGACTCGGGTAAAAAAAAAAAAACAGAGTACGGCTAACGGGGTTAACCAGGCACAAAAAATAAAAATAAAAGTAATAAAAAAAACTCAGGGAGTCGTCGCCACGATTAACATGGGAATTGCACTTGCCAGGGCTGCATGTCTAATTTTAACCGATCTTTTTTTTGTGGCTTGTAGCAGCCCGAGATCGGCTACGGAATTAATGCCAAGTACGGCTATATAGAACGCATCTCAACTCTTGGCCGCTCGCTTCGATTTTGATTCCAACCCGGAAGCGATAGCACTCTCGACGACGAACAGCTCCCGATAACTGACTCCACATGCACCGAAAGTCCAATGAATTAAATATAATAATAATAAATAATAACAAGAAGGCAGAGAACAAAAAAAGGCGAGAAGAAAAGCCAAGCGAAGATCTCTTTTTTCGCTGTCCCTGCTCTTGCTCTTGAGAAGATTGTGCGGCGCTTGCACTGTGAATTTGCACAAATTCAGCGAAAAACTTTAGTCATTAACTTGTGATTTTTTGTTCACAAAGTAAAACAAGCAAGTAGAAGAATTTAGGCATGTGTTTTATTATTTTAAAAATATGAAACACTCAAGATCAGATTCAATTTTATTATCCTCTCTACGATTTTATATGTTTTCTCAAAATGCACAATCAATAAGGGAATTAAAGGGAATACTAAAGAAATAAACGCATAAACAAACAAGGTCAAGGGCTAATTGTCAAAGAATTTCTGTCTGTGATAAAAAAAACTCGTAAAACTGTGCCGAGTCTGAACTTTGAGTCTACTTTAGCACCCAATTATATTATAATATCTATCTATGTCACTGTGTCAGCTCATTTGGGTTACACTAAACATTTGTAAGATGTGTTTATGGCTCCACACAAAAATCAAGAATAACAACGATAAGATTTTTACGAGCCAAAGATATGGAATGTGACAAAATCCACTGGCCAGTATCTGTTGAATCTGCCGCAACAGCCATTAAATTAATCCGGCTCTCGTATCTCGCTTCGTATCATCAATTTCAGAGTTGGTAGGTGTAAGTCGACTTAATGCAATAACAATACAAATTATTTATCAATTAAGCTGTAACATTTAATTTAATTCAAACTGTTCGGATCCTGGCCTGGCCCGGGCCGTGCCGCCACAAAATTTATGCGAAAAGTTCAATTGCGTTCAAAATGTCAATAATTCGAGGTTATTGTTCGGTCTTCGTGTCCGTGTCTCTCTCTCTCCGTTATCAATGCGACGACGACGACTGGTGTATTTTTGAGAATTGTCTCATGAATTTTGCATGTGACAATTTATTTATTTATTGATTTACTTTGGCATGCCACAGTGGAGCGGGCAAACCGCGAAATTGGCCCGGCCATTCCGATCTGCATAGACACTAGAAATATCTAAAGATACGTACGTATCGTACGTATTGTTTTTCACACAACAATTTCCATTTCCATTCCCATTACCATACCGAGTCCCATTCTCATTCCCATTCCCATTCCCATTCCCATTCCCGTTTCGAAAACGTGTCAAAGGTGTTGGCAATTTTGCAGTCAATTGGCATTAATTGAGTGTGAACACAAAAATATTTTTGTAAATTGCCAAAGGGGGGCCGACGCGGCGACCTCTTGGGGGGCTGGCCGGCCACTGATGTCATGTTGCTGCATTTTCTGCATTTTGTGCAGTTTGGCAACGGTTACCGCAAATGCGCCGCGCAATATGCAAATTGATTTGCCGAACAATTCATTTGAAAATGCGTTGCATAAGCCGCAAAGCTGCAGCCCGCAAAAACACCAAACACAAAATACACAAAATGCGAAACAAAACACAACAAAGCCTGCGACAAAAATCGAGATGCAAAACCCTAAATTCCGATGCCAATTTTTGACAAATTAAAAGGGTTTCTGGGGGATATATTCCTTAATTATTAACTATTTTATTCGGTATATTCGCTTAGGAAAGTTATATAGCTATATATTTTTTTATCCAATATTCACTTGAATTCAATCTTTTAATTTATCCCTCCCCGAAGTACAAAATGATTCATTAAAGCCTTAATAAACTGCAATTGCCTGAAAGCACTCATAAATTCAAAGAAGTTACATTTGAAAATAAATAAAAAGTACGATTCATTATAATAAACACGATCTCCTGGGACCGGTTGGAACCCGACGATGATAACCTTTTAAAACTGTCATTAAAAATCTTTCCAGCAAGCTTTCAGATTCATTTCGATTTGCATTCAATTGGGAGTCCGTGAGGTGAGCTGCGCAATTGAAAAAAATATCCAAAAATATCGAAATAACCCAGCCAGCATTTCGAAATCTGTTTTCCAATTCAGCTCGCATTTGGCCAGTTAATTTGGCAATTTTTCTATGTTTACACGACGCCGCCCACAGGGCTAACAAAAAAATCAAATAAAACCGAGACCCGAACCGAACCAAACTGAACTGAAAAATCGAACAATGAAATATGGCACAAATAAAGGTTTGGCCTTGAATTCAGCACTGCGCTACATACGCAAAAAAAGAAATAAATAAATAGGTAAACAGCAATAGCAACAAATACGTAAATAAATAATAAACAATTGTTTTCTCTTTTTCCCCTCATTTCATTTGATTTATTTTGTGTGTGACTTGACTTGGCGGTTACATGAAAAGCAGGGACTCTGCTAAACAATTGATAAAAATTGCAACAAACATGAAACTTAATTTAATTCCATTTCGGATTTGGCTGCAGTGCAGCGCCCAGTAGTTCCATTTCCATTTCCACGTCCACGTCCACAACCATTCCCATTTCGATCGATTGGCAATCGCTTGCATATTTCATAATGCCAATTTCGAAGGCTATTTCAATTAGCTAATTTTGAGGCATATATATGTGCACACAATAGTTCAGGTTGTGAATATTCCCCCAGCGCCATTTCCTGGTGGCTAAAAGGGTCTCTTTCAATTTTAATAGGTTTAATTAGTGGGCATTTATTGAATATTTTAGTATGTATTTTTGAATGCATTATGATGCATCTTTGATGGCTGATTATACCAGGATCCAGATCCAGCCTCTCTAAAAACCAAAACCCAAGACCCTGACTTGGAGTAAAAGTCTCTGTTTGAGTCGGTAAAGAGAATGGGTGCTTGGACACTTGACGTTTATTGAAACTATAACTACTAATTGGTCTGGCTGGCTCGGGCATTCGTCACGCCGCGGCTGGGAGCCAGAGATAGAGGCTGATGATTGATTCCGCTGTCATTGAAGGTTCAACACTCAGCACTCGGTTTAATTCGTGGCGACAATTCGGAGACAAGGAAGCCCATTGTGCGGCAGTTACACACTGGTACACTGGTTGCAGCAACAGACACAGCCACAGCCACAGCCATGCAATGTCAATGACAAGCTCCCGCCGCCTGACCTTAGCCACGTTTTCGGGGTAACGGCGAGCGAGTATCCCCAGCGGACCCTATCCGAGGCCTAATCTCCCCGCTCACACAATTAGATGGCCCTCTGAACCATTACGTTCCCTCCGCAGTTCCAACATTTTGGTTCTGTGTGGGGAAGAGCTAAAGAATGTCTAGGTATTTTGAAAACAAAATAAACTCAGCCTGAGGTTTTATTTAATTTAAATAAAATGCTGAAAAATACCTAGCTATATCTTCTTTATTTTCTTTAAAAATACCTAGCTATATCTTCTTTATTTTCTTTATGGAATTCTCAAGGTATCAGTATTTCGAGCAGCGTAAATAGCAAACCGAAGCAAGGTTTATTTTCGCAGTGTAATGTTTGTTTCACATGCACTTGTTGCTGCTTCTGTTTGCCGCTGTTTCTGTTTCTGTTTCGGTATCATCTCAGTTTCGGTTCTCGATGTTTGCCCATTGTCTGATGTCTGCTGACTATAGCTATCTATATCTGTATCTGTATCTATATCTGTAGCAGTAGCTGCATCCGTAATTGTTTGCCCATCCATAGAATTTGGCCAGACAATAGCCGCTCACTAATGCCCGGCACTTTCTGATAAACCACAGATGTGCACGGCCATTCATCGGCTGCAGTTCAATTGCCAATATAACGATATATATATAGCATATATATATGCATAATGTGGGGTTTCTTTGCTGATCTTGTAATTGTAGCTCAGGGAGAAGACTCCAGCGACGACGACGCCGACATTGACGGCGTTAATTGAATTGCAAACAGCGCGGTTTGCCTTTTTCTCACTTTTATATTTGTGGTGCCAAAGCGAAAGCTTCGAAATCGGAGCGATTATTCGCCATCAGACCGAGCCTCTTCGCTGGCTTTTTTATTTTTACTTTTATTTATTTCTACCTTTTGCCAAGAGAGATTGCCTGATTGGATATAGATATACTCGTACATACATTTATCGAGGGGGTCTATGCTTTTTATTTTGGGTATGCATTGACCTAGGTTGCGGCTTTGTTTGCTCGAGTTTTTGAGTTTTTGCATTGTTTTGTGCCTGATTTTCGCACAGAAGTAATGGAATATCAACGAAAGCAGGTCAAACATTGATTGATGGCTTCATTTTCTGAATACAAACAATTTTTCATTCATAAATTTAGCTCTCTTTGGTAGTTCTCATATTTTAAAACAAGTTTTTTAGTGAATCTTAAAAAAATTTGCTTATTTTTATTATTGTTTTCTTTGTTAATGTGATATAAATAATTGATTTTCTTGAATATTATTAATATTTATTTATTATTTCGTGTAATTTCAAATAATAAACTCATTATAAAATCCCCATTGTTGGGTGTCAGCTGCTCATGTGCTTAAAACCAAGTCATATTTATTATATACGGATTATCACTTGTTTAAATAAATATATAATCAATTCCAGCTAACTCATGGGCTGTGATTGGGCTGTTTGAATGCCTTTTCTGTATTTAATTAATGAAATCAGCTTGCATTTAATGTCTGTTGATTAATTTATAATATAATAATGAGTCTTAAGCCAGTCTTTTTGAATTTCCGAAAAAGACTCTCTCTCTCTTGGCCAGATAACTCATGTTTATTATGACATTTACCTTGGTTGCATCATATCTCTGGCCGCCTTATCAGAAACTCGCCTTGGCCAGAAAAAATGTACAAAAAAATTAAAAGAAAACAAGAGAGCAAATGCACTTTTCATGGCCAAGATCTTTTTTCCGTTCCCTGCTCGCTGCTATCAGCAGAAGATGCATCTTGTCGCTCTCTCGGCACCTGGCTTGGCGCTCGGCAAGGACGTTCTTATCGCGCTCTGTCTTGGCTCTCTCTCGCTCTTTCTCTTTCTCCCACTCTCTCTCTCTCTCTCTCTAGCTTGTAACTGTAACGATTGTATCTCAAGGCTGCACGCCAGGTAGATACGAATAGCAGATACGAGATGCGAGAGATACAAAGGCAGACACTGGCACAGCGGGCTACCTGACCATCTCCATGGATCCAGGATCAAAACAAACAAGTGTGGCACAAGATTTACCGCCAAATCGCAGGAGACGTGTTAGCACACAGCTGCACACACTGAGAGAAATTGGGAACTATTTAAAAATATATTTAAAAGAGAGTTGCTTACTCTTAATAATATATTATAAACTGGGCCTGGCTTGGATTCTAGTTTTTGAATAATATTAAACTCCAGAGAGATAAGCTAGACTCTGGAATTTTCTCCCAGTGTCGCTGTAGACCCGGCCAGAAAAACTAGACCGCCTGCCTGGCTGTTCGCCTGTTAGCCTGCTCGCCTGTCCGTCTGGTTCTTGGCTCTTTGGCTCTTTAGATATTGCGTAAGTTTATCTCCAGCATGCTCTTCGTATCTCTCGCACATGAGCGCTGTATCTTTGTATCTGCTGCTCTCGGCAATGTTTTGGTTTTGGTTTTCGGTTTCTCGGCGATTTGTCTGCCCTCCAGTTGATACGAATTTTTCGTGTATTTTCCACTCAGTCTGTATTCAGATCTTCAGCCATTCAAGTCGCTCCATCCTTAGAAATAAGAACCCAAGAAAAACTCGTGCGAAAAACCTGAAATGCGTGTTAATTGTATTTTTTTTTATGCTGTGAACACATACACAAGTGCCATTAAAAACCATACTATAAACTAATTGGATTATAAACAACAGAAATCGGAATCTGCAGATCTTTGATCTTCGCAAAAAAAAAGGTAAACAAACTTAACCATCTTTGGGGTTCAAGCTTTCCTCGTTTACTTATTTGTTTATTTTATTTAATTTGTTGTTTGGCGTTGGCTTTTTCTTGTGGGTAAACAGCAATAACCATAACGGCGAAAATTGGCATATGGAAATATTCATAAAGATCTTTTGCGTCAGAAAATCGGAAAATACATCGAACAGTTTCCCCCATTCTCGGTCTCCCAAAACGATTCATTTATCAGACTTAGGGCGATGCCAACAAATTAGACTCACACTCACACCAACGGCCATAATTCGGTAGCCCTCTAATCGCTACTTATGCTAATGCCCTCCCCGATTTTCCGATTTTCCCTGCTATATATGTGTGGTATATATAAGCTAGTGAGTGTGGGTGGAGGGAGGATTAAATCACTGGGGAATGTTAAGACACTGGCAAGAGGAGAAATGATTGGAATAACTTGGAATTATTTTCTGGCTGGAAAGAGGAATTCCCTGGGACAAAATTGGATTATTTAACTGATCAGGAAGTGATTAAAAATAAAAGGGGTTTGAAATAGAAAGAATAAAGAAAGCAAAACTGATAAGAATGAGGTTAAAATATATTTCGGGTTTTTTTCAGACTTCTTTTCATGTAGTTTTGAGCACTTAAAGTACCTTAAAAGACTTTCATTAAATTGTTAAATAGTCACAGCAATTTACTTCATTTTTTAGGGATATTAACTTAAAACCTTGGCTCTTTTAAAGTTCTTTTACTTGGCTTTCATTACAAGGCCTAAAAGAGCCTTTCTTCCGTGTTTGATTTCTGGTTTGATTCATTTCTTTGTCCAGTCGCCGTGTTTGTTTGCTTTCATTTTTTGATGTTTTTCGTTTGTTTTGGTTTTGGCTTTTTTTATTTCTCTGGGCTTTTCATTTTTATTGGGCTCAAGTTTCGTGCCTGGCTTGATGTTCTGAGGGTTTTGTGCGGTGCTTTTGCCTAAGTGCCACCGAAATGTAAATCGAATCGAGTGCGAATGCGTTTTTATGAATTCGGCACGCGTCTGCGTGCGCATTTCAGCTCCGTTTCGTGGCCTGTGCCAAATGGTAGAAGTGCCTACCACCGATTTTTACTATATATCTATATAATGCCGCACCCCCGAAACAAAGCCAAGGAAGAACATGCGCCACACGACGACGCCGAACGGTGTCATAAACGATTCTCAGCTGGACGATCGACGACCGGCGATCGGCGATCGGCGATCGGCAATCGTTAATTGTTGATCTCGTCTTAGCGCGTGTGCCCCAAATTTGTTTATTTTCGACGAGAAAATGCATTTTGCAGATCGTCTTCAGACATTTATTAGAGATTTTCCCGCCCCTGCGTTTTGCAACTGTGAACTGATCCCTTCCCTTTGGGAGAGAGGCGAGAAAACCCGGCACCTGCTGCGTTTTGATTCGATTTTTCTCCTCCAGAACGAACTCTGTCTGCGCAATTGAAAACTAATTGCGTTTCTCACGCCCGATTTGTTTGGAAATCAATTTCGATTCGGAATAGTTTATGATCTGGGAAAAAGGGAGAAGCCCCAGAGATTGCCAAGGGGTTACTCGCGGTTCAATTTTGCCAATTGAGAACAAACGCCATTGATTGTCCGCTGGGAATCGTGGAATTCTCATCTCCCATCGACACTTGATGGAATTCTGGATGATGTCAGAGGCAGAATGCAGAGTGCAGAGTGCAGAAAGCTAAGTGCAGTCTTCAGTGATCGCTGATCAGTGATCTCATGCGCAGGCACTAAGCCAACTTTACAGTTGCTAGTCCACGAGCTAAGTGTAACGGTTTTTCAAGTGCACAGAAAATAAAGAAAACAAACAATAAATAAAACAAAAAAAAAATAATAAGAAACAATAGCAACCGTAACGAGAATGATAAAAAAAAAACAAAAAGGGGAAAGAAAACCCGTCGTCCGTTGCTTTTGGGCCACCTTTTGGCATCGTGGCCAAGTCGTCAGTCGACTGAGTGATTGTCAAATGCACTGAGATTTAAAGGGGTGTCATATTATTTAAATAATATTTTATGGACTTTTTAAAGAATTCAGAATGGTTTTAAAGTATTTTTTTGACTGAAGAATGCCTTGGTTTTCATAATGGTTAATTTAACCTACTTATTTGAGGTTTTTTAAAAATTCCAATAAAATTCTTACACTTTTAAATTAATCCTCCTTTATCTTCTTCTAAACTTACAAGGGATTTTAATTTATTTCTTAAAGCGAACCTTTGAAGCTAAATAAATATTTTAAAAACTCTATTTTCCTAGCTATCTATTCTGTTTAAAATTCACCATTTATCACTAGACGTAACCCATTTTTTCAAGTGCATTTTGGCGGCTCTTAAAGGCGGCAGTTAAGCGGCAATAAAATCTAAATGACACTTTGTGGTGGTGTTGCTGCTGCTGGTGCTATGCATGTGGGGCTGCCAGTGACCACTTGTTGCGCATCAGCAACATCAGCTCTCAACTCTCGGGGCTCTCGACTCCAACTCGATTGCCTTAGTTTTGCATTTACAAATTTGTTTGTTTTTACCCCTGAAGAAAACCGAACTGAAAACTGAAAACGGAAAACTAAAAAAACTAAACACGAAAACTGGTTGACACTGTAACTTGGCCACGTGCGTGGGCAATGGCAGGCACTGAAAGATACAGGTACAACTACAGAGGCAGCTACAAGATACAGCCATAGCTATAGATACAGATACACTCGGAGTTGTATAATTCTTGGTTGCATTTTCGTATCCGAGTGCCAGAGAAATCTAAAAGCAAACCGAATGTCCAGATGTTTTTGCCGATGAGATCACTGAACGAACCGATGAATGCAATTGATGAATTATTAATTAAATCTAATGGTAAAGATTAGGGGGAAGGGAATATATTTAAGACTGTGACCAAGGTTAATGGTTACGCCATCTAATTTATTGCATGTACTTATAATATATCTTTGTTAAACTTAACTTAAACTCTTAGAAAAATGTCCCTAATAGTTAAAGACTCGTACTCACCATTTTTTGTTGTGTCAAGCTTGAGTGTTGTCAGTCCCTCGATTCCTGTAAGGATAAGAAAAGGCCAGCAAATTGTGAATAAAAATTGATAGTATGGATAATTAAGAGCCTGTCGTTGGCAGAGCGAACACGAATAGAGATTGGAATGAAGGGAAAATAAAAGACAAAGGCAGGAGGTACAAGAGCAGGAACAGGAGTAGGAGCAGGAGTAGGAACAGGAGCAGGAGTGGGGGAAAAACGTGGCCAACGGCTGGCAAATGAATAAGGACGTAGGACGCAGGACGCAGGACGCGCAGGACACATTCGAATAGATAAAGTCGGAATCTGAGGACTCATGTGCACGCATTGCTGCGGGAAATCCAGGCTGACGGTGCGTGTTTCTGTTGCCAGGAGAGCGGAGGTACCCGGGATGCCAGGATGCGGGATTGAATCATTGAATCGAATTGAATACGTGCGAGCACGGAGCACGAGCACGGAGCAGCACCCAGTACCCAGCACCCAACACACACCGCATCCAAATTCGACGTGTTGCCGCTGTGCTTTGTATTAGCAAGATGTCAATGTATGTTTGCGGAATTATGTACAAACAGCAGACATATCCGCAGCAGCAGCAGCAGCACATTCGCATCAGAAATGTCCAAAAAAATGGCAGAGTCCCTTTGCCCTTTTCCTTTTTTTCTGTGCCATCAAATGTTGTGTCCGAAAAAAAGGAAAGGAAAAGAAAAGAAAAGAAAAGGAATGGAGCTGGAGCTGGAGCTTTCCCCCAACATTGACATCAGTTGCTGATTTTTAATTAAAAATTTGCGACGTGTGAAGTTGATTTCAATTTGGGGGCTCCGCCAAAAACTGACAGATGAACTGATACACACATACACACTCATGGAGAGCGGGGATGAATGGATGTTAGGAGGCGACCAATGTCCGACCCTTTCTGGTGCTGGCGGGGGATTGGTGTGCTTTCGGGGGTATTTCGAGGGGCTTTCGTTGCCGAAATAACAGTTGATGCCTGGTGACAGCCGCCGGGAAGAGCAGTCGTCACATGTCCGCCAAATAGTTGGATTCCATGGCTCTGCCGGACAGTAGCAGATACAGATACAGCTACAGATACAGATGCCGATACTGATACAGATACAGATGCAGAGGCGAACGCAGATGCGGATACGGATACGCGGGGTCCTTCATAAATATAGATTAGCAAATCGAAGCGAGGAAATAGAGCATCACATTATTGCGCGGCCAGCGGGGAGATGATGATGGGTTGGATCCCGGTAAGGGATCGATTGGCAGCGAGTAACCAGTTTAATTTGCATACAAAGGCCACTAACTAAATTTAAATCCCTGTAATTTGTTCATGAAGGGGGGAAGGGTAATAAATATATCGCGACAAATATTTGCAGAGTTATACATTATTCTTGTAGTTCTCTTGGAAAATCTTTATTTATTTATTTCATATATTATTATCTATTTATTTTTATAGCCAATTTATAGTGAAGTATTTACAGACAGGGCTTCCTTTAATTGTTATTTAAATTTATATTATTTCATATTTCATTTGAATATTTTAACATTAATTTTCATATTTCTACAATATTTTTGCATATATTTTGTCATTCCACAAGTTGTAAGTATCTCTGCTTATATATCTACGTACAGGCTAGATTTTTTGTTTAGAATTAGGTCGCTATTTTAGGCACGATGTGCACGACGACGATATGTCGGATATATATATTCCAAAATAGTTTCCACACTTAATCCCAGATATATTCGTGGGCCAGCAGGTGCACTATCGTCACTCTTTCCTCTTTCGCTTTAACCCAGTTTCGAGTTTCGAGGGCCCGACTTCCTCCGAGTGCTGCGGGTGTCAAAGTCATTGCTTTATATAATAACGTTACCGTTATGACATTAACCTTATCGTATCTATATATATATATATATGTGTATATATACTAGGTACTTGACATTCAGAAGCCAACACACTCTCCGAAGCCCCGAAACTCCGAGGGGAAAACATGGACAACAACAAAGCGGGGAAAACAAAACCAAAAACCCAATGAGATGAGTGTTTTTACGACCGATACGCCGCGACACAAGACACACGCACTCCTCGGATTCCCCGATTCTCCGATTCTCCGATTCCAAACAGAGCTATTAACAAGTAATAATGACAGCGGCGGCAATAACAGCCATAAACTCGAGTGCAACAGTTAGAAAAGTCGCGGTCGCAGTGCCACACACTTGAACTCATAAATTCCAAGAACCCGCAGATAACCTACATATATATACGTATATCTATATATATATATATGTAGGTACATGCGTGTCGCCCTGTCCCGCTTTAGCGACAGTCCATCTCGCTTCCACGCGCCCGAGAGACTTGTCTCGTATAAATAAACATTTGTGCGTGCCACCGATTTTCTCGCGGGTTTTCTCGGTGTGTGTGTGCCCTCAAGCCCTTAAGTGCAGCAGCAATAACAGCCACTGTTGTAAGAATAACAGTAATAACAGCCACTGTTGTGGCAATAACAGAAATAACAGCCACTTTTGTAAGAGTAAGAGCATATTTTGAAAATATAACAGTAATAACAGCCACTGGAACAATAACTGCAGCAACAGCAACCATTGCACCAATAACAGCAACTATTGCAGCAATAACAGCAACTGTTGCAAAAATAACAGCAATAACAGCCACAAATGCAGCACTAACAGCCACTGTTGTAAAAATAAGAGCATATTTTGAAAATATAACACTAATAACAGCCACTGATTGGAACAATAACTGCAGTAACAGCAACCATTGCACCAATAACAGCAACTATTGCAGCAATAACAGCAACTGTTGAAAAAATAACAGCAATAACAGCCACAAATGCATCGCTAACAGCCACTGTTGCAGCCATAACAGCAAGCCAAGCAGGCAACAAGTTGTTGCATTTACCGCTGTTGTTGTTGCCTTTGTTGCTGCTGCTGTTATTGTTGCTTTTGTTGCTGCCATATACGTATAGCTGTTGATTATGACAACACCGATGATGACTGATGTGAGGCGAGATAGTGTCTGATATATGTATGGTCGCGGGCCCTCTGCTATTGTTATTGTTATTGTTGTTACTGTCAGTGCTGTTGTTGGTGTGCGAGGGGAACCGTTGATATAACCATTAAGGCGATGCCCGAAGCTTACAATCTTTGTCGTCGTCGTCTTCAACTTTGAATCCAAATCCTCCTCAATGCAATACAGTGGCTGTGGCAGCTCAAAAGGTGGGATTAAATTGAAGAACTGCATGATATATTTTGGAATATATACATTTTATATTTTATAAAATATATATTTTATAGATTTTTAATATCTTCAATGTTTATTAAGATGAAAGAGCTCTCATTAAACATAGAAAAAACTTTTAAGTAGTCACAAATATTATTGGTGAAAGGCTAAAGTCTAGAATATTCCAAGAAATGGGACTTCCCCTTCGAGTTCCACTGTAACTCACCGCTTTGTGTGCGGCAGAGAACCGGTATTTGTTGTTGTTGCGGTGTTCCCTTTGGACTGGGAGGAGATGGAGGGCAGCGGGTGATCCGAACGGACAGAGGAACAGCTGCTAGTGCTGCTGACAAAGCGCACTGGGTGGCGGTGTCCGTTCTGAGTCTGCTGAATATGTATTCTTCGCTTACTATTATTTTACATTTTATTTATAATTTCTTTTCTCTGCATTTTCCAGGGCTACCAGCAAGGACTAGCGAGCGCGTTCCACACCGAAGATGGCACCGCGGCTGATGGCGGTGATCCTGGCGCTAACGGTGACGGTGGCCTCCGTCGCCGGCCTGCCCATCACGTCGCGTCCCATCGAGGGCAATGCCCAGCGGATGGCCTGGGAGGATTGGATCAACCTGGCCCCGGAGCAGCGGACCCTCGAGAAGGAGAAGAAGGTGACGGCCAAGTCGATATTCACGCTACCCTACCGCAACTGTCCGCAGAACCACACGTTCTACAAGGACCAGTGCATCCTCATCAGTCACATCGACAACACGGATGTCATCAAGCAGGAGCTCCTCCTGGCCGGAGCCGTGGGTGGCAAGCCGCCGCCGCCGCCCATTGCCGACTACGATTATGGCGACGGGGATGGCGACTCGAGCGGTGAGTCCCTGTACGATCTGTCGGAGATTCAGCAGCAGCAGCAGCAGCAGGAGCAGCCCTTTCCCATTCACATTGGCGGCCTCGGAGGCGGGAGCGAGGATCAGGCTCTGCCCAGCGAGAATGCGCCGCTAAAGTTTAATATTTTCGAAAAGTTCCCAACGGGCACCGGGGAGCCCGAGGTGGAGCTGGAGGCCGAGCAGGATATGGTTGGGAGTGCCGGGGCAAGGGCCAACTCAACCACATCCATTTCGCCAGAAGCAAGCTCAACAACACCTGCTGGACCTGCACCAGCGGAAGCGTTGGGCAACAGTCGCATTGCTGGCGGGGATCTGATGGCGGCTCCCAGCAATGCCATGTCCACAACCACAACACTCACGGAGCCCAGCAGCAGCGCCAGCAACAAAAGTTCGATGGAAATTGGCCAGGTAGAGGCCATTGTGGTGCCGGCGGGTCAGCAGCCGCAGGATGGGTCAGCAGTGCAACTGGTGACAAGTTCCCTCATCGATTCCGAGCCCAATGCGGATGCAGATGCAGATAAAGATGCAAATGGCAGCGCGAGTGCGAATTTAAATGCGAATAAGAATGCGAATGCGAATGCGAATGCGAATGCGGAGGCGGATCTGGCTCAGCTGCTCAAGGTCGACGCCTTTCTGCCGGCCAGCCAAGATGCCAGCATTGAGTTAATGCCGCCGCTCTTCAGTCACCGCCGTGTGGCGCCGCCCCTGAGTGCTGTTTTGGATGTAAAGACCAGGCAGCAGCAGCGGCAGGAACAGGATTCCAGCGAGGAAGAGGACCTAGAAGAGGAGCAGGCCGAGGAGACCACCACAGACATTGTGCCAGCTGATGAGGATGCAGACGAGGAGTGGTCCACCACAGTCACAGCCACAGTCAGTGGCGAGACAACGGATACCAGCGATGCGGAGGCGTTCACAGAGCCACAGGCAGAGCCATCGCCAGAGCCACATCCGCCAGCGGAGACCAAGATAGATGAACATGAAAATCATCGCCTGGTCTTGATAAAATCGAAAGTGGAACCTGTTCAGGTGACAACAACAGCAGCAGCAGCAGCAGCAGCTGATGTTGCTGGCTCCTCCACTGACCGGTTTCATTATCAGCATTTTGTAGAGACAAGCCCAGTACCCGGGGAAGGCAGCACCACAACATCATCCTCATCCTCAACGACAACGACAGCGACAGCTCGGCCACTGATCATGCAGAACGATGACAATGACAATTTAATGACAAATACAATTGGCGGCAAGGAGACTCACGATGATGCTGAGGATGTGGTGGCCAAAGAGCTGCGGCTCATCAATGCGCTGGTAAAGGGCAGCAAGCGAAAGCAGCAGCAGCAGCAGCTGAAACAGCAGCCAGAGACCTCAGAGTTGCCTTTGACCACCGAGGAATCCCACTCATCATCATCATCAGCATCCTCCTTCTCAGAGGCAGCCTCATCCTCCACCGTCACAAATTGGTCAAAGGTGATGCCGCAATTAAGCCAGAGCAGTATCAGCACCACAGAGACGGCAACAGCAGCAGCAACAGCAGTGAGCATTGCTAATGAGAGCAGCACAGCAGCATCTATTGCAACTTCCACAGAAGCCGAGGCAACAGCAGAAACCCCAGAAGCCGAGGCATTAGCATCACATTTAAGTATTAATAATCGTAGCCATAGGAATAGTAAAATAATTAGAGTAGAACAAGCTGGTGAGGAGCCAGCCCCCAACCCAGCAGCCAAGAGCGATGGCTACACGCCTTTCTGGTGGCTGCCGAACATTGGCTGGAGCGTGGAGCGGCAGCTGGATCGGAATGGCGAGGACCGATCGCTGCTGCTCAGGTTCTTTAGCTCGTTCGGAGGGGCCAGAGACCAGCAGGCCAACAGCCACTAGTGTGTGCGGGCAGCAGCGTCCAGCAGCAGCAGCAGCAGCAGCAGCAGTAACTCCCTGGCTCTTGCCCAGAGCCGCAGAGGATGAGATAGAAACCCTAGATAGCCGAGATGTTGTGTAGTCCAGTGTAGTGTGTCGTTTCAATTGCATGTTGAAGTTTGTTCACAGTTGCACCTTTTGCACCCTTGCACCCCTGATAATAATTAATTATGAATAATAAAAATATCTTGTCTAGAATCAATAAATATATTTATTCTTCCCCCCTTTTTTTTTAAATGTTTTTTATGCCAAATTGTAAATAGATTTCTATTCAATTCTAGCAACAACTTGTACCCTCTTTTTTTTCTCCTTATATTTTTTTTTGGTGTTATTTAAAGTGCTGCATTTTTTAAGTTGTTGATTTAATTTTAGTGCGAGCTTAGTATTTTTTTTATTACAATAGTTTTATGTGCTGGCTGCTGGCGCGTTGCCCTGCGTTGCGCTGCGAACCGTAGCAATATTTAATTGTGATTACTTACGTGTAGAACCTAGACTAAGAGCGATGATTGTTTAGGCTTAGGCTAAATGTATTTGCTGTTTCAACATGGAATCTATCATATATCTATTTTTTTTAATACCACTTATTATTACCTAAATGTGAAGCCTTTGTTGTGGCCCCCTGCCTCCCTGTCTCTGTGTATATATCAATACTTACTACTTACCACTGTCAAAGCCATTCAAATCGAAGCAATTGCCCCTTCTTTTAGAGTCTAAGGATAATATATATTTATGTAAACAGATCGTAATGCATGTACATATTAAAACAAAAGCGAGTGCGTTGTCTATTTTGGAAATTCAACAACAAAGTAACCCAAAAACAACCAAAGTTCTGAATGAAAAACAAATGCACTTAAAACCGATCAACACTCTTATTATTTTCGGGTTGGTTTTCCCCATCATTCAATGGTCTGCGGCACAGACTATGAATTGAGTGCGATTATGCGGGATTAGGGACAAACTTCTCGCCGCGAAGGAGTCCAAGGAGGAGCCCAGCCTGCCACGCGACGACTTCATTTCACCTCAAAACTTGGGCAAATTGGCCGGCAAGGAGGACAAAGGGATGCCAACCGAAACTGAGACTGCCCCAATCCGAATTTCAAACTTCAAACTCGAGCTGGAAATCAGGAAATACCTCAGCCAGCCAGGCAGTCGGTTGCCCTTTTTATGTCCATCCGTTTTTGGCATTTTTGGACAGATGGATGACGGCCTTTCAGTTGGCCAATATGGGGTTCCATGGAAACCCTTCGATAAGAGAAGCAAAAGAAGGGTTTAAGACTGTTTGTTTAAAAAATAGTTAGCAATATTGGAAAGATTTTGTTTATAGAGAAAATGGTAAGCAATTGCTTTATATTTAGTTTCCATTATTAAATATTAAAATATTTAAGTCATAATGTACCCATTTAAACCAATAAATATCTCTTTAAAAACAATGCCACAAAGGTTTCTCAAAGGACTTACTTACTTTTATTGATTTGAATAAAATGGCTTAATCTTTTCTCTGAGTGTGGCGAAAAGCAAATATAAAAAGCAAGCGCGGATTGGCAATGCAAACGACAGCTGCCTGAATGCCTGCCAGCCTGCCTGTGCCTCTGCCTGTTCCTCTGCCTCTGACGAATCCATTCCGCACTTCCATCTTTTGAAAGATGGAAACAAAATCAGCTTGCAGGAAGCACACACACACACTCCCTAAAATACATGCCAAAAAATAACGTGTCGCATTTTTGTAGGTGTTTGCACACTGTTTCTGCCATTAGGGAAAATTTTAGCATTTCTCCCGGAGAGTTTTCCCCCAGAGTTTCCCTGTTTTCCTCCGTTCTTTTTTCCCTAGGTTTTGGGTAAACACATGCAGACGGCATGTTTAACATGGCGAATAAAATCATGTGTGTTTGAGCACACACGCCCGGCTGCTGCTCCGGCTGGTGTGTGTGTTTGCCTAACGAGCTGCATTAGTCGCTGATTGCAGCAGCAGCTGAATCTGACTCGGAATATGAATGCGAATCTGGAAACGCATCTCGCTTCCGGCCTAACTATCACCTGTTTTCTCTCTTCTTTATTTTTCCCATATTTATGTTTTCCGTTTTTGCAAGAATTCAGCAACACTCAGGCGCCATCTGTGGGCGAGTGGCAGTGTTGGCTGGCTATGATTTTTGTGCTGCCTACTTTCAGGCTGGAATCGGTACTTTTATCTTACAGTGGTGTCCCTAAAAAGTTCTAAGCACAATAAATAATAAAATATATAATTTTTCAATGATTTTTAAATGTTAAATATTAATAGAGATTTAATAATAAGAAAATACTTTTATGAACTAGCTAAATTTTATTAATAGAGCTAATTTAATTTGTGTGTTTTTGTTTCTAAATATGAATGCCTTTATATTTATTTATTATACCAAAAATGTTAATACAAAGTGCCTGCTGACACACAGCCCCTGTGTAATAATTGGTAAATGGAAAAGCATCCAGAGAGTGCTATGCCATGACTATTAAAATCCCAATAACTGTAAAATGCTTGCCATACACTTGAGAAAAAAACGGAAGGGGGCTGCCAAAGGGTAAGCAAGGGGAATGGGCTTAAAAGCGTCTCTTTCTCTCTCTGTGTGTGTGTCTGCTGCTGTGTGTGTCTGCTGCTGTGTGTAAGCCTGCCGATGGCAAAAGGAAACTTCTGTTTATTTAACTATTAAGCAGAAGTGCACACACCCACACCCGCACACAGAGAGAGAGAGAGAGGATACTAGCGTGTGTGTGTGTGTGCATAAAATATAAATGAAACGGCGCCTAATGCTTGGCAATACAAAGTCTCAATGTGTTGTGCAGTATTTTAGTTTTCAATGCCTGAGCTTTTATGCAAAGTAAACAAGCCACTCACACACATGCAGAGTGCACTGAGAGAAGTCAGGTAACGACATTTTAAAGGGAAAATTAAAAATATTTATATTTAATAATAGCAAGGTTACCATCTTTCATATTCTATTTTAATTTCGTTTCAATTTAATTTTAATTTTAATTCTTGGCCCAAATTTTATTTTATTTTTCAGTGCACTACACACACTTCCATGCTGCATTTTTCAGTGTACATATTTGTGTTTGTATTTACCAGTTGAAGCATTAGCCATTGTCTGCCTAACAAACCAGGCAACAAGGGCTCACCAAACCGGCCACGCCCACCCTTTTAGCCCCTCTCCTGGCTCCCTTTTAGCCGCCCCCCCCTAAGTCCTCATAGTCCTCGATTTTAGCATCCTCCCTACCCCCCGGTTTTGTGCAGTGTGGCTCTTAACCCGCCCATGGCCACTGAACTGAAGCCTCACAACAATCTGCTCAATGAATCTCAATAAGTTTGTCATGGCTGCGTGGCTAATGCAAGTGAGTGTGTGTGTGTGCGTTTTATTTGCATTCGTGTGCGTGTGCTAAATCAAGCGGTAATTGGTTCTTCGCCTGCCATTTCCACTGTTGTTTATATAATTGAAACTAACACAAATAAAGTGCAAAAGCTTTCTGATTATGGGGCTTTGCGCCTGCCACAAAATGAGCGTGGCTCAAGTTCGCCTCTCCCCGTGTTCCCCTTGCTTCCCATTTCCCCCGGATTTTCCCGCTTTTCCACACTCACACACACACACATACAGTGCCAGCGGCAATTGCTTGAGGGGAGCTGCAGAGCGGTAACAATGGGTGCAAGTCCTCCTGGCGAAACAGTGGGTCGCAAGGGGAAATATTTAGTTTGTACAATAAATAATAAAATATATAGGAAATTCATTAAGAAAATTCCTCAATAGTTTATAAAGAATTAAGGATTAATTATCTTGAAAATAGAGACAGAGTTCTTGAAAAGGTAAGAATATTTTTAAGAAGAATATTTTTAAGGTTTAAAATATTTACAAAGACACTCCCTTCCTAGCTTTGCCTCAGCTTCAAAAATTCCAAATTAAATCCAAAACGAACCATAAAGTAAACCACATTTTAAGGCCAAAAACTGCCTATTTGTCCCACCGTGCGGGCCAACCATAAAAGCCAAGATTTGAGGGGCGAGAGTGCGAGTGCGAGTGCGTGTGCTTGATTACTGCCGTAAGCCCGTGTGTGTGTGCGTTTGCTTACTTAAGCTGCTGTTAACTTAAGTATAACAATGATAAGGATAACGTCGGGCATTCAGTTACCTGCTCCTGCTGCTGCTCCTTTTCCCTGCTCTTCCTGCTGGAAACCCCTCCTCGAACACGTGTTTGCACCTTATTTATTTGCCACTCTCAGCCATTGGTTTCAGCCACTTGCTCAAACATTTCAGTTAAGTAATTGGAATGGCTAAGATTGGGCTTTAGTGGCAGTTTGCCGAAGGATATACACAGACGTATCCTTCGGGCTTAGTTTAGCTCATTACCCCGCCAGGCTCTCGCACTCGGCCACTCGTCCTGCAACTCAATTAATGGAAACAGATGGAAATTGCATTTAAATTCTTTTGTGGGTGGAAAAGTGAATGGAAAATTAAGCTCCCTGTGCTGCTGTTTTGGCCTCAATTAATCCATTAGCCCGGCCATGATGATGAGTGATGAATCACTGCAGGACTCAGATCAAGATGCGACTCCTGCTGTCTTCATCTTATCCCTCACTTGGGGAAAACTCCCAATATTCACGTTGATTACTTCATTTGTAAGCCCACAAAATATACTACATTAAATATTCCCTAAATGATTTTATTAATTTAATTATTTTGCGAGGAATTTTCAATTATTTTGCTTTACTAGAATATATTTCCATTAAGAATCCACGATTTTCCCCAGTGCACTCACATCTCATGTCCTCGGGTCATTTTTGGACCATTTGCAGTCATTGCTTTCCGCGACTGGCTTTTTTTAATTGAGGATAAAAGCTGTTCGAGGGGTGACAGAGGGGTGACAGAGTGGTGAATGAGGCTTGCAAAAATGGGCGGCTCATGGGTAACAAGCGTGTTGAGCCTCCTGTGTTTTCGGTAACGGGGCGGAGGGGAAACCAAAGGCAATCTCATAATGCGTTGTCCGCGCATTCATTCCGTTGTCCGGCCGGAAGTGCCTCCGCCCCGCCCCTTGCCGTTCCTCTTCCTGTTTCTGGCCACTTGTCATAAATAAGCAGTGCAGCTTGCAGGACTCTCCCTACTCCGCCGCCGTCGTCCAATTTTCCGCCATTTTCCGCGCCATACCCGGCATCGCACTCCGAATCCCAGGACAGGACTCGCGCATTGAACGCGCGAATTCAATTTAACGAGAAATTGCAACAATCAACGCTGCTCCTGTGTCCTTCCTTCCTCCTGCCACCTTAACCCCTTAAAGCACACACAAAACACACACATACACATTCTGCGGACAGTGAAAAAAGCCAATCTTCGCAAAGCTCAGCTAGGGATACCCTTTCCCCGAAAAAGGTAAGCATTTAAAGGACTAGTTTGAGGGGCAAAGATGGCCAATACTAGATTGAGGAGTTAATGATGCTGATCAGAAAAATATAGTTTACTCTATGAGGTCCTAGGAAGCCAATCCTCTGGCCAATCCTATAGTACCCTGCCAGGCAAGGAATAACGCAGAAAAACAAACAATGGCAAGGATTTCGAGCAACAGGAGCCGCTGGAAAGAGCGAGGGGAACTTTCAAAAAAAAGGACAAAAAATTGGGGCCATAAAAAAAGGCAGCGTATGCCAACAATGTAATTTTGACGCTTGATCTCGGCCGAAACACTGAGAGAAATTGTAACGAAAATTGAAACAAGGAAAAGATCCTTTAAAAATAATTTATAAATAAATTAAAGATTAAATTCAAAACTTTAAATAATAAAATGTACCATCAGTTAAACGTAATCCTCTCTATAATTATGAGACTTAATTAATACAAATAACTAATGTATTTTAACATTGTTACATTTGAAAGGTATCTTTTATTTTCAATTAAAATATTTCTACTTTTATTTAAATAAATTGAGAATAATTTATTTTTTTGCTGTGTACTAGCATACGAGTAGCAACAGCAAAATGGCAGATGGAAAACGCGTTGGTTTCATGAGAACAAACAGAAAAAAAAAGTAAGAGAAAGGAACTGCATCAAAAAACTGTGCTGGATAATGGACACCGAGGAATTCGCTGGCCACAATCACGAACCAAAAAAAAAAAAAAATTAAGCAGGAGCAAGGGAATGAAACTTTTAGGAATAAAAATACCCTTTTGTTAAAATCAAATATATACAAGTATATTTAAATTTTATTTAAACTATAAAAAAGGTTACAAATTTATTTTCTTAAGAGGGATTTATTTGAATAAATAAAAATAAATTAATTAAAGGTTCACCTTATAAATCAAACTAAATAAAATATTTTTTTTAGCATAGCAGAATACTAAAAAATAAATAAAAGAAATATTTCTTTTGCGACATATTTCCCATTTCCTTTGATTTAATTTCAAGACTAGAACCCGAAAATGTCAAGCTAATTAACTCTCTTTTCGAGAGGATATAGCTGACCACTTAAGTGTGGGTCAGTGTGCCTGCATCTGTGTGTGTTTTTCGTGGGATTTTCCCCGCGTTTTCCCCCCCGCCTTTTTCGGGAATTTTTTGTTCGCTTTTTCACGCGCGTTTTTCGTGCGACTTTTGCGTTGTGCATTATTACTGCCGAAACGCCAACAGTGTCCACACTTCTCCTGCCGCCGCTGCCGCCCACAAAGCCTCATAATATTTCATGGCTGTTGCAGATTGTTGACATTTTGGCTGCTCCGCACCTCCAGGCTCCAGGCGGCCGGCTATACCCTTTTTTGCTGCTCCTATTCCTGCCCGCTTTTATCGTCCTTTTTTCGGAGTTCCGAGTTGCGAGTTGCTGTAGTTGTTTCGATTATGCGGCAAAAACAGTGGCGTGGAAAGAGAAGGGGGGGGGGGGGGGGCGGCCTCTGCAGCGGATGCAAACAAACGCGGCTTTTGGGTTTTAGAGGGTTAAGGTGGTGGCCAGGGGGTTAGCTGCATCCGCAGTCGCGTGCAAACAGGATAAAGCGCGCATCTGTCGCAGTGTCCATCAGCATCATCATCATCCTCATCCTCATCAGCCAGGAGCAGAGCAGCCCCTCATCATCAGGATGTTGCAGCGGACATGTCCGTTGTTTTGATGCGAGTTCTGGGCTCACTCGCCAAATGCGGGCCAAGAGGAAGCCCGGATGGAGGAAGCTGGAGAAGCCATTCAGGCGTGGACTTGGCTTTAAGTTTAATTGCAGAAGTACTCGGGGTTTTGATATGTATTTTATTAGATATTTATAATAATTATAGAACTTTTCTATATATTTATTTTGTATATTTATTTGACAGTCGAAACCCAGTAGCCTCTTAGAGAGTCATCGGACTTGATCCACCTCCGTTCTCTCCGCGCTCTCTCCCTGTTTTATTTTCTACAAATTCACACAGATTTCCATGCCGAATCCTGATCCCAGAATCCTGCTGCCAGAATCCTGCTCCAAGAATCCTGCTCCCAGAATCCTGCTCCCAGAATCCTGCTCCCAGAATCCTGCTCCTCCCACATCTAATCCATGAACGCCGCCGTCTGTGTGGTGGTCACCGTGCCCACGGAGGCCGAGGAGCAGCGCCTGAAACCGAGAGCCTGCAGCCTGTGTGGGGGCTCCCTGCTGGAGGGCAAGGGCTCCGCGGAGCTGTGCAAGCGCTGCTGGGAACTGAGCAACATCTCCGGCAATGGCATGGCACCCAGTCCGACTCCACTGCAAACCCGCTGCCACAGCCGCTCGCTGCCCCTGAACGAGCTGAAGGAGGACGCCTCGCTGGAGCAGCTGCTGCGCGCCATTGCCGAGGAGCTGCGGCTGGAGTGCGATGTCTTCTGGTCGCAGGACCTCAGCGGGCGCCAGCTGCAGGCCCGCTTCGATCTGCAGCAGGACGAGCGCTACGAGCGACTCCTGTGCACCCTGCAGGACTGGGGCGTGGGCGAGCGGCCGGGCACCCATGTGAGTGCCATCAATTGCCTGGAGACGCGGGACAAGCCGCCGGAGAAGCTGCAGAGTGTGTCGGCTATCGGTCAAGGTCAGATGGAGGAGCTGCAGCAGGAGAACCGCAACCAGAGCCAGCAGCAGGGCCAGGGCCAGGGCCAGGGTCAGGTGCAGAGCCAGAACCAGAACCAGGGCTGGCAGAGCTTCATGGACTCGGTGCGGTGCCGGCTGAACGTGAACCAGGTGGTGCGCCAGGTGAGACGCGATGCCACGCTGACCTTTGACTTTGTGGTGCTGCTCATATCCGCCGCCCTGCTCTCCTGCGTGGGCCTGGTGGAGAACAGCTTCCTGTTCCTGTCCAGCTCGATGCTGATATCGCCGCTGATGGGGCCCATCATAGCGGCCATCTTTGGCTCGGTGATCGGCGACCGGGAGCTGTGCTGGCTGGGCCTGAAGAACGAGCTGCTCGGCATCGCCGTCTCCGTGGCCATTGGCTTCGTCTTTGGGGGCATTGTCTGCGGCTTTGGTTACTTCTTTGCCATCTCCACGGGCTTGACCGAGGAGATAGTCTCCCGCTGCGACACCCACTCGCTGGCCATCAATGTCTGCACGGCTTTGGCCTCGGGAGCGGCCGGCGCCATTGCCGTTCTGGGCGGAAACACGGGCTCGCTGGTGGGCGTGGCCATTTCCGCCTCGCTCCTGCCGCCCGCCGTTAATGCCGGCCTGCTGTGGGCCCTGGCCATCGGCACTCGGTTCCTGGCTCCGGACCACGAGCTCCTGCAGAGCCTGCAGAAGCACAGGACCTACTCGGACCAGCTGCCCGTCGAGCTGATCGTCTGCGCCGCCGTCAGCATGGCCCTCACCCTGCTGAACATCGTCTGCGTGTGGCTGATGGGGGTGGTGGTGCTGCGGATCAAGGAGGTGGCTCCGGCTGTACAGCGGAACCAGCACTTCTGGCACCACGACCTGCGCACCGCCCGGGAGGTGGCCCTGCTGGATCCCGCCCTGCAGAGTGCCATCGATCAGCTGGACGAGAGCCAGGAGGGCGCCAGCGCCGTCGAGGATGAGGGCCGTGGCCGGCTGGGCAACTACCACACGGTACATGGCTTCAAGGAGTTCTGCCTGACGGTGCATCGCCTGAGTGCCGAGGATCCCAAGGTTCCCAAGGATCCCAAGGAGGTGCAGCCGCCGAGTGTCAGGGAGCTGTTCGCTCAGCCGGAGGAGGAGGAGGAGCTCCAGACCAGCACCAGTGCCATGGCCCAGCCCCCGTCCACCGATGGCACCACTGCCAGTGTCCAGCAGCAGTGCAGCATCTGCCAGAGCCTGCCCAATCTCCTCCTCCGGCCGCTCGGGAGCGAGCTTAGCCTGCCCAGCCTCGGCTCTGCCGCCGGCAAGGATAAGTGCCAGCGCAGGGCCGGCCAGGTGCTGATACCACTGCCCACCCTGGAGCCGAAGGAAGCCCCCTCGCTGGACAGACCGCTGAACCTCCTGCCCTTTGGGAATCGGCGCACGGGAGAGCCGGAGGACGGGAACGACGAGTTCCAGGCTTAGCCGGGAAGCCAGGACACCACCAGCAACGAGAAGAAAAGCAAAAAAACAAAAAATACCCACAGCCTCGAGAGCAAGGCAAACAGACAGGTTGGATGGTTGGATGGATGGATGCTCCTTGCTCCTGCTCCTCCCCGGTGTCCAGCTTTGATTACTACTACGGGATGTCCCTGTTTGCCAACCACTCAAAGCCGACGGCAATGGCGGTGACAAAACGCACAAAAAACCAACTAAAAAACATAAAAATTGTAGAATTGAAAAAGGAAATAAAAAATAGATACACCTGAAAGCGAAATGGGTTGTGTATAATTTTCAAAATATTACAAAAGGTAAGGTAACCAAAGAAAATATATTTTTATAACTGAAAAGATGTCTCTGATCCCTGAAATAAATTTCTTTATCAAATATCTAGTTACAAATAATAATATTTAGTACAGTGTATTGTATATCTTAACCACTTTCCATTAAAAATTATATTTTTATAACTGAAAAGATCCCCCTGATCTCTAAAATCAATTTCTTTATCAAATATCCAGTTACATATAATATTAAGTACAGTGTATTGTATATCTTAACCACTTTTCAACATAAAAAAAATATATTTTTATAATTGAAAACATTTCTCTGATCCTCGAAATAAATTTCTCAATCAAAAAATAAGTACAGTAACGTTTAGTACAGTGTATTGTATTTCTTAACCACTTTCCAACATAGAAAAAAATCTAGCTTCCAGCTGGCAGACTGGCGGTGAAAGAAGTAAAAAAATAAGTAATAAAAGCAAGGACCCCGACACCGATCCCTTGGCCAGGCAATCTGCTCAGTGGTAAGTGAATTAAGCGGCACATTCTCCCGGTTTCCTGGCCAAGTTAAAAGGTTGCACCGACGGGGAATTTAATTTCCAACGGAGGAGGAAAAGAGGAGCACTCCCAGCACTCCTGTCGCTGAAGAGTAGGTGAGTTCTTTAAGCCACCTGTTGTGGCAATACTCATGCCAATTAACGAATTAACTATTTTATTTTCCAAAAACTAAAACAATATTCCCTTAAATATTTATCCTTATTTTTTCCCTTATTCCCAGCTAGAAATTCCCTTCAATAAGTTGCCCTTAAAGATGATACCAATGATACTCGGCGAGGGATTGATTGTTTTTATTGTCCGTTTCCTGGCCATGGTCGTGGTCCCTTCGTCCTTCCTCAGGCCAACGCCCATTAGACGGCAACAACAATTACGTGTTGCGCTTTTATTGTGGCCAGGAGCAGCAGCTCGTCCTGTTTTGTTTCTCCCTCTCCTCATACTCCTCATCCTCCTCGTCCTGTGTTGTTTTCGTATGCATCCTTTGGCCAGCCAGGCAGGATCAAGCATGAAACGGGGCAGAATGGAGTGCGAAAAAAAGGGATGCGATTGCGAGCCACGTGTGATTGCCCTTTGATGTGTTGTTGGATTTTCTCTAATGTTTATTTGCCATTTCAGCGACCCCTCCCCGCTCGCTCTCGCATGTCCTTGATCCTTTTCCGCCTTCGCTTCCTGTCCGCCGTTCGCCATTTGCCGCCTGTTTGCCGGCCAACGGCCAACGGACAGGTGCGACATTTGGCATGTCCACGCAATTAGCGCCCTTGTCCAGCCCGCCCTCTGACGCCTTCTCCTCCTCCTGGCCAGGTGCTTGCGGACGAGTCCCTCGATTAACTGGTTTCCACCGAGCAGGCCGCTAACGAGGCCACATTTGTCCAGCCATCGAGGAGCGAGAGGCCAAGCCAAGACCGAGCCAGAACCAAATTGCAAAGGTAAAACAAAAATGCACAGAGGGGAAAAACATTCGATTTTACTTAAGGAAATGCTAAATTAACTTTGAAAATATAGTATGGAAAAGTAATTTTTATTTTATGAAATAAAAACAAATACAATTCCAAACAGTTTTCAATGTTATATTTTCTTCCAAACAAACTTCAGTGAATTTTTCTCCATGTGCCAGAGTTGGGAAGGTGCGTCAAGTGCCTGGGAACCGTATAATTTTATGATGGATGTGGGAACCCACTCACAGGCGATCCGCTTTAATGGATGTGTGAACAGGTTTATGAGCCTAAGGTCGAGTTTGTTCTTAAGGGTCCTTTTCAGGGCTAATCCTTTTCCAAACACCTCAAAAGAAACAATGTTTCCTATTAGCGGGGTTGTAAATCTTGTTAGCAGGTCCCTAAATAATCTTCTACTAATAATTTGTAGTTTTCTTTCAAGACTTAGGATTTTCCGATTAAAAATTGATTACCTTTTTGCTGTCAATTGGATGGTCAAGACTCTGACTGCACATTCTGTGTCCCGTTGTGTCCTGCTCATTATTTAGCATAATTATTTATACTTTTATTTATCACTCTCGACAAGTTTTTATGGTCGCTTCCGCTGCGAAAACTTTCCCCGTTGGCCGAAAGAGAAAGAAAAGCGAGAAAAGTGGGAGAGCTTGGGAAAAAAACATTTAATATTAAATGGGGCAGCAGCAGGGCGAAACTTTGATCCTTTTGTGTGCTGTACAGGCGCTGAGTTGAGCTGCTGCGCCATCGCCCCATCCAGAAACCGGAATCAGAAGGCTCTAATGTACTTGAAGAAAATAGGGGGCATTTGTGGCATTTTATTACGAATTAAGAACAAGGAATAGGGAGGGAAATTACTAAAATTATGAAGTATAGAGAGGATAACATGTACATAAAATTAGAAATTAAATTAAATTTCAATAAAATTTAAATTTAAAATTAGAAATTAATGTAGGAAAATAAGCAGTAGACATAATTGTTATTTAAATGAAAGAAGAGTAATTTGTTAGAGTCGTGAGAATCTATTTTAGGTTACACAGTGTGACCATTCACTCGTTTGTAGCCAGTTTTAGGTGATTTTTGTTCAAGAACTGCAATGTGGCCTTGCTCGCCATATAAAGGTATTATAGCTCTGGTAATCCGAATAGAAATGCAAACAGAAACATTTTTCTTTTGAATTCTCTCAATTTTAAGTTTTTAAAAAAATTAAATTTCGGTAAAAAAGTATTTCAAAGTTCAAATTAAGCCTTGTAAGAGTTCTCACAATATTATTTTCATATTTTTGAGAACTGTGACTCATTTTTCCCAGTGCTTCCAAAAGAAAATCGCTTGCCCTTCGGCAGTCTTCGTGCCTTAAATAGTTGCACCTTTGGCCAGGGCCACTTCCAAGCCAAGCCAGAGGCAAGAAATCCGGCGCGAAGGCTGGAGTGCAGTCGAGTGGAGGAGTGGCTGCTGCTGGTGTGCCCGTGGAGTAGAGTTTAGTGGAGTAGAGTGGAGAGTGCAGTGTGGAGTGGACTGGATTGTTGTGCTGTTGGCTCTGGTTTTATACACTGTTTTCTGCTTTCTATTTTGCTGTACTTTCTGTAGTTTCTCCATACTTTTTTTTATTTGCTACTCAGTGCTTTTTGGACACTGCTGGCCTCGGATTACGGAGCACATGCTTAGTGCCTATTATTTATGGACCCTTGCAGCAGGCTGCAGCATCTGCAGCAGCCACAAGAAGCCATCGTCATCGCTAGCGCCCTCACAGCATGGTCAATTGATTTTCGAGACCGGAGTACCGAGTCCTTTGTCCAGAACTACACAGGGTCCCCTTTGAATCCCTCATACCTCACCATGACAACACAGGGAGCGAGCAAAACATGCCGGATTACAGCGTATTTGGGCCCCGGCAATCGGGCAATCAGGAAATCAGGTGTTTTGTGCAGCTTCTCCGCAAAGAGCCAAAGAGCCGGGCCAAGTTAATATTGAGACGAGCCAAAAGCGGAATTATGTGTATTAATAAAGGCTGTGTTAAGGTTAGCCAGGTTATTAAATTTGGCCAAGACAAAGGCTAATCTTACTGGGGTTTAATATCGATAATAATTAAAAATACTTGGCTATTCTTTATATTTATTAAAAATATTTAATTAAAAGAAAACTCTTTGCCTTAAACTTGATTTTTAATAATTTCAAGAATGCTTGTTGAGGAAACTTCATTCATATTCATTTTCCATTTTCCCTCAGTTGGAAAAACGATTTTCCTGACCGAAGAAGATGAGTAAATGCCTCAAATTCCAATTGCAACATTATCCGATCTTAAACTACTTTTTATTAATTAAATATATTTAATTGAAAGATAACTCTTTGCCTTAAATTTGATTTTTAATAATTTCAAGAATGCTTGTTGAGGAAACTTCATTCATGTTCATTTTCCATTTTCTCTCATTTGGAAAAACGATTTTGCTGACCGAAAAAGAAGAGTAAATGCCTCAAATTCCAATTGCAACATTTTCCCGATTGACCATTGTGTGCTGCTCGAAAAGTGTTAATTACCGACGTCAAAGGAGAGCTGTCTCTGAATTTCCCCATTTTCTGCATTTTCCTCTGCCCTTCCTTGTAGCCATCCGGCTGCTGATTCAGAATCCAGAATCCAGAATCCGTTTTTTTGTGAACTTGCAACTTGGGGGCGAACTTCGCTTTGGCAACAAATTGCACTGGCTTTGTCCTTGGGATGCGTTTTAATCTGGCCATTGTTCCTGGTCCCCAGGACCAGCTCCTCCTCCGGCTCCCCTTGCTCCCACTCTCCTCTCTCCTCTCTCCTCTCTCTGGCTGTATCTCTTGGCCCGGCACTTTGCCTTGTAAATTATGTGTTTTAATATTTCACAAAAGACTCAAAAACTGAGCACTTTGTTTATAATCTTATGCCCGCCCTTTGCATCTTGGGTTTTAATAAGCCTTCCGAAATAAAAATAAAGGAAAGTCGAGGGGTTAAGGCTGTAAATATAAATAAGTAGAAAAGACAAGCATCCGACAGGCGGCAAGCAGAAATGATGGAAATAATGCTCAGTTGTAACTTTTAATTTGCAGAGCAAGAAGAATATAATGGGGAAGCGCTTCTCATTTATTTTTATTTGCATTTCCGCAGCTGCTCAGGTTTAATCCCATAAGAAAAGAAATCGAGAATTATATTTTATATTTTTAAGTTAAATTTAACATAAAATAAGGAAGCTTCCTCTCTAAGCACCTGGAAATCGACAATTATGGTGAGTCCTACGGAAAACGGATGTTGCTAAAAATATATAGATGTCTGGCAAATGGCAAATGGCAAATGGCATTTGGCATTTCCATTTCCATTTCCAGTTCCCCTTCCCATTTCCCCTTCCCAGTTTGGGCGGCCATCCCTTTTTCCCCTTTTTGCAAGGGGCTGATCCTTTAATGGACAAAACCATTGACCTGAGGCAAACTTGGGACTGACTTACGAGTAAAGGCAACTTAATTATCTGCGACAATTACAAGCAGGCAACAAATCTAAGCAGGAATGTCCTGTGTGTGCTCTGTGTGTGCCGTGTGTGTTTGGGCTGTCAGCACATTTGTCTACGTGGCGTATGAATAATTGCAAATGCCAACAATGGCCGACATTTGTCGTTGTCCTTGTCGCTGTCGCACTCGTCGCACTCGTCCCTGTTGCTCCTTGCATTCCGCATTTGATATACAACTCACACACACACACACGCACACACCTGGTCCGGGCCCAGTGATAATTTAGATAAATAATTCCAAATGTTAATTGAGTGCAAGGAGTTTAGATGCGGACAAAAGTTTCCCCAGCTCGCTCCTCTCTCTGTGTGTGAAAATTAATTAACTAAATTATTAAGTGGCAAAGCTGCTCCCACCAACTGAATGTATTGTAAATTATGCTTTTATTATTGCCGCAAGTTGTTCGGCACAAACGATAATGATGATGTCCGGTTTTTGGCCATGTGCTGCTCCCTTTTGGCCGGCGTTAATTGCGGCCTAGTGGCCAAAAATTACCTGGTCCTTCCACAGGCTGTGGGCTGGTCAAACATTAAGCAATATTTATGACAGGCCCCGCCCACAAATTGCAACGCCAAATGCTTATTTAATGAGTTAATTATTTTTTCTGTATTTATTGCAATGCCCAAAAAATATGCGAATGCGAGCGCAAACGTGAAAATATGCGCAATTAAACGTTAGGCCCAGCGACGAACAGTCCCAGAAGCCCATTAGAATTTTCTCTTTTTTTTTTTGTTGGCAAGAGAAAAACTCAATTAGCGAAGGGTCTTAATAGGGCGAAAGTGCGGACTGCGAGCTAAGGGGAAATCATGCATGTAAGCCTGGCAAATGTTGTTTCTCCCCGAAGTATTGCGCTCTTTTCCCGCTCTGGTTATATTTATGTTCAATTATGATTTTACAAATATGGGGGAAAAGCTTTTATTGGAAAATAATAGCACGAGCGGCTTACAAATAAATATTGCCTGGCGAAGTAATTGATTTCTATGGCCATGTAGTTTAGAGAAATAAATAGAAGCAGGTAAAGTGTGACCATCTTCTTCGCTGTGTCAAGGTCTAGGTGATTTTCACAGTGTGGCCTTGCTCGCTAAATGACGGTATATGGCTCTGGCAAACAGAAACGTTTTCCTTTTCAATTCTCTCAATTTGCAGTTCGATGTGAGATTTAATTTCAGCAAAAAATGTGGAAAAATATGAAAAGCAATGGCGGAGTTCAAACGGCGATGCAAAGCCAAGCCAAGCCGCGCCATCATTAACCCGAATTAACTTGTTCAACCCATTCATGGCCGGCCGCAGAAATTGATGGCAAACATGAAATGTTTTTGTGGCCGTCGCCGGACAAAAGGAAACTTTTCCAATTTTCTGTGCGGGAAATTCTTTGGCCCCGACGATGGCCGCGTCAATCAATCAATCAGGCATTCGTTCATGCGCACATTAATTTATTCATTTTAGCGGAATCGCTACGAGAAGTACTTACGTATATATATTTTTGCCCATTTAATTGCTCTCACTCTCGCCTCACTCGGCTCTCTTGGCAGCGCAGCGCAAAACGCTTTTAATTACTTAACCGGAAATTGGCAATTAAAGCGATTTAACGGCCCACATGAATGAGTGGGCGTTGCGGCCGTAAGGAGAATTTCCATTTCCATTTCCATTCCCAGTTTGCGTGAGAGCATAAGAATTTTCGGCACGAGCCCGCCCGCCTTTAATGGCCCATCTTTTGGCCATCAACTAACGTCATCGTTGCTGGCCTTAATCAAGTTTTAAATGGCCGCTCGCCCTCGCGGCCTTTCAAGGTGCTGCCAACTCGTTCATTGTTATTTATTGTGTGTTGTTGTTATTGCCGGCAATTTATTTCAATTTTCGCCGAAAAGCTGCAAAGTTTTGTATTGTCATTGCGCCCGTTCGTTCGTTCGTTCGCCTTTTTCCAATTAGAGATGGGCGTCGGTTCAAGGAGGGGGTTGTTGATGTTTCCAGAGGGGGGGCCAGGGGCAGCAGCATAAAAACTCATTTAACTTTTTTTTTTGTTGGCCAAACGAAACGTCAAACGGCCAGCGAAAGTTGGTTGCTTTCGCCCCCCGATAACTGTTGCATAGTTTAAGGCGCTCTGCGCTGCATAATTAATTATTTTCGGCCCTCCCCCCCCCCCAGCGAAACGAAGCGGAACCGGAACTGGGAACGGAGTAGGAATGGAATGGTAACTGGAATGGAAGCTGGCTGGGAACGAAACGAAATTACAAGGTGCTGGCCTGCCGATTCTTATTTAATTGAAAACATGTAAATATTAATAAATATAAATTGAAAGATTTTAAATTCTATGGAAATAAGTCTTTAAAAATAAGGTAAATATAAAAGAGTTATGAGGAAGTTTGGTTAAAATGAATGGTTTCCAAAAATTATATTTTAGGCAGAAAATGTGTTTTTAAATTAGAATTAGGTGGAAATCAATACAGATAATTTTCCCTCATTTTCCCTCCCTTTGGAAAAAACTCTCTTCAATGGAATGTATTACCTCGTAGAGAGCAGTTATTTCTCTTGCTTGGCTGGCGCTGATGAATTCGAGTTGAGTTCTTGTGGCAACCAAATAGAATGGAAAATTGTGCGCCCGCGCGACTTTAATTCAGTTGGACATGTCCCGGCCCCGGAGATCGCTGCCAAGGGAGGGGAATGGCATTGGGCGCTGCAGGAAAATGGAAAATGGGGGAAATGGAAGAAAGGGGATGACTTGCGGCTGGCCGCTTAATTTTCGGTCTTTGCCAAGCGTCCAATTTGCCGCCACATTGCAGCCAAAGTTATTCGCGGAAAAACTTGAAACTTTTGCCACCATCCATCCATCCGGGGAGCCAAAGCCCTCAGCCTCAGCCGAATCCCAGGCCCAAACTATACCGCACTAATTTCAATTGCTTTTCGGAGGCTAATGTGAGACACAAGTGGGCAAAAGTTCCGCCGCCCCGTCGCTAGTTTATGGCGAAAAGTTCGCGGCTTAGAAAATGTCAAGTGCAATTTATACAAATTTCACGGTTACTGCTAAAGTGTCGACAAACTTTTCACGGTTACTCGGACAACTGACGTTTCTGCCCGACACGACTTCCGTGAAATTAGCCCCAAGTCAGTTGGAATTTTTCGCTAGTTTTTTCTTTATTAGCGAGGGAGAGCGAGCTCCCTACAGCTTTAGCTGGGCAAACAATTTTGCGATAGTTAATTAATCGATGGCACACACTTCCGTATATATGTACGTAGTATGTAGTGGGCGCACCTCTGGGGCAATCACAATATTCGCGGCTAGCAACTTTTCGCGCCCGCATTTTCAGTTCCCGATTGGCCCCTTGAACACCCTGGAAAATATGGGGAAAAATAAGGAGATGTTTCTAAATTTACATTATTTAATTTTCTCAGAAAAATAAGAGAATGAAGGGATGATTAGTCATCAAAAATGGCTTTTAAATCAAGAGTCTAATTTCCAAGATTGAGTTATATCCTTATTCTCTCATAAAAGAATATTTTACTTATCTCAAATATTTTGTTTTAATTTTTCCAAGGCTTACCACTAAGTATTTATACATAATTTAATCAGAATGCCTTTTGTAATATTTAAAAAAGCCTTAAGGTCTCTTGTTAATTTTTCTGCCATAGTTGTAATAGTTTTTCTTCTCCCTGGCAATCAATGAGTCCTTAGCTGTCCCGCCACTTGTTTAAATATATTTTTTTGGCCTATACATATACATATATATAACATATATACTATATATATTCTGAAATAATTTTTTGTTGAGCTGAAAAATGTTTGTGCATCCGATACGCAAAACAAATGCAATCGCCAGAGTGGTCGGCGGGCCCTCTGTTTTCCGTTTTCAGTGTTCAGTTTTCAGTTTCCAGTTTGATTCTTTTATTTTCATTTGCCGGCTGAATGTTTTATCTCGCCCGCTGCGTTTTGGGGGTTTTTGTAATATTCCCCAATGTCAGTTTGATGGCCAAAAAATACAAACTTTCCGCAACAACAGGCGAGCTAACAAACAAAATAAAAATAAAAACGAAAAACCGAAAAAACGCGAAACTTTCGCCATTTAATTGGAAAATTAAATTTTACGCTGCTGCAACGTGAAACAATGCGGGCGAACAATTTGTTGGAATCGCTCCCCGCCATGCCACCGGACTGCCCAGGTACATATAATATCTAAAGTGAAAATGCATTTAAAATATTTTGCCTTGGCTGCTGCTGCTGCATTCCGGGGATTCCCCGGGCCACTCCAAGTGTCATGTCAAGTGGCGGGAGCGAGCGAGGCTGCTGCCTGCTCTTCCTGCTTATGCAATTTTCCAAAATGACTCGGAATTCATTTGACAAATTGTCTGTCTCTCCCCAAAAAAAAAGCAGCAGAAGGGGAGGGAGGGAGCTGAAAAGTAAAGAATGGGAATGGGAATAGGACTCGGAATGGGAATGCATCACTTCATTCCTACGGACGGCTGTCGGAATTCGTTTTGTGCCCTGTCATTGGTCGGGGCAAGTGGCAAAATTAAATTTAACAAGACGAGTGCCATTGCTGCCACATTGTTTAAAGTGCTTAACAAGCGGCTGGCAGGATCAGAAGGAGCCGCACGAGCCAGGAGTCCGGAGTCCGGACACCTTCCACCTTACTTTGCCGAAGAAGTGCCATGAAAAATGAAATGAAAACCAGCAAGTAACCGCAATCATTGCTCGACTCGCCGCTCGTTAGCAGCTTGGCTCTGTGGGTAAGTGGGAAAGCAGGGAAAGCAGGGAAAGCCGGGAAAACCTCAAAGAAAAGCAACGCGATTGCACTTTCTTGCTCTGTGACTTGAGCCGAATTCACCGCATTTACTTAGCATTTGTTTAATTAAATTATATTCCTTTGCCTTGAAGGTTTAACCCAATTGGAGAATTAATTTCCCCGCCAACAGGTCGTATACGTAATGCGTAAATAAGGGCTAGCTCTGACATAGCTCTACTTGTACAAGTCTTTATTATTTCATATACTAAAAAATATTCATAAAATTATAGGATATCCCTTTTTCTTGAGTAAATGTAAGGTATGCATGAGGTCCGTATACTCTAGGATGCAGATCCTGCGGCCTGTAGCTGCACTCGCCCTCTGTCTCTGGGCCTTCCCCCGGAATTTTCACTCCCTCCTTGCAGTTGCCCTTCGCTCGCCATTTTCCTTTTCCCGTTGTCCTGTCTTTTGTCTCTGGCTGCGGGCGCTGAACTCATTTGGCTTTGGTGTCGGGGCTGCTTAGCAGGAGAATGGCCACAAGTGCTGGCCGGCAGGGAGCAGGGAGCAGGGACCGGAGACTGGTGACCAGCCAGCAAGGACCGAGAGCTGAAACGCAGTCATCCAGCCATCCAGACATTCAGTCATCCAGTCAGCCAGTCATCCAGTCACTCATCCTTCGTCCTGCACTTTGTTTCTGTGTGTTTCAGCGCTGAAGGAGCTTTGATTTTGCGGTTGCAGAACGGAGCTTTGGAACGGACTTTTCCCCCGCTTTTCAGCATTTTCCGCTGGCAGCTCGGACCCCGCTTTGCATTAGGTAATTACTTCTTTGTGACGCTCGATGAAGTGCAAATTCATTAAGCTGATGCACTTACTCCTCCCGCTCTCCCGCCCCTCGACGCCATCTAATTAATCAATATGCAGCGACATTTTTGCAATCGACTTAAACCGCAATCGCAACTGTTGTTTTTAAGAAATTAAATTCGACTCAACGCGGCGAGTCACATGTCACAAAACAACAGGACGAAGGACGAGGGGGATTATTGTTGTAAAGGAGATATGTATATGTCATTTACACTTGATTGGTTTTATGTATTATTTCGCTAATATATTCAGGATTATTGTTGGTTAATACCCGATGAATTCCCTCATTCATTATATTTATATTGTTTTTTATGAATAGATTATTCAATAATATAATTTGTATATTTAAGGGAGACTATTTATTTAATACCTAATAAATTCCCGCTTTCTTTACATTTATTACTTATTTAATTAAGTTATTTATCGAATATACAGAGTGTATTTTCTCAGCCCCAAAGTACCTCTGCTTGTTGATTATTTAACAGGTGGCAGCTTGATGGAGCAGAGGTAATAGTGCAGCTAAAACCCGATAAAATCCCATCGCCTATAACCATCGAGTGGGCTGTCTATGGTCCATTCCGCTCGCTTTTCCCTCCACTCCGCACTCCACACGCCGCTGGAAAATTCAGGACGAGCACTTTGGCAGGCGGGCATCAGATTATGACTGGGAAATGCAATTTGGGATGGCTGAGACTCCCGGAAAATTCGGGGCTCTGGCTCAAAGTAAAGGCTAGCAGGAGCAGCTGCTAACGAAGCCGAATTTCAAGTATGCTCTTGCCAGTGTTTTTTCCCGCTCTTTTCCGGCCAAAGGAATAAACTTGCTTATTGCATTGAAATGCAATTCCGACTTGCTATATTTATGTTGAGCAAAAAAAAAAAAAAAAAGGCCAACGGCTGCCGCTACTGCTACATGCGAACGGAACGGAAATTTCCCTCATAATTTCGTTGCTTTTCTGGTGGGTTTTATAATAAATAATTTTTCACTAAAATTCCAGCACACACACTCGCACACAGCGAGAGAGAGACAGACACAGCCAGAAGATGGCCACTCAATAAAAAAAATAAAGGCAAGGAAAGCGCTCGACAAGCAAAAGCAAAGGCAGGACCAGGACCAAAAAAAAAGGACGAACAAAGCTGAGCGTAATACAAATAAATGCGAGTGAGGCAGAGGAAATAAAAAAGAAGGAGAGCGGAATGTAGTAAGTGCATGCCAGCAACAGAAACACTCAAAGTTTATGAAAGGCGCGTCGCCGTCGCCTCCAAAGTTTTTCAAGAAAAAAAGAAAGCAGAGTCCATGCGACTTTAAATCAGGCAAAAATATTATAAGTTCGAGTTGGAAATAATGGGTAATAATTAGAAAAAATATTAACTAGTATCTTTGATTAGAAAAAACCATTTAGGAACCTTTACTTTAATTGTGCAGTTTGTTTTTTATTTATTTAGGAAATATTCTTCTCAGGAAATCCAGGAGAATTATGAGAAATTAAGTCTCTTTTTATTTTATATTTTAATATAATTAAATATTTGTTATATATTTTAGGTATTAAAATCAATATTAGTTAGTTAGAACATCTGAGAGAGCACCTACTTGTCGGTCGCGGAAATTATTACACAACAAAAAAAATAGGAGGGAAACTGCCAAGTAAAACAAGGACAGAGCCTGGACCTAGCCCGAGTGTGTGTGTGTGTGGCTGGGTGTATCGCCAATTACTGTGTCTGTTTGAGCGTACAAAGCGTTTTATGAACCAACTCAGAGCCCGCCCCGATTTCCCGATGCCAGTCACGCCTTGGACTTGGACTTTGGCTCGCCAAAGTCGAACTTTCCCAGCAGCGGCCGCGTTTTCCCCTCGGAAATTTTCCACTGACCCCCCCCGGTCCGCTTTGCTCTTGAACTTTTTTCTTTCGCTTTTGATTTTATTGCCAATTGACCAACTTTTTGGGTCGATTGCTTATGTTATCGGAGCCACGGAAAAGCCGGGGCGAAGCGCTCACTTAAAATGCCAAGACAGCTGTCTCAGATGAGTATCTCGGCCGGGTATTTGTATCTGTATCCGCATCCCGTATCCCGTATCCCGTATCCGAGCCGTTGGCCATTGGCAATCCCCCAAGACGGAATGGAGTCTATACTTACATATTTAAAGTGTCTTCAACTCACCTTCGAGTCGCTGAGGAGACCTGCAAGGAATAGAGAAGAAGCCAGGGCTCAGTAAAAATAATAATAATAATATAAATAATTTCGACAAAAATAGCCAAAAGGATCTTTGGTATTAATCAAATTTAAAGCGAAAAAATGCGCATTAAGCGGGTTGTCTGTTTCGATTGAAACCTTTTCGTTGAATGTCTTAAAAAAGGGGATAAGAAAACTTTCAAAGTGAGCTAATAAATACTTAGAAAGCTTAAGAATCTTGTTTATTTAAATTATGTATATATTAAAAAAAAACTTTCAACTTATTCCAATTAATATCTCTTACAACTCCCTTCCAAGAGCCACTGCAGCTTGGCTTTCACATACTAAATAATTCATCAAGGAGCCAGTCCTCAGTCCCACTGCGAAAACAGTGGTCATAGTATGTGGACAAGGATGCGGATCCTTGGCGGGCGCGGACAACCACAACAATGCCATCGTCTTCGTCGTCATACACGGCCCCTAATTATCGACTTAGGGGCATTACGCGCAGCCTCTCGGCTTATTAGGTGACGGCCAACCGCAAATTCTGAATTCAGTTCGGGCCAGACCCCCCTCGGAAAAGCCGTTGGGGAAATTGGAATTGGAATCTTCTGGCGGAGATGAGGTGCGCCACGCCGGGAGGCGGGTGGTGAGAGTGAGTGGGAAAGCTGTGGGAAAGCTGGTAAATCTGTGCGAATTAGGCCGGCGCATAATAATAGTAATAACAATAATAATGATCAAATTCTGCCCGAAACGGTAATGTGCAAAAAAAAAAAACAACACAGAAACAAAAATGGCAAAGGAAAACAACCAAAAAACGGGCACTTACACTAGGAACAAGTTTTTATCTTCGATTCTATTGAGTTTCTTAAGCCTCTTCATTCACGCTTCAAGGCGATCTCTTTAAAAACCATTGTTCCCAGGAAAGCTTTTTAAATTTTCCGTTTGGAAATTTAAAAAAATAAACTTTTTGTCAATTTTTGCAATATTTAAGGTCTTCTGAAGAGCATTTTATATACAAAAATCAAGCGATTGCCAAATGCCGTATATTTCCCGATTCGTCGTTAAAATCTTAATTCTTTAAACATAAAATATTTTAAAAATTCGAAAAAAAAATTTGACATATTTTTCAAAATTTGATAAGGGGTTACATCATTAAAATTGTCAAAAAATGGCAAAAAAAATATTTTTTTTTAATTTTCAAACTAAATATGCAGATTTGTTAACCTAATAAAAACTAACAAGGAAAAGCTGTCCGCATTGAAATTAAAGCTGTTTTGGCTAAGTTATGAATATTTTTATTTTAGATTCTTCCAAAAAACAAACATATTTTTCGAAATATATTTTTAGCCCAAAAATTTGAAAATTTAAGGTCTTTTTAAGAGCCTCTTATAGCCAAACAGGCAGTGATAGCCAAAAGCCGTGTATTTTCTGATTCGTCATTAAAATTGTAAGCATTTAAAACCAAAATATTAAAAAAAAAAAAAAATATATATATATATTGATTTTTCAAAATTTGATAAGGGGTTACATCATTGAAATTGACAAAAATGGACAAAAAATAAATATTTTTAAATTTCCAAACTGAATATGCAGATTTGTTAACCTAATGAAAATTAATAAAGAAAAGCTTTCCGCATTGAAATTAAGGCTGTTTTGGCTAAGTTATGACTATATTTTTCACTATTCCTTAGCGTTCTTAATACATATATTTTTTCTGAGTGCACCAACCAGATTTTGTGCCGCATTAAATAAACAACGGCAACATGTGTGTGTGTTTTTTTTTGGGTGCACATGGCATATAAGCGTAATAAATGCGCGATTATTTGTAGCTTTTATTAGCCGGAGCCGGAGCCCCTAATGCCAGACTTCGCCGTGCCGGAAAAGCCGGGTAAAAGCGGGGAAAGCGGGGAATCGAGGTAATCCCCCGGCCAGCCCATTCAAGCTTTTGTTTTCATGTCAAGCGACGACTGACGCGGCGCCTCAAGTGCCTCAAGAATCAGACGGGAATAAGTTATTGTTAATTCCAAGGAATTATTCTTCAGGCTGCACTCGAGAAATTCTGCCCTTTAAATTTAAATTAAGTTCCTAATTTAATTCGTGTTCAGAGGATATTTGTTATACAATTTTCAGGATTCTTATCTCAATGCGTGAAGGGCCATGACTTTACTTTATTTTTGATATCCCGACAACAAACGGCAATTGATATAGATATTTTGTATTGTTCTCTTTAGCTTGAAGAGATATTTGTCGGCCTTTTCAGGCCAATTGAAAATTCATTTATCGCGCTGAAAACACCTGTTGCCGTCATTGTTGGTCCGCTGTTGTTTCCACTGGCCATTGTTGTTGATTCTGTCTTCTGTCCCCCGGTTGCTACAAATTAGCCATGGATGTCGATGTCGATGTCGCCTTTTGTTTGCCACACACACACTCCAGCCGGACACACTCTCCAGTGCATATTCATGGGCCATTCGGGGTATGGGTATTGGCCAAAATCAACAAATGGCCCCCAGTTTCTGATTGAAAGCCGGGGGAGAATGCCAAGGCAGAAGGCAGAGACCAAGAAGCGGAAGAAAAATAAAAATAACTAAAGATACAATGAAATATCCCACGCAGGAATCAACAAATTGAAAGCAAATTGAATCGGGAGAGCGAAGCGAATGGATTAATAAAGATATGATCCTCATGGATATTTTTCTGAAGGGGTTGCAGAAAATAAAAATTAAACAAACCCTTTTCTTACCTTATTATTTTTTCTAGTGATTAAAATGAGCTAAATATACTTAAGAAAAGGCAGATTAGATTAAATTTAACTGCCAGTTCAAGGAAAACCCAGCCAATTATAGTTTTAAATTGTATCAAGTAAAGATACGCGTGGTACTCGGCGATAACTGCATTAATTTCAACCAACTTTATTAATTATGGAAATATTGAAGAAGAAACTTCTGCCTTACACTCAGGTTACACAAAAAAAAAAAAGGCTGTGTTGACTTGAAATGGCCTCGGGCGCAATTCGAAATTAAAAATTTCGGCAGCGATAGAAACGGCGCTGCATCCTTCCGCCTTCTCACCAAAAGTTCCACACATTTTCCACCCACTTTCCATCCATTTTTCACCCACTTTCCACCCACTTTCCACCCACTTTCTCCCCCCGAGTGTGCATATGCGTGGAGCGCACACACAAAAACTCAACAGGAGCCTTCAAAAATGCGCTCATGTCGCGAGAGCGCAAGACTTTATTGCGCCATATTTTCTCGAGCAGCAGACAGACAATCACTGCGAGAAAAATGGAAAGAAATTAATAATAAATTTGCATTAAATAGAAAATTAATAGAAGAATAAAGAAGAGAGCTATTAGCTTGTAAGAAATTAAATTGGGGGAAGAGGATATATCACAAGGCTGGTTGGGGTATTTTATTCTTGAATTAATTATTTTCCTCCTCTCTTAATCCATAAGTTAATTGCATTTGTTTTCAGTGCTTTTCTCTTGCATGCAATTTTTGTCAGCGAAGCAGCGGAAAACATTTGTCCTGATCACTTTTTTTTGCCTTGCCAAACTGGTTGGCACAACTTTTAATACCCATCCCAGGACCTCTCTCGTCTCGAGGGTGTCTCGGCACCCACAAAGATAATGCCAGCTTCCCACCTGATTCCATGATTCCAGGGTACTGTCGAGTGTCATCCCCCAGAAGTATATAACATATAGAGAGAGAGGGCGGCCCGCAGATGATCATCTCTCTTTGCCCAAAAATGCTCGACGAAATTTCGCTGAAAGCCGACGACAACTGCCGCCGCTGCTGTGGGGACCATTTTTGGGACGATTTTCGCTGCCAGCCCCATATTGAAAAATGGCCAAAAATGTGGGAGCAAGAGAAAAGGGTTGAGTTTTTCGGTCGCACTGCGACAATTAAACCCTGGCGAAGGGGGCAAATGGCTGGAAAAGCGCTGGGAAAAGCGGGATACAATCAGGGGAAAAGCGGCTCAGACTAACGAAGCTAAATGCATATGCAAATAGCAAACATAAATGCAGCCAGCGTATGTGGGATTTTATTTGCAAAAAATATACTCCAACCAGGGGAAGATATTTGTTAAAAAAAATAAAATAAAATATATTTTAACAAGCACAACAGTAGATTCTCTCACATCTAAGCACCATTCGTTCACCTTTGTCCTGGGGCCAGGACTCATTGGAAATTAATCGCTTCCCCCTTTGGAAGGCCATGTTTTCTTCCCTGTTTGGGCTGCTGAGCTGCTGAGCGCACATGTAAATCACGAATCACGAATCACGAATCAGGAATCACGTTTTTCCAGCTGCCTTCCACAAATCAAGTGGCACAGCTCAGCTGAGCTCAGCTCAGCTCACATAATGGCCATTTGGTGTTCAATGCAACGATTTCAATGGCAGGACTTTGCCGGGTCCGAATTGATGGCCTGGGATCCGGGGGAACACCAAAGCTGTGTCGCTGTTGAAATTGGCAAACGCGCTTAGGACCAAGGTGATCGATCCTGCACTAAGTGGCTTTGAGTTCCTTAAATTACCAGCTGAGAAATATTAAATACTTCGCAAAAACCCTTAAAAATAATGGCCCAGCTCATCCCGATTACTGATTACCGATTACCGAGATTACCGAGAACATCTTCCATATTGTTGTATAATATTTCCAGCCATTTGTACAGCGTTTTCGTTTTCCATTCATTTTCGCCATTGTTGTGAGGCTCCTTTTTTGTGAGTGACAAAAAAGGGCGACATTGTAATCAATGGGTGACTTTCTTCCCTCTCTTTACAGGCTTTCCTTGTACCTTTTCTTTCTGCATTTTTTGTTGTATTTTTTTCCGTATTTTTTCTCCTGCCCCCGGTCCCTTTTTGTTGTATCATTCTTTGTCGTTCTGCTTAAGCGGATTGATTGTGGCTAATAAAAATGGCAGCAGCAACAACAGGGCTTAACAATGCGGTGGGGTCCTAGTCCTTAGCCCTTAAACTTGCATGCCATTTAGCCCGCCCGCCCACTTCCGCCTGCACTTTGGGCCCAGAAATCCGTCTGAAGGAGCAGCGAAGTCGGAAGTGGCTTTCTCCGATGCCTTCCTGGCGGAAAAAGGAGGGGCTGCAGTTTTCAGCAAATCACATAATGGCAACAATAAGGAAATCGCATGTGCACAGGCCGCCGGCAGGAAAAATAACCAGGGAAAGGCTGCTAAAAAAATGTAAGGATCCCGGACTTTCCCGGGCTGTTGCTTCGTCGTCGTCAAATGTTTATGAACAGCAAGTCGCGTATAAGTTTTGCGCTTACACCAGCAACACAACAATGCTCGCAAACCGGAAGTGGTAACAACAACCACAAGGAATAAATGGAGAAAATGGGGAAGAAACGAAGGAGCCGTCGCCGTCGCCTTCGCCTGTCGCCGGGGCAATTTCGAAGGCGTTGAATTGAAGTCAAAGTCAAGCGCAGATTCAAGCAACTACTATCCACTTTTGTTGTCTTTTTTCTGCTCGGTAAATACCCTTCAGGCCAGGGGTATATCCTTGATTTTATGAGAATAAGAAAAGACTTTTCTGAGAAGAAATATTTTCTTATGGCAGCAACTTGTATCCAATTACAGGGAGCTTCACTTACCGGGTATCTTATGGTCGATCACTCTAGCCCGCAGCTTTTTTCCTGTACTATTTTTCTTGTGGGTGACGCTGCTGCTGCTACTTTCCTTGTATTTTTTTGCTTTGTTTTCCCCCGGAGGCAGTTTTTGCATTGCTTTTGAAGTGGTGGCAACAATTTTGCTTTATTTTTCTTGGCCTTTCTGCGGCGTCCTCGGCGTATATATTGTATATACTTACGAGTATATCCTTCTGGCTGGTGTGCCTCTCGGCCCGCTCCTGTCACTTATTTGGCTTAGCTCTCTGCTGCCATTTCCACTGCTAATGAAGGAAAACTCACTTAAAGCGGCCCATACACGCGCGCGCCCCGGCATACGTATAATTTCATTTGTATTTCGATTGAAAAATTCTTGCAACTTTCTTCTTGGGCCGCGCGCGCGACCCCAAAGTATGCTATGAAATATTGCAAAGGCAAAAGCAGGAGCAAGAAAAAAGCAAGAAGAAATTACAAAGAACGAAGGACGAAGCAGGAAGGCTTTTGATGTTTTGCATGAATGGCTTCCATGCCCCATGTCACTGTATATACATCTACATATATATATATAGAGAGCAGAGTGTATGTGGCGGAGAGCCAAGACTCTCATACATTTTAATTGCATTTTTCGTATCAAATTCGTATTTATTATGTGAGTGAGAGTGAGCTTTTCCCATTAACAAGAGGAAATTAAAACGAAAAACTCATAAAGCAGCGGCAGCGGCAAGAGCAAGAGCACAAACACCCGGAACAATTTATGATTGCTCCCAGTCCCGGTCCCGGACCCGGTCCTCCCTCGCAATCCAAGCCGCTAATTGCGTTATTTTTGTGTGTTTGATTTTCATAAAATTGATATTTTGTTGGCCAATTTTCTGTGAGCCTTTCATGTCTGCACGGCTGTTGGCTTTTTCTCCCCTCCCTCCCTCTTTGTTTTACATTTGGCCAAAATAAGCGATGCCGCCGCGGCCATACATAAATAATTAATTTAATGCTCGCTCTCACACTCGCTTTTTTTGGGTTTAATCAACAAGATTTAGTTGAAAATGCAATGAAAATTAACCCGTTAAAAAAGCGGAGCCAATAAATCTGATATTTGACATCGGGCAAAAAATATGTATAAATGTTAAGCGATAAAAAAACGAATTCAACTTTGATTAATAGTTTTACTTTGAGCAAAGCTAATGCATATTAAGTATACATAAATTAAAATGTATGAATAATTATAAAATATAATATATTTAAATACTCCTAGCAAACTAATAAAATAATAGATAATATTATTTAATTGCCATTTAAAGTGATAATTTCAAGGGCTTGCCAGCTTTCTTTATTTTCTTTATCTGCTTTCATATTCAATTAAACTATTTTCGCCGATTTTCCCGGCTAAACTTTTCCATTAATCGAACAATTTTCGAAGAGAAATAAATAAGTGGGCCGTCCATATAAGGAGCAGCTTGCCAGGCCAGCAGACAATCTTACCCACTCGATGGCCGTCTATCTGTTTTCCCCAAGCATTTTTCCTGCTTTCTTTTGGGTTTCGAATTCTCCCCCCTGGCGTTTTCCTCCTCGATTTCCCCCGCAAACATGAACTAACCGCGTGGCAGCAGGAAAAAGTTTTGTTTTGGGATTTCGATGTAGGCTGCAGTTGCAGTTGCACTTCAGAGACGCCGCACAAGCACCAAAGGAGCAGCAGCTGCTCCTTCTGATCCTGCTGCCCCCCCCTGCCACCTCATCCTGCCTCGGCTAATAACAGTTGCAATGCGAATAGGACCTGTCCGGCACGAAAAGAAAAGGGAACTTGAATAAATGCGAGTTAGGAAGAGATTAAATTGTTCACAACCAAATAAACTATTTTAAAAATATATATTATAAATATTAAATCATTGCGTTCCAAAATAAAATATTTAAAATTTAATTCAATTTTATTTTATGTATTTTTATACAATAAAATACATTGGAAATAACTCCTTTTTGCGCTCAGTGCCCTCCAGCTAAAGGGCCAAAGACGTGGGCACTGGCAGCAAACGATTTACGCTGAAAGTGCCAACAAAGGCGCAAAAGTTGCTCCCTCCCAAGGTGGTGCCGGTTCGGGTTTCCTTTCCTTTCGCAATCCCGCATTCTCCCGCTGCCTTCGACATTGCGCATACGCCAGGTTGGCCAGGGATGTGGGCTTGGACGTGGGACGTGGGTGTGCGTGTGTTTCGAGCCAAAGTTTTGCCGCTGAGCGTTTTAATTTAATACACAAACTTTGGTGGGCGGAATTCGAGCTCATCCAAGTGGATTGGCGGTGCATTTATTTAAAGTCAAGTTTTTGTTGATTTGTTGCACCGGCAATAACAGCTAGAAAAAAATACAGAGAGAGAGAACGGCATTCCCCAGCGATCGCTTGTGCTTTCTTTCGACTTTTCTCGTTTTTGCTTTAACAATTAATGCAGGCATTTGACACAAGACCGGAAGAAATGGGAAATGTTTCCTGTGACAGCTCCCAGGGGTCATTCAGGTGACTCACTGTCGTCCTCTATGTCCTCCTTCCGCCTCGCCTGGCTTCAGGGACCGGCGCTCAGTGTCCGAACTCAAAGTCCTGGCCAAAAGGAGAATTAACAACGGCAGCCAGGACAACGGACCAAAGAACCACCTGCCACCGATACTCGGTACAAACTCGACTCGGCCATTGTCCCCTCGGCAAAAATACCAAACACAGAATACAAATAAAAATAATGAGAATATAATACAAAAGTTTAGCTGAATAAAAAAGCATGAAAAGCATAAAATCCCCCTGATTTCAGATTTAAGCTCCGCTTGATTGAAGGGGGCATGGGTCAGGGGTCAGGGGTCGCTGTGTGCATATGAAAAATGCTGGAGCTTTTAATCAACAAAAGTGCGGCGCCCAACGGTTCGCTGAGCTCAAATAGAATACAAATCATAAATAAATAATTGTGTTTAATTTTCTTTGGAATTATATTTGGATTAAGGAGAATGTCAGCCACCAGTTGGGGGCATTTAACTGAACGATGAATGCCTTGAGGGCTTGCCAAACAATAGTTTCGTTATTGATTCGCTTAAATTAAGTTTGCTGCAATAAATAGACAAGTTGGCTTTAAAATGGATCTAAGCATGTTGATTAGGAATCGTTGTCGCTCACATTTTTCCCTGTAATTTGTCATTCCCCTTGCATCTATCAATCCACATTACGACCCTCCTTGGATCGAATGAAAACGAGGCCCAGATGGATGAATTGATGCCCGGGCATTGACTGACTGATAAGCCCCGGGCTGCAGGAGCTGGAAGCTGGAAGCTGGCAAGGAAAAAGAAACAGGTGTCCGGATGGGAAACAATAAAAAAAGGACAAGGCCTAAAAATAAAATTCGTGTCCTTTCCTTTCCCCTCCTTTTTTTTACGACTTGCTGACAAATGAATGCGTGGACAAATTTAATGAGAGACAGGAAATGTCTTTTCGGTTTTTCGGTTTAGGTTTCGGCTTCGGTTTCGGTTTCAGTTTGGAGTCAAAAAAAATTTATGGGGCCTTCCTTCCGTCCTCCCTTGCCCTCAGGCCATAACGCTCCATAAAATTCACTCTGAAGGGGACTCGCATATGGTTTCGTCCGGGGTCGCCAGCAATAAAATAATGCACACTTACTGCTGTACAAAAAGTGAAATAGATGGCAACAATAAAATATAAATAAATAAATAAAATTAACTCATAACCACTTAGACAACCGCAGGACATGGCATTCGCCCAGCGGGAATTTCGCCATAGCCAGTTCCTACGCTTCCGCATCCGCAGATGAAGTGAAACTAACAACAACATAATTTACTGGGATCCTTTCGGACCCAATTCGGACACAAAGGACACTCTGTGTGTGTGTGTGTGTGTGTGTGTGTGCGAGTGCGTGAGCGGATGCGGATGTGGAGATGCCACTTCAAAAATGCCGCCACGAAACCTTCATTTATCAAGTTGACATTTTAATTTATTAAAACAAAATGGAACGAAATGAAATGAGACGAAGGCAGAGGCGTTGGTCGGGGAGGGGTGGGGGTTTTTGGGTGTGCGAGTGGGTGTACGGGTGGTGTGGAGTAACCCAATAAGGATGGAGGGCGTGGCTGTCCAGTTCTTGAGTTGGAGTTCGGTTGCCAGCGTGGGGGACAGTGGGGCAAGAGTGATATTTTGATGTTTATAAATGTATAATTTATATTTATCCATAATATGATATTATTTTTAATTTATCGATCATTTTGATAACATCAAATTGAACTCATAGTCTTATTTTGATGTATATAAATGTATAATTGATATTTATCGATAATATGATATTATTTTATTTTTTCGATCATTTTGATAACATTAAATTGAACTCATACTCATATTTTGATGTATATAAATGTATAATTGATATTTATCGATAATATGATATTATTGTTAATTTGTCGATAATTTTGATAACATTAAATCTTAAAAGACTTAATTTCATTCATTTTATTGGGGCAAGAGCGTTATTTTGATGTTTATAAATGTATAAATGATATTTTCGATAATATTATATTATTTTAAATTTATCGATAGTTTTGATAACATCAAACTGAAATCATAAAACTTAACAAGACCTATTTTGCCATGAAACCCCCTTTATTTAATTAATTATTTTACATATTTTTTTGTAATGATTGCAAAACTTATCGATATTTGCGATAATACTAGTTTAAACACTGGCATTTGTATGTATCCTTGTCCTACTTTTTCCTATGAATTTTTACTAATTGTCGGAAAAGTGCACCAGTGTGCCCTGTGTGGAAAATGGGAAATGTGAGGAAGGAGCCTCGGCAACAGGACACGCACTGGACCAACTAAAAGGCGTTGCAAATGAATGCGTAAAAGATGACAGGATTCTCGCAGAATGCCACTTGAAGGTGGAGAAGGAAGGAGGAAGGGCGAAAAAGCGGCGAGGGAAAAGGGAAAATGGAGGGCAAAGGCACCAGCACCGGCTCCGGCAGCTTTAACTGCCGCATGACCAAGCGGAATAAGTTGTGAGCGAGCATTTTGCAGCAAATATGACAGAGAACATCTAGAAAAGCTGTTCGAGCAGCATAAGTAGCATAGTTGATAGGGATACGCTGGCTGCTGCTGCACAGAAGAAAAAAACAAAAATACACAAGGTAAGGATGCCACAAAAAGGACGAAAGGGACACACGGGGGCATGCCAGCAGTGAGCGAGCGAGCTGAAAATCAATAAATGTGAGGGAATGCCCATGACTGTCGGGTTAAAGATGGACAGCAGAAATGGTCAGCTCTTGAGGGAAAAATAACTACTGATACTCAGTCTCAATATCCTTATAAATACCTTTAAATTATCATCAAGGAATAATATTCAGCCATTATTCGTAGCCAACAAATCCATACCTTTGCATTTTTAATTCGATTATCGACAAAGCACGCAACTTCCTTTAATTTCCATAAATTTTCATAGCGCCAAACGTGTCACTCTCCCCCCTGCTTTTCCCTTTTGAGGGAAAATTTACGCAAAACAGGGGCCAAGACATAATATTGTATATTAAAATGGCAGCGGCGAAATGTGAAATAAAATGAAATAAAATAAAATATATAAATTCCGGACGGAGGACAACAAAAGGTGCACAACCGCATCGCTCTCCTCCTCTTTCTTTTGGAAAAGCCACGAAGAAGAAGGACTCGCGCTTCAGCGAATGTGGCGGCAAAGTTTTTCTCTTCCACTCTCTGTTTTCTTTTTTTTTTGTTGTTGTGTTTGAGTGAGGGAAATTCGCTTAAGAAAATGTTCTTATTTATGGCTGAGCCACAACCTTTTCCTAGCTGTCGCTCAAAGAATACTCATTTCGAGGGCGAGAATTTTAATATTCAAAAATGTCGGTCTCACCGCCACCACCACCGACGGCGTCCATTAAAGCAACTTAGCGTGTTGTTGCTGGCCGGCAAAGGGTTGTGGGTTAAGGGTTAGGTGCCGAGGGTTAAGGGTGTGGGTGGGGCACCTGGTGTTGGTCATTCGCATGAATGGCGGCATTCGCGCTGAATGCTTTTGAGCGATTCCTGTACCTTGATTCACTTGGCCCCATCCGCCAACCGCCAGTCGCCAGTCGCCAGTCGCCATTCGCCCCATCGCATTTTCCGCTGTTCCGCACGGGCTAGCCCAGCTTTTCCCCATACCTTTGCCCGGCGTAAATTGCTTTTCATTTGTTCGCCGTGGCAGAGGAAGCTGGAGCTGGAAAATCGGAGAAAAGCGGGCTGCCTGTCCGGCAACAGCTGTCATGCCGTGGCAACAGTTTCGACTGGCCTGGCCCCTTAAAAAATATGAAATTTAACCACAGCGACGACAAAGAAGAACGTTTTACAAATTGAAACGAAATTTCCTCGTGGAAAATGAATGAGCAGCGAGCAAGGACCAGCTAGTTCGGCAAGAAAAAGGAGGGAAAAGCGAGGAAAATGCGGTGGCATCATCATCAAGACGCTTGTGGTTATTAAACACATTTCCATGAAATAGTTGCAAAGGATTTGCAAGGCCACCGTAATGAGCGACGAGCTGGCTCTGATATTTCCCAATACATAAATAATTACAACTAAAATAAAGCCCATAAATACCGCGATTAACTCCACTGTAAGCCTCGCATTTGTCTGATTAAAATAAAGAATTAACTACATTTGCATTTCAGGCATTTACGCGTGAAGAATAGGTCAGGGAATGAGCTCTCTGCACACATAAATGGGTTAATTCACACAATTTGTTCCCGCAGCGCGACATTCACCCATTAACCCATCTCCGCCCCATCTCACTCCCTGTGTGTGTGTGCGGGATGCTCCCGGTGAGAGGACAACCAATCTCCATTCAGGCTCCACCTGATCCACTGCCAGCGTCGACATTCCGCGAATCCATTCAAAAATGAATGCATGTCCATGGGTTTGAGTTGGGTTTGCTGTTGGATTCCTGGTGTCCTGGCGGAATGGTTGGTTTCGTGGGTGGGTTTTCCTTCTTTTTTTTTTCGTTTTCTACCTGAGAGGTGGGGACATGCGATGCTTTTACCAGGACGAACGAATGAACATTAAGCAAAGTGGCCCGCGTTCCATTTGCAAACTGGCGTTGCTGGCTCTGCTTTTGATTTTAATGGTTATGCTACTTATCATGTCCCTCCAACGAGCTGCAGTCAGGACGCAGGACATGGCAGAAGGAGCAGTATCCCAGCCAAGGCTGGCGAGGCACGTGCGCCTATGGGGGCCAGCTGTCCATCAGGGTTTAAGCAGAAAAAAAATCCCCAAAAAAAGGGGAAAAGAGTAAGCGAATAAGGGAAATGGAGTCAATATTTCGACTCTTGAATACCCCTAGTTTTAAGCAAGTTTTTGGTTTATTTTAAATATTTTTTATTTAATAAATATTAATAACTTTAGTTAATAAGGGAGTTATCAATGAAATAAATTCCAGTTAAATATAGCAAATTTGTATTTACAAACAATATGAATTACACTATCTCTTATCCCCTGAAGAACCATCATACCCCTTCTTTTGGCCTGAAATATCCAGGGCACTGAGTTCGGTTCGACGAGGGAATTCAACTGCAGGGAGCAGGAAGGAGGCGGAGTGAGTTTCCACCCCCCCTTTCGCGGTTACATTTTTCACGGTTTTTCCGTGGCCAGAACGAGGGAGCTCCGGCTCGCTGGCGGAATGACCCAAATATGTTTGCTCAAATGAGTTTGGCGGGCATTAAATGATTTGTTTGCACAGCTCGAAATCGAATTAAAGGCGAAGGCAGCGAAGGCACTGGTAGCGGGGGCAACAAAAAAGATGGAAGACCAGGTGGGCGTGGCACGTATGCAATTTGTCGTCTGTGGCGGAAATTTACACGAAAAGCGGAAACCAAAAAGAGCCGAAAAAAGCAGGGAAGCAGGAGAAAAAAGAAGAACGTAGAGGAACCCAAAAACAAGGAGCTGCTGACCCGCACACTTTCCCCGGCGCGCAAATTCCGTCTATAAATAAATTAGCATGGCAAACAAGTTGGCAGCTCTGGCAGCTCACTGTGTGTGTGTGTGCTAGTGTGCGGCTTGTTATGGCTAAAAAGCTGTTTCCGCAATGAGCTTGTTTCCTGTCCGCAAGGACATGGTTCCTGCTCCAGCAGCTCCTCCATAGCCATAGCCATAGCCACTGCCGTTGTCATTGACAAGTTGGCTATAAAAACTAAATGCGCTGCCCAACACTGCACACAGTGGACTGGGACTGGGCACACTGGACACGCTGACACACTGGTCACACCACCGCCCCGCACCGAAAACAAATGGAGGCAGTGAAGTGGAGGGAGCAGAAAAAAAATCTAATTTCCTGTGAACAACATAAAGTAAATGTTTCAAAACTGACGCCCCAGGATGTTGCAGCAACGGGAGGGGGGGACTGGGATGCGGCCACGGGGAAGTCCCTCTCTGTGTGTGTGTGTGTGTGAGTGTGACAACATGGGCCGTGGTAACAAATGCGCTACTTCGGCCCGCCATTTGCCATTTTTTGGTAACGAAACATGGGGTGTGGGCCTCTGGCATAAGTTATGAACGCTACCAGTTCAGGACACTGTGAGAAAAAGGGAAGAAATTAAAAAAAAAGCAAATAAAATCTAAAGGAAGTTAAGAGCATTTCCCAGAGTAACTTCTAGCTTAGTTACAGTAATTTAATTGCTTTAATTGCAATAAGCCCCCTGGAATGCCATGACTTTTGCCTCTGTGTAGCCCCTCCTGGGCTCCTAGTCTACGCCCCTGCCAATCCGCTGTAACTGGCATGAAACATGTGACCGAGGCCCAAGAGTGGGTGGCACTGACCAAGAGAGCGCGCCTCTAGCCTCCTGTCGGCTGCAGACGAAACCGCAGTAGCACCGAGCGGCCCCCGAAAAAAAATATATACTGGGGAAAAGCAGAACGGAAAAACTGGAAAAAAAATAGAGTAGAAAGAAAAGATCAAACCCCAACAGTAGGGAAAAAAAGAGGAAAAGCGCTTGGGAAAAAGTGGCGCAGAAATTATTTAAGCACGAGACAATTTGGAGCATTTTCGCGGCGACCGCAGGGATATCAATAGCGGGCCCCACAAGGATGTCCTTTCGATGGCAAAGGAAAATAATAGAATATAGGTATATATGTTCAGCATATTATAAGAAAGCCGTGCAATAAATTAAATAAATAAAGTATTAATATTCTTTTATTTTAAAAGTTTAAACAGTAAACAAATGATTGAACCTTTAAGTTACAGAGCTTTAACTTTGAACTAATAAAGCGTTAACATTCCAAGAGTTAAATATTTATGCGAGCCAAGGGCCATCTTAAGCAGTTAATTGCGTTAACCAGTGGCCTAAACAGTTGCCAATAAAATATTTACATGGCAATTCGCTGGCGCCATGAACTTATCTGCAAATTTATTCCCGATCGTTTGTCTTTTTATACCTTTCTCTGGTTTATTTTCTCCACTTTTTGGGCGGGAAGCAAAACACGTGATAGGCAAACCGCACGGCAAAAACGAGAACAAAAAAAGGTGAGAATGCGGAAAGAGCTACCGAATTCCCAACTCCCAAAGGACATTAGCTCTCGCATTTGTGTGTGTGTGGAAATTGGCTAAAACGAATTTACACAAATTTATCAACGTGGCCAACGTGAAAGCCAACGAAGCGGGGAGCGGGGAGCGTGGATAAGGGACGAGGCACCAAGGACCAAGGACACGTACACACACGAAAAACCAGAGCGGAAAGAAAGTGTCAAGTGTGAACACACTCGCACGCTGGCACACTCACAGATGCAGAGCGGAAACCGGAAATGAATCATTTCATTAGAGTTGGCAACGCCTACGACATGAGACACAAGAGCATTAGCCGCCCCTGGGGAAAAGGTGGGTGTGGGCGAGCTGGAAAAACCAGGGAATGAGTGGAGAGAGGGGCGAAAGCCACAGCGAACGACCCAAGAAATTGCCAAGTAAAATGTGTTTGACACTTAACGTAGGTCGCTTGACCGGCCAGAAAAATAAAGGCCACGCGGAGGCAACTTTCCGCGCCAGGTGAGCTTGAGTTTTGGGAACACTTAACACGTGTAGGGCCAGTCAGCGAAGCGGAAACGGAAGCGGAAACGAGGCCAGGCGGGCCCAGCTAAAGGTTGCCAACAGAACGGAAAATATAAGAGCAAAAGTTGAGGACACACTCAATCTCAATCCGAGTCCCAATCCCAATCCTAATCCCAATCACAGTCCGCAATCCGCAATCCACAGCACACAAAAACCCCAAAAAGAAGGTCTTTGCCTAATTCGTCGGATGAAATATGCTCACCGAGACGTATTGTCGCAAAAATATTCAAGGAAAATACAAAACAAGCCGCCTGCCGACTGCAATATGCAAAATGCAATGGAATATTGAAAAGAATATATAAATAATCGAGCGTTGACACAGTGCGGGTCAGTAAAGAAGGTTTCAATGGTTGAGAAAGCAGAAAAGGTTAAATATATTCCTTATTTTTATATTTAATTTAAGCTCTCTTTATCATAAATAAATTTATAATTACCTGATATATAAACTCCCCCTTAAAAGTCAAACAAAAATATAATATAAACTATTATTTTGCCTGCACTTGTCATTGTCTCTTGTTTATTAATTGAGATTCGGTTCTTGGGGTTTTTGGGCAATGGCCAGCAGATATTTTTGATTTATATTCAAATGCAATTTGCCCCCCCGAGAGGTGACGATGGCAGCCTCTTCTCCGGCAGGGATAAGCTGCAGCTTCTGGCACAGATTGTCATCATCCCGATCATCATCATCATCGTTATTGGCTACAGCAACACAATCGCTGGCGGTTTTGGCTTTTTTGTTAATCAAATTGGCTTTTTGCTTCGGATCCCTTGGGCGGATTGACGGCGGATGATGGGGCGTATGCGTAATATTCACTTTTATGGCCCAATCACACACATTCTGTTGCTTCTTTTGTGTGCGCCAATCGATTGTGTGTGCGTGTATTAAATACAATTGAATTTTTTGATGCGTTTACGCGATAAAAAGGCCTCCCGAAAAACGCTTTTATGTTTATTCATACCTGCCATGCCATGCCATGCCACCAAGGAAGCGATTCCGCCTTGGCATCCTCCCCTTTCTTTCTTTTCTTTTTCCCTTTTTTTGTGTAGTGTATATTACCCCTTTCCGTTGGCGAAATGACTGCCATTTTGTTTTCTTTTTGCATATTCCTTATCAGAGCCTCTTGTTTTCTTACATATATTTTTTTGTGCTAATTCAACATTTCTTTTTTGGTTGGGAAAAGGGTTTTGTGTTGAGCACTTTTTATGCTCTTGATGAACATCCGTTATTCTTTGGAAAATCGGTTGGAATAATCGGGATTCATATCTTAAAAGTTTTCCCTTGAGTTTATTTAGTTGGAATATTTTCTAAATTAAAAGCCAAAGAAATTAAGGTTAAACAAGAAATTATTCCATCTGTCCTTTTATTTAATATTTTTTTATGTTTAATCTGTGTTACTATACTTTTTTCTTGCCTCGAAAGTGGAGGTTTCCCTTCGCATAAATGTGCCAAATTATTTGTGCATCAGAACTCGGCTTTGGTATTCATGGAATATGTTATACTATCTTGCATATTTTATCCCTTATCCCTGGCATAGATCACATGTCCTTTTAGTATTTTATTTCCCTTTTTTTTCGATAATATCGTTTTTAGTATTGATTCGTTGGAGTTGAAAGCTTGAAGGCCTTGGAGGGGGGCCATGCATATGCAATGATTTCATTTCTATATGAATTATGCACCGCAAGAGGACCAGAAACAGGACCCCAAAAAAATAAGGACAGCAGGAGCAGGAGCAGGACCAGTTTCTTAATCCTGAAGAGACAGAGAGCGAGAGCTGGCTACGAAACATCTTTCAATATAAATTTCAACGGCTTGTCAAGCTGTTTCCTGCAAAATGCCGCTGGCAACTGTAATGGCTTCGTTTCGTCCTTCGTCCTTCGTCCTTGCTGGCCCTTTATGTCTGACTCCGCCGCCGGACGAGGTCCGGAGTCCGTGCCCCGGCATTTGCAGGCGTTGTTGTCCTCGTCCTCGTCGTCTCTATTACATTACTGATTGTTTTCGTATATGTGTGTGTGCTGGTGTGCATGTCCTGCCCCCTCGTCCTGCCGTTCCGCTGTATTTCTGCAATATTTCGCCCTGCTCCCCTTTCCCCTCCCTTCCTATCATCAATCCCTGCGCCCGTGAGTCCGTGCCTCGGTGTGTGTGTGTGTGTTATTCCAACTGTCGTTTACCATTCATTCTGGATAAATACAAAATGAAGATGATCCTCCGGGAGCTTTAGTTATTCAATTCCAAATGTAGTAAATTTAATCTAGCAAACAGCCAGCCAACAAAATAAAAATCCTCAATATTGCCCTGGTCGCCTCCTAGTGACCCTCTGCTCCTCCTCTTCCTTCACTACCTATAAAACCCATAAAACACGTTACAAGTTCGCAAGCGGGCCAACTATTTGTTTTTTGTGCAGAGCAAGAAAATATTACCACTCTTTAAATTATTAATATAGTTTTAATATTATAAAAAAGGATTTCGGAAACGTAATTTGCATAAAAAAGTGGGGCTTTTATCCTAAAAATTTAATTCATGATCAGCTAGAATATTTTCAAACACATCTTATTTTTGAAAATGATCAGTTACATATTTAATTTTATTAAGTAGCTTATTTTCCAATAATATCAATATTTTCCCTCAGTGCTTCTTTGATTTCCCCGCTCGGGATGTGTGTGTTTGCTGGCTTTCTAATTTTTTTCTTTTACAGTATGTTTTGTGTGTGCCAAATCCCCGCCGGAGAGCCTTCCTTCAGCTACGAAATCTATCTATTTTCCTGTGTCTCAGAGATTGAGGCTCCTGTGCTGTGTGCCCGTGTCCCTGTGTCCTGGTATCCTGCTGACAGGCTCAGTCACACAAGCGGACAGTTGGCATTTTTATGCGACTACTGCCGAGTTGTCCTTCTCGGCTCTGCTCCTCCTGGCTGTCTCTCATTGCGTTTTCCAAATGCGTTTTGCCGCCTTTGGCACCCTCGTGTGTGTGTGTGTACTGGCTTGTTTACCCATTTGACTCGAAAGCCAGCAAATGCAGCCACCACACAGAGAGAAATAACTGGGCATGGGGAATGGAGATAGATTGAAAATCCAAGAAGAATGGGAATTTCTCGCAACTTTAATATAAAGAATTTCTGTGACTTTAAACCTCTCTAATTTAAATTTAAAAAATTAATGAATATATTTCCTAAAAAATAAATAAGAAATTATCTGAAACCCTGGGAAATCTTGCAAAGTGCAGCCCAATTTTCACCCCATTTTCCAGCCGCTATGCGGAGCGACGTTTGTTTGCTCATCCTGTTTGCCTACTGCTGCCTATTTATCTTTTCTCCATCCTGCAGTTGGCTTCGGCTTTCCTCGAGCCTTTCCCGCCCCGAACCCGCCTCGTGTCATCACTTTGTTATTGCTGCATTATCTTTCAAATGGCATATTTATAGGATTTCTCTCTCTCCCGCTCTCCGCTCTGCGAGATCAATGCACACACGACCCGTGCCTGTCTATATATATTTTATAAACGAGTATATATACACATGGCTCTGAAATCTAGTGGAAGAACGCAGAGGGCTGTCCACATAGTTTATTGGCAGTGGCTCAGTGCGCCTGATGCGCATTTCCTCAATCAGCTCTCGTCAGTCGGAACGTCCAGGGCCTCGGCAAACAGTCAAACATCAGGCCCGGCCAAGGGACACGGGCTTCTTTCGGGAGCCATCCTTCGGGATGGAGTGTAAGAGAAGCCTGACGAGATCCCGAAACTGGAACAAGCAGTGGGGCAAACTATTTTATTTTATGAAAAAGAAAATACCCAAAATAATATACATATTAAAGCTGAAGATTTCTTTATATATTTTTACATTTAAATTAAATTAAAGAGCCCTTAAATCATTCTTCTTTTTTTGTCAAGAGAAACCACTGTCCGTTTGGGCCACTTTGGCCTGTGTGCTGCCTCTTGGCTTCGATACACAAACTTTTACTTAACCATTTCGTACACAGTAAATTCATTTTCTCAACTGCCTCGCCTTTTGCCTCGCTCGGCCATATTTTATTTGTGTTTATTTGTGTGTATTTGCCAGCATGTGTAAATATTTTATTTTCCCTTGATTTTTATTATATTTGCTGGACTCGGACTCGGAGCTCGCAATTCCCACTGACCCCGCACACGCTCGCACACACACTCGTGTTTTATGGCGGGAAATCAAAGCGTCGCACGCGGCGTATGAGTAATGCGATGGCAGCGGCATCGCTCATACGCCACGTGCGCGCTGTATTTAATCAGCTAAGAGAGGGCAAGAGCAAAAAAGAGTTGCAATTGTCTCCGGCACTCGGCACTGTCACTGCATGAATTTTCATTTAAACGATAATGGGAAATTCAATTTGCCATGGAAGCCCCACCGCAGTCCGCACACAAAACGAGCCAATGCCAATGGCAAATGGCAAATGGCCCTGGCCAATGGAAATGCTAATTGGTAATCCATATCCCTGCGAATTCGGCAGCGGAATGCGAATGTAAATGCGGATGGCGGATGGCGAAAATGCCACGACAAGTGCTCGCTTTTCGCCTTTCGATTACTTGGCTGATATCACATCAGGCGAGCACTCAGGCCCTAATGCCCAGGGGAGAGTACAGTGGCACTCTCAACTCTCAGCGGGGAACTACTGGAAATTTCAACCAAAATAAGGGACTTACAAACGAGATAAGTCTTAACAAAAATCATAATAGGCCTAGTTTCTTTTGAATTTCATTTAATTTCCATTAAACCCAACTCACCCCATAAATACCCACTGTAACTATCACTGCTTCGTCCAAACTCTTACTCACTTTTGCTTAACGAAAAACCCACTGAATCATTCATTGGATCATCATTCATTTGCCACCACCACTCGAGTCCTTGCCTTAATAGCGAGTCCTGATCGAATGTATTGAATCAGAGGACTCGCTTACATGCTCCACTGACTGCGATGAAACACCTTTTAATTTAACGCCGACTTTTTATTATCATTGCGAGAGTGCCGGTCGGATTTATTAACTCACTTTTATGGCCGGTGTCCTGCCTGGGGTGTCCTTGGAACTTGGCTCACAATTAGAGGCCGGGGAGGGGAGAAATTATCTATCAAAGCTCGCCAAATCTTGGCCGAGGATGTGGCTGTGGATGTGGTGGCTGGATTGGTTGGATTGTGGTTTCAGCTTTCGCTTTCGCTTTCGCTTCTGGGATGGCATGGAATCTGGGACGGGGACTGGGGCTGGGACCATGAATTATTTATTTGTGCGGACATGAATTATTGTTATGAAGTTTATTGCAAACAAATTGCGTCCTGGGACAGTGGAAATCAATAGCAAATAAATAAAAGCGCCAACAGTTTTTGTGGCTTTCGCTGAAACAACAGTTCATGGGATTCGGGGTTCGGGTTGGGCTGGTCAAGATACGGGTTCGGTACGGGTACGTGCATGGCTTTGGCTTTGGCTTTGGCTTTGCTTCTCTCAGCGGAGGGGAGAGTTATGTTTGGGGAGACAACAATGGTGGATGAGATATATACCCGAGATGCCTCTCCCTCTGAAAGGGGGTCCTCTCTGGCACCCACACCCACAGCCCCACCCCCGCGGCAGTTTGCGGGCTGAGCCATCAACAACATGCACAGGATATGGCTGAAACGCTGCGGGCGATTCATGAAATTTAATGAAGCAGGTCGGAGTGCGAGGCGGGGTTCCGGGGGCAGCCACCAGAATCGCATGGCTGCTCCACTCGGGGCACTACACGGCGACAAAAAAATATATATGGGGTATAAAACAAAGGGAAACATAAATTAATAACAGAAAAAAAACGGGATTGAAATAGGGACCGCCATTAAATAATTAATAAATAAATAATAGCCAAGGTTTCCTATGGAACTTGCTTCTTAAAATAAATGTAGAGAAAATATATAGTTTAAATTTAATTAAATAACAATTATATGCAACTTCTTTTATATTAAATATTTGAATATTAGTTTTCTGTAATTTCTATTAAGGTTTTTATGAAGTTCTTACTTCGCAACTATAATTCTAAACATTTTTTAATGTTTTTTTTTTAAGTGCAGCGGTGACTGCCAAGCAACCGATGTGTATGAGATGTGTATTTGAAGTTGGCTTTTTAATTAAAATAAATATTTAATTGAAATTGTAATTAGGAATTAGTTGCGGGCAAAATAAGAACAATGCGCGAAAAGGACACGTATCCGGCGACCAGTGTCGCCTCTGGGTGGTCTATCTGAAACTGTATCTGTATCTCTATCTGTATCTGTATCTGTATCTCTGCCTCGAAGTGAACTCAAACTGCTTGGGTTTCGATGACTGCGAAAAGAGCAGCGCATCAATTTCTGATTAAAAAGGATAAACATTGCAGGCTGCTTCGCTGAACAGCTCCAGGATAGCCGCCGCCGAGGACGATGATGATGATGATAAACACACAGTCTCCTGTGCTCGAGCTCCTTGTACAAACACAGGGACATTAAGGATATTAAAAGCAACCGCAATGGCAAGTGACAAGGACCAAAAAGGAGCAGACGCTGCTCGCTGCTGGCTGGCAACGTATTCGATTTCAATAACATTTAGTGGCAATTTCTTTTCGCCCGCTTTGGCGCATTTAACGACAGCGGCATTAAGCCAAAGTCAAAGGCAAAAGCCGGCGGCAGAAAAAAGCAGAAACAAGGACGAGAGAGAGCCACAGCCAAAGGAGTGGATCACGGGAGAAAAATCAGCGGAAAAACCAAACCAAGGCAAACAAAACCCAGCCGAGGACGAAGGACTAATGTCGTCCCATTAAGCTGAGAGGTTCTCCTGTTTTTTGGTTTTGTATTACAACCACACGAAATTGATGCAAGGAATCACCCTCATTAAAGGGAAAATATTTATAAAATTCGGGGCTTGCTAATTGGGAATGGCCTCATAACACATACTTATATTTAGGAATTAAACAATTGAGGCAAGTTCTGCCTTAACTTTAATGTTATTTGGCAAATAAATTAACCGATTTAATTATAAATTGTGTACATTTAATCTCCAGATGCCTTTCCAAACAAAATTAAGCTGGACTTACCTGGCACAACAGCTGCCACAGCGTCAGGATCTGGATCGGGATCAGAGGACAGGTGCTCGGTGCTCGGCGCTCAGCTCAGTTAGTTCAGTTCGTTCAGTTCAGTTAGCCTGCAAGGATGAAGGCGAAAAACAAAGGCAAATCAATTACGTGGCTGCCTTTCAGGTGTTCGGTTCAACTAATGTTAATTCCCGCGCGAAAGTGGCAAAGAAATGCAAAGTGCCGGCTGCTATTGCCGGGCCATTGTAAGACGCCAGGATAACGAGACAGGATAACGCTGATGAATGCCTGCCAGAGCGGAGGAGCGGAAAAAGCGCTGACAGACAGGCGGAGAGAGACTGACAGGTGGGCGTGCGAAAAGCGGGAAGGCGGGGGCGTGGCCCCTGCCAGCAGTGGCAGTTTCCAACTGCATTTTAATGCGTTTGCCGCGCGCCAAACTCAAAGTAACTGCCACTGTAACTGTATCGGCGGGCGTGGCCGTGGGCGTGGCAATAGCAGCCACTGAGGACCAGGAATTTTCCCATTTCCCATTTCCCATTGCCCATTTTCACATCGTGCGACGGAAGGTGTGTGTTTTTCCCCAATCGCAGCCCGGCGCTGCGAACAAACTTCAATACAATTGCAAATGAGGTTCGGGAAAATTGCAAGCAATAAATGTATCGAGACGGGAAATGGTCTGGCATTTAATTTTAAATTTTACATTTAGCATTTGTGCAGAAAGTCAGAGGAAGAATTATGGATCTTACGGGAAAATGCAATCGCAGGTACATAAATAACTTGAGATGAAGGGAAATATATTTTATTAAATTTAAATTTCATTTTATTTTGACTATTATTTTGAAGAGTCCCTAATAACAAGTAAAACCAATCAATAAATATTAGAAAACTCTTACAAAGTTCTTTCCTCAGCCAAGAGACAGTAATCCCTAATTATTTAAATATCAAGGATAATAGGATTACTGCGAGAGAGTTGCATCAAATTAGTTGCATTAAATGCAACCGATATATCCTGTTGCCGTTGTCAACCGATTTCCGCTGGCTGCAAGGGAAATGAGTAAAAAAAATAAGGAAGGGAAATGGAAAGTGGCAAGTGGAAAATGTGGAAAAAAAAGGGGATGGTGATGGTGGTGATGGTGACATGCCAACGGCCCAGGGCATAGATAAATCGTTGGTAAATTTTATATAATCTAATAAAAAATTGATGGCTTTGGAGTGCGACGCTGCGAGCTGGCAATAAATAGCAACAGACACTGGCTCTGGTTCTGGTTGGGGTTCTGGTTTTAGGGATCCTCATCCACGTCCTTGTCCCCGCAGGACTTTATCCTGCCCGTTATCCACTTTAAGCGATGTATGCGAACTGCTGCCAATCCGTTGAAAAGCGCTTGCCAATAAATGATGAGACATCGACGACGACGACGACGACGACGATGTCGAGGAAAAGCCGGGGAAAAGCTGCTCCTGCAAAATGGCAGGGCATTAGCTCGTATTTTTCTCCTTTATTTTTTTTATTTCTTGTTATTCTTATTTGTTTTTTTTTATTTATAATATAACCAAGGGTATTCAAGGAGTGCCAGCCGAAAATTCAAGTAACAGGTGAAGGGATCCCCTCAGATCTGAGCCTTTCTATCTCGCTCCGATGGCTTGGAGCTGGTACCGGGTATCTCAGAGGCGAGCACACTCCAGCTTCCAACTTTCTTACTGGTTTTTTATGCAGCGCCCAGCTTAATGAAATGAGTTTGTCGAACTTATTGCTTACTGAGGCATGCAGCATGCATTACCACTCCCATTTCCCGTTTCCCATTTCCCATTTCCATGGCCGGGATGAGGATGTGTCGGGATATGTGGCTCCTTGGGATCCATGCACTTATGCAGATACAATTTGCTCGAGGGTCCTCGCCGCCTTGGGTACATTTTAAGTTGGCTAAACAAGTTTAGCTGAATCCGAATCCTGCTGATTTCGAGGCAGAGTTTTCACAGATTAAAAGCTTGGAAAATGCCGCCTCCTTGGGCAGCAAATCGAGCGGCAAGGGTTTATGTCTTGGGGCTGATTAATTGAACGGAACTCCAGCTGGATCTCAGGACGAGGACGAGGACGAGGAATTCTGCTTATTAATTGAGGCATTTTTCACGCACACTTAATTTCTGGCTCCGATTGAAGTTTTCCAGCTTGCAGCACTCGAAATAATTTTAACTGAGATCTTTAGCCAATTTTCAAGTTAACTAATGAATTTTAAGGTAAGTTTTATGACTCATATGCTTCTGCATATTTTTCATAGTTCGAAATGAATTTATACAATATAAATATACAATATAAATATGCGAAAATATTTCTTATATTTTATAAAAGTTTACAAGTACATATTCTCATTTTAAATTTGCCTTTTCAAGCAGCTCGCTGGCTTGAATCAATCAATCGATGACTGAAGCTGGCTGGAAAAACTTCAAGTCTCAAATAACATTGACCCGAGTCCAACATCAACACCAGTTCCCCGGACAGATTGTGTATGGTGTATCCGCTGAAACAACAGTCTTGGGCAAAGTATCTCGTGCCCGTTGCCGCCCTTGCCGCCCTGTTTTTCCGCGATTTCCCAGCCATTTTCTTTGGTTATCGCACTACGAAGGACGTGAATCTCGAGTAGCTGGCAAAGGCAAAGGCAAAGTTGATGCGATGCCATGCGAAAAGCGAAAAGGGGGCAATAGTTTTACGAGTGGCCAACAATTAAGTGGGTCACCAGCCGCAGGTCGCGGCTCGTTGGCAAGTCAATCAGCCAATCAACCAATCAGCCCATGACCCAGTGAGTTAGTCAGTCAGTCAGTTAGTCAATCGGTCGGATAGTCAGTCTCTCAGTTCGTCAGTCGGCAAGTAAAAGATGGAAAAATATACACGGGGACAAAAGTAATTGAATAATATTTTATTTGAATATAAATTTACTTAAATAATTAGTAATTTTCTTTAATATATTAAACCTATAACATTATGTAAAAATTTCAATAAGTGCATTATTATTGATAAGGCTTTTAATGGCTGTTCAATTGTAAATATTTCCTTCGAACTACCAAAATTTTCCCCATCTCAGCCGCTTTAATATTGATTTCCATCATTTAAATACCTCTCTAATTATAATTTCAGTGCACAGTGCTCGTTGGTGCTGGGGTGCTGTGTGTTTCTGTGCAAAACTTTTGCTTTGTTATCTTGCGAACATTTCAGAAAGTTACACAAATGGACCAGTGGACTCTGGAGCCTCTGGGAAAGGGGAAATGTAAACAGTCTCGAATTACAAGCGGAGCAAGTTTCGTCTATTAACAAATTGGCACGCGTCGCGTTTTTTGGCTCGGTGTCTATTTTTCTTTCCCTTTTCCACTTTTCACTGCCTTAAAGGCGCGACGACTCTTGCCGGGAATCTGCTCAAAATGTTAGCCAAGAAAATATTTATTTATGACTAAAGTTGGGCCCCAAAAAAGGAGCGGGCCTCCGACGCCCATCACATGTGTTTCTGTGTGTGTGTGCGGGGGCAAGACGTTAATGTTTTTATTAGCTCGGCTCGGGGGGAAGTGGAAAATCGGGACGGGGAAAAGCCAAGGAGAAGCGGCAAGTGCGCTGAAAACTGTTGAAGACTGTTTGGCAAACTTTATGCCGCCGCGTTTTATGCTCCCCGGCCACGAGGTCGACGAGGACGAGGACGAGGACGAGGCCATCGAAGACGAGGAAGCCGATGATGTCAATGATAATGACGATGACGAAGACCTATCAACTCCGCTGCGGCGATAATGATAAAGGCATGCATGCGCACAGTCAAGGGCAGGCCACTAGAACTGGTTTTTCTTCAAAGGAAATAATAATAATACCAAAGATAAATTAAATAAATAAAAGGAGGTAGTCCAGGAATTAACAGGAGCCTCAATGAACCCTATATAACATAGACTGCTCGATTTATCCGTTTTAAAGTAATACAAAAATTAATTAAAGAAGCCAAGGACTATATTCCTTAATAAAATAAGAATCGTCTTGCACACACTAAAGACTGTGGTCTCCAGCCGCGTGAGCTTATTACCTTAGGCCGATTAAATTAAATATAATAAAAATAAAAAATCAAAAGTAAATAAACTGAAAGTCAGAAGCCGAGGCCAAAGACTAAGGCCTAGACCGAGGTCAGAACCCATATCCAAGAGTGGAAATTAATTTATTTAAATTAAATATAATAAAAATAAAAAATCAAAAGTAAATAAACTGAAAGTCAGAAGCCGAGGCCAAAAGTTAAGGCCAAGGAGGACTGGGATTTCCAAGAGTGGAAATTAATATTTATAGAAAATCAAAAACAACTCAAACTGTAAATAAACTGAAAGTCAGAAGCCGGCGCTTCGTCAAGAGGGAGCAAAAAACATATCCAAAAAGGCAAAAAAACTGAAAGTCCCAAAGAACGTCGCAGATGAAACGAGAGCAGGTGTACCATAAAGCCACGAGGAAATGAATGTCTTTAAATTAAATATAATAAAAATAAAAAATCAAAAGTAAATTAAATGAAAGTCAGAATCCGAGGCAAAAAGTTGAGGCCGAGGAAGATTGGGACTTCCAAGAGTGGAAATTAATATTTATAGAAAATCAAAAATAACTGAAACATGTATGACTGAATGGAATTGAAGCCCATGCCGAACACAAAAACAAGTCAGAATACTAAATGAATAAATCAAATAAAAAAATAAAATAAGTGTTCAAAATAAATATTTAGAGAGCTCTTCACTGCAGCTCGCCTGAGCAAGGACTGATTTCCTAGCCTTACTTGATTCATTTAATAAGTTTTTGTAGAGTGACCGGACTGTCCAAGGCCTACTTGGATTCGATTAACGATAGGCTTAAGGTGTTTTTTATGGATTAATGTGATGGTCACACTTAAATTGATGATTTGAAACTTTACTACTGGGGGGCATTGCCATACCATATTTCAGGCTAAATATTTTAGAAAATGGCAATACCCGCTTACTATATATTTTTGTTAATTCGAATATTTCCGTTAATACACTCATTATTTAGCCTGATCACGCACAAGTAATTATTTATTAAATTTATATTTATGTTTTAAATTTGTCTTAGTCGTGTGACCTTCACTGTAAGTATTTATGGGGGTATGTGGAGGCGTGGCAGTTTGCCTGATTGCCTCCTCCGCTCGGATATTGATTTAAAAAAAAAAAGGCAAGGCGGCGGGTGGTTTGGGTTTTTTAATGCCTCGGAAAGCGTTTGGCGCTGCCCGAAATGGGCAATCAACCGAAATGGGACGCACACACACACACGTTGCACACTCAGCCACAAGCACACCAAACACACACACACACAAACGCGAGCGTCACTGGCAAGGAGTTTTAGCAATGAGAACTGAGAACTCGAAATCGAATTCGAATTCGAATAAGTTGGAAAGCTGGCAAAGACGACGCCAGTCAGATTTGGAGCAGTCACTCAAATTCCGCTGACAGACGCCGAGAATCCTGGCCAGGATCCGACGACTCGAGGACCACAGCAAAGCAGCTGCCAGGACACTTGCGGTTACATCCCCCCGGAGCACCAAAGAGCCACTCAGTCAGTCAGTCCGTCAGTCAGCTGGATCATCATTTGCTTGCTGCAAAAATAAAAAAATAAAAACCCCAGAGAAAGCGCACACAGAACGACCAGTGACAGTGGCTCTCCCAAAAAAAAAAAAAAAAGGGACACAGCAGCCTGTTCGATCAAGGACTTGACCAGAACTAGGACTGTCCAAGCTGTCAGCATTTTGTTCTGGTGCTGGAAAGCAATTACGAGGGAAAGGAATAAAAGGGTCAGCTTGTTAGTTAATGTTAATTACCTTTTGAGACGTACTATATTTGTAAACAATTCTAGAGCAGAGATATATTTTTTAAACAAATATTATTTAAGAAAATTACCTTATATATACACATTTAAAAGCATTATTAATTATTACAAATTAAAGCCCAAGCCCGAGTGCATTTTTAGCCAGCTGGAGCAACTCTCGACGCAGTTCGGTGAGCTGATTCCTTTTTAATTTTTCAATAAATACAAAAATGTTTTTACGCCTCGCGAAGCGTGCGGACACTTTGCCCTGGACACGGGTCAGGGGTCATGGGACTTGGCCAAACACGGGCAACAGGCAAACACACAGCGAAATAAAATTAAATGAAATAAAAATAAAATCAAGGAGGGCAAAGCAAAAAAGCGCAAATAAAAAGCGAGCGAGTTAAGCAAATTGCCCTGCACTCTGCGAAAGTGAGAAAGTGAGATTTAAAGCGCGAAGCAAATGGGTTCTGGGGATTTGCGGCACCTCGTCGATGGACGATGGACTCGAATAAACGATTAATTGATTGACTTATCGATAATTGATGTGCATGGGCATGTGCATGCATATGAACGATGCCGCTGTGGAGTGACCCGTGAAATAAATATGCAATATAATAAATATGTAAATGGAAAGCACACAGCGGCAGCAGGATGCAGCAAGGTATGCCATCTAGAAGCATTTAATAATTACGTAAACTAGCTCTAACCCCACGGAATTCCTCCTAATCCTCCGGATTATCTATCTTAATGGGTTAGCACTTCCTTGGGCCCCATCACCTTTATATGCTGTGATGGAGCTTTTAGCTCCCGAAAAGTAAACACTCGAATGGAAATCATAACCCGCAGTTCCACTTGCACTTCGAACACATGCAGATCATTGTCGCCGCAGTCGATTGCACTTGGGAATGCGTGGAGGAGCAGGCTGGGGCAGGCTGGAGGCGGATATGGACATGGGGGCGAATTGCATTCCGTTGCATTCCGCCCGCTGGCCAATGCAAATGTTGAAAATGGCAAAATTCTGAATGCCAAATGGCAGAGCGAATGCAAATGCAAATGCCGCCGCCAGTCCCGTTCAGTTTGCGAAACTAAAAAGTTGATTGTCATCTGCCATTTGCATAAAATGCAATGCGATGCAGTCGGTCAGTCGGTCAGTCAGTCGGTCATTCAGTCATTCAATCAGTTGGTCAGGCAGCGGAATGGATTGTTGATCTATTGACAATCGCCTCTGGTCTCTGGTCAATTTCCAACCAATGTCTATATCGAGTGCGTTCGCACATCGCATTACAAACACACTCCCCGCTTCCTCTCCCACAGTTTTTGGGGTTAGAGTTAGAGGCGTTATATTTCAATCTGTTGGACGCACAACACACACCACACACACACACACGCACAATCAGTGTCTGTAAATCAACGGCAGTGGATTTTGCGGTGAACGTGAGGGAAACGCAGCGCTAATACCCTTTACTCTTACAAAGGATTTGGTTAGAAAATCAATTTAAGAAAAGTTCCGAAAAGTATGCTACAAATTATGGCGTTTAACATAAGGTTTGGTAGGTTTTTCAAGAGATTTTAAATCTTCGAGCTGGGTCTATAGGAATCTCACCTTAATAATGGCTTCTTCAAGCAAGTAAATAAGTAAATAAAAATTTAAGGACAATTTAAAGAGCTTTAATATCGCTGATAGCTTTAATTATTACGAAACAACTTAGCCACCTCTGCAATAAGCCTGGACAATGGGTTATGCCAAAAAATACCGAATAAAGAAAATCAAATAGAATAGGAAGTGTGTGGGCATCGCCACCCTCCGCACTCCGCACTCCGCACTCGCGCTCTCTTGTTTTTCTCTCGGGGGCTGGCTGGCTGGCTGAGAAAATCTGCTGGGAAATTGTGGCTGTTGTTTTGGGGGAGGCAAAAAGTCAAATGGATTGAATATTGAGTTTATGATGTTGTCGCTGGCAATTTTCGTTGGCTTTAAGCGGTTTGGCATTGTGTTCTCTCTGTGTTGGTTGCGTATACGCAATATGGCCAGCGTATACGCAATATGTGTGCCAGTGACTGTGTGTGTGCTTTGTCGATTATATGCTTCACAGAGCTGCCAACGCATACGCACACGCACACGCACTCGCTTTTTGTTCTTGTTACGCACCAGTGTTGTGTGCGTGTGTGTGTGTGGTGTGTGCCATGGAGTCATGCAGTAAATTGAATTTTGCCCACAACAACGACGACATTAGCCATCTCAGCGAGGCTCAGAGGGAGCAGCTCGAAAAAAATGTTTATATATAAATACAAGGAGCGAGGGCCGGCCACGAAATTGGTCTGATTTTTTTTTCTGTCTCGGCTTTTGTTTTAATTCTTTTTTTTCGGGTCTGAAAGGGGTTTGGGGTTTAGGGTCTGGGTTCGGGCTTCCTTCCTTCCGATTCCCATCTCGGGCATAATTTTATATGCCAACGCGCCCGCCACGGCATTAGCATATGAATGATGTCTGGCCTTCGATGTGGAAGCCCTAAACTCCTCCCTTTTCGGTCTGATTTTGGGTCCCTTGCCCTCAGCATTCCGTAAGTTATAATTGTCTTGAATGTTTTTGGTTTCGGGATAAACATCAATACTATTTTTTTTGGTAAATAACAAAGGGTTCGTTGTGGGGCTTTAAATTAGTCGGTACAGAGTTTAAGGAAATATTTTAGGTAAATAAAAAGATTCCAGGAAAAGAAAACAAAATATATTGGTTTATTTATTTATTAAAGTATTTATTTTAATTTTGTGAATTATACTTAACTAAAAGGTAATAAGTAAGCGCAAATTTTCCATCATCTTTGTGTTTTTTTGAGGGCATATTTTATGGGTTTCTGTGTGTTTTTTCTTTCTTTTTTTTTGCATTTGTCACACAATCGAAGTGAACTTTTTTGGGGGCAAACTACTTTGGCGCTTTTCACTTTCCAACAGCTTCGGCTATTGATGGCTGCCACGCCCACACCTTCCGCCCCGCCCGTCGCTTAGGTAATTTGAGTCGAAACTTTATGCGAAAGTTGCAAATTTGCACCGCAATTTGTGCAAACTTTTTCCAGCTGAGCATTGCAATGACATCATCATCAGTAGCACCAGCCACGGCCGAGAGTGGAGTGCAAATCAATGGAGGGGAAAATGCGAGGAAAAATGGTGGAAAATCGAAGGGAAACGCGAGGGGGGAAGGACTGCCGCCTGCATCAACAAAAATCAATTTGCACTCGTCAAAAAGTGTTGCCAAGTGGCACATTTAGAAAACTAACTTGAATGACAATTATGCCGACTGATTTGCATTTTCCCCCGGCTTTCCCCCCAGACTCACACAACTTTCGGGCCAAGTTTTCCCACCGCATTTCACAGTCCATTGCCGTTTTTGTTATATTTTCATTGTTGCTGCTGCCGCTGCTCCTGATTTGATTTAAATCATTTTTTATTATTCCCAGACAGCCGCCTTTGGTTTATGAAAGGGTTTTCCATTTTCCACTTTCCACTTTCCACAAAATATATATATATATGTGAGTACGGCCAAGGCCCAAGGGCGATAACTTTTGACCGTAAACGAAACGAAATGAAATGAACTCGAGTGAAACTTAATGTTTGGTCAACTTGGGCCCCCTCCCTCGCCCTCGCTCTGGTCGGTTAAAAGGATCCGAAATCGAGTCCTTGGGTGTTTGTTTAGTCATTAATTGGTGCTTATCCCTGAAGTTATTTCCAGCAACTGTTAATTGAGTTGTAAACTGCAGATCAACGAGCCTACGTACTATAAGTTGGGGTTACTTTCGGTTTTTTAACAAATTTATTGGTTATTACTATCAGAGAGTACTGATTTATCGATCTAATAAATCAGGAGAGTGAAATAACCTTTTTTTGGGGCTGGTAATTAATGTGAGTAAATAAACTTAAAAGCTAAACACATTTTAAACAAATTTTAAAATTCCTAAAATAATTTATTTAATATTTTTAAGAGCTTTGATTTCTGATGCAATCTCAGGTAATATTTATGAAGGCTTTAAGCCCTGGCAAATCCCCTCATAGCAACCTGGAAACTCGCTGAAATCGAGGCAATTGATGGCAATCTGGGGGGCCCCCAGCACCGAGTGCCAGAAACTTTCTGCGGGCTCAAGCTCAAACTCAAAATCAGTTTGGATTCGCTGTCATTTGAGCGACAGCCCATATCCGTTGGCAATTCAAGATGCCAAACGAGCGCACAACATGCTCCAAATGGCAAATATATATATAATGTGTGGGGAGATGTGCTGTGTCATTGAATCCCATTTAAAGAGTTCATTTTCCATTCGTAACGCGTTCGGAATGCGCGAAAAGCGCTGGCAAAATGCGTTCTGTTTTGGTTTTTCATTTGGCTTTTACCACAACACACACACAGGCACAGGCACACTCGCACACCACACACTCACATTTGCATACGTTGTGCATGGCTCTGCCTGGGAATCCTGCGTCCTGAACCCGCATCCCTCATTCTCTCAGTGGCTCGTCCCGAATCCTTGTCAGCTGAATTACGCGCTTTAAAAACAATTTTGTCAATGTGTTGTTGTGTGTTTTAGGTCTCTCTCTCTTTTTTTAATATTTTATTGCGCATATCAAATTCGCATTCGAGCGGAAATCCCTAAACAGGGCCCCTTTAACCCCAGGGTGCCCCCCGTTATGACACTAGGAGAAAATGTGCCAGGAATAAGTCGGTATCTTATTTAACTTAAGTAGGAAATATTACAACATACGCAAAGTAAATGAAGGTTGATTTAATAATTAAATTTAATAATAACTTTAGGTGGAGTTAATAAATAAAATATAAATATGGCTGAATTAAGTAAGCATTTGATTTAATAAAAGCCAGAAAAATATAGAAAATACCCAAGTAAAGAAAGATTGATTTAATAATCATAATAAATAATCTTATTTAAATTAAATTGGGAAAATATTACAAAATACGCTAAGTAAAGAAAGATTGATTTAATAATTAAATTTAATAATAACTTTAGGTGGAGTTAATAAATAAAATAGAAATATGCCTGAATTAAGTCAGAATTTGATTTAATTCATACCAGAAAAATATAGAAAATACCCAAGTAAAGAAAGATTGATTTAATAATCATAATAAATAATAAAGCATATTTCTACCGTTTCTAGATTAGAGACTTCAAGGATTTTCCTTACATAAAATACTTTTTTGACTCTTTTCTCTGAGTGCATTAGACAGACAGACAGTTGCACGTGCTTCTGTCACTCGCTTGTTGGCTGCGCGATGTTGTCTGGTCTGGTCTGGTCTGGGCCATGTTTATGAATACATTTGGCTGGGAATCAGGGAGGAGACGTGGCACTGGCACTGGCACTGGGTCTGAGTGCTCTCTCTCACTCTCTGGGGTGCAAGGCCGCCGAATCGATGGCTGGAATGGGTCAGGCTGAATGGATGGAGGAAGCTTGGGTTACCTTGAGAGGTTTGCGCCCTTTGTGGCCTCCGGCGTTTTGGCTGAAATCAGCACGCAAAGTTATATTTTATTGATTCTAAAGTGACTGTGATAGATGTACATATGTCTGAAGACAGCAACTTATATTTATATATTTAAGCAAGCAGCTGAGCTCGAAATAATAGCATGTACTGTTCGAGTTTTTGTATTTAATTCGGTTTAAGCTCCATCATCCTAACATTTAAGCCATAAATTTCATAAATATTTAATATTTCAATTATTATTATATTATTATATTATTATTTTGACCACGACTGTATTATCCAGCGTACATATACTACCATGTGTGCGATATCTTTGCGGTTCGCTGGGCAAAATACCATCATGCTGATGTTAAAGTGCGCACGCTCCTGAAACGGAAAGGGGGGCGCCAACGATGTGGGAAAAGGGGTTCGGCCGCGACCAAGTGGAGCAATCAGTTCTTGGCCTTCTCCCCAGCGCCCCTTCGTTTTTAAATGTACGTGGGGAAAGACCCCTGCTATATGCCGTCCATTTTTCGTTCAAATTCAACGCCTCTATTTGTTGGCACTGGCACATCCTGCATCCTGGCTCCTGCCTCCTACCACCTCTCCCCTCATATCCTGCCTCGCCAGCTATCCTCTGTCAGAATATCGTCAGCCTTTTAATTTCGGGGCCCGAGCAAGATATCATTGTCGATTTCACACAGTAAAAGCTGGAAGCCAGGGTTTGGCCTGGCAAGTGGTTCCTATTTGTCAGATTTCTATAGTAAGCATTTATTTATACAAAATCAGTGAAGATTGATGGCAAATATTTTATATTTAACTATTTAATAATTTATTACAAAGCATTAACTTTAAAATATAACTTTAATTGGCCATTTTAGGCTGCAGACCACAGTGCACTCCCCAAAATATGGGCAATGGGTAAGAGGAAAGAGTAAAGGGTGATGGGTGCACCCCATGCATTTTCCAGGAAAAGCCGAAGAGCGGCAGTAACGTAAGCCCTTCGCAGCCATATGTTGGTGGCACAGAAGGAAATTGGGTTGAGAAGGGAGAAGCGGTAACAGAGTGGAATGGAGCATCCTGGCAGGACTGGCGCTTTTCGGCGATTGACAGTTTAATAGTTTTCCCAGTCAATATTATGCTATTTCATGATGCACCCAACGCGGAAATGCACCCTTTTCCCAGCCAGAATTTTCTTGCGCACCTGACACTGGCGCTGGTTCCGGCTCCCAAAACCAACCGACAAACTGGAAAAGGCTCATTTGGCCTCTTTGAATTTTGATTGCATATGCAATTTTGGCAAGCTTTTTCCTGCCCAAAGTCCTGGCCAAAAGTGCCAAGGTGTGCGTGTGTGTGCTGCCCGTAAAATATGCAGATTTTATGCCGGAAATATAATTTTTGCTGCATTAGCGACTGCCGCGGCTGCTGGTCGGTAACGCTAGCAACGCTGGCAACGCTGCGTATGCGCGATATTCGATTATACTCCCAAAAACGCAGAAAATAACCGAAGAATAAAAATAAAACAAAGATGGAAAAACGCAAAACCTAAACCGTAAAGCCCACATAGTTGAAATTTCTTTTTTCCGCCATCGAATTTTATCCCGGGGATTAAAGGCAACAACTTAATGCAGGCGGAATTTCCATTGTGAAACGGTGTTGAATTAGCGAATAGTTATTGCGGATTTTGTGGGCTTAGGTTGTGATTATAGAATTGGTTACACACAAAAAAAAAAAACATCAATGATAAAGGAATTATCTTCTTTTACCAGTGGTTTGGGTTTTTAGTGACAATATACTTTCAATTTAATTTTTTTAAAAGCTTTTATATCATTATTAGAATTAGGAGAGTCATATTTGTAAGGATATAATTATATATAATATTTATACATAATAATAAAAAACAAATATTTTGAATATTCTCAGATTTTGAACAGAAAGTGAGGAGTTATGTTCATTTCTTGTCTGTTTCTCTTATGCCTCACAGACTCTGCCCCTGTTTTATGTTTCCCCTTTCCCTTTAAATGGCAAGCAGCAGCCAGTAATTGAAGTTATCGATGGACTTCCCTTTTCTTGTTCTTTTTTTGGCCAGAGAAAATTGGCCCCTCACTTTGGCGCTAAGCTCTTCTCCAAACACACAGTAAATTTGACAATTTGTTGGGTGGCATTTCCCTCTCCGCTCCGGAAAAACATCTGGTGGTGGAGTGGTGAGCAAATGCATGAATCAGTGCAAAACAGGACGCAAAACCGTCCAGGCGTGTGCCACTTGCCACAGGACACAGTGTATACACTGGAGAAAATTAAAAATAAATTCAAGAAAGTAAGACAAACAAATCTAGTTGAGGAAAAATGTCCAAGTTGAGGATTGAAACAATTTATACATTGAATCTTTGCTGCCAGCTCTTAGAGAATATTATCAGGAAAGGGATAACTTTTATGAAATATTTTTTAAATATTGCCTTACTAATTAAGTTTAAATATTTTGGTAAATATTTGAAATAGAAGAAATAGCTGCAAAGATCCCTCACAGTGTCCCCGTTCTTGGCTCCTGTGCGCTGCTCCGTGCTTAACATAAATTGAAACAGTGGCCAGGCCAATGTTAACCGCTTTTCCTCGCCAGCTTTTCCCCCTCCCCGCCCCCTCCAAAGGAGGCCCATCGATAACTGGATTTGCAGCATACAAATCGGTGTGCTGAGACCATTTTCCACTCCGCATTTCCGATCTCTCGACGGCTCTGGCTCTGGCTCCGTTTCCATCTAACTTATGACACTGGCGCGTGTGTTTTTCGGCAACTTCATTATCGATTGCTGATCCCCGGGATTAGATGGACGCAGGACGAAGGACCCAGGAAGACAATGGTCTGCTTCTCCGCCTCTGCCCATCTCTCTGAAACATTCACATCCGTTGCGGCGCACAAATTTGTCCACAAATTAACACAAAGCGTTCGCTGAGCAGCCCCAATCCCCCTCCGCTATGGGCATCCCCTAGTCTCCATTGGAGCACCTAAATTGTAGCAGTTAGCATTCGCTATCCCCCCCCACCCCCTCCCAGCGGACCTCCCCCCTTCCGCTGCGGGAAAAACCGAGGAGAGGAGAGAGAGTGACCAGTTTTGGTAGGCACTCGCACATTTGCTGGTAACATTTATCGCCGGATTTCCACTGTCATGCCGAAATGTTCAACAGAACACACAGAGACACAGGCACACGTGCTGCGGGGCACTGAGAGAAAAGGGGGGATCCCTACGGGAATATTATAAATATGTATTTATAATTTATTTAAAGAGAAAAGAGTTTAAGGGGAAATATAGCCGCATTGACTCATCTTTGTCTTCATGGCATAGACTCTTAATTGCATTTATTATTAAATGTATTTATTATTAAATATATCCAGGTTTTAGGCCATTTTTTCGTACAGTGCAGCAGAGGCCGGGCTTTTGCGGGAGCAGCGCTTGTTTTGCGGCTCGTCGTTTTGTCTCGTATGTTGAATAGAAATAAATTTGCGACTTAAGTCCTGGCGCGCATTAATTCGGCCTAATGTCGTGTAGTCGCATCCTTCCTCTCCCCCTCCCCCTCCCCCTCCCCCACTGCCCAGGACACCCACTGCTGCTGCCCCTCTGCCCAGGCTTACACTGTTTTCGGACTAACATTTTATTTATGACCAAACACACACACACATGACGGCGACGAGGACGACGAGGTCCTTTGTCGTTTCGACCGCAGTCAGTGGCATAAGCTAAATGGTGAGGCAGGGTCTGCGGCTGAGGCGGAGGCCGGGGCCGAGTCCTGCCAACAAATCTCTCGCACCAATACCAATGCATTGTCCAGGACCGGTCAACAAAAGCCGATTTATGGATTGCCCAACGCTCGCCCCCAGTGCGTGTATGTGTGTGTCCTTTTTGCTTTTGCTTTTTTTTCTGCCTTTTTGGGCTGCGTGACGTGCGTGCGTGCGTTGGGGCTATTAAATTATTTGTAAACAATTTTTGATATCTGATTTTATGCACACACACTCACCCACGGTCGCTGGACGCACGCTGGCCTGGCTGTCATAAGTTTGAAGCGCTTGCCACGAAAAAATAAGCCCATTTATGGTAATTCCTGAGAAAATATTGATACACAAATACTCCAAGGATATTTAGGAGAAAATTATATACTAAAGTTATATCGGAATGTTATCAATGGGAAATATAAGGATTTAAAAAGTAATATATTTTATTATATATTTTTAGGCGCATCTCTGAGGGCTTTTTATAATTTTTTTTAATGCAGAGAAAGAGCTTGGGAACATTCAATGAATTACATTATTTCTGTTATTGTTTATATTTCATGGGCTTAGCTTTGGGATACCTTTCTGTGATTTTGTGATTCTGGGGAAATCACTTTTCGGTCCCAAACGGTCCAAGTCGGATGAATAGGCAATTATAAATGTTTCTATTAGCGGAATGAAACGCGGATGGGGATGATGAGCAGTGGAATAAATTTATATATTTAATAAATATAACAAAATAAATCATGTTAGGTTATAATAAAAATACTAACAAAAAGAACAATAAATCCAAGCAAAGTTGAACTAAGAAAGATTTAAAATTCCAATTAAGACTCGCACTTAAGGTCTTGGAATAGATTTATATATTTAATAAATATAATAATATAAATCATTTTAGGTTATAATAAAAATACTAACAGAAAGGAAACCAAATCCAAACAAGGTTAGACTGGAATATATAAATTATTTTAACTTAAAACCGAACTAAGATAGATTTAAAATTCCAATTAAGACTGGCACTTAAGATCTTAATTCGATAGTTGATGGGCTGCCAACACGGCCTTGTTAAATTCGCTAATTCTGGGCCGTGGCAAAACCCCCTTCGATATTCATTGATAAAGTTTACAAGTTGGCAAATTTTCAGCTACATTTGCCGGATTTTCGTTGTTGGCTTAACTTTCAATTCATTAGGCCGATGTGACAACTTTGGCAATGGCCGAGACCGAAAACAAAGGCTAAATACAATCAGCTGTAAACAAAAGCCGGGCGCAGACAGGCTTCCCTTCGAGGGTGGGATTTGAACGGGGTTTTAGGGGGCTTTGGGGGTGTTTTTTCCCAGCTGCGGGGCAAGACAAATTGGTTGCAAGCTGCAAGTTGCAAGTTGCAAGTTGCAAGCGGCGGCGGTGGTCTGTTTCTTTGAAGTTTGCGGCAAAGTTTTTTGGGGAAACACTCCACCGCGCCGCGTGGCTCTTTGTTTAAAGTTCTGTGCAAATGTGCAAATAGAATTGGACAAGCGAACGCCACTTGGCCACCGACAAAAGTTTTCCCCCAGCACTTTCATTGCTTTTCCCGCTGAGAACACTTTTTTTCTAGTTAGTTTTCTTGGCTTTTTTTTTTGGCATTGCGCGAATTAGCCAAATAATAAATAAGTGCACGACGGAGACGACGGAAAAGTGGCAAAGAAATTTCGAACAACAATGAAATTACCCGAGCCGAAATCGAGAGAGAGACTTTTGCCTAATGTTTTGCAACTTTTTCGCCCATTTTTCCCTTCCATTTTTCCCTTCAGTTTCCCCTTCAGTTTCCCTCTCGCATTTTCGCATTTTCTAACCGCAATTTTTGTAGCCACACATCAAGGACAAACTTTGTATGCCCCTGTGTGTGTGTGTGTGTGCTCTGTGTGTGTTTGCCAGTTGATGATTCTCAAATTTCATTTTTGTTTCTCACACACTCGTAGCTTTTTTTATATATTTTTTTTTGGTACCACTTTTATCCCTTTTTGTTTGTCGCCCCGAGAAAGTTTTGACCCCACCTTTGGGCCCTCTCAGAGATGTAGCCATCATGTCGAGCTGACCAAATTGTCGGAGTCTCTAATTATTTTGGCTGACACTGCGTTGGCCGAGCGAGGGAAGTCCATGATAAGAAAGTTGCCAGTTGCCAGGGGCCAGGATGTGCGATGTGCGATGTGCAGTTCGCTTTTATTGCCCCCAAAGATAGCCGCAAGTTGCCGTTCGCCATTTAGCAACTTTTGAATATTGCTCATACATCCTGTGGTGCCAGTTGCTAGTTGCCAGTTGCCAGTTGCCACTTGCTATTAGGGCTGCATTTAAATGCAACTTTTGCCAAAGAAAACTCACAGGCCAACAAACGCATGGGGCAAACGAACGTCTCGAGGATATTCTAGCAATGGAAAAAAGGCCAAAACGGCACTCGGCTCTTCTTAATGAATGTTTCATGAACTTCGAGGACAGAGAGAAAAATTTATTAAATTTGTAATGAACGGGGAGATAGGTTAGGTCAGGAAATAATATAAATATACATTTTAGGTTAACTAAAACTGAAATAAAAATTTGATAAATGTTTTTTTAAATATCAAAATAAAGTAATGGAAATGTAATTTCCTTTAAAATATAATCGTAAATTAATGGTGAGTTAATTAATAATATAAATAATAATTTTATCTTAACAAAAACTGAATTAAAAATGTAATACATTTTCTTTTAAATATTAAAATAAAGTAAATAAAATATAATCGTAAGTTAATGGTGAGTTAATTACAAGTTAAACTCAATTTAATTGAATGTTAATGGATACTAACTTTTTAATTCAAAATTAGTCGTAAAATAATCCCAAGTTAAAGGTAAATTAATGGCAAATTAAAAGTAAGTTAAAAGTAAGTTGATTGCATGGTAAACGTAAGTTCATCTCAATGTAATCCTAAAAAAATTTTTCACTAATTCGTCACTTAATCGTTAATTACTTCTTCATTAACACTGAGTTAAATGTAGCCTTTAGCTGTATTTTCTCCCGGTGTAACGTAGCCCCTTGGCCCAAGTGCAGCGCTAACTTCATTTGCGCGCGCGGCAACGCGTCGTATGCGTAATGCCCGCGTCAAGAACTCGGTGGGACTCTCGGCAAGGACTCTCCGACTCTCCAACTCTCCGGCTCGCCGTCTCGCGTCTAAACAAACAGCAGGCAAAAATGCACTGAGGAGGGCGGGAATTCGCCGGGTTATGAATGCGACTTTGACTGCGATGCGTTTAGTTGAGCGGAAGTCGAGTGCTTCGGCAATTTGTAGCCAACTACTGATGTGTGCAGCTGCATCCCTTTGTTTGCCAGGATCCGAAGGGATGTGTGCGGTAAATGAATGAATTAGGAAGCCAAATCCCGGATAAGCTTAAGTGTGTGGCGTGCTCCGTGCTCCAGCCCGAAGGGTTCGTCCCGAGCTGTGCTGTGTGCTCCATGGAGTTCCAATGCCGCAGCTTATGCATTTCGAGCAAAACTTGCTTCTAGTGTTTGGGAAATCATTTGAAAAGGGACTCAGCTCTCGAGGACAGAGCAGAGAGAGTCCTCGAAACGGAAGAGCCAAGCGCTGGCATTGCAAGTGTTTGACAATTTTAAATATAAATACATATTTGCCAAGCTCCCAGTTGATTTATTCACATAAGCTTGAGCTCCCAGAGTTTTGTAGGAAGATTTAACCAATTTAAACCTTAAGTTTACTAATTTATTTAAATGTAATTAAGTTAGTTTCTCTAACTCAGCTTGTGCATTTTTCCTGTAATTAACATTTTGTGGCAATAGGAAAAATATGCGAGTCTTGTGAATTTTGTGAGTCTTTGAAATGCCGCTCACATTCATTTCCTTAATTCATTTTTACATTATGAATTCGGAATGCCAGGAGCATCTTCAATCATTTCATTATTCCGTTTGCACATTCTGTAAATATTCATTGCATCCCGGGATGCCATTTCCTCCTGGTTTTCCCTCCCCCCACCCCAAAGGAGGAGTACTCAATGCTTTCCCTCACTTTACACTCCTTACTTGTGTTTTTCTTTTGTTTTGGCTTTGTTTCCCCTTTGTGGGGTTACTTTGGCCGTGTTTTGCTTTTGTTTTCGGCTTCATTACATTGAAGTTTTGTTTTGCCATCGCCATTCCCATTCCCATTTCCTTCAGTTGGTTTTTATTGTCTGATTTTTTTCGCCGTAGTTTTCCTTTGTTTTTTTTGCTTGTTTGTGGAAATTAAGCTTTGAAAAATGACTAGCTTGCTGGCTGGCTAGCTGGCACACACACGCGCAGACAATGCAGCTGCATTGCACACACATAAGTATTTGGAAAATTACTTTCATTTGTGTGTGCTTCGTTTGGCTTGTTATTGTCGAAGGACGAGGGCAGGAGGCAGGAGTCGTTGCTTGGCAACTGCCAACTACACAGAGATCTCAAAAATAACCATTAATGCATTTATTTTTCTATAAACTTAATTGTTTTTGTATGAGTTTTAGTATCAAATCATATCAAATATCATTTTCTCATCAATCTGTTGGGGAAAATGTCGTAGAAAGAACACAGTTGCCACAGTTTGTTAAATAATATTACAAAATCATTCGCTCTGTGTAGTCACTGGCTTAGGTCCTGCCGATTTTCCCCCGTTTACTGCCCTGTTTTTGTGGCTTTTTGGAGAAAGCATTTTCATTTATATTTAGTTCTCTCTCTCTCTCGGCGACTCCTTCGCCTGCTCCTGCTCCTGCTCGTGCTCCTTGTCCTGCTCCTTGTTGCATTTGTAAATTACAAAAATGAAATTAAGTTCACACTTTGTCATGTGGGGACATTTACGGTTTTTAATTGTTTGTGCGCTGTGCGTTGAGCACTTGAGTTTGGACTCCGAGTTCAAGTAGAGGAGAGCCCGGCCACTTTTCGGGGCTGAAATGAGTAATGAAAGCCCTTGGAGTGGCCTCTGTGTACATTAATAATTTCGTTAAATATTTGCCAGGGTGTGTGCCTGTGTGTGTGCCTTTCTAATTAGAAATTATCCTTGGCGTTAAATGAGGAACCCATCAAAGGGCTGTAACTTTAACCAGGAACTTTATTACATTTTTCTGTGAATTTGTATTAATTTATATATAATATTTAGCGATTATATTTTTTAAAATTTAATAAATGGCTCATATCTCTTTTTTTACACATTTCCTTACCTCTCAGCCCACAAACTCAACCCTTTTCTCCATTTAACGTTTGGGGATAACTTATTTAGGGAAATCCCCGAGTCTAAGCACTGGCATGTTTTAAGAACAATTCCCGAGAGCTGCCGACGACGGATTTAAATAAGTTATTTAGTCGGGAGTCTTGCGAGAAGCCGCTTCCCCCAAATCGTGTGTAATTCTCGCAAGTCTGTTTGAGACTTTTCCCTGCCTTCTTTTCCCCTGTGGCTTTCGGATGTGTGTGTGTTTGTATATACTTTGCCTTTGCGGGCTCATCAAGTTGTAATCGCATTTGCGAAAGGAAACCAATTTTGCAACAGATTTACATTTACATTCGCCAGCGATTTTCGGTGCTCGGTGCTCGCTCCTCGCTTATCTGACGCCTCTGACATAATATATGGCGCAGTTTTTCGCACACAGCGAGAAATGAGGTCCTGGGCAATCCTTTTCCTCTTCCAGCAACCAAGCCCAGCCCGCCCAGCTGGCAGCAATTACATAGCACCCGGCCTGATGACTTGGCTTTGCTTTCAATTTGGTTGCACTTGCCAAAAAACTCACAGCAACAAAAAAAAGAAAGAAAAAAAGGAAAACCGCCTGGAAAAAAGCCGAAAAATAAATGCAAGAAGGAAAAAAGCAGACTGAACAACCGACAGATGGAAAATGAGAAACCAAACCGAAACTAAAGCAAACCAGAAATGTGCTTTTGGCCCCAACTCTGGCTGCGGTCAAAGATTAGTTGGAGATTACACAACACAACACAACACAACACAACACAACAAGGAAGCAGGAACCCAAGCCCAAACCCAAGCACAGGCCATCAAAATCAGGGCGTAATAAAATGGAAAATAATTAGTGTGAGGCCCTGACAGTTTCCTTAATGTCAAATGGAACGGAAATTGATAAGGACACATCAATTTGTGGCCATGTTGCGACTGCCTGGCTGGCTTTCTTCCCCTCCTTGCCAAGTCCGAGGGGCACTCTTTGCGGCCGCCACAGCGAAATTTAATTGCAGACCGAAATGAATTATGAATTGATGAAATTTGGCCATCGTTTTCTGGCCAGTAATTGGAAGCCCCCAAGAGAGCCCGAGAACCCGAGAGAACGAAGCCCGAGGCCCACACCCACATCGATTGCCATTAAGTGCCCCCGACATGCTCCAACAACAGCTGTTGCTACAAGGCTCAACATGGCTTTGCCTCGTCCCCTCTCCCTCGGCAGGACTTGTGCAAATATTTGAATTTATAGTAGAGGGGCCGGGGGAAATGTACGACCAAAATCGGAGCAATCGTTGCCACTTCAGCCTGTTGCTTGCCACACCCAGAAAATCCCGAATCGAGAATCCAGCATCCAGCATCCAGAAATTTAGAATCCCGACTAAGGGGAGGGGTCTGCCTTTGTGGCTGTCTAACAATGGCTGGGAAAAAATGATTAATTTATTGAAATGTACGCTTATTGCCTTATTTATGCCCTTTTATTTGGACAAGCGGTGCCGATAATTTGTCAAAAAGTCGTAAATTATAATATTACAAGCCGACAAAATAAAAAGCCCAAGAATCAGACACAACAACGCACAAAAGTTGGTTGAGCCAAAGTGTATACATACATATGGGATGAGTTTTTGGCAATTTAACTTCAATTCTTTGGAGCTGCAAATACTCTTCGCTTGAAGGGGTATGTGGAGTCCTTAAAAGAAGCTAAAAAAATAATATACAAGTATAATATTTATTTGTAGTTTAAATAAAACAAAATTTGAAAAAGTGTCCAAAAGTATGCAATTAAATCACTGAGGTGCCGCATTTTGTGTACATTTCTTCGTTTTTCATTTTATATTAAACTTTAAGACACTTTTTTAATGTAAATTTCATTTCTAAAGCAATTTCGAGATTCGTATTAATTAAATAATTTTTTGTAATATCTAAAATATTAATGCAACATCCTCTTTTATTCCTCAAAAATTCACCTGCTAAGCGGATGTGTCTCAATTTTTTTAGGGTGCTCAAGGAAACCGCAAGATAAGTGTGTGTGCCGGGAAAAGGGACAGGGACATGGACCGGGAAATGAAAATGGCAATAGGAGGCGAGCATTCAATTTGGCTGCGGTTTCGAAGGGATTGGGGCGCCTTGCGGTTCGGTTCGGCCGCACCACTTTGTGGGTCCAGAAATCCTTGGCGGCTTCCGCCATACATTTTCCAGCTCATTTTCCACCCCGCAGAAAAGGCTCTTGTGTATGACAAAGATAAACACATTTCAGCATTTCGACAGCGAGGCAAACGATAACGCCTTCAATTATTAATTATTATCGCCGCAAAGCCAAATGTAAAAGCTTCAATTAAAACTTACGCACACACCGCGGAGCGCAAGGATACCTGCATACCAGATATATGCATCTTTATATGTAAATTATATATGTATAACCTGCATTTCCCGACTCCCTGTTTCAGATTTCATTTAATTTTTTTTCAGCCGTCGCCGCCGTCGCCGCCGCTGTTGTTGTTAATGATTTATACAAGGATTAATTTATACTCACTAATGGATTTCACTTGGCAATGTCCTGCCAGGCAGCCAGCCAGCCAGCCAGCCAGCATTCAATATTATCAATTACTCCGCTTCTCAGCCGATCGAGTAAAGGAGGGGCAAGAGCGAATTGAAGAAAAGGGAAATTAAGCAAAATTAATTATGGCCCAGTAAGCAAGCGGCAAGTAAGCAACATTGCCACACCGCATGCAAATTGCTTGGCATTTATTTTATGGCGTTTCTTTTACATTTCGCTGGCTATTTTATTGATTTTCCCGGCCCTCAACCTGCTCCTGCTCCATGTTCCATGTGCCAGGTGGAAGTGAAGTAAGGAATTAAATAAAGTAAAATAAAGTGAAATGAAAATAAAGATAAAAACAACTCGAGTGCGCATCATTTCTCACGCGGACGCCAAGGATCAAACGATGCTCGCATAAAAATCAACTAATTTGCACACTTTACCAAATGCAAAAAGGACGACGACTGCACACAGAATAGCTGGAAAAAAAATGGAACCCAGGAGGAAGAAAAACTAAGGAAGGGCGATGCGGAAACGGCTGTCAATAAAATAAATGAGCGCCATTAGCAGCGGAAAATGATGAACACTTGAAAGTGTTTCGCCGGCGAGCATCGAACAGACACAGACACCGCCAGGACCCGCCCCCCAAAAAGAAGGAATATACACAAGGATATAGAATAAATATATATAGCAGCCAGCAGGAGGCGGACATTGGCTGCGAAATGGTCCGGAATGCCAGGACTACGACTAGGACTAGTACCAGAGCCCTGACAGCCAACTGATTTTGTTTGCGTATGGAAATTGCCTGATATCTGATATTCAGATGGCCGATAACAGGGCGATATTTATATATATATTTAGCTTTTGTATCTAGTTAGGGAAATGGGAATTATATATTTGATTTTTCATTTATTTTTGACATCTAGTAAAGAGAAATATAAGATTAAAATAAACTTCAACTATTAACTAAAGCTAAAATAAAAATAAAAGATAAAAGGAGAAAAGATTAAATCACTCCCGATTGGCCATTTTCCACTGTGCGCTTTTTTGTTCTTGACTCTGCCAGTTGACTGGAGATCTCGCAAGATAGTCAGCCAGACGTCCTCCGTTGGGTGGGTTTTCCACACCCCGCAGTGGGGGGTAGTTTTCCCCCAGAAGGAGAAGAAGAGGAGAAAGATGGGCCACAAAAGCCGAAGGCAAACAAGTCGCATACATTTGTGCAAATAAAATTTGCTTGAATAATTTTATGATTGGTAGACAAACTGTTAAGGCAGCGGAGGCAAGGGCGAGGAAAACTCAGTGGAAAAGGGAAAAGCTGAGCTGACAAAGGAGCGCGGAGAGAGAGAGACAGGGAAAATGTAGCAATGTCAGGATATGCAATTTATTATCACATCAAAGGGTTAATTGCCATTGCGATGTGCATTCCCGCGCTTTCAAGTGAATTTTTCTTGCGGTGCATTTACCACGTGCCGCCAGTAAGCCGCTGTCTGTCTGTGTGTGTGTGTGTGTGTGGCAAGTGTTTAAATAAACGACAACACTTGAAATAAATTGCAGCAAATCAAGTTAAATAAATTGCGCGAATGTAACGAAGGATGAATGGGCGAAGGCCCAAGGACAGCCAGCCGTTGACGGCGGCGTTTGGGATGTGTGTGTAGGTGAGAGGAGCCTCGTTATCACCCATACACACACACACATATAGGGGAATTTTCTCTTTCCTTTTGAAGCCTCGTTTTTCCACAGATTTATTCTCATTTATATACATTTTTTTAGCTGAATGAATGAGTCATACGCAGACTTTTAATTAGATTACTTGCTATATCCCTTCTGTAATTATCTTTTACTTAAATAATAAATAACATTTAATAGTTAAAAAATAGCAAAGCCGAGTGTAAGCTAAATGAAATGATTAATGATTAATTCAAGTTACTGATAGAGATTGCATTTAAAAAATGGGATTTGCGAGTCCCGCCAGATTAGTTTATTTAAGCGTGTTGGGATCAATTAACAGTACAATTAACATTGCTTTTTTCGCATATTAAACGCTTTCGTTGACCAATTAGGCTTGCGGCTTATTTCAAGTAGAAGCTTGACACATTTCTAGCCATATTCGCAGCGTTTTCTCTTTTTTTTGAGCTCCCCCATTTATTTATTCCTTGTTTGTTTGTTTATTTATTTATTTGTATTTATTTGTATTTACTCGCTGGAACCGAGGCGCACATATGTACGTTTGGCTTATTTATTCAGCGGCGACACTGGAGAATTGCTCTCCTTTTCTTACCCTGATTTTTTTTTTTTTTTTACATGAGGCAGAGAGAAAAATAAAAATATTTGCTTAACAAAATTAGATATATTTTAAGCAGATTTTTAAAAAATATAATATAATAAAAGAGCTGGATTTTAAATATTATATTCAACAAAGGTAATAAGAATTATTGGATTAAATATTATTATTGAATTTAGTGCTGCATAATTATAATTATTATATTAACTATATAATTAATTATAATCTACGTGACTAGCGCCTTAATATATAAGCTCGTAGCTTGTAGCGTTGCGAAAAGTTAAACAAATTTAAATTTAAATACAATATTGGTTAAATATTTATCTTTTATTTCTTTTTAAACCATCCATGAGTTTATAAACGAATTCTTAGGGAATGAATAGTGGAATTATATATAGAAAATTATTATAGGAAATCATTAATCAGCTTGTGAGTTTATGGACAACTCGTGAACAAATAGAATGTTATCGATAAAATTATGTAGCAATTATTGCTGAATTTAACGAAACACCTTTATCGTTTATTAAATTCTTTGGCAGATCTTCAGTGATACATCCGATTAAGTATAAATACTTTAAAAATTCCTTGGTAATCTTTACATGTAACGATAACTTCATCAATGACTTTATCGATAAATCTCCCCTAAAAATTGCGCTCCGTGTGGCTCCGATTTTTGTGTCATCGCTCCCTTTTTGGAGGCAAAAAGTATACTTTGATTAAGTGCGTGCTCCGACATTCCGGCTGGGAGATTGACTCATTTGCCCATTTTGATGGAATGTCGCCAACTAAAATGCTTTCCACTTTCCCGCCCACTCGAGGGTTGAATTTTCCCCCAGCCTCGCCCTCCGCCAACACATTTTCAGCCATCGCCCCACCAAGTTTATCGCGTTGTTTGCCTTTTGCGTTGTTTGCCTTTGCCGCTTTGTCAACACAAAAAACGAAAAGAAAAGAAAATAGGCAACAAAGAAAGGCGGGAAAGCCTGGACGGAGCGAGGGGAAGGGGGAGGGGGAGGGGGTGGAGGAAAATGCGGGGGCAAAAGTAAACGAAAAGGGTTGTAAAAACGTAATGGCGAGTTAAATAAAACAGCGAACGTGCTGAGGGCAAGACAGGAAGTGCGGGGCAACAAAAATATGCCAACACTCTCCTCCCGCTCCCCCTGCTCCTCCTCGCAGAACAACGCTTAAAAAAGGCCAGAAAAAAGAGAAATATGTACGAAAATATATATTCAAAAGTGTCATAAATGTAATACAACTTTTCCTTTATGACAACTGCATATGGGGTGTGTGTGTGGCTGGGTGTGTGCCTGGCTGTTGGTGTTTGTGTTAGCGCGTTGTTCGAGTGCCACTCTCCCAGAAACTTCGCCGGCCAATAAAAATAAAAATATAGAGTATAAAGTGGAGTATGGGAAGAGTTCAAATGAAATAAAATAAACCGGAATAAAGGCAGAGCGCCAAAAGGAGATGCAGGCCCAAAAACTTTATCCTGCCTTTCTGTGCTTTTTGCCCTTCTCTTTTTTTACGAGCATAATGCGTTTTCGTTTTCCATTCCATCGGAGGCAATTTTCGTGGCCTGGCCTTTTAGGTTCAGGTAGTTTTCCCAGGCTCGCAAGCCGGACCCATGCTTGGAAATATAAAATAAATTAGTGAATCGAAGAGAGATAGAACCGTAAAAGCTAAATAAGAACCATCTATGAGGTGAACGAAAGTGCAATCAGCCGGAGAATGGACATAATTTATTTTATGTGGGGAACCATTTTCAGGTTATATCAAATGCAGGTTTTAAAATGCTGAAAACCATTTTCAAAAAGTTTATAGAGGGAGTTCTACTACCAAAAAAATACAACTAGTTTGAGAAAACCACATTTAAAGCAATTATTCTTTACAAAAATGTATGCAGGCCTCAACATTTTCTTTAAAAATATAATAATAATAATTCTAAGAAGTATGAGCTCCTTTAAAACCAGTTTTTAACACTCCTGAACTCGTTCAGTCAAGGACCAAGGCATTAAATAATGCAGAGCTCAAATAATAAGAAGAGCCAGAGTCGAGGGTAAGTTACCGTATAATTTCAAGCCAATTAAGTGCACTTACCAATTAAATGAAGATTATTGGGCAAATCCGCTTTACAGCAATGGAGTGCACTGTGCTGTTGAGCGCTTATCGCCTGTGTGTGTGTTTGTGTCCGAGTGAAAGGCTGAAAGCTTTCCAGCTGCGAAAAATTCCCACTTGCAGCAGGAACTTCAAAATAAAATTTAAGATTGAAAAATAAAGGAAAAGTCGGCGAATGGCATGCAGATTTCCTTTAAAATGACTGCCTACAGTCAAAAATAATATTAAAAAAATATTTTAAAAAAGGAAGAGAAAGCGGAAACAGGAAAACGAAGCTACTACAACTTCCTCTATCACACACTCTCATACCTGCGAGAAAAGAATTGAAAACTGCAGTGAAAATAAATTAAAAACAAGGAAAACAGCCGAAGAAACGAAAGGAAAATGGAGCAGAGGAAGCCGCGAACAGAACTCAGACAGACAGAAAAAAAAGAAGTATCAGACTTAAGTGCAGAGGGAGAAAAGAAGATATCCTTTATCTTTATTTTATAGAAATAAAGTCAGGGTTTTCCAGACATTATTAAGCAAAACAGAATGCTTTTCACAGTGCAGAAAACGCCGAAGAACCGAACCGTATGCGAGGCATTTGCGCCGAAAGTTATGCCAGAGGCAGTGGGACCCCAGGATCCCAGCCTGGTCGTCCCACCTTAACCCACTGAAGCCTTGGAAGATTGCTTAAAGTTTTATTGGTTGTTGTTTGCAAAGCAAAAACTTTACTCTAGCGGTGTATGTATGTGTGCACAGCAAGAAAATGGGAGGTGTTTCCCTCCTTCTTCGCTTTCTTTCGCTTTTTGTGCTGCCAAAGTTGCCAATATGGGATCCTGCGGGTTCCGTTTTTGCTTTCATTTCGCCTTCGCTATTGCTTTTCTATTCCTTGATTTTCTTTTTGGTGGAAACTGTAACTGCCGTTAGTCAAGAGGAGCCATTTCCATGGCCATTTCCCACGCCGATTCCCCGGAAGTTCGCTCCTCGCCAAGTTGCAGCCCCCGAAAAGTGGAAGTGGAAGCCACTCCGAAGTCTGCTCGTCGACTACGTGTAATTTTCATAAACAAAATAGTTAAACATCGCAGCAAGTTGTCTCCCTCTTCCTCTCCAAATAATAATCATCAGCATCAGCATCAACATCGGCATCATCATTATTATTATCAGCATCGTCGCCTGGCTCCCCCGGTCATTTCAAGTGCAAAAGTACACCAAAAGTTTGCCCTCCTCGAAATGCAGATGAATCCTACACAGAGAGAATTTTATTCCCTCTCCTTTGGCTTACTTCCCAGCTCTGTGTATTTGGTAATCCGAGAAGCCCCGAGCTTACGCCCGGACTTACCGCGCCAAAAAAGAAAAAAAAAGAAATTCCGCTAAGCGATGCAAATTGAAGGCTCAAAATGCCCTCAGATCTATGGGAAGCTTCAGGCAGGAAGAAGTCTGGGATTATGAAGGATAAACTGTGGCACACACAACTCGTGTTGCAGGCAAGTTATAAATACACCTTTGGTGCCCTTTTAATGAGCTTTAATCATTAAAAGTCGGTAATTACGCCAGCTATCGTATCGAAAATATCAAGAAAGTAATTAGAATTTTAAATGTAATTTAAAGAGTCATTAAAGGGAGCATTTTTCGATGCACTCTCCTCGCTGTGGCATAAATGATGGGCTTCTGCCCATCGAAAACATCAAAAACAAGACAGTTCAAATGGTGCAGTCGCATTTCCGCATTCATGGATTTGTGGCAGGGGAAAATTATGTTTTGGGTAGCTCCACTCTCCCTTATTAGCGGCAATGCCCCCGAATCCATCGTGTGTCCATCAATCAGTGTTGCCTCAAACAGATCTGCACTCAAATTTGTATTCAATCATTTTCAGGGGGAGAATCGTTGCGGGCCACCCGTTGATTATCCTTTTCATTAGCGAAACACACACAGACTCGCACTGGACACTGGACACAAAGGCCTTCGGCCACGCCCCCCCCCAACCAACACACAAACACACAACGCCCCGCACACAGACACCGCTCTAGCGCCCCTGGAATGGCACTTAATGGCCGCACACAAAACATGCGAAAACTTTGTGCAAACTTTTCACAAAAACACACACACACTCAGGCGGAGATGGTGTGTGTGTGTGTGGCAGTGTGTGTGTGTGGAATGTCATTGGCGGAAATTGAAACGCACATGACAATCCATTTCATCAGCAGTTTAGTTGCCTTCGGAGCATTTCAGTGCCAACGCGAGTGAATCCTTGTCATTTTGGCTAGATTTTTGTCACCAAAAAAAGTTATATTATTCATTTTATGAAGCTGGCACTATTTTGGGATTTTTCTGGGTAAATTTACGAAAGATTCTGGTTTCAAATGGATAGTAAACACTATTACAATACTAAACACTATTACTATACTTAATACTAAAGATACTAAAGAAGTTGAGGGACTAAATTCGAAGATCCTCAAGATCCTCCATGATCCTCTATGGTTTCCTCACACTTTTAGCTGAAATTAAAAATAAAAACTAAACCTAAAAAATCAAACCTGATGGAGTAAACAAAAGCCCCCATTCGTGTTCAGCCTTGGAATATCAGTTAGAATTTTTAATTCTGATCTGATTACTACCAACAATTTTTGGCTACACATCCTGGCAGCTCTGTTCCGGGCCTGTAGTGTCCAGTGAAGTAATCGATGCTCTGTGCCTTCTTTTGTCCTGTGCCTCCTGCGATTCTGTGATTGTGTTCGTCCTTTGTGCGTGTGGGTGTGTGTGGCTCTGATGTGACGTGATGTGATGCGAGGCGAGGCGAGGCAGGACGAGCCAGGACGAGGCACTGCGATGCGATGTGAGTGGCAGCCACTAAGCCAAATCAACAAAAATCAACATTTCAACAACAAAGTCCTTGACTGTTAAACTTAACCGGGCAGGGAGCGAGGCAGCGAAGGGGTGAGTCGCCGAATGCCATAACAGGGCATAATAGAAAAACTGTGTCTGCAAGCATCTTGGGGCTATAAGCTCCATGTCTACGACATTTCGTTGGGGTTTTTCCTCGCCTTTTCCCCCATCGAGTGTAGTATAATCAATGTCAGTCAATATTTTGCCAGACGGGAGCAGAGCTGGCAAATGGAATTGAATTGAAAAAGAATGAAGAGCCGAAATGAAAACGAAAACGAAAACGAAAACGAATGCCAGGACGAGGGCGAGAACGAGATCCAAGCGAAGGGCAACAATAACAAAACTAAATTACATATGCACACAAAACTTGTCACTGGCCCAATGCAGGGAGAGAAAAAAGGATTGAAAGGGACTTGATTTATGATAGGAAAAATATCAAAGAGTGGTTGTGGTTAGCCTTGAAACAAGAGGCTTAAAAGTGCTAGCATGCTTTAATCTTCTCTTTAAATGATTTCAAAATAAAAGTGCTTTTGTTTTTTGTTTCCAGCACAGAATAATGATTATATTACATATTTTAAATAAAAAAAATAGCTTAAAACACATTTAACCTTAATATATTAATTTTTAAAAACCTTAAACCGTTTCTAAATAATCTTTCTTTAGTCCAAACCATAATATCCTTGAATTTTAGATCCCAAATTTCTCACAGTGCTCTTGGGATTGGGTGTGTGTGTGGATTGGGTGTGCGTGTGTGTGTGGTCGTTATGCTAAATGACAAGAAACAAGCCTCGGCACGGCGGCAGCAACAACAATGGCAAACACATTTTCTGATTAGTTTGCAGAGGCCACATTAGTCCCCAGTCGCCGGAGAAACGCTGACAACTGACAAAAATCTGTATAAAGAGCGGAGACAAAGGTCAACGGGCGACAGGGACGGCGCTAGTCAAGCGGAAAAGCTGGAAAACACTATGGAAAACTCCCACACACACACACACGCACACTCGACTCACTCGCAGGCATTGTTCAAAGCTAATTATCCGAACTGAAGAGCAGAGCCTTGCATATCTAATCAACTTCACCTCACGATTGACACACTCCACTAATTAGCTTTCAAATAGAATTTAAATTATTCACAAGCAGCCTCTGAGCCCCGACAAGCTGGGATTAAATTTTCCAGCTCGCAGTCGAAGTCGAAGGGAGTGAAGCCTGCATTTTCCATTTTCCATTTGCAGTGACGTCAAAGGAATTTCCTCGGAGGAGGCTTCTTTCTCGCAATTAAATTCGCAAATCAGAATTCAATAAGCGAAGAGTGCAAATATTTGACAATGTTATTGTAACTAACAATTAAGCCAGTGGAGATGTCATAATTTAACAAAGGCTCAAGCGGAATGCGATAATAACTTGTTGAGCAAAATGTCTGCCAGGAGATACTTCGGTATTAATTTATGAATTTAAAGTTTCAAAGCAATTAGGCTGTGTTTTTATAAACAAAACAAGGTAAAACTTGTATCACTTTCGTTTTATAAAATGCTTAAAATACTTTTGCTTGCTAAATTAGGAACCATTAAAAATATAATTACGAATATTTCCCATTTAAATAACTCTTTAAGTTGTTTAAAAATATCACCGAAAAATCCTTTGCTCCTGCTCGGTTTTATGGATGTCATTTACGCACTTCCCAGCACACTTTCAGGCGCATTAAACGGCTTTGCTTTGTCAGCAGCGCATTAACTCGCTCTCTTCCGTTTCCCTAGTGCTCAGCAAATTAGCGCAAATTGCTTAAAAAAAAGAGGGAAAATAAGAAGAAGAATGAAACCATCTTAGCCAACTCTTTGTGGGCATTTTTTAGTGCATTTGGCGTGGTCCTAAAACCACCTATTAGCATCATTTGTGGCCGGACCTTGTGGGAAATTTGTTTTTAATTTTTCACAAAGATATTTCTCTTCTTTTTTTGTTGGGATTTTCTCCCATAGATTTCTGCACACGCACTTCGCACCTTTACCTTTGCCTTTGTCACTCTGCCAAGCAGCCACGCCCATCGCATATTAATGAGACCTCGTCCTTGTCCTCGTCCTCGTCCTCGTCCTTAACACGCTCTTGAATTAGTTGCCAAAAGCGATTCGCTGTCGCTTGCTCACCTTTGCGCAACTTTTCCCCCGATTTCCATGGGGTTAAGCAACAAGCGGAAGGAAAACTCACTGCGAAAATGGCGGCGATGGCGGAGGAAAACTTTCCTTTCCTTTCGCTTCTTTCGCGCCCTACCCGCAGACACTTGCGGTTCCCTACTTTTCACCTCTGGCCGCCGCACCCGAAAGCATTTGCCATTTTAATTTGCTTCGCCGGTTTTCGGCGCTCGCTTTCTGTGTGTTTTTTACACTCGCCCACAGGAACGGGGCTTCAAAATCGGCCAAGAGCCTGGCAAACAAAGAAATCAAAAATAATTTCGGGAAATCTTCAGCCTTTTTTTAAATCAAAAAAATTAAACGCTGAAGAAGTACTTAACTATAATATTTAGAAATAAATACAAGCAAGTTTCTTGCTTAATATTTTCTATTAAACATATATTTAATCCGAATATAAATATATATAATATATAATATATATATTAATATAAATATATTAATCCGAAATAGAGCATTTATTTATTCGACTTTGCCAACGGGGTATATTTCTGGGTTAGACAACTTCATCGAGGCTCATTTTTGGGTTAGCTTCTGGTTTTGGCCCTCATTTTCGCCTTCTTCCTTCTCCTTCTTCGCGTTTTCTTTCTTTCTTTTTTTTGTTGCTCATTTTGCGCTTAATTTCCGTTTTAATTTCGCTCGTTTTATTCAAAACCTTTTCCCTGCCGTACTTTCCTTTTTTTTTGTTATTTTCCTGGCTGTGCGAACGCGCTTGGAATTCGGCCGACGCTGAGAGAGACATTCGGCCCATAACAATTAGGCACAAGCTTTTGGCCATGTTTATCCTGCGTAGGCCAGCAGGTTTCCTTGTCGCCTTCGTGGGAGACTCTTGTCCTTTGTACTTTTGCCTTTGACTTTGACTTTCAATGACTAACTGGGCCAGCTCCGTCTCTCTTTTTATAGTAAGTTGCTGCTGGTCAGTGCTGACGTCGGCAGTCCCACGCACACAAATATGTAATACTGGGACACTGGGAAAACTCTACGTTTTACACTTGAAAATATTTAGGCTTCACCTGATAATGCAAATAAATATAAATAATATAGAAGGGCTTCTCAATTGCACGAAGAGAATTTATCAATATTATTTATTATTATTATTTAATAATTATTTTAAATAATCTATATAAGCGTGTACTCTCTGGGAATACTTTTATATATTTAGACCAACAAACAAAATCTCCTCCTAAGAACCTTACAAATCTTGTTAAATTTTTTTTTTTCAGTGCACAGGACTCACCTATGCTGTCTCTGTGTGCGAGTTAGCGTAAAAATTTCATACGCCAGCAGAAAATTCATTCGCGCGTGCTTCCTGCTCGCTCTCGCTCGCGCCTTAACCCGCAACTTGATCCGGGGATATAGATTGACCCTCGATGCGTGCGTGTGTGTGTGTGTGTGGGTGGCAGGATATGATTTATAAATGAGTTGATGCATTACTTGACGCGTTGCCGCCGCCGCTGTCACAGCAGCTGCCACCTTGGGCGCCAATTTCGTATTGACCTGGCCCATAAATGTTTCAGTGGATTTGTCACCGAAAAAGGACACCTCCTCCGGGCTGGCGGTGGCGGTGTGTCCTGGCAACCGCACATTGTTCGGAATCAATTTGAATAATTTGAAAGGCTTCTCCTAATCCACGGATAAAAAGGCACAACGCAAAATGGGAAAAGGAAGGCCAGCAGACTCATTAGACCAAATTGAGTTCGTGGAATCACCGATTAGGGCATTGTGATATAGAAATCTGGCCTGGGAAATCTTGGAAAGTATTCAGGGATCTCTATTAAATTTTTGAGAAAGAATTAAACACCTAATAATAAAGCTAAATGAAAAGATTAATTACCTTGCCTCGTCTTACCTCCTTAATAATTTCAACAACTATAGATGTATTGTTTTGTTGTTAACCTCTACCCTTTGAGCTTTGATTTTGTGCCTATATACAAGTGTATATTTCAAGTATATATATACTCTAATATCGGACACTTATGAGTGTGCTAAATTAGCCCTTGTAAGGAACGCTTGACTGCTCTCATTAGGCCTCGGCTCGCCTGGTTTTGACTTGACTTTGCTTTGCTTTGCCCAACTTACACTTTCCACTCCAGAATTCAGCTCATATTTGTATCTATATTTGTGTATCTCGGTCTCGGTTGCTTTCATTTTTATTTTGAGCACCAAATGTTTGCTTTTGTTTCTGTTTTGCGCCTAAAATTGTTCAACGCTTTTGTCCTTGTCTTTATTAAAACTTTGCCTGCAGCAGCAGGAGCAGCAAATACTACAAAAATGCACAGAGAAAATAAGGGAACCAAAAAGGATATCTTAAAGAAATAAATCTGAGAATATAACAATTAAATAAAAGGTTAGCTTTGAGCTCTCCCCCTTTTAGGGGCTCAACACTTGGTGGTTTGTTTTGTTCAGTGCACACACTGGGAGACAGAGACGGCAAAGGCAAACCGGCAGAGCGAGTGCGATGGATAGAGGCCGAGAGCCATTAACATTTTCTTTGGCTTTCTTTCGCTTGTTTGCCTACACTTTCCCGGCTCTGTTTTCCGAATATCTGGCTGCCTGCCTGGCTTTTCCTCTTGGCTTTTCCCCATGTGCATGTTGCCGCTGGTTAAATAATCTTGTTCTTGGCCCCAACGTCGAGTGGTATGCGGTGCGGTGTGGTGTGGTGTGGTGTGGTGTGGTGTGGTGTGTGTGGCGCTTTGCTGACCAACAGTTGACCCCCAAAAACGGGGCCGGGGTTTCGTCTTTCAACTTGACTTTCTGGCAGTGCAACTCGCAGGCCTACGGGCCACCTCCACCGCAGGCCCCTCCGAAAATGCAATTCGTATTCATGGCAACATGTGCAGCAGCGGCCAAGTCCTGGCAAGGACATTCACTCGGTTCATCCGCCTTTCATCGTCTGCACTGCATAAAAATGCCACTCGCTTAAATTTGCCCATTTTGCGCTTTTGGTCACACTGGCGGCGACAGTGTGACTGTGCTACCTGCAGAGAGTGTGTGTTCTTAAGCCGGAAGTCAGTGATTTTGCTTTTTAAACTAACTAAATGATGAGCTTAAAAGGTGCATTCATTTCTTGCAGTGCAGTCGGGCACACACATATGCTCGGGCACATTGTATCCACTTTTGAACTCTTGATTCCTGATTCTTCTTTTGTGGCTCGACTGCGGTGTGCACTTGTCTTTGATTTTCCTCCAGCCAGCCAGGCTTCTTTTTTTTTTTTTTTTTGCCCAGCTCTTTCTCTATATATCCCTCTATATCCTCTCTATATCCCGACTCGCCTTTCTTCCCTTCTGTTGACCTGCCGACGGCCACGAGCCCTGGCTGATGGGACGTTGGCCTCTGATTCTCCTTTAACCTTTATTACGTTCTGGCCAAGAGGCAAGTTTGGCTTTGCTTTAATGAGTGCAATTTTATTAGCCGCTTTGGCCGCGACCTTACAGCCCAAAAAAATGAGTATATATATTATAATAAGAGCGGGAAAAGGACAGCCATTAAACTAGCCACCGCAGGACAGTCTCTGCTTCCTGGCGCGGCTCCGCTTTGTGTGCAAAGCGAATTTCGAACTTTTTGTTTGAACATTTTTAGCATATTTGCTTTACGAATGTCATGAAGAGGCCAGTCCAAAATCAACTTGACCAAAGAGAAGCCAAAGAAATAGGCGTTCTGGCTTTTTTCCATTAGCTAAATATTTACACTGGCCCACACAACTATTATTTGCTCTGTTAAGTATTTTTTAGCTGTGGTAAATGTTGAAAAACCTTTAAATAATACTATTTAGTATTTGTTTATGTTAAACTCATTTTACTTCCTAATCCAATTATATTGTTTACTAGCAGAGAACACTCTAAAATATTTTTCGGTTCGGTGGCAACGTTTCAAGAGTTGCTGAACTTATCGACTTATCGAACTGTTATGGCTACAAATTCAATTTAATGATGGATCACATGAAGTGAGTTTTGGGTAATTTATTGAAGTATTTTGTTTCCCAGAACTCCTCCTCTCTTCAAAAAAAAAGAAAGAAAAATTGGAAAAAAGGTAGCCTTAAAGCAACTTGAAAAAAACTTGAAATGGTATTCCCTTTGCTGTCTCTCTTTGCCTTCTCCCCTCCCGTTTCCCAAGGTAAGCAGCAAGGGCAATAAATAAGAGAGTATATGTGTGTTGGGTGTGTGCAGAGTGTGTGAGCTGTGTATGTGTGTATGTGGGAAGGACCCAACAGGAAGAACAACAAGATTTGGCCCAGCATCAACAAGAGCAAAGTTACACGTTCCTGGGCTGATGCACTGCAAAAACATATTGCATTTACTTTAAAGCCAATTAAGGCAGAGTTTGGAGGTTGGAGAACATTTTAATATAATCTCTAGATTTTTTAGAATTTTTGTTTTGATAAAAAGAAGGCTTACAAATATTTTAAAAATCAACTTTAAAGCCACTTTGATTGTTTCTCCCTGTGCACGGAACTACCGTATCCTATGTCTGAGTGTGTGTGTGTGCGGGTGTGTGGCAACTATTTGTAGAAGTTAACGTGAATAATATTTACTTACTGGCATAATAAATAGTGCTTTTGTATGGAGATTGGACCGACGCAGGACGCTCTGCTACTCAGACAGGCCATCAAAATCTAAAGTATCATCTAGCCGTTCCCCCTCCACCTTCCACTTTCCACTTTCCTCTCTCTCAGACCATCTATTTCATCCATCTGTCCATCTCCTTCGCACAGCCAGACACACTCGAAGGACCCTCTATAAGTACATCCATTTGTTTATACTTGCGAGCTGGCTCACGTTATTTGCTTAGACAACCAAATCAAATTGAAAAGTAAACTCAGTTAGCATTCAAAAGCTACAAAATGTATTCCACCTATGGGTGTCCCTGCTCCACACACATACATACATATATGTATATATGTAGATGTAGATGCAAAATGGCGCCGGTTGGGTCAAGTTTCCGGCTCTGGTCAGTGTGCGGCGGAGTCGGCAAAGTGAGCAAGCCAAGAAAGTTTCATCGGTAAATCAGACGCCTACGTATCGTGCATCACCGTGTGGCAAGAATCTCTTAAAAAGCTGTCTAAAAGTATGCTATACTCTTTTTACACGCAATTTACGGCACACGTTTGGACTTAAAAATAAGTGATTTCCATTTCTGCATGTTTTGTAGCTTCGTTTTGAAGTCAGAAATATGAAATTGGTAATATTAAACCTGTTGCTTATAAGGAATATATCTCGAAATTTTAGCACAGTAAACCCCCGAACATGCCCATAATCCCACAATCCAATGGGGCCCACTGTGCGTGTGGCTGCCTTTGTTGAAATCATGCAAATAGATTTACAATAATCATAAATATTAAGCCGTCCCAGGCTCAGGTCTAAGGCTGCATTGGTTCTTTTTTTTTTTGCCAGGGCCCGGGATTTGGAAATTCGAGCAGCTGCGACCTCAGTAAAGGTGTCCCGGAAAATGCGGAAAATGCCGGAGCCTGAGCCTTTGACTAAACAAATGACATTGACAAAATAGACACGGAGCAGTGGGAAAATAAGAGAGACAGATAGACAAAGGCCATGGGTCCTGAATCCTGGGATGGATTTGGAATGGAGTCAAGTGGAGCGTGGAGCGTGGAGCCTGGAGCCTGGAGAGGCTGCGGAGGCATGAAAAGAAATCGTCTTAATTTCACTTTGTTTATGCTGAGTAATAACGAATTATGCAAATTATTTTATAATAAATTTATGCCAACAGCGAATCGAACGCACAAACGAGCACAGAACGAGGATATAAAACACAAGCCGAGGCAGGAAAATGGAAAAAGGACAATGCGAGGACCAAGGACAAGGACAGAGGACAGAGGCTGAGGCGACACAGAATGAGGCAGATAACAACGTTTAGCAGAAGGCGAGAAGAGTTTTCAAATTGTGCGACGACGACTCGAAATCAGTTCTGTTCCTTTGGCTTTTTTTATGGGGTAAAAATAATAATAAATGTAAATACTTTTAATAAATTATAATTAAATTAAAAGCAGAAGATGCTTTGGTTTTTTTTAAGCGATTTTATGTTATTCAAAAGCAAAAAATGTATGTCAAAATTATATTCCAATTAAATTTTTAGGGAAAACTCAGAAATCTAAATAACTAAGCTAGCAAAAATCTTAAAAATATATTTCAAAATATCTTTTATATTTAGGTTTAATAAAAGTTTTTTTTTTAACAAGTTCCTAATACATTTAGTGACCTGTTTTTGGTGGCCAACACTGAGGAAATACCTAGCCGCATTCTCAGTGCCCAATCCCCAGTTTCCAATCCCCAATCTCCGCCATCCGTTTTCCGGGACTGCCTTTTCTTTTTCGGGGGGCGCGTGTGACCAAGTATGCATGAAAATCCAATTTGCCTGCATGCTGCGGGAAAAGGAAAAGCTCCGAATGGCGAATGGCGAATGGCGAATGCCGCATGCCGAATGGTGCTGGCAACACGTAACAATCAAAGTGAAAACACAGGGCCCAACATGGACATGGAAAATGTAACGGTAACTGCTACAGTTATATTTATGGATTTTCCACACAAACACACACCCAGAGAGAGAGAGAGAGGGAGACAATGGCGACAAACAATGGCTTAAAGGCAGCAGCAGCAGCAGCAGCAGCAGCAGCAGCAGCAGCAGCAACATCCAGATTATCCTTGTGCATGGTCCTGTTAATGTATTACCTGTATTCTCTTCCAAATGGAAAATGCCAAAGTCAATCGAGGATTTGTGGATTTTTGGGGGGAAAATCTAAGATCTAGAACCGGATTTGTTACTAGGTTAGGTCCTTTAATTAAGTATTATAAAAGGGGAAGTGTGCTTAAAACCTAGAGTTTTGTTTGAATTTTCATGCCTACTTGCAGTATAATTATTTTCCTTATATTTATTTTATGAATTCCCTTATATTTAGACTTAAAGTGCTCAAGTTAATTTTATTAGGGCCAGCAGATTGATAAATCTACCAAGATGAAGTCAAAACTTAAAGCGCCAACAACTTTTTCTGGCCATCAAATATTATTCGGAGCGGAGCGGAGCTGTGCAAATACAATTACAGTAATTGCAAAATTCTGTGCGCCAGTCAAATATATATCTACGCTCAGCTGTTTGTTTCGCCGAAAAATTAATTAATTATTCCATGTTATATGACGTGGGCGAGTCCTGGCCGACGGAGGATGGCAGGTAAGGAAGCTGGATTTCAGTCACAAACTGACAGGCATCAAATACGGAACAAGCTAATAAAAGTTTTCCCCCTCGTACTTGTGCTTGTATTGCAATTAATTACAGGAATTGTTTAGCTCCCTTTTTTTGCATAATAAAATGCGTTTGAACATAATTGAACCAGTTCGAACCCCGAAATACGAAACACTGGCGAATTTGCTGACTGATTGGGTTTATCGATGGACATTTTCACTTAACCCCGGCACACCGCCCATAAAACCATATTTTTTTATGACCCAAAACCGTTGGCATATGGCCATAAAATGGCCAAAGTCAGCCAACTGCCAACTGGCAACTGGCAACTGGCAAAATGAAGACGCTTAAGGGTCCAGGGCTCCGCACAGAACACAGAACACAGAAAACTGAACAGAAAACATTGGCGGCAAACGTTAAACGTAGCAGAAAACTTTAGTGGCAGTCCTGTCCGCCTTTCGGTCCATTTTCCTCGACCTCCGACCTCGTCCGGCTTTCCTCCAGAGAAAATGGGCAGGCCAATCCTTTCGTGTCTATTTACATTTTTATTGTTGGTCGGTCGTAAAAAATCTGATTAAATACCACGTAATAGATCCCTTTGATGGCTCCACTGGACTCGGGACTCGGTTCGCCTTCGGTTCGGCTCTTGCCCCTTTTGCGTCCTGTTTTTTACTGTGATTGGCCGCCCTTGAGCGCGGGTTAAGTGTTGTTAAATTACATTCAATAAACAAGCAATGAATATTTTATTGTTGTCTTCAACAAGGTGGGTTTCCAAATAATTTATGTTATTCCGAGAGAGGGAGAGAGCGGAGAGAGATGATAGGCGGAGGAGATATGAAAGCAGATTGATTTGCGCTTGAATGGCACAAAATCTCGTTTTAATAGAATCATTTGGGTTTTATAACGCCCTTCCATCCCATCCAACTTTTTTTTATGGAGTCCCAGCAGTTGCCAGGGAGTTCCCCGAAGTTATGTTGCCCCATAAATTGAGTAAATTGTTGTGCTGAATTTTAATCGCTTTTCCTTGCGTTGCGGTCGCTTGCTCGCTCGTCTCCCCTTTTGCAAGGGGCACTGATTTTTCCAGCAGATCCTGCTGCTCCTGCGGTTGCGCCATTAATGCAGCTACTTAAAACTAAGTAAACAAATGCAATTTCCTTTCCTTTGCCCCGGATGAGTGGAAAACTGATTAATATGCTGCAGCAGCAGGGCAAAATGGCAGCAAGGTGAGCGCTGAATATCAAGTGTACGCAGCAGTTGTGACGTAATTATAAATGGCACATCGATTAATTATGAAATGCGCTCTTAAATTATGCGCGAAGTCTGAGATTACAATAAGCATATTTTAGAGATTATTCCAGACATTTTCCCCATATATTTTTAAGTGACTTTAATGGCTTTGAATCAGCGGAGAGCGCTTTTCCGCTCGAAGCACTTTCCCGCGATTATCGGCTAACATTTTCATTTGTCCTGTTGCACTTTTGAATGCCCCACACTCCGGGATATTATGTCATCTCCTAGACCATGTCGCGTAAATCTCGTTTTACGACTGGCATTTGGGGCAACAAAGTTGCAGCGGTCCTTAAGGAACTGTTAAGTGGTCTTAGGAAGGATGCCGGCCAGAGAGCTGCCTGCAAGCTGCCATGCATTTTTATGCTCCTTCGGTGTTTGCCGTTTTTAATTGCTGTCGCTTTTCGAACATTTACGGCTTCAAATGAGCTGAGGCGTCGAGATTTATGGCCAAAAAAAAGAGAAACAGGAAATACACACGCCCGCACATGGCGTATTTTGTAGTTTAGTGTGTTCTGGCAACAAAGTCACACTCTCGAGCAAACTAATACATTTCAATTTAGATACTTAAGAGCTGCAAGCTCAAGTGAAAAGAAATGGCAAGCCGTTAAGCGGAAGGACTTCCCTCCCTGCCAGTGTTGCAAAAGCACTTGCCACACAGAGTTGCATTTCCGGTCGATATTAACTGCACCTGGCTGGTAAACTTTACAAGTAAACTGTATCTTTTAATTTTAACAAAACAGATCAGACTGATATAATTCAGTTTAAAAGTTAAACCAAATTGTGGCCAGTGTTGTAAAAGCCTTTGCACATCAATGTTGCATATTTTGCATTCTTAAATTAAATATTTCTCGAACTGAAATCCAACTTGCACATTCCAATAATCCAAAAAATCTGGACCGACTAAATTACATAGAAAGCATAACTCACAAAGCTCATTAGTGAGTGGAAAATTAACAAAAAAAATAAATATCCAAATTAGTTATTTTCATTTTTGAGCCACACACAATTGCGTCTGCAATCATTTGGATAATTATAATTACAGTTTTCGAAATATATTGTTGGCAACTTTGGTAACTTTTTCATTTCTGAATTTTCTGCATGTTGTTTAGCATTTTTAGAGAGAGAGAGAGAGAGAAGGAGGATGCCATTTAATTATTTCAACTCCGCCTACATCCACACATCCCCACATCCACAGCCACATCCACATCCTGGTGCCTTGTTATCACTGTTATTGTTACAGTTATTGTTATTATATTGCATTTTATTTGACTTTTATGTTGCAGAACTGCGACACACTGCGCTGATGACTGCAAAAACTATGCAGACGCCTGAGCAAGGGTCCTGCCAGGACACTCGTCCCGTCTCGTCCCGCCTTGGCCTGGCCGCATTGTTGCCGGGCACTTCCGCCGCCGTAACGAAGGCAATTTGCCTTGAATGAGTGTGGCTTGGAATCGATTCCAACGACTGCTCCTGCTTGTTTATTATTATTATTATTTGTGTATTAATTCCTTAATTCCTAGCAAGTTTCCTGCAAATTAATTCCATTGGAGTGGCCGCATTCAGCACATTTATTTCCGCATTTAATTAATCGTTCTCCGGGGAATTCATGGCGACTTGACTAGGAACTTAAAAAAGGGGTAAAACCTCCAAGGCTTAAACACACACACACCTCAGCCCCAGCCTCAGTTTCAGTCGCGTGAGTGCATTCATTATGGATTCACTTCACAGCAAAGACTCGACTCGACGCGACTTGACTCAACTCATTGTTCTTTGCCGGTGAAAGAGACTTGCCGCGAGTGACCCCAAAATGATTTCCAGCACATTGTGCCAGCCAAGGAGGGAGAGATGGGGAGTTTTGGGGATTGGGATTTTCCCTTGGCTGTCGCTAAGTAGCGACAAGTTCCCACAATGGCGCAGCGAGCGCATTACGTATACGCAGCGTTGCAGCCCAGCTGCAGTTGCTCCTTTCAATGCACGCCACTTGACGCGGTCTGCAACTGCGATTCCCATCTCGTAGAGTCAGTCACTCGCTCTCGTCCTTCGTCCTTAAAGACGACACTGGAGTGACTGGCATTGTCCCTGGATCTGTCATCCTGGCTATATTTACTTGGCGTGTCTCTGGCTATTAACAAAAAGGTTGAAAGGAACCCAAAAGAAATGCGAGTTTCTAAGAATTATAACAGATTTTTCTTAAATTCTTTAGAGTTTAATCTGAATTTTAAAAGGGAAATTATTAAATTGGAATTAATTTAAGGAGTTACAAATTATAGAAATATATATATAATATTTAGAATAATTTCTGTTGGCCAACACCGATTGTCTGAGGTGCTGGGAAATTCACAAAACGACGGAGAGGGAAAGAGCCGGTGTCTTTCATATTTAAACTGACAGTTTATGGTGCTTTTCATTACGATTGTTGTGTGTCTCTGTGTTAGTTGTATTTTTCGCAAACAAAACGCGACGATGGCAGCTGCCTTCGCCTTCGGTGGACGCGAAAGCAGACAATGTGGGTGCGATGGACGGATTTTTGGGGTTTGGGGTTCGGGGTTCAGGCGCACTCAGGCGAGGAGTCAAGCGCTGTGCTGCAGTCCTGCATCCTGCATCCTGCATCCTGCGTCCCTCTGCGGCATTTTAGCCAGCAACGGAAGTCATAAAAGACGCGCATTTTCCTTTCGCTGCCCTGACAAAGGGACAACTCCAATAATAATAATAAAAATAACAATAACAATAACAGTAAGTACAAGCGAGGCAGAGGGAGAGGGAGAGCTGCAGCCATAATTTCGCATTAAAAACGAGAGCTGGCGAGAAACTAGATAATTCCCAGGATAATTTAGATAAATTCATTTCGCATTTCGTACAAACGCCTCTAATTGAGTGGCACTGCATTTGGCAGTTCCGGCACCGTGCCGGCATTCCATTTATCCTGCGGTGACTTTTATGGCCCACCGATTCCATTCTGGAATCATTAATCAAGCACCGAAAGCCTATGGAGACAGGCCCAGGCTCAGCTCGCAGGACGCAGGACTCACGATGATGATGATGATGGCGATGGGATGAACTGGATCGAGATGGGATCCACAACGGGGACTTAATGCATCAATCAGCCAAGTGCAGGATAATAAACCAAGCCAAAAAATAAATACATATAAAAACCAGGTTGGGGAGTACTCTGATCTGGGCCATTAAATACAAATGTAGTTAACTTTCTTTCATTAAATATAATACAATATCTACTAAATGATATTTTAAAATGCTGAAAATTTAATAAACAACTAAATAGCTTATTGGAAATTATTCGTTGTGGTATTTATTTGTGACTGAATATACAGAGCAAAATGATCTCCAACAAAGGCAGATGGAGTGCAAAATACAAAAGAGATTTCTATATGATTTTTGGTATTATTAAATGGTTCTGCCCGAACTAGTTTCTCCTTTTTGGCTTCCGTTGAACACAATTACGGAAAAATGTGTTGCGAATGAATGATGTTGAAATGGAAGTGAAAATGGATAATAATATGATGCGTTTGTGTATTGGGAGCGCTTTTATTAGACAAACCAAGCCCACGAACGCACAGGGGAATCCCCTGCCCTCTTCTCGAACTTGCTCTTTCCAAGTCGAAACTGAAGTTTTGCCAGCGCACAAAAGAAAAACTGTGGCCGGGTGGAGATTCCATTGCAAAAGGAGAGAGAGACCGAGCTCTCGGCTCCTTTAAACTGCCAGTTTGGGTCCGGGCCTTTGTGCCGTGTTAGCTCCCGAAAACCCCCCTCTCGACTCCATTTACACCAGCAGGGTACACGCAGAGAATTAAATCCGAAATAAATTAAATCCCAAAAATACTTGGTAGTGGTAAAATGTATTACGAGAGAGAGCGTGTCTGACAGCTTGGTAGAGTGTGGATTTCTGTGTGGATTTCTGTGTGGATTTTCAGTGTCTGGCAGGAAGGAGGAGAGCCGCGATCTGTGTGTGTGAAGGAGCAGGATCAGGATCAGGATCCCCTTAGAGGCCGCGAGCGGCCGAGGCCGAGGCCATCGAGCGGAAGCGCAAGATGATGACGGCAGCGTAGAGAGCGGGGCCCAGGAAGCCATAGGCCTCCGTATAGTCGCCCGGCATGTCGTGGTGATGGTGGATCTTCTGCAGGAGCGGGGCACAGGCCTCCGACACCTCGTGGCGAATGAACTTTGCGGCGACGGTGTTGATGCTCACGCTGGAGTACTCCTTGTCCACCGTCAGGTGCGGCTCGATGCGCTGGGAAATGTGCTTCAGCTGGGGCAGCAGCCAGACGAGGACGGCGAACTGGCCCATCTTGGCCAGACCAATGATCCCGCCGTAGACGGTGGCGAGGGGCTCCGCCAGGAGGGCCTCCTTGTAGCTCTCGACGACGGTGGGCAGGGTGCAGCCGTAGCGCCACACGATCTCGATGGCCACGCTGTTGGCGAACTTCCTCACCCGCCAGTGGTCCTCGGCGCCGGGATAGGCGCAGATCTGGTCGGACAGCAGGCTGGCCATCACGGCCGGCAGCAGCAGGTGGACATACCTCTCCAGCTCCACCGAGTCGTTCTCCAGCAGGGCGTCGATCATGTGCAGCATGTACTCGATATACTCCATGTTCTCCTCGGCCACGTTGAAGGACACCGTTTCGGCGATGAAGGGGGCCAGCATGGGCAGGGCCCCATCCACCCGGGGATCATTGGAGATGATCTCCAGCCCGATGCCACGCCTCACCTCCGACACATCCGTGCAGGCCTCGATGAGCAGCTGGAAGAGGTCCAGTTGCTCCTTGGTGATGCCCCAGACTGCCATGCTGGGCACGGAGCTCGGGGGTAGCTCCCAGTCGTTGCTCTGCCACTCCCCGAGGAGCCCAGGGATCGGAGCCAGGGGGAGTGGAGGCGGGACCTGGAAGTCAGCCATCGCCTGCCAGGCAGCCAGGTTCTGAGCGGACTCCTCGTCGTAGTCGGAATCGTTCTCTTGAGCGGAATTCATTTTTTTTCGGTTTCGGTTTCGGTTGGATTATTCTTCGATTCGATTTCTATGAACTTGCCGATTCGAATGCTAGACTCTGACTAAGAGACACGCTGTTTGACGAGAATTTAAGGCAAAAACAATTAACGCAAAGGCAACTATGTTTTAAAAAAAATTTTTTTTAATGCGAAAGGTTCTACTGATTTATTGCCGTGTAGCCTGCCTTTGTGCGCAAGTTTACACGCAGCTGTCAAATCACAATACTTGCTAAGAATTTCCATTAACTCATTTCCCACCCCCCCTGGCCTGGGTGTGCGTGTGTATTGATTGTGTTAAGTGTTCGGTGCACTTGAGGCTGGAAAAATGGGGGAAAAAGGGGTGGGAGCTTGCGGCCATTGCTCGAAAGTTTCGCCATTGTTATAACAAAATAATGGCCCTCCACTCGCCTGAGACTCGACTCACACGTAAACAGTTTAAAAAGCCTCAAACTTGCTTGCACTTGTCGCTTAATTCAATATGCACACAAGTGGACACACACACTCGCACACTCGCCTCTTATTTCTTTCTCTGTACTCGGCACTCTCTACTCTATGCCGTCTTTTGTTTCTTTTCTTTTTACGGCACTTTGATTCTCGCCTCAACACTCAGTCTTACTCTTCCCGTTGCACTTGGAGAAATAGGGGAATTTACTTGGGAAACAACTCAAAAATAGGTAAAAGCAGCTTAGCAGCTTGTTTTCATATTTATTCGATTTTTTCAAGTCGTTTCCGCAGTTTGTCTATAAGCTTTTCTTGCCGTGTCCCCCTGTGTCTTCGGGCCATTGTTGTCTGTGAAAACCGATAGTGCCTTGGACTTGGTCAAGAGTTGGGGCCAAAAAAAAAGGACTCACCTACACACTCGTGACTCGTGATTGTGGATCGTTTATTCAATTACCTCGGACTCTTCTCTGGCCAGGACACTGAAAAGAAAAGGAGCAGGACTTGAGAACACGAGGTTAGCTGTGTTGAGAACCCATCGAAGATGAATCACTTTCAAGGGTTTCACGAGTTCAAGGAAGAAAAAGGGAGAAGGAAAGGGGTAACCAGGACTTTTTACAAGTGTTTGCCGGGGCATACATTTGATTTTCCGCTTGCCAAATTTAATTTAATTTAACTTTGAGACTCTTTTCATATTTAGCGGGATTGAACACTATTTAACTTTGGAATTGTTAACTTATTACTTTATTTGGTCCCCTCCAAAATTACTTTGAAATGCTCCCTCGTTTTCCTAGAAATTCAATTGATGTTTTGGAATATATTTACTTTATGATTTTCATTATTATTTCTGGAATATGAATATCTTCCATTGAATTTCGTTTGATACTTGAAACAACCTGAGGATATGCTGGACTTTAAGTTGAATTCACCTCTAGTGCCATGCAAAAAAAGGAGGTTCCTGCAATATTTATAGCGTTCCCAGTTTCTTGGACTCCTTTTTCCATTTTTTTCCATTCTGTTCCCTGTTTTATTTAATTTTTTTTTGAGCAGTTTTCGGTTCCGTGCACTCGCTCCTGCAGTTTGACTAACGAAATTTTTGGACTGCGGCGAAATGCTTAAAAATTCGGAATTCAATCAATCCCAACGCTTTGTGTTATTTTCCTGCTTCCCCTCTTTTCTACTCCCTCCCCCCTCTGTTTGCTTCGGTGCTCTGTTTTATTATTTTGTTGTTACCTCTGCAATTGTATCAGCAGCAACTCTCCTGCTGCCGAGTTCTTTGTCAAGGCAAAAAAAAGCCAAAGAACCAAAAAAGAGAGCCGGAAAGAGAATTCAGTCCAGCTGGAAAAAAAGCGTATAATTCAAGTCGAAAAACAAAGCCTGGCCAGAGCTGGCTTTTTCGGGGGAGCCCCGGCAATTGGTAGCAGGATGGCAAGCAGGACAAGCCGTGGGTGTCGGGTGTCGGGTGTCGGATGGCAAAGGTAAACATGTTAAGCCAAAAGCCAAGGGGCGCTTAACCCCGTAGAAAAAAGAATTAAAAGCCATTAGAAAGAGGTTGCCTCGCTTTTGTACCCTCTAATTGCTAACAGGATATTTGTGGGCTCAAAACTGTAACAAAACTAATCAGGAAATGGTTGTAAATAATATAATTCCCAAGTAGAAAGGAGGGAAATATATATTTTTATCGTTAAAGTAATAAAGAAACCATTAGCAGTTAATCTAAAAATCTTTTAGGCATTATTTCTGATGTATAATATATGATATTATATTTTACATATTTTATTTCCACACTTTAGATATTTTTAACACACTAATTTTTCTCTATTGGGAAATACATTTTTCTGCATTTTTATTACTAACAGGATATTTGTGGGCTCAAGACTATAACAAAACTAATCAGGAAATGGTTGTTAATAATATAATTCATAAGTAGAAAGAAAGAAAATATAAATTTTAAATTTTAAAAATCTTTTAGGCATTATTTCTGATGTATAATATATGATATTATATTTTACATATTTTATTTCCACACTTTACATATTTTTAACACACCTTAATTTTTCTCTTTTGGGAAATACATTTTTCTGAATTTTATTCAAGCTCATAGGCTGGTACTTTACACACAATAAGCCCAAGCCAAAAAGGGATTCTAACCAAAAACTTTACGTTCTTTTGGCCTTCAGCGTAAGCAGATGTATTCCTTAGATAACCCAGATAATACCATATGCAGCCCCGGAGAGAGCTACGCTGACGACAACAACGAAAGGAGAGAGAAAAGAATGGAAAGGAGCGGAGTGGAAGGCAACATCCTCGAGGGCCACGTGCAACACGGCGTATGAGCGACATCAAAGGCAGAAATTGCATCAGAAAATATTGCCGCTGGCTTTTCGGGCGAAGACGACGACGACGACGGACGCACAATTTGTAAGCAATACGCCAGCTAGAGGACACAATCCCGGTATCAAGCTCCAGATCCCGCCATCCCTGGGCATCCCTGGGCATCCCTGGGCATCCTGGATGCTGGATCCTGGATCCCGGCTTCTAGTTGGGGGCGTGGCAGCATAACCGGATGGTTAAGCAAGCCAAAGGCAACGTGCAAATCCTTCGAAGCAAAGGGAAAATGCGGTAATAATTCTTCTTACGCACAAGGCGCCCAAAAGCTGCCGGGAGAGGCTTGTACTTAGCGCAGAAAATCCAAAAATAAGAAAGAAAAAAAAAACAACGAACTGAAACTGAAAGCCAGTACAAAACACAGGGAGTGGAGAAAAAATACAGGCGACGCTAAAAAACACGGTGGAAAAACAGGAACAGGGAAAACCAAAGCGGGCGACATGCAAAAATCAACAGGAACAACACGCTGCAGAAACAAAGCGAAGAAAATGCCAGGAAAATTAGTGCAAAGCGAGGCAAGGAGAGGCGAGCAACGAGCCAGGATGCGCCAGGACGCGCCAGGACGAGGCGGAGACGAAACAAGGACCCAGCGCAATGCGAAGCGGCCGCGCGTGCTAAGGATAACATGTTAATCCTTGTGAAGATAATGAGCAACAATATGCTTTGCATAAGCACCGCCGTCCACCAAAGTGCCCCGGAAAAGCGTGGTCCGGGAGGGGGCGGAAAACTCACCTCTCCTCTCTCCTCTCCTCTTCTCTCTGCGTGGCAATGTGGCAAATTGCAGTCAAGTTACGTTTTGGGGCAAACTCAAAAGGTGCATGTGAAAATATCCACTATCGCTGGACAAAGCCAACTGGCGAGCAATTAGACTGTCAGGATATCCATATCCTCGCACGCATTGTCCAATTATTCAGAATGAACTCAGTGAGGGGTTGGATAATTAATCCAGGACCTTTGCTGGTAAACCTTTAACCTCAGATTTTAAATGAATCCTTTTAGAATCTAAAATAAAGTCCCAAAATATCAGAGATTCTCAGCTAAACTTAACCCGAATGCATACGCTTTATATGCATAATGAACGACCTTCGCATGATTTCTGCCAGGTGACGACAGGTGTGCAAATTGAGGCATTGCCGCAGCAGCAGCAGCAGCAACAGCAGCAGCTTTGATGCGTTTCTAATCAAATTCAATAAAATTGCATTGCACTTTCGCATAAATTTGTCGTGGAAAAAATGGAAATCGAATTGGTTGTGTGGCGCACACAGTAACCTGGCCTTGGGTGTATGCATATTTATGCACCTTTTATATATAAATGAAGGTCCTGAGCACAGAAAAAAATGTTATAGCTAAAATATAATATTTTCTTGTTTAACTAGATAACTTTTTAACCATTTAAGCACAGATCAAAATAGGTTTTTATTTAATTTTGATATTATTATATATGGAAATCTCTGAATAAAATCTCCATGGAGTTTATTTCTTAAAAAAAAAACTAAACATATCTTCTACAAAAATTCTCCAGTGATTTTTTTTGTCTGATTTATTTTGAGGATTTTTTAAGACTCTAAACTGTAAAACTTTCTTTCCAAAAAGAAAAATCAACGAAATCTCTAAATAAAATCTCCAGGGAGTTTATTTCTTTATAACAAAACAAAAAAAATCCAAACATACCTTCTAAAAAAATCTCCAGTGACTTTATATCTCATAAAAATGTGCTTAGTTTTGTCTGATTTATTTTGAGGATGTTTTAAGACTCTAAATTGTAGAACTTTCTTTTTAAAAACTCCCTTGTTGTTCCCTCTTTTTTACCCATTATCCCCCGTATAAACATCCCTGATTCGATGCATATGGTTATGGCCATAGTCGTAGTCATGGCATAGTTCGCCCAGAGAGCCGGTTACATTGGCAGAGATGCGGTTAATCCAAGCTGCGGGCTCGGGTGTGGAGAGCGGAGTGGCGACGACCCACAGCTCATAAATATACAGAAATGTGTGTGCGAGTGTGTGTTGGCGCTTGTGTTTGATCAAACAAGATGGCGTGGCGCGGCATGGCAGCATGGCGGTGGCGGTGGCGGTGGCATAAACAAATACGACGAGCACGCATCCATATAGCCATATAGCCATATATCCATATATAACCATATATCCATATGCATGAGGGAGCAAGTCAATGTGCAGGCCTCGGGTACTGGGTGCTGGGGATGTTAGGTGGATTTTTAGGGGCATGCACTCCTCGCCGGCATAGCCCGCAAGGCCAGGCGGCCTTTGATTTGCATAATCTCGGCTTAATGTTTTCTTTCTTCTTTATTATTTGCCCCGGAACTGGCGGTGAGAGTGAGAACGAAAGTGAATCGATTGGATGCACAACAGTGCGTTTCATAATTGCTAAAAGCGATTGGCGTTTGAACTGAGAGCTCTTAGTGAATGGCAAAATAATAAAGTTGAGCTAGTTGCGGGTTAATTTTAGCCACGATTTTCTGTGTTAAAAATATGTACTAAAAATATTTATATTCTTACAATAAAGAGAGTAACCTAGAATCGATAGAGCTCTGTCTAAATATTCAAGAAGAAAGTACCTAAATTTTAATTTATTTTTTTCCAGTCATCAAGCCATTCCTTTAGTTGTAAAAAATACCAAGTCCCATAATATTATAAAAGAATACAAGTGCAGCACTTAATTCGTTGTCAAATATGTTTTTTGTGATATGAAACCACCGCCGCCGCGGTGGCTGCAAATGAAAATGGGAAATGCAAAATGCGAAACGCGAAATACGAAATGGGAAATGTGAAATGCGAAATGAAAAAGCGAAATACAGAGCACTCAGAGCCAGGAGGAGGAGCAGGAGCAGGAGCTGGAGCTGGAGCCGCCACACATGACAATACAATTGAGTTCGGCCTTGTCGAATGGCGATGACAAATCGGGGGAATCGGAGTGATATGGAAATGGAATGAAATGGCTTAAGCCGGGGACTTACACACACACCAGCAGCCCCCGGGGCCATCCGTCGTTCCGTCACTCTTTGGGCTTTCTCCGTCTCCGGTCTGTGTCTCCATCTCCGTCACCGTCATCGTCTCCAACTCAAGACTCCTCTCCTCGCCTTGGTGCAACCGCTGGAGGCCGTCTCCCGGATTAAGCAAATTTCGCTGTAAAACTATGGAAATTTCCGCCAGGCTGGCAGGCTGGCAGGCTGGCAGGCACAGGCACAGCTTGCCAAAAAACTTTACTCCCGGCAGTTGTGCAAAGTGGAGAATGCACACATGCGATGCTATATGCTATATGTGGCATATATATTCCCAGATATATACACATACCCCTCTCTCTCTGGTGCATAAAGTGCGTATGGCGGCATCTGTGTATGCATTAAACTCGGGCAAAAGTTGCTGCTCGGTTCTCGGGATCTTTGGCAAATATTAAATGGGAAAAGTTTTCGCTGTTCGCTTACCTGTTGCCCAACCGGGTCCTAACTTCTTATCGAATAAGAGAATATATCTATTCTATATGGTTTTAATAAAATGAATATTCGGGACTTAAAATCAATTCAAATTCTGCTTAAAATTATTCTATTTAATATTGAACTCTTTAGAATCGCTATGAATTTCTTAGCTAAAATATTTTCTTGCCTATGTTACTTTTGGGTTTTTTTTAAATAGATTTTAAATCCCTACCATTTAGCATTTATGGTTATATTTTCATTATCCCCTTTATAACCTTTAAGTTATTATAGTTTTGTTATGCCTAAGTTTAGTTAAAAAATTACCCAAATTACCCCTAATATAAGTATATCTAGGCCACTAATGGAAATAAGAGCTGACCAGTGGCCAGTGACCAATTAATAAACATTTGTCGTACAATTGGTCAAAATACTAACCGAAAGTTATCCCCCAATAAATTTGACTTAAGTGCCGAACATAAGCCAACACACACACACATACATTTGCATACAAAGTGGGGAAAGAGCCAACTAGGGCAGGGGAAATGCCAAAGTCATGTTGCCATAATAATACGCAGCTGTAAACGGCCTAGACACGGCCTCCCTCGTCCTCGTCTGCCGTTCGAGGTGCCGGCTTAGGTGGGCGGTGGCTGGAAAAAGTGCCTTTCGGTGGGGCGGAAAATGGGCGGGAAAAGCGACTGTGGTGGTGGTGGTGGTGGTGAGGAAAATGCCTGTCAAAATATTACACATTAGCATGCATGAAAAATGAAGAAATGCGCAAGACGCGGCCCAAATTAGGTTGTAGCGAGCGACGCGCGACACTGAGACAGATAAGTATGCAAACAAAAGGCAGCCGCCAGAGTGTCGGTTTACAGTCGGGCTTATGAATTTAATACCCACTTCAGTGTCGACTCAGGGCCTAATTTTGTGCGATTTAAATCGAAGTTCTTGGAGGGATGGCAATATGCTAAGAATGGAATTAATTAAGATAAATATAAATTAGAGTAAGTCTCTTAGCACTAGAAAACCTCTCTAAAACTTTACGACCAATTCACTTTCCCCCAGAATTCCTTAAATATATGACTTGGTTAAATAATTAATTTTTAATAAAAACTCATCTATTCATTTTGCGAGTGTTCTCGTCGGGGGATCTTACACATGTTTGGACGCGTGTCGAAGGAAATACGCCAAGTTCATATTATAAAGCATATAGGGCACATAATGGGGCGTGTGTGTGCCACAGACATGCACACACACTTCAGCGAACTACTTGTCCCCCTGTGTGTGTGTGTTGCCAGTGTTTGTCAGTTAACTTGGCGCGCTAAAAATGAACTTGCCAAACACGTAACGAAGGTCACACAACAGCCAAACATGCTGCTGAGCACCATTAGAGCCAGCGAGCAAGCAAGCAGGGAGAATAAAAAACGACCAAGGCGAAGAGCAGTAACAATGCCACAAAAAACAAAGGGAAGCTGGCGAAATTCCCCGAGAACAGAAGCTGAAAAAGCGGAGGAGGAGCCGAGTAACAGAGGGACATAAAGCCAGGCCATTTGGGGATCGAACTTTCGAGTGTCCCTATTTACATGACCCCAAATAACCAGTATATATCATCAGGTAACTTGTTTCAGGGAATTTCGAATTGGAAAATAAATATATATATATTGTAAACAAATAAAATATTTTAATAATAATTATAGTTAGACGAAAGTCGGTTTGTATTTTAAATTACTAAAGAGAGTGCCTAGAAGGTTCCAAGTTTATTTTGTGGTATGCTTTCTAACAAAATTTCAAGTGGCTGGAAGTCATTCGATTTTTTCTCTGGCTTCCCAGTATTAATTAACTAATGATTTCACAGCTCATAAATCATAAATACCTTAAACTAAATTCTTAATAATTGAATTTCGCCAAAATATCTTAATTTTTAAAGGTTAAACCTAATATTTGGTTCCCTAACTCTGCGTATCTCTCGCGAAGGGTATCGAAACCGGAAGTCAAAGCATTTTGCGATTTTGCGTTAAACTTTAAAGTTGCCAAAGTACAAGGGAACACACACAGAGCGAACCGACGCACACCCAACATGTCTTTGTGTTTGTACATTGACTGACAGCTCTTTGGCCGGGCTTGTTTCGGTATTAGTGTCATTTGCCGTTTGCTTTTCCAACATTCTGACATTCCCATGAACTTTCGGCGCGCGAGCGGCATGCAGAGTCAAAGCAAATCAGCAAGCAAGCAAGCTGGCAAGCAAGCAAGCTGGCAAGCAAGCAAGCTGGCAAGCAAGCAAGCTAGCAGGCTAGCATACAGCAAACAAAGTGCAGGAGAAACAAAGAACTACAAAACATGGCGCGGCCAAAAAGGGGAACAACAAATATATATCATAAAACTGAACTTAAAAAAGTGGAATATGGAGCGAAGAACAAAAAATAGAACTATAAAGTCATAGTCACAGCAAATAGTCCCTGCAAACAGCGACGACAAGCAAATGGGACATGGGTGCTCGGTGCTGGTCCTTTTATATTTTTGTCTACCGCCGAAAGGCTAAGGACTGACATCCACGGTGGCGACCGTGCTAATAGTGCTTGAAAAAAGTAAAAAGAAAATCGGGTAATTTTTTAAAGCATTAAATTCCTTCAAGTTATTATTTACAATAAATAAATATTTATATTCCATCAAATCTCTAAGGAATCTCCTGTAGAAATTATAAACTGCATTTGAGCCCCTGGAATATATATTTTGAAAAACTCTCTTAATATTTTACACACCACACCTAGTCCTGGGATATAAATACCCATGAATTTCCCATTCAGATGGGAGTTTATTTTAATATGATTGATATTCACTTGCGGCACAGACTGTTTCAATGGCGCCTTCGTTCGCACTCCCGATGCTCGCATACAAATCGAAGTGTTTATGTGATTTGGGATGCTGTTTTCAGCTTCAGCTTCAGCTTCAGCTTCTCCTTTTTTTTTATTTTTTACTTTTATGTTGTTATAATATGCGAGAGCGAGTCCTCTGGGACTGCTGTGTGCCTGAATTCAAAGTCAGCACTCGGAATTCCTGTCTGTCTCGTGTCGGCATCGATTGTGTTTATCAAACGACGACGACGACGCTGCTCATATTGCTGCGAACAACTTGAAAATTCCGAATTTGTTCAACCCGAGAGTTTATTCCCATTTTTTCCACCCACCGACCAGCGACCTCTGAGGAAAGTTGAGATAAAAAACAAGAGGATATAGGGCCAAGCAGGTCAGAGTTCAAATAGGGACTTTTCAGCTGCTTAAATAACTAAATTTGACTAAAAACATAATAATTACCATTGAAATACATTTAAAATGAAGAAAAATTAAGTGTAATTAATGCCTTTCTATTGTTGAATATTTTATTTAAATTTATGCTTATTTAAAATAGGTATCTTTACAGTCGCAAGCTGTCCATTTCGTAGGCCCGGTGCTTAGGCAGTTGCAGCACGTCCAGGACATGCTCGGATATCAAAGGATATGTGCCCTTAAAGAAGGAGGACCCTTGGGCCGAACGAGGTTTAATGAAAAGCCATTAGGACCACAGCTTTCAAGGAACCAATACCAATACCAAACATACCAAGAAGCCCCAAAAACAGAAAATGTTAATATTCACTGAGGAAAAAAACGGGAACAAACTAAATATGAAATTTGGCATTGCTAAATATCAATTTTCTGTGGATATTTGATTTAAATTCCCTTGAAATAAATGTTGTATTCATCAATAAATTCCCATGAGCAAACTCTATATATTTTATTCCTATTTTTCCGCGTGGATTCAAGTGGACAAAGTGGAGATGGAATCACGCGCATTGCGGCACGTCCTGCGTCCTTCTCGTCCTTTGCTGGTGGCTTCGATTGTCACCTGTGCGTAGCGGCACGCACACCAGCACCTGGGCAAAAGGGACGCGGAAATAGTTTGCATACCGAGGCGTTCGGCGGTCGGCGCTTCTCGCCACGGAAGAGCAGGTGCAAATGAATGCCTAGATTTATGCGTAATAAATTTCAATCTGTTGCCAACAAGACGCAGATTAGAAGCCCTTGGATCCCAGCATCCTGCCGAGTATCCCAGTATCCCATCCCTTCTTGCGGTTCCTTTTTTGGGGTCGGTCTGTGTTTTGGGTCCCGTGATAAATGGCCGGGTAACTTTGACCAAACACGATGAACTGGCTAAAAAGATATCTTCCCCTCAAGGAGAGAGAGAGAGCAGGGAAAATAAAAAACAAAACAAAACAAAGGGCAAGGCGAAAGCAGAAGCTTAATGAAGTCCAATATGCAAATTGTAAGCGACAAGATGACTTTATTCGAGGGACTGGGACAAGGCCAGCGGGATTCGTGCAGCTTGATACCTTGGGTATTGCCTGGAATTTTAATTCCGGGGGGAAAAGGGAGTCATTGAACTTCGGAGGTAGCAACAAGAGGCTCTCAAAAAATGCCAGAAGTTGGTCAAGACCGAAAAGTGCTTTATGATTGGATCTTCTCTTCAGAAATAAGGGGAGAAAGGAGCTCAAGAAGCTGCTGATAATTTCAGGGAATACTTATTACGTATTTCCGAACTTAATCACTATTCAAGATTAAATTTCATATTTTTTAAAAGTGTTATAAGTTATATTAGTTATACTTCTCGTAGGAAATGTTCCAGGGTATCGGAAAAATGCCTCATTGTCGTCATCATCGTCGTTGTCCTTGCGGTTAATGTATCTTTTTTTCTTCCTTTTTTTTGGGAGTGGGCCAACGCCTTGTTAAATGAGTTGTAAAAATGCCCAAAGGCCACTTGCTGCCTGTTTCTCTGGCTATTTCTGCACAGCAACAAAATAATACCACTTTGGCTGGGATAACTATTAAAAATCAATGCTCTGTGAGACTTGCAAATCCCTTAAAATAAGTCAAAGAAAGTTATCATACTTTAAAGATATCCTGGGAGTCTGGAAACATATTCTCTTAATAAAAGAAAATGTCTTATGTGCTATTTAACATTATTCTTTTACTCTAAGGTCCTTGTTTTAATATTTTAATAGATCTCTCCTGTATCTTAGTTAGTGTATTTTCGCCATTTGTTGTTTATTAAGTGCTCTCGTTGCGGATTCTCATTATCCTTTCGGATGGCTCTGGCTCCTTGTGCAGTTTATATGTATAAATAAAGCGAATATGGAGCCACGCCCAGGTGGTGGCTAACCCAGATTGCACTCGAGGGAGACCAGGAGGAGCTGGAGGAGCTGCCACCACACATCCCCGGCAAGTTTAGCCTGTCAACAAGTCGCAATTTCAGTTGCATTTGTCGTCTCAGCCGACGTCGTTTGCCATTTCACTTTGAAAATTGCCATTTCCGTTCAATTTCGCTTGCAAATTAGAATTCCAGTGATACGCTCTGTGCGCCTCCATGCATATGGAATGAATACACTCACAGAGCGAGTGCGAGTACCCGCCGAAATGTGGGTGATTTCTGAGTTTTTTTTTTCCTGTATTTTGGCATTTGTTTTTGCCTTTTTAAACTGTTGCATTTTCGCCCCCTGGATATATATATTCCGCGTGTATATACGAACATGTGAAAACACATATTTATACCTAAAAAAGAAACGTCTGCCATGCGAGACGTTCTCTTGTCTTTTTTTAAAGTTTTTTTGTTGCCTGCTTTCCAACACATTTTCATTTTGCGCTTCCCTTTGGCAGGGTATCTGCAAGATCCTTCAATTAGCAAAGATCTGGGTGATATTACTATATTATTTAGTTATATTGTAAACCTAATTCTGTTGATATTTCCTTTAGTTTTATTTGAGATATATTTCCATCTATTTAATCTAGAAAATACCTTGTATGCAAATCATGTATGAGAGAGCATTTGCAACTTGGCTTTAGTTTCAGCGTGCTTTTGAGGCTCCGTTTTTCTATTTTTGCACTTGTCGTATATATGAAAGTTTCGCAGTTTATTCCCCGGGCTAAAATTACATTCCAGAATGTCGACGACGGCGTCTGTCTGAGTTTCTTTCTGGTTATGCGTTTTTCCGCCGCCTGCAAGTGCATCTGGTTCGCATTTGCCACAAATATATACGCATATATACACACACGTACGAGTATATATATAGCGCCCGATTCCCCAGCCAGGAGGTTGGCTTGTGGCAAATAAATACACATGTAATTTCAAGATTTGCATTTAATGGCAGCGTGGCAAAGTAGCAAAGTAGCGGAGTAGCGGAGTTTGCGGAGTTTGCGGCGGAGGGGATTTTCCCGGGGTTAGATATGGCTCACCGAGCAGGGAAAATTCGGGGCTATTACGTATGGAATATGGCGACAAGTCAACAATCAGCAATGAAATGCTAATGAGCACATTCATACCAGAATTATGAGTGCCTGCTCCTCGGTTGCATGAGCTAAGGAGGTAAGTTATTCACTCATTTTGATTTATTTAATTTATTATAATTGTATTCGAATTAATTTGGTCTATAAATAGTTTGTTTTTGGCATAGTTCAATTTAATTAGTTACACTTTGTGGCCAAACATTGAGTTAAATATTCATTGTGCTGGGTTTTAGTTGAACAAAAATTATGCAAGCCATTTATTTTTCACTACTAAGCTTTATATTTATTTTAAGAAACATAGAATCTTTTAAAATATTATTATTATTTATAAATCATTTTTTAAAATATATTTTGTATTGTTTTGTCATACATTTAGGTATTATATCTAACCCAAGACGTCTTTAATTTGATTTTATTTTAACTCCTGACAATTTCCCAAGCAACCGAATTCATTGACTAGGAAAGATATTAAGCATTTATAGGTCCCTCGAATTTTTTGTCTTGTTGTTTGATTATTATTACCCATAATCTGATGGAAGAACAGCCAATGAAAATGTTTTTCATTCGCATTAGGGCACTCCCCCGGCATTTTCCGGTCCCCCTGCCCAAGTCTATCCCTTTTTCGCCCCATGAGTTCATTATTTTATAAAGTTTGGCATAGATCCGATCCCATCCGAATGGAAAAGACAAACTGTAAACAACGTCGATGCGAGGCGAGGCGAGGCGGCACTGGCAACGCACACAGATTGCCACCATTCGATTATCTCAGATGAATGAATTGTCTTATTCGATTCGATGAGCGACCAACCGACTCACTAACTCACTGACTGACTGACTGACTGAGTGACTGAGTGAACGAGGGGCTCCGGAAAAATAGCAACTCCGGAGTCCGGGCGGGATGCGACACGATGGATGGATAGTTATTTGCATGAACTGATTGCGAAAACCTTGAGACATGCCAAGACATATGGCCGGGTGGGTTAACGACATTATGCAAATTGGATTCAAACATTTACACTGCGGAATGTACTAACTAAAAATTAATCAAGCCCACTCCAAGAAGGAGCAGGAGTGGTTTTTAATTCAATTAAAAATGTGCAGTACAGTTCTCAGGCTCTTATTTAATTATAGCTTATTTTATTCATTATTGTGGGGGTGAAAACCTTTTAAAATATTATTAAACCATAATTTATTAGGATTTTTCATTGCTTAAAGAAGGAAAGTTAAAAAATATTTAAAGCCTTAGGATTATCAACAGCTGATTAAATATTTTTCCCAAAACAGGGAAATGCTTCAATTTTCCACGAAAAGAATTCTATTTTTAAGGCGGTGAAAATCGGAGGCCATAATGAAATTAGTTCCGCGCGCGGAGGAGACTCGAAAAATCGTGGAAAACACGGAAAAGCGTGGCTGCCGCTGCACCGGTTGCATGTACCTTTTATTTCGATTTTGATTATTTTATTGATTCGAGCCATTAAATTGATAGCAGATCATAAACATTGCCCGGCCACGTGACCTGGAGGCCAATCATTGAAAATTTGATTTTTCCTCACGGCAGGAAAAAAAAAGCGCCGCGACTGGCCGGAGCAGAAGGAGGAGGAGGATCCATCCACGAGCCATGGCAAATGGCAACTTGGCAATAAATCAAAATATTGTTTGACATAATGTCGATTTTCCCGATTTTCCCATCGTGGGCCACAGCTGCCACAGGAGGGAGGCCCTCCTCAGTCGAAAAGTGAATGTAAAATGAGTTTTGGATTGTCGTTTCAATACGGAATTTATATATACGTGTTCAGATACACGGTGTGAGTTAATTGCGAGTGTAACTGAAGGGAAATGACACTCATTTATCAATTGGCAATATTTCAAATTCAATTTTGGCAGCGAAATTAGGCAAGCAAAAAGTTTATGTGTATAATTTTTGGAATTTTTTAATAATTAAATAGGGGAAAAGTCCCTAATTGAGTGAGCTCGACTTTGAAATACATAAAAGGCTTTGAATTATCAAAATAATGGCACCGACCAAGGCTTAAGGGAATGAATTAGATAGAAAATATATTATGTTCTTAGAATCAAAAATTCTTATTTAATAATAATTATTTTAACATTATTTGAATTTAATGTGTGACAGCTACTTTCCACTTTCTCGACTTGGCTTCATAATTTTTTTCTAGCTGCCAAAAGCGAAGGCATTCAAATTGAGTTTAACAGCTTCAATCATTTCTCAATTTGTCCTGGCTGGATGGAGCAGCTGAGGAGAAATTTGCTAGGAAAAATCACCGACCCCCCGCCGGAAAACCCCGCCAGAAAACCCCCTCAACCTGACCAGGGCAATTCATCTTAGTCGCCACTCAACAATTGACAGATTCGCGCATTGCGCTGAATTGTTTTTCCAACTTTCTTGGACTTGGACGACTCTCCTACTCAGCAGTGTTTGTGTTTGCCTTTTATCGGGATCTTTTTATCATAATTTGCCTTATATATAAATACATATACTCTATGCTTTTCACATAATTTCAATGTCAAATTAGTTTGCAAAAAAAAACGCAAAGACAAACTGAAACTCTGCTTGGGCAAATATTATTTTTCATCGCCTTTCGGCCGTCAGCTGGCCAAATGAAAAGAAAAAAGGAAATCCAGACGAAAAGCCCACGAAAAAAGGGCTGGAAAATGGAAAATGAGCAGGGGAAACGTCAATTTGCATAATAAATGAAAATGCATTGAAAAGTGGCAGAGACAGCTGCAAAAGGAGGCGCCAGCCAGCAACGTCATTAAATGCAAAAGGAGCTCTCCTGCTGCTGGGCGAAACCAATAAAACAATCGACGAGGAAAAGTGCTAGTTGGCGGGAAAAGCGATGGGGGGAAGAGGAAAACGAAAGAAAAGCTCGGCACAGAAAAAAAAATAAAGGAAAATCCAGCTGAAACGTGCCGGGCCTGAGAAATCACTTCCGCATCTACCCCGTCTTTGGATAATAGTTTTCTTGTTAGCATTTTTGGGGCCAACACAGCACATTCGAACCACTTACTGTCATTTGCCAAGGCGCCGAACAGACGCAACAATTTTATATATGAAAAGAGCTTAAAAAAAGCATACTTATATATATATATAATAATAATAAAACAAGGGCTAGACATTTAGATATTAAAACGAAACTGCAAATACGCTAACTGAATATCTTTGGAGATTTCTTTAAAGATTACTTATAAATTTTTCTTAAAAATATTCCAAAAAAGAAAATGTTCTAAAAATATATATATACACCAGATGGAATATTTTAAATTATAGATATATATTGCCGAGTTTTTTTAAGTCCCCAATTGCATTGATAATGCCCCAAGTTAGGGCGCAAAAATGTTAGCGTACTTATGGTGGGCCGGCGAGTGGCTCGTATGGCGGCAGCACACACTTATTGGTGAAAATTGTTGTGGAAAAGCTGGGAAAAGTACTCGAACGGCAACCGAAGAAGACGCTGCTTCTTCCTGGACACCGGGAGTAAGAGAGAGTGGCTCCTTGAAGTTGCCCCTTAAATTACGAGCATTTCGCAGCCGAACACAAGCTGCACATTTAGCTTCGGCGAAATTATGCAAGGAATTTCACACGCAGCAGACATGTTGGAGAAAAAAGAACAAATGTGTGTGATACACACACTGGCACACACAGGCACACACAGGCACACACACAAAGGAAAGGCGGAAAAGCGGAAGAGCGAAAAAAAAGGGAAAATGCATTTGTGGCATCGACTGCCAGTTGACACACATATTTGCCATGCCAGCGACTTGGGGACATCGCCATGCGAGTCAATGACACGGCAATCATTCACCCACCCATCCACACACACACATAGCACCACACTCTGCACCTATCAGTGCTTTAAACCGCCTACACTGCGGGAAAACTCACCAGAAATCCAGTCTGCGAAAGTCCAAAGTCACAAAGTCACAAGAAAATGAACGAATTAAATTAAATGTCTTGACAAGACTGGAAGTGATGGACAAAAGAGTGACATATCCAAGCTTTATCGATATTATTAAGTAATCGATATATTTCGGTATTATTAAAGTTAAGTGTGTTTTTTTTTTGATAATTACTTTGATTCCATTTCTTATGAAACTGTATTTTCTATATGACATTAATATTTTCGATGAGATTATTGATTAATGACGACTTTATATACAAATATATAAAATAATATTATAAACATCGATATATCCATGAACAGGTGTCACGACTATACAAGTAAATACAAATATCGATAGTATACAGCCTTGAAATATTAAGTATATCGATGTTTTATACATTTTATTTGTTGTCAAAATATAAAAATGATTTTAAATAGTGTTAAAATAATTTATATTTCCATTACATGTCAATAAATCAAGTAGTAATTATATATTGGCATGTTATAAGTTCTCTGAAATTTTGATACATTTTGATAACAATTTTAATTAATTGAAAAGATTATTTTCTTGAACTTTCAGGACTGTTTCGCTCTGTGTTCATACACAGAGACCACCCACAAATATCCCGTCACCTATGAAAACTGTCTGGGGAAATGACAGCCATCAGGAGTTGGCATCAACTTAAGCATCATTTTAACGTGTCATTTCAGCGTTTTGTGACGGAAATGTTTTGCATCATCGATACACACACTCGCACACACACTGTCTCGCAGAGAGGGAAATCCTACCCGAATGAAGGACTTCAGACTGCAGACGGCAGACGGCAGACTGCATTCAATAATTTAATCACTCAGCCTGCTTGCCCGGGAAGCTCTTTGTTAATTTCCTCAAATCAAATTCAGGCATTGCAATCGCAGAAAATAATCTTAGAAAGTGCTTACGCTCTTAGCCAAAGTGTTTTGTGAGCTGCGAAAAGCATTTACGATTTTTCCAGGGGAAATAAATTAGGAAAGCGAATTCCGGTGATTAAATTCAATGCATCTTAAACATTGAAATAAATTATAAACCAGCCACTCTGTCGAAAAAATATTATTTTAATATTAATTAAAAGAGAACACAACTCCTTAAGCTACTAAGTTTGTAAAGGAACCCGACGATAAGCGATTTTGTCATGCGAATGAATTAATAATTGAAACGATTCTGAATCAACAATAACAAAAATATGATATAAACGGCTGTCCGTCCGTCTGACAGGATAAATAAACAGGGGCGGCGGCAACAAATTTTCCATTGCTGTTGTTTTTCCATTTACAAATGTCGCATAAATCGGCTGTCAATTATATGGCATTATCGTTCAATTCTCAGGGCTCAGTGTGCAATAAATATTTGATAATTTTCAGCGATTTCGGTGGGGTATTTTCTCATCGAATCGAATATAATAATTATGGTATTTTCCAACAGGAAAATCGCCAAATAAATGGAAAAACATATTGCATATTTTTCGGGACATAAAAGAGAGTCACCGTCGTCGTCGCCACCGCAGGCAGTGGTGCATTTTTGATAACAAATAATAGACATGTTTCGACTGTGGCGTTTATTTATTTTTAATATTTTGTTGTTTCTATTTAGCTGTTATTTTTGTTGCAGGCAGCCATTGTTTGCTTATAAAACCCCCGTTATCGGCTAATTATTTACAGTTTGCCACCCACAGAACGGCGCGGCAAATTGCCAAAATTTCCATTTAATTGTAAAGCCGAGAGTTCAAATTAAAATTGTCCTCGGATACAGATAATTTGATAACAAAAGGAGAGAGAGCGTGGCATGCGAGTAGATACAATTATCGTATTAGCAGGATGCCATGAGGGTCAATGGCAGGCTATTAAAAGGATATTAATATTTCATTTGCTGCAAACCGAACATGCCAGCAACAGGAGCGCAATTTAAAGTTGGATAAATAATGCATTTTTTTCTAGGTGCTGCTTATTTATTTAACAAATATTTGTGTGTATCATTTAGATGCAGTTTTAAAGTAAATTTCCATGAATAAATTATTCATAAATAATATCAAAATATTTCGATATTTCTAAGAACATGCTATTTATGTTTAGTAAGCTTTAAAATAGTAATACATTTTGGGGGGGCAGCTCTGCAAGTTCGCACAGAATATAATTATCACTTCGATTATCTGAATTTGATGGGGCACCCCCGCCCGCCCATTAAGGTCCTTGCCATATATGTATATATATATACTTTTCGATGGCCAGAAGCCAACTCATGCGAAATGGCGATAAAACTGCATTCAATTTGTACGCAGCTCGCAGTTCGCAACCCGATCCCAGATTGCACATAATTACAGTCGTATGATAATGAAATAATAGACCAATGTACGCGAGTAATAAAATTACAAATAATAAAATCCGTGCGACAATGATAGCCTTTGACCTCTAGGTCGGGGCGTGGGGCTCGCGGTGGCCATCGGCATTATCGGCGAAAGTAAATAACCGCGCACACAACTGTGAAATTGCGTAAGTGGGCGTGAAAGTAGGCGGCAGACCCGTGTGCGCGCACTTCCGTTTCCGGAAGTCATACATCATACATCATACATATCATACATCACGAGGAGCTCGAGGAGCTGCTGGCCGGAGACCCATCTTCTTCGGCTTGCACTTGTGTCGCCGGTATCTTCTGCTGCACGCAGCGAAATAATTATTGAATTTTTGTGGAAATCATTTTGTAATAATAATAATTTTGGGAAAAAGCTACTTCTTCATTCCTTGGTAAAAATTACTGACCGATCTAAATTATTTCTTTATTCCTTTCTCAGTTTCTTGCAATAACTTTTGAGATACATATAACTTAAAATTTAACTCAATTTTTGATTAATTAAATTTAATTTAATTTTGTATCAATATTTCCGTCGCTGAACGCATTCCCACAGCACCCAATTTGTGGTAACAAAAAGAAAAGAGGGAGCACGACGAAGTCCCCGTAACCAAAAGCCGTAAACGCAGCATATAACATAAAATACATATACATACTCGTAAGTATAAAATGCGAGCAAAACAAAAAGCAAACTTTTTTGATGTTTAAATTATGTTGACATCCTTCTTATGTGGGCTCTCCATAAAATAGAACAACAAAGGGAGCGTAAAAAAATAAATAAGAATAACAGCAGCAGCCTGAGCGGCGACGCCTCATCAGTCTAAGAACGGGTTGAAACGGGATTAGCCCTTGTGCCCAGCGGATACAGTGGACACCTGCTAACAGCGACAGGGGAATAATAAATATGAAGGATTTCAATTTAAATTAATTTTAGTTTAAATTATTAAAGTAGTTAATGAATGAATAAATAAATAATAATTCTATTTAAGTTCGATACAAAGTAATATAAAATCGGTATATTTTTATTTAAATAATTAAATATCCTCACGGTCACTCTAGCTTTTCGTATTACGCTAATGATACCGATGTATCGATAGCAATAAGACAATGTACGATAGTGGAGTTATCGGAGGTTACTCCTCACTTTTAAGCAAGACATAAGAAAATAATAAAAATCCAAGTGGCGCACAATCTGTATATTTTAGATCCCTATAAAACCTATAAGATTTCCCAAGTTTCCCAATGATTATCCTCACTGTTTTCATCCGAGATATGGTAACAAGTTCCCAAAGACGCTGGCAACGGACTCCGCCAATGAAGGATACTGCCACGGTGAGTCCTGATCCGGAACTGGGTTGGAGTTCGGATCCGGGCTCGGGTTCGGGACCGGGTCCGGGTCCGGGTCCGGGTCGCTGATTAGCGCATATGACGTATACGACATGTGTCCACGTCCCTTTTTTGTGGCCCTGTGTGTGTCCTTTTTGGGCAGCCGAAGAACCCTTTTTTGCCAAGGCATCTGCTTCTGTTCTCCCCGTTTTCCCTTTCCCCCACCCTCCCACATTTTTCATACACTCGTTCTGCCTTTTTTCTGTGTCTGTTGGGTGTTTGTTATATTGCAGCTATTATATTATTTTAAGCCCCACAAAGAGCTCATTAATTTCCACACATAAACAGGCCAGAAAGCAGGCCAGGCAGGGACATAAAGTACAAAATTTAACTAGACAAGGCGGGGTGGGGTGAGTGGAATGAATGGAAACATCTTTCATCTGTGAAGGAGATTGATCTGGCGGAGAAGAAGGCTCTGGCTCTGGCTCTGCCTATGGCCCATGTGATCTCTGTGCTTTTGCCTTCAATAATTCATAATTCGGTATCTTTTGATCTGTTGCTGCCGCCTGCTGCCTTTGCTTCTTTGTTATCCATTTAGTCCCATATGCCACGTATTTATTTTGTATATATTGAAATTTCCCATTCTAGGACTCGGACTCTCTGGGCACATAAAGCAAGCCAATGGAGCCATAAATTATGAAACAGTTTTGTGCTGTTTAAGCATATCATAATGCGACGAGCCTTAAAGAGCCATCTTAGCCAGCCAGTGAGTGTGTGTGTGTGCCAGTGTGTGTATAGAATTATGAGGAAGCCAAGATATGCACACAGAAAAATTACAGAAGCCTTAAGTGTATATTTTCATGTGAGTTTAGTGCTTTAAATAAATAAAAACTTGCTCCAGATAATTGTTTTAAGCTTGATAAAAAATTCCCTAAATTTCATTTACCTTAGAGTGAGTTTAAAGCTCGAACCTGGACTTGGGACACTCTAAAGACATACCCACATAAATCTCCGCCCCTCAAAGTTCCCCATTTTTTTCTCTCCGTGTCTGTGTGTGTCCACAAGGGCTTGCTTTCCATGTCTTTTATTTATTATTATGCAAGCCAGGAAAATCCAAAAGCCCCCCCACAAAATAATTTAAAAGTAATCAGGCAACAAATGTTTGCCTTGTTCCAAAAGGCACAAACATTCCGAAGCTCCTTTGTCCGTCCCTTTCAGTTTTTCGGGATTATACTTATGGCCTTCATCTCATTGGGAAAAGTTTTGCAGTTTTCGGGAATTCTCCAGCCTGCATGCCATGCCATCTTTGGCACTCACTCACTAATTGCCTCTGGCCCCACTATAAATTTATTAAAGACGAGAGACGACGAGATGGCAAATATGTTACTCCCTGGCATTTATAATTAATTAGCAGCACTAATTTGATGCCCTCGAATGGCCACAACAGTTGCCGCAATTTGTTTCCAGACGACGTTCGTCCCGAAAAAGGGGAAATGGAAAACATTTAACTGCCTAGGCCAAGGTCAGGCCATAATATCCTTCGCCAACCTTCATCGGGGTGAGAACAATGGGATTTTCATGGTAGCATTTCCTTCATAGCCCCAAAGGGGTATCAAAGCGAAAGTGTTGCTTATAATTCGGGGGACTCTAATTTAGGAACACATTTATAATCATTTATTTGTACTATTTTATGCTTTGGAAAAATCTAAAAAATAAAATATATAAGCTAGAGTTGCGTCAAAATAAATAAAGAAATAAATAATAAGAGTTTGAGAAACATTATTAGGAAAAACCATATAAAATAAATATTGTTCAGATAAATTTAAAAATTAAGTTTGTGCTTAAACCAAACAAAAATCGGGTTCCTGTTTCCCCTTGCCTTAATCTTTGATTTATTTAATGACCTCTAATTTCCCAGAAATTCGAAGACCCTCTCTGTAGCTTAAACTAGCGAAAAAACCGAAATGAAATTAGCAAAGAGCCTGCACTGACCATATTCCCTCTGACGAAACTGTAGACACATGCGATTATGGGACCCTTTCACTCACTTCCGTCGAGTTCCGTCGAGTTCTGTCTGGGAGCTGTGAGTTGTTTCCCAGCTAAATGGCATTCAAGAGTGGATTGCGACTGCGTTGGGGTTCGGGGTCAGTTCATTTTCAAAATGCATGCAGAGACACGTAGTGCTAGCCCCCCCCAAAAAAAAGGAAAAAAAAACGAGAAAAGAGAAAAGAGCCGCCCCTTTATGTCCATCAGGCAATGCATTAATGAGCGTCCAGAGACGCATTAATATGCCAAACTCCAGTCCAGTCCAGACTCCAGCCTCATCCTTTCATTGCTCTGATTCCTCCTCCGTTCCTCAGTTCCTCAGTTTTTTGTGCTGTTTTTGCTTTTGACAAATTGAATTAAAAGCAGAAAAGCAACCAACATGGAACAGATGACACTTGAGACAATGGAGAGAGATGATGTGCTGCTGCGGGCGAGCGCTCAAGTGATTTGGAACGGAAGGAAGATGCGTCGGTCAATACAATTAGTTTTACTTAAGAAGCACTCAAATAATTTAAATTTAATTGGGGTCAAGAGTGTGCCAACGCCAGTGGCAGTGGCAGTGGCAGTGCCGGCGATGTGTGTCCTCCTCCGACGATGTCTGCCGCTGCATTTGACATTATCTAATTAGGCAGAAGGCAGGCTCCGACCCCACTGCATAGCTCCGTGCACTCGAAATGATTTATTTCAGCTGGAAACCCAAAGGCCCCGCCACTGCTCAGCACCTCGGAACGATGACAACGAATGCCAATGTCATGGCTGCCGGGAGCTGCCGGGAGGGCGACCGGATAATAGGGAGTGATTCTAATGGGGGGTTCCCGAGGGGTGAAAAGGCAGGGCCAAAGCGGTGCTAAAGGGGGTGCCAGAGTACTGGTGGCCACTGCACACACAATTGGACAGCGCTGAGACCAATGTAAGCAACCAATTTCAGCAGCATCGCACTTGAAATGAGGCAAGGCGGTTGGCGAGTGGTGTGAATGCTTTAAAAATTAAACAGATTACGGATTAAGGCTCTCTCTATTAAGAACGTATAAAATAATCAATATAATATTGTTGCTCGATATTAGGCAAATTGCTTGATAGTCCCAAGACCCGCAAGCCTTAGCCTTGTGTTATCCAACCAAACCGAAAACCTACCGAATTTTGGAGGGAGGCCTCGAATTGGTTATGCCCAGACACACTAATCAAAATTCACCGCAGAACCCAATTTTGTGCGACAGTGTATAAGGGAGAGAGAGTGGTGAATTCTATATGGGGCTCCATTATATGGCCCAAGTGGCAAGCTCGCATGCTGGGTCCCCGCCTTAAATATTAAGCAAGTTGGCCAGGAAAGGGGAAAGGCACATGCAGTGCACCGACACTGGGAGATTGTTAGTATTTATTATAAAATGTAAAATGAAAAGAAAAAGTAAATATAAATAAAATAGTAAAATAAAGTATTAACTTGAGGTAATGAAGTACGGACTAGAAAACATAATAAGCTTTGAAAATATATATGAAATCTTTTTATTTATTAAATAAAATATAAACCTTTTTAATGTGAAAGAAAATCAACTACCTTATTTTACAGAATAAATCACTCAAACAATAATTCTTAGAGAAACCAGAGTAGATTATTTATACGTATTATTAATATCAATTATTTACAACCCTTTTTTCTTAAAGTGCAATTGGAAATTTCGGGAAAGCGGCAGCGGGAGGCGTGGCAGTGGGTGGGGGCGGGGGCGAGAATGATGGCAACCGCAACATTTTAGTTGCATTTGCGACGTTCACCGCAAGAGGCAGCGCCACAAGGACCAAGGACATTTACCTAAATTAAAGCTAATGAATTGCCTCTTCGCACAGAGACTGCTTCTCCTCCGGCTCCGTCCTCACATACACCCCAAGCCCGGGAAAACCGCACACCCCTTGGAAAAGCCCCTCCCCCCCTCCTCCACCCCCACCCCCTGCAGCGTGCAGCCACTTTGCTGTCTGCTTTAATTTGCATTGCACTTGTGTATGTTTACATTTTTTATTTCATTCATTTCCATTCTTGTTGCGCCTTCTCGCCATCTATTCTCCCTTCGTCTTCTCCTCTTGCTCCCTTTTCATTCATTTACTCTCTTTTTATTATTTTTTTCCTGCTTTATTTTAATGAATAAGTGCATTAAATGGCCAGGAGGAGGCGGCAGGAGCGGGAGCGGGAGCGGGAGCAGAAGCGGAAACGGACATGGCGAATGACTGAATGGCTGCTAAGCCTCAGACACAAACGGAGATGCGGCGAGGGGAGGCGGGCGAAGTAGGGCCTCCGAAATGGGTGCCAGAAAGTAAACAAGATTAATATAAAAAGGATGTCCTCAATTTGTAACCCACAAAATGCATCCTTCGAGGGGAAATACAATTTTTGCAAGAAGTGAAAGGCAAAGAAAGTCGAATTAATATTGTCAAGTGTAAGCAGATTATGTTTATATTAAGGTGAAATATATTTTAGATATTAATATAAACTTTTTTGGAAGCTTGGGAATAATGTTCAAGTATTTCTCTGCATTTTTTAGAGAGTTAAAGGTGCAAATATCAAGAGCAAAGGTATTTTCAAGTATTATTTTTATTTATTTATTTTAATGTAATGCAGCTCGCTTCTATTTAAATTCGAAATAATTTATATTCTCTGTCAAAATGCAACTAGTTGTGGTGGCTCGCGTATCCATGGCAGGGCAATTACCATTCCCAGGACACTAAGTCATGGTCCTTGTCCCCCTTGCTATCTAGGATTTGCTCCACAGTGCAATGGCACAAATAATTGCCTTAAATTAGCGCAGCTGATGGTGATGGGTGATGGCTGGGAGTTGCTACGACGTCAGCTCCAGCTCTGGAGCTCTCTCTCTCTGTCCTGCTCCTGTTCCTGTTCCTGCTCCAGAATCAGGGCCAAAATCAGCTCCAGTGGCAGTTGCCTCGTTACAAGTACTTTATGCAGTAATTGCAGCACTTGTCCCGACTGCTGCCTGCATTCAAGTGCAATTCTTTTTCTTTTTCGCTAATGAAAAGCGCAGCAAGCAGCAAAAATAAAAAAAAATATATATATAAATATATATATATCTCATCATGGCAGAATGGAATAAAGTTATCAGCCGGCGCGCCAGCAGCTGCCTGAATTCCAAACAAAAATGGCTTAAAGACAATGAATGAAAATAAGATTTTTGTGGCAAAAAAAAACGAATGAATATACAAAAATAAGAGAAAGTAAGCTAAACTAAATAAAATACTGTTAAATTTTTAAACATTTGCAAAGCAAAAATGAAGTAAATAGCAATTTAGAAATATTTACTGGACAGAGAGAGAGTTCAGAAATAAGAAATAAGAAAGAAATAATTTAAGGCCTTGTAGTAACACTTTTAATAATTTTGAAGTCCTGTTAATATATTTAAGTACTCGATTTTATTATTTAGACATTTGAAATTAACAAAAACTTGTTTTAAACTCTTTTAATTTCTAAGCGAACCCATTTGTTATAAATTTTTACCCGGCAAAGTGTTGTGCTCACTTTGGGAGGCCATATTTTAAAATGTTAAAAAGAAACCTCTCTTTTTTTTTGGTGACTGCCATTCACCGATTTCCCTCCCACTTTCCAACAGAGATTTTTTTGGGGTTTTGCAGGTGGATGTAGGAGGGGAAGAGGCGAGGCTACAACACAATTTCCGCCAAATTTATGTGCCTGCCATCGCCATGGCCCCTCCTGAAAAAAAAACAGCAACAAATGTAGAAATTCAAGTGCCAGCAGAGAAGATGCAACAAGGCCGCGCGCAAAAAAAAGGAGAAATATAAAAAAGGAAAAAATTGTAAACACTTATTTACTGTCCATTTCCGCTGGCTTTTGATGTGCTGCCGAGGAAAGCCAGGGGAAATGCATTAGGCGGCGAGAGAGCAAAGGAGCTCCACGTAGAAGGAGCATTTCCATTTGTATTACCATTTGTATTTGTATTTGTATTTGTACTTGTACTTCCAGCAGAGCCAGCCAGAGTGCCGAATGCCGAATGCCGAGTGCTTATTTATTCAGCTTGAGCTTTGTTAGCTGCCTTTTCACCTGCATTCCGCTGGGATGCCCTGCCCCCTCATTGCCTTCCACCTGGCCAAATCAATTCCGTTACTCAACACATGTTCCGCCAAGATATCCATATATCAAAAAGGGCATCTCCCTGTGGAGATGGGAAAGTACCTTGAGGAAGGCGCCCCGAAAATGATATGATGCAGGCGAGAATTGATTCGGAGTTCCTAGAGAAAGGTATTGGGTAGCAGCTTTTAACCATGCCAGAATTAATGCACTATTAAACCATTTTCTTGGGAATATTTGAAGTGTGTTTCGTAATAGAAATACCTAATAAGAAGGTAATTAATTTATTTATATTTAATCGGCCTCTTGCCTTTATATATTTAACCGTAAAATACATTTTAAGCCTTTCTTTTTCATATCA